>CM046888.1:14343299-14515554 GCA_025688845.1 Cucumis hystrix | reverse complement strand
AATTATTCAAATATAATTAAATATTTCATTCCACATTTCATATATCATCAAAATTGATTTTAAATAATTACTAAATACATGTTTCATGGTGATAATAAAAATGTCAAAAGCGATCGTGAACCATTTCAAAATCATCACTTTCAAACATGTCATATGATAGATCTTGATCTATGAGTTTTCAAATTATATCCCTCTTGTTTGTTTGGTTTGTTTTTAGGGATTAATATCATAACTAAACCCTAGTAATTTAGAGAGAAAATAAAAGGTTAATATGAATGTTTTGTTGAAGAATCTTCCATACATTTGTAGCCATGGTAAGTGACAATCTCCCACGTTTAAGGGCCCCGTTCTCTTTTTACTCTCACACCCATAGCCACCCACTTTTGTCCTCTCTCTCTCTCTCTCTCTCTCTCTCTCTCCTTCCTTTCTCTTTCTCAAATATCTCAACTATTTTTACAAGAAGAAATAAGATCAACATACAAAAAAGAAAAATAGAGAAGAAGGAGACGAAATACTAACCCTTATTGCCCTTATAGATCTTCCAATACTGCATGACCTTCAACCTCTCTCACATTCCATCTTCATATCTCTCTCTCTTTTGAATATGAACCCCTAAACCTAAAAAATTGATCACAATTATATTCTCAAGCCAAGGAAGAAGGAAAATGATTAAAGATCTTTAATGGGTAGCAGAGTTCTTTGAGAGTTTCATTTCACATTTCCAAAAGCCTACAGGAAAGAAGAAGAAAATGGGATCTTCAAACTATAATCTCAACCCTTTTCATTGTTTTCCTTCTTCTACTTCTTCCACTACTAATTCCTACAATCTCCCTCTCTCCATTCCTTCATTTCTCAACTCTGACCCTTCATCCAACAACACTTCGACTATCAACTTCCATCACCAATCCCATCAAGATCCACTCTCATTTCTAGCTCCCTATTTTCCCATTGCTCATTTCTCCGCGTTGACACCTCCCGAGACGGCCGTGATCAATTTTGCCGTAGCAGGGAACAACATTCAAGCTCTCGGTGATATGGTTATCCCGAGCGCTCCTGGAGCAGGGACAACGGGGATGGGGAAGAAGGATCGGCATAGCAAGATTTATACAGCTCAGGGTTTGCGCGATAGGAGAGTGAGATTGTCCATTGATATAGCTCGCAAGTTCTTTGATTTGCAAGACATGTTAGGGTACGATAAAGCAAGCAAAACCCTAGAGTGGCTTTTTAGCAAATCCAAAAATGCAATTAAAGAGCTTTCAAGGACCAAGAATGGAAATGTTGGGGTTCATGGAGGGGCTAAAAAAATTTCTTTGGTAGCTGATTCTTCTGATGTTGAAGAAGAATATGATGATGATAAAGAAGGATGGGAGCTGAAGATGAAATCAATGTTGAGCATTGATGAACAAGAGAAAGTGAGTAAAGAAAAAGTTGAAGGTTTTAATCTTCTTGCTAAAGAATCAAGAGCCAAAGCCAGAGCAAGAGCCAGAGAGAGAACCATGGAGAAGAAGCAAGTTAACGACAGGAAAGTTTACGGTCATCAGAAGGGCGGCGCCCAAGAGGTTTCGGATAATTGGAGTAAGCATTTGAATCATAGCACAGAAACTTCAAATCTGTCAATGGAGGAATCCTCGTTCATGAACAAGAGAAAGATCATTTATTCTAAGAAGTTCATCAACCACGACAACTACAGTGATAAATCGTGTCGAGATGATGAGAATGCCGAAACCTCTCAACGGAAGCTTTTGGATCAGATGAAGGCTTCAAAGAGGAAATGGAAACCTTCCATTATTTCTGGTTCTTCTCAAAGAAATCTTCTCATTTCCATTGACGGTATTCCCATTAACTTAACTCAAAATTTGGATACCAATAGCAACCCCAATTATCCTATTGCCAAGTAAAATTTTGTTAACAGGTAATTTCAACCATCAAAGGCTTTAGATTTTTTATTTTTTCCACCTAAAAAATTGATGAATATTTTTTTTTTGCGTTTCTGTTTTTTTTTTTTTTTTTTTTTTTATTTTGGCAGTTTTACAAATCAAGGGTGGAATGCAGTCAACAATGTCAAAACGTGGCCTGTTTTAGATTGGTGTTTCTTCAACTACTACTTGAATGTTCTTTTAGATTTATGATATTATAACAATTAAAGACTGATGATCAAGTTTTTTCTTGCTTTATTATAATCACTAAATCATGTTTGATCGATTATATTATTTTTCTTTAGTATATCCAAATATATATTGTGTCTTTGTCTCATGGATAGCTTCAAATAATATTAATTTATAGTTTTGGCTGCCAAATGGAGAGTTGGATTTTTTGTGAATATTGATGCTACATTGCCATTGGCCATTGACATACATGTGAGTGTTAGGCATGTATGATATTGATTTTCGAAGGTCTAAAATCACTCTTCTAAAACATGATTCATAGCATTATAACGCTTTTTTAAGTTTAAAACCAAAGAGTAAATTGTTGCGGAATGATATTGTTTCAGAGTAATTGTACTAATTTTAATTAAAATTTTCCAAACCATCTTTTTTAAGATCTTTAGATAGATTTGGTCTTCATACGTTGTTTACCGACCATATGTAATAGTTTAAGGTGTCAATGTTGATTTAAATGATATCATATATATTATGAGGAGAGATCTCTAATCACCGACTCACATCTGTAGGAAGATATCATATATTTCGTTGCCTCTTAGTGATACTAGATCTATAATTTTTGTAATTATGATATCGCTATCATCGTTTTAAATAGGAAGATTTTTCTCTAATTTGTCGATATTTTGTTCTTCATTGCTTGTTATAGCATGTACTCTTTTGTATTTTTTCTCACATGACAATAAATCTCTTCTTTGTCAGTTTGGGATATAATGAATATATTATGAGTTGAGATGTTTTGATATCGCTTACTTAATCTATTTCATGTTTTAGCCATTTGTTAAAAAATAGGATGAGAGGCCTCTATGTTTTAATTTTTGATTTTATTCTTTTAACTTATGAGTTATAATTTAGAAAGGTATATTTGAATGGGATGGAGCATTATGAATATATATCAAATCAAACTTTAATTTCAACTCTAGCTAAGTAATGATTTATTCATTAATTGCTTCAAGAATTTTGTGCTATTGCTTTAGAGTATTGATTTTCTACTTTTATTACTTATTTCATTACTGTAGCCTGAGGATTGTTGTCTTTTAGTCCACACGATGGATAATAACTCATTGATTGTCGCTCTTAACATGATTACAGAACTGCTTTATTTATGTAACCCTTTTCGAATCTGTTTTTTTACATACGTAGTAAAGTATTGGTTTACTAAAAGATTAGGATAATGATAAATTTAAATACTTATGCAGTAAAATGCTTCAAAATAGGCGTTTTCAAATACATAATACAAATAAATTAAAGACAGAATAGTTTATTATAAGAAATTAATTATAAAAGTGGGTTAATCATATCACAGAGAATAAAAGTAATTTAAGAAAAGCTTTCTCAAAAAGCTTTTGTAAAGATGTTTGAAAATGAAAGTAAAAGTGAACATAACTGACTCTGTGGGAAACAAAATATGATTGACATGAAGCATTAGCAACCCTAGCCATCCCCTTTTTTTTTGTTTGTAGTTTTACAATATTTATCCACTAAAGTTTGTTTAGTTTTTACACCAAAAAAATATCTTATATTGGATTACTAGTCTGTTAAATATGATATAGTATGCAATACAAAGAATTATACAGTGGTTTAAACTACTTACATATGCACCATTAGAAATGAAGTTTAATTTGACAACTTTTTAGAATTTATTTTGATTTTTAGACATGAAACCGAGTCATTTTTCCAAATTACGTACACAACTCAAATGGTATATACCCAAACTTAAACTAGTTGACCTAGCTCGACTTAGCACTTGGCAAAATTGATGGAGTCGAAATTTGAATAAAAAGACATGGTGATTGAACTTTTTTTTTTAATTGTCCTATATTAACGTAGTGAGTGTGTGGATTTGGACCTTTAGGACATGTGCATTAATAATAGTTTGACTCGTTGAAAAGAGTTGAGATCAAACACTTTCACATGTGTTATTAGAAACCATAATTAAATCAATCATTTTGTGTATATTTTGTATGGTAAAAGAGGGTAGACTAAATCTATGTTAAAAGTATCATTTGGACTCATCTACTTTTAAGTTTTATTTTACTTTAGAACATATGCTTTGAAACATTCAAATTCTTAATCCACTCTCAGATAAATGAGTCCTTACTAAGTTAATTTCTTTTAAACCAACATATAATTTTAACATAAGAAAAATGACACAATGTAAACATGTTTTTTTCAAAATTTATAAAGAAAAATACTAATAAAAGATATTTTATTAAAAAAGTAACAAAATCGATTGTAAGAAATTATTTTAAATACGATTTGAAGAATATTGGGTATGAGTTTGTTAGAGGATTATGAGTAGTGTATGTGTTCAAAATCTATGATGACCACCTTCTTCGTTAGAATTTGATATATATATATATATTGGGTTTTTTTGGACAACCAAATATTATAAGTTGAGACGAATTTTCCCATAAAATAAACTTAAGTGCGTGAAAATTAGCCCGAATCTCACATATATCAACATTAATAAATAAATTAGGGTATTTAAAAATGGGTAGGACTACTGTAAGAATAAATCTCAAAGTATAGGATAGAAGTAGTAAGTAGTAAATTTTTAAACCTTAAAATAATGCAATGAGAGAGAGATGAATGTTATAAAAGATGATTAGTAGAGAATAATTATGATGATTATTAGATAAATATGTGGTTTGTTTAGTGAGAAATAGATAAATGGAATATAAAGAA
This sequence comes from Cucumis hystrix, assembly GCA_025688845.1. Taxonomy (NCBI): domain Eukaryota; kingdom Viridiplantae; phylum Streptophyta; class Magnoliopsida; order Cucurbitales; family Cucurbitaceae; genus Cucumis; species Cucumis hystrix. Next base: position 14,510,707 of record CM046888.1, on the reverse strand, counting down.
GAAGAAAGAAAAGAGTGGTTTGAATGGATTAGAGAGAGGTAGGGGTATAGGGAGAGGAATAGAGGTAATGTGGCCATTCAAATTTCCGTATTCTGTTTTGCTAAAAAGTCCTTTCAACCCACACCCCACACCCCCATTTTAAAGCAAATATATAATATATTCCCACATACGTACCTCTTCAATCGCTTCCAAATTTGCAATCCCCCTCCCCCTACCTTTCAAATATTTACTTTGCAACTCAGATTCGTCGCTAGGATCATAATTCAACTAGCACAAATTTGTACTAACAATTTTAATAGAAATTCTCTTCATCCATATTTTGTAAAGAGAAAAAAACGAACATATTTTTTAAAAAAATGAACAACAATAAAGTTAGTTATCAATTTATTTTCGTGAGAAAATTCAATCTTCATTCAATCCCATTTTCTAATTTTATTGAATCACATGTTAAAATTAGGGTTGAGTACTAGTTCGAAGATTAGATTTCATATTATCATGTAGAGAATTATTTTTATCATTGATTTCATATTATAATAGGCTAAAATTAAACTTTTTAGATTTTTAGTTGCTTGATCCATGAAGAGGTTATATGAAAATGAATTTAAATGTTGATTGCATTTTTAAATAGATAAAAGATTTAAGAGTGTGTTTGAGGATTCAACTTGAAATGGATTGAGTAGTCTATAATAGCCCCTTCAAGCTTTTGGAGTGTGTGTTAGGAAAATGGAGAAAATGTTAATTTGAATCGTTTAGTATGGTTTGTGGTTCTGATGGTCGTTCTTGTTTGGTTTGATTTTCTTTCGACATTATTATGCTTTGCTACATGGTTTGTTTTATTAATTAAAGGGGAAGCTTGTTAATTTTATTACAAGAAAAATTTGTGTAAAGTGTGTCTTGGATTATATTAGCAACAATATGTTCTATGACATTGTTACATGCTGGGCAGTGGATTTTGTAGGATATTTTTTTTTCCTTAATTTATCAGCGTGACTTTGCAACTTTCATGGTTTGTTTTTAATTTTTACAAAGATGATTTATTCCTTCCTTGAATATCTTTCCAAACCTCTAGCCATAAGTGTGTGGTCTTTAATTTTAGGGTTAGTGGCCTTTTATTTATAAAAATGAAAAATGTGCACTTAGGGTTTCAAGCTTAGGGATTATTGTCTGAGCCCCAGGATTCTTTTTTGTAATAAATTCTTTTTGTTTTTTTTCCTTTTGGATTTGTTACAACCGCGATAAATTAAACGTATGGTATTGTGGGGTGAATTTTTGATGTTATATTGAGGGGAGCTCAATCAAAGTCTTGAAAAAACTTACTTATGAAAGTGATATGATCCTCACATCTGGGGGAGCTTGACGGGATCTCTTACCATATTGCTTGGAGAATCGTTATTACAGAAATGAGGGAAGTTCAAACTTAGAAGAACCTAAATTGAAATTGGAGAGAGTTGGTCACCAAAAATGAGTAGATCAAATAACTGTTTTGTAATTGCTAACTCTTTATATATATATATGTAGTAAAGTTCCTATCCATTTGGGCACATGGTTTCTAACACAAAGGTCATATTCAACAGAATTTGGTTACCGATCCTTGTGCTCACTGTATTTTTAGTGTTAGTTCGTTGATATTACTCTATTTGTATAATTGGTTATCTGGTTACCAACATCAAGCTTATCTACTTTATTTATTTCAACTAATCTAATTAAAATCACTACAAACAACAAATTAGGAACAATAAACACTAATCTTATATAGATAGAATAACCCAGACAAAATGGAGTGAACAGATACCCAATTATGAATTGTTTGGATTCTAACCGCAATTGTTTGACTAAATAAAGAAAAACATATACATAGAGCATATAAAGGGAAAAAAAGAAAAAAAGCAAATCCACCGATGGTATTTTCTTTCACGGACTCCCAGGAAACAAACAGAAAATTGGAGCAGTAGGAATCAGACAATGGTCGTATATATCTATCCCTTATTATAATTATACCTTTTCATACGTTGTCTTATTCTCTCAAATTTCATTTATATTCATGTTATTCTTCAAACCCCCTTCCTCTGAAAACAAATTTAATTGAGCACTATTTTCAATAACAAATAAATAAAATAATACTAATACTATGGTTCAATCAAACCATGCAGACATGTAAAAGTAACATAATATGTGCCCTATATAATTTTTTCCATATATCAGCCTTTATATATATATATATATGTTAAATTATAATTTTGAGTTTTTTTAAAGTAGGAACCATACACTCTGAAATAGACCCACTATTTTAGGTAAGAGTCTCGTTAAGAATAAGGTAAAGGTGTTATATAAAACATATTTTTTAATCAAAAGAATGACTTGAAGAAGATGTGTCAAAGGTGCAATAGTATATGTTGTTTTGTTGTCCACCCAAGAACTGTGATAACAATACTTACCATTAACAAAGTTTTCGATAACCAATTATTATTGAAGATATCAATCTTAAGATTAGGTCATTATCTCTACTCCTTTAACTCAGTCCGTGGTTTCGTATATCGATGTGATGTTTCTAAATATTAACATCTTTTTACTTTTAAATGAGATCAGTTTGATAATGATAGTTTTTGAGTTTTAAATTAATTATATTAAGCAATTTTGTAAAATTAAAGTAAACGTAGAGAATTGAACATAAAATATAAACAAAATTAAGTTTGTGTAATTAATGCAAACAAAATTGAAATAATGAAGGTCTGACACTAAATCATTATCTTTCTCTTTCTTTCAACTCAGAGAGACTTTATCTTTCTCTCCATTAAATGTAAGTCAAAGTGCAGAAGCTATATATATAGTGTAGTGATTAAAAATAGGATATAGAATATATATATGTGTGTATATGTTTTATTATTTCTAAGGTTTCTTTTTTTATATATATAGGGAATTGGGGCAGGGTTTAATTTTAGGGAGTTGGAGCATAGTTTTTACTTTTATTATTGTTATTTAAAAAAAAATGGTTTCTTATATATCTATGTTCTCCAGGTATGGTCATGAAAGACATCAGCAAAATTTAAAATCACAACAGTACGACCTTCACATATTTAATTTTCTAGGTTTGTAGTGATACTCTTATTTTATATATATATATATATATATATATATATATATATATATAAGGGGAATTGTAAATAACAAGTTTGAAATAAAATATTTATAACACACAAAATGTTAGGTTCTATCAATAATAGATATATGCTTCTATCAGTAGTATTGATAGAGAGTGATAAAAGTCTATAATTTCTATCATTGATAGAATCTAAAATTTTACTATAATTTCTAAATATTTTAATTTATTTTACTATTTTAAAAAATGTCCCTATATAACATAAATATACATGCTTGTTTTAGTCTAAAATTATAAAAGATATCTCTAAACTTTGTACTTTGTGTTAAAAATTCTCGTAAATCTTCAAAAGTTTCAAAAATGTTTTTAAACTTTTAGGTTTAGGGTTTTGGGCTTAAATTTTTAAAAATGATTCAAAAGTACCTTTATCGTTAGTTTTTAATGAAAACCGTTAAAATTTTGTTTAAAAAATATACTTAAACTATTGAAAAGTTTCATAAATATCCTTGAACTTAAAAAAAGTTTTAAAAAATGTTCCTATTGATCCACATTTTATACCAACTTTCTTACCAACCAAAATCAAAATAAACAATTTAATTTAAAATCATAGTTTTAAATTTATTTAATTATTAAGACACAATGATAGATCACAAACACAACCAATCTCAATAGTTATGGTTGTAATTAATATAGAGTGATAGTCTGATAGATGTATTTGATATTAACATAATAATAGTCAAATAAAAAAATGTATTTGACTATTAACACACAGTGATAGTTTGATAGATGTATTTATGTGAGTTTTTTTTTTCTAGTTACTATTTTAGTATATGTTTTAAGTATATTTTTGTTTAAACTTCGTGAGATTTTGAGGAATTTTATGTTTTGACCAAAGTTTAAAATACCGATGTTAATGAATATATCGAAACAAAAAATTCAAAATATAAATTTAAATTCGTAAATAAATATTTTATTATTTTCAAATAAGCAAACATGTCTATTATTATTTACATTACATTTATATAAGTGTCGTTTTGATGTTCAATTTTTTGTGATTTGTGCATTTTTTAAATGTAATAGAAATATCAATTCACTCCTATCGATATCAAACTCATGAAAATGTAAAAATATCGATACAAATATTGACATATCAATGAAAATTTAAAATTATAATTTTAGCATAAAGTTTTGGTTTTTTTTAGGGGGTTTTTAAACAATATAAAAAATTGACAAAATATTTACACTGTATAAAATAATTTTGAAAAGGTAAAATGCACACTGTCCCACAATGGAAAATACATAAAATGTTCCAGTCAACACATGATTAATTGGGCCACATAATAACTTGTAGAATACATGTTATTGTAGACTTCTATGTAAAATAATGAAGTCTAATCGCATGAGAATAGAAGAAAAACAAGGGAAAAAGTAGGTGATTTGATTAATCTGAAGTGTAATACAAAAGAACCTTATGCCTGTTTTACCGTATTTTAGTGCACTTATCACAAGATTTTAGGCTAAAGAAGTGAAGCTCGATAAAATAATGTTTACACGAGAAGATGCGTTCAACCCAATGTAGTAACAAGCAAGCAAACTAGGCGACATGAAGCACTAGCAAACATAATTGGTTTGCACGAAAGTCAAAAAAAGGAAGAAAGGACGTCTGCGCAACGCCGTTGCAGCTTTTCAGAAGCATTAATGATGTGTGGCGTCTTGTCAACATCAATTCTTGCCAATAAATAGAGCCTCTCACTTTAGAACAACTGTGTAAAAAGTGGCTGGAGAGCCAAGTTTCAACATCGTCTGTCTTCTCCCATCCTCTGGGTTTTAGGTGAGAGCCTAGACAAAAGAGAGTGAGTGAGTTCATCCCCTTCATCTCCCCCCTCACTAGATAGGCAAAAATCAGAGCCATAGAGTGTGAGAAATCATACTTTGAGGCTTAACATCTCTCTGTCTTCCATTTTGTAATGTTATTGTAATGTTTTGTATTATGTACCTCATGGCCGAGAGGTCTAGAGTTATTTTATTCAAAGCAATGCATTTCTTCTTTCATTCTCTCATCTTTCTGTTTCTCACCTTCTTTAATATGTTTGATTAGCTTGTTAGCAATAAAATGTATTTTAATAGCTAGAGATTCATAGGGTGTGTTTTAAGTTTTGCTAAGTTAAGCGTGGATGTCAAAAGCATTGTATTTTTTAGAGAAGAAGAATGATTTTGATTGTAATCATCTTACAAGTGAGAACACGTATTTAGCAACACAAGTGACGAGAAGGTTGTAGCAATACAACCTTATTGCCAAGTTCGTCCTTCGCATACATTGCAGAACTTCCAATGTGTGTGGCGATGCTTGTTATTTTGTTGGTTCATGCGTTATGTTTCACAAGAATGATGCTCGTGGATGTAACGTGAAAAGCCCTAAGTGAATGACCATCAGATGGCTAAATAGGACTATGCGATAAAAAGTGCATTCCTATTCATGCATTGTTAAATTGATAAATATAAGCATTATCGCTCAAGTTTTCCTCTATTATCGCCCAAGTATAAGCGAAGAGAGGTTTTCTGGTAAGTCCAGGGACAAACAAAGGGAATTTAAGTTCCTAACTTATTCTATCGCGTACTAAATCATGCAGTATAATCTATACAGTTTAATTATAAACAGTATGCTATACACTACTGTGCTTGGCGGTGCAAGGTGAGCATGGCAAAATGGAATAATGAGAAGTGAACTCATTATAAGCAGTGCGGAGAAGAAAGAGTCTAATTATCTAATCGAAATAAATTGTGCTTCAATACTCCAAGACAATACAAAGCAGTCATTAACTAAGGCGAGCAACCTCTCAGGGCATTACCATACTTGCTCGCCTTTCGGGATGCAAATACTCGAAGTTAAGTTATGATTTGTATCTGATCATCTTAAATGTGTTATTAGCAACTTATCCTTAATTAAGGTGAGCAACCTATCGGCGCTATCACCACATACAGCATCCTCTCGGTGATATGTGTAAAGGATGAGTTTGGCAATAAGATTACATTATTGCAATCTTCTAGCCACTCACTTATCTAAATGTGGTTCTCACTTGTCAGGCGATTACAGTTTGTATCATTGTTTCTATCTCCAATATACAATGTTATGACATTTGCGTTTAACTTAACAAAATTCATAATACATCCATTCTTATTTTCGCAGTATCAAGAATACAAATTATTACTAGCCAGCTAATCAAACAGATTGAACATGGAAAAGATAAGGAATATGGGAGAATGGAAGAAGAAATGCATTGCTATAACATAAAAAACTTCATGCCTTTCGGCCATAGTATTCATCTTACAAGACAACACAATAAAAATTACAAACTGGAATACAATAAAAGAGTTTACGCCGCAGAGTCTGATTTCTCACTCTTTGGTTCTGATTTTTGCCTATTGATAAGGGGAAAGATGAAAGAGATGATCTCTCTCTCTTTTTGTTCTAAGCTCTCATCTAAAACTCAAGGAACGAGAGAAGATAGGTGATATAAGAGCTTGCTCTCCGGCCAAAGTGTGGACACCAAATTCAGGAGTGAGAGACTCTATTTAAAGGCGAGAGTTCATGTTGACAGGATGCCACACGCCATTAAGACTTCTGAAAAGATGCAAAGACGTTGTGCAATCGTCCCTTTGTCTTTTCTTTGAATTCCCACAAACCACTTTGTTTGCTAGTGCCTTAATTGCCAGCTCATATTTCTTTTTGCTATAAAAGTTGAACAGATCATCTCGCGTAGACATGGTATCGTCGAACTTCATTCATTTTTGCCTAAAAATCCTGAGATAAGAACACTAAAGCATATTAAAACAGCGATAAGGTTCTTTTATATCACACATTTCGCGAAATAATCAAATCGCCCACTTTTTCTTCCGTTTTCTTCTATTTTCATGTGATAAGACTTCATTCTTTTACATAAAAGACTATAATAACTTGTATTTCTACAAGTTATCAGGGACAACACGAAGAGGTTGCCCGCCTTAATCAAAGTTATAGATCATAGTTTAACTTTACATATTTGGATCCCGAAAGGCGAGCAAAAATGAAAAAAACGTTAAGAGGTAGATCGCCCTAATTCAAAGTTAAAATATGTTTTATGTCGCCTTGACTTATTAAAGCACAATTCATTGGGTTTATTAGACAATTAAATTGCTCCTTCCTCGCCATGCCTAGAATAAGTTCATTGTCCATTTTTTACCATTTTGACATGCTTACCTTGCATCGCCAAGCACCTTAGTGTAAATAGTTAAGATAAAAGAAAATACTGTGCATATCTTTAAATGGTTTATACCACATGAATGAATTGTGCGATAGGATAAAGTAGGAGCTTAAATTACCTGCGTTCGACCTTGGACTTACCAGGAAACTTTTCTTCGCTTACACTTGGATGATAGAGAGGAAAACTTGTACGACATTGTATATCTTTAGCCAGTTAGCAACGCATAAATAGGAGTGCACCTTTTAACGCATAACCTTATTTAGTCACCCTAGCAATCGCTCAATTAGAGCTCAACATGATAAATCCATGATAATAATGTAGGCATAAAATAATATCACACATAATCACAAGCACCACACGCGCGCGTGTAATTTGTCTTATAAACAATTATGATACGCGCTAATGTAGAAAATGATACACTATCGTGTAGGTAGTATCAACATGATCGTGTAGTTCTTTTTCAACGATGGGAAAATTCTTCAAATCTAAACGATCGTATTGACGACGCTAAACGATCGAGTTGACTATGGTACGCGATTGTTTACATCATATCCACATGGTCGTGTAGTTCTTTTAAACGATGGAAAAAGGACTTCAAATCTAAACCATTGTGTTAACCATGCTAAACAATCGTGTTGACTAGGATAAGTGATCATTTAGATAATATCAAAGTGATATTTAAATGTTCTTGATATTATGGAATAGAAGTTGAAAGAAAGAAAGGGAAGATAAAGAAAGAAAGAAAAAGAAGATGAAAATAGAAAATCTGGAAGGGGAGCTGAAGAAATCTGGAAGAGAAGATGAATAAATCGCAAAGAAGAAAAAGAAAGAGAAGTGACGAATTGTCAGAATTATCAAAAGAAAATCTAAAATTTATGAAAATATTTTACCAGCTGCATGGGATTTTGTTTTTGTTACACGAGCTAGAAATATTTTGATGTTTTGTTACTTTTATGAAAACTAACTTATATTTAATAAAATATTTTGGAATTTGATGGAGAATGTTATTAGTTATATAGTTCTAATTATACAATTAATAAGTGGAAAATTGATAATTATATATTAAAATATAATTATTGAAAAAAGAAATGTAACATCCCAAATTTTAGAGAATATTTGTTAATTATCTTAAATTATTTGGTGTTATCTTGAAGATTGGAGTTATATTTGAATTATTTAGTTAAGATAATTCATGTTGGAATTTATGCAATTTTAAAATAACCAATTTTTTTGGAGAATATTTGGTTAATTAAAGGAATTGAGGATTTGAGTTGATTTGGGATCTTGAAAGGAAAAGTTGGTTTTGGTGGAATTGGAATTAAATTAGTATATGTATTTAAGGGAACTTGCATTAGATAGCAAAAACATTTAGAAAAAAACAGCCCATAGCACCTCTTTTTTTCATATTACGAATATGGTAACTATGACAAGTAATTAATGATATCAAACGATTATCAAACAGTTGTCGAAAGGCTATCAGAGGGCTATCAGTGAGTTATCACTTTTAAATTTGCTACTTCTACAAATTTAGAAAATGTTGTGACATGGGCTCTATTATCATAAATTTTTTGCTATTTTTGCAAAAGCCCTTATATTTAATTAAGAATTTGGATTTTTGGTAGAATATGGTATTAATTATTTAGTTTTGTATAAATAATTAATATGTAAAAGTAAAGTTAATTATATGATGGAATATAATTATAATTGTTGAAAAATAATATAATTTACGAAAAGATAGATGGTCGATTTGATGGAAAAATAATGGATTTAATTAGAAGGGAAAGAGGTTTAAATAAATATATATGTTTATTATATATTTTGGTGAGAGAAAATAATAATAAAAAAGTATTATTATTATTAATTGTTGTATATGTCTAGGTTTCGTGTAGAAAAGAAAAAGAAAAGGTTTTCCATCTTCTTCCCTAAGAAATCTAGTCCCCACCCTTTACTAAACATCTCTGTCCGGCTGTAGACGTCCACGTCACCTATCCGTCATTGTCCTCTACCGTCATCGCTCACCGGTTCCCAAAGAGTTTTGACTCCTTTTATTTGGTGAAAGAATATTTTTTATTTATTTATACACTTGCAATTTTTGGCATTGAGTGGAAAATCGGGTACTCTATGAGTCTGTTTCTCTCTTCAACTGTAACTTTTATCACCTTTAATTTTTACTTTTGAAGCTATGCTCCTTATTTTTTTGAGAAGAGGTGACATAGGAGTCATTATTTTGATTGAAGAAAAGAATACAAAAAATTCTTTTGAAATTGGAAAAATATTTCCTAAGTAAGGTTCCTTAACAAGTTAAACGCCTAAATAACAAATGAAACTTTATTTTGATACTTTATTTCACTAAAGTATTATTGTATCGCAAAGATAAATTAGAATACTACAAGGCGGGGAGCCAAGCTTGCGACAAGAAAGATTAAACAAACAAAAATTATATCAAAAGTTGTAACTTGTATTGTAGAGGGCATAAATAAAAATTACTTAAATTATAATTAAAAACTAAAACAACTAATGACACTTAGCATCTCCTTTAAAGAGTACGGCAGTGAAGGAGGTTTTTGTGAATATAGATCGGATGGAGTTCTCCTCACTTTCGCTATCGGTTCTGAAATGCATCATGAGAGTTGCTAAGGTCCGAAGTAAGCGATTAAGGTTTGCTTGAAAGACATGTTAGCGGGTTGTTTTGGCGATTTGAAGTTGTGAGGACCTTGAGTGGTTTGCCCTTGTAGGATTACGGGAAGATCAAGGCGGTGGGTTAGTGACAAGATATCATTGGATTTATTAGCCTTAAGGGGTTGTCCTCTCTTTGATCCTAAGGCTTCATCCTCTTCTTGTCTTTACCTCATCACCTTCTTTTACTAAACCCCTTTGCAATCTTAGCTTGTTTCGGGGTATTTGTTGTGTCATATCGATGGTGATGAGGTCCCTTTTTCCTTCTCCCATTTATCCCTATTGGTGCCTGCAAGATCCTTTTGATTGTATTTTTTTTCTTCCCTTCTTGCGAGTGGACACTTTCTCCTATAGAGTGTTTCTATCACTTTCTTTCTCAAGCTTCTCAACATCCCCCTCCTTCACTTTTGTCTCCAACTCTATTTCTTCACTTCTTCTTCCAAGGACCCAAAATTCTTTAACTGATTTTTCGTGGGTCGTTGTTGCAAAACCTTTAAAATCAGCAGCAGGTGGGGAAGTGCTCTCCATTGGAAGCTCAATATCCCCCTTCCTCGCCTGGCTGTCTCGCCTCTTCGTTCCTCTTCTTTTGTTCTCCTTATTACATTTTCTTTTATTCATGTCTATCTTTTCACTTTCTTTTGTCTCTTCCTTTACATTTTCTTTCATTTCTGTGTTTTCTCCCTCGACTTTTTCAACCCTCTTTCTCCTTACTTCGTCTGTTATACACTTGTTACCTAATATGGCGAGAAGGTGGTTTAACTTATTCGTAGAACTTTTTATATTTACGAGGGGTTTTGTAAGGAAAATGTTCCTTGTTGACAGATAGAAGGAATACTTGAAGAAACATAAGAAAAGATTTTAGGAAGGTAGTGTTTCAAATGGGAGGTTGACCTTTGGTTTTATGACATGATGTGTTTAGCTAAATATTGTGGTTCTGAGTTTTGGACAGCTTAAATAGGCTTTCTTAACTACGGTTAGAATTTTAGTTACCTAAAGGTCAAAGGTCATATCTAATTAAATGTGGCTTGATAAACCTGACAAGACTAGTTGTGGCTCGAGGTACGATGCATTCATTGTTTCTTGGAAGTTTAAGAACTGTGAGATTTGACTAAATGATTCATACCTAGATTTCAAGGTTTCCTAATGAAATCTAACCTGCCTAATTTACGTAAGAAGGTCAGACTACCTAATGAGTTTAACTTACGCTTTTTCGTAAACCAACTTCATCTTATAAATCTTACCAGAAGAACCTATATCTTCGCGGCGTAACGCGCAATCCCCTTGTGAGATTAAATGAGATACAAAAATTTAATACAAAACTAATGTACACGTATAAGAATGTCAATCGTAAAGAAATAGGTATAAGTAAATATGTCAATATATATAGGGATGCAATTCTTAATAAAGATTGGAAGAATTATACATTACAAATGCATCCATGCGTTTAGGTTCTTTGGCGATGAGGAACTGTGGTATCATCACTTTTGCTCCATATAGCTTTTCTAACAGCATCATTCCTGAACTTCTTAGATCATTATGACTTTCTGCATCATGATTGCTCATTTCAAGATGTCTTTGCTTCCAATCATTCATCTCAAGGCTTAAATAATCTTTTCTTGGTCCTTATCGCTTAGTTAAGTGAAGCATGAATTTCATTAGCTTGATGCGAGGACACTCTCTTTGATGACTTCATAGAGATTCTCAATTTCATTTACGACCAACTGTATCCATTGAGATTTTTCTTGGCCCTCACCCAAGAGATACATTGATCTTGGGGTTGGTTCAAGCAATCACAGGTTACTTTGGTACCTTGAACCTTTTCGCGCGGTTTTCGGCTAATTGCGTGATTCACGAAGATCAAATGTTTTGCCTAAAATCAAAGTAAGACTCTACTCTAATATCTAGAATTCAAATTCCCGGCAACGGGGCCAAAAACTTGGTTTGGTGTTTTTATGTTGTTCTTTCTCTTGTTGGAACAACATACAAGTGTTACTTGGGACTTAGTCTTAGTAATCTAACATTTGTGTAACACAACTGCAATACTTCACTAAGTAGATTCACTGCACGTACTGTGCTTGCCATATCTTTCTGTATTATGTGGTTCATTCTATGCGATACGTCATGGGTCATGATCATAGCATGAGAAGTGCTTACTATGTACCTCTTTATTGCAAGCCTAAGTCATCATTGAATCCAAGTTTTTCTACTGCTTGCCCAATTGCAAACGAAGCGTAGGTTTACCTGGGTGATTTAGAGTAAAAAACGAGGAATTGTTTCAAGATATTAATTCTAGGGTGTTACTCGTTTATAGGCGTTATGATGGTTGCGGTAAAAAAATGTATATAAAGTAAAACTAAAGTTATTTACACTCACCTAGAGACTCATGCACAGAGGGGTAAAGCATGATAAAACGAAAGATTAAGTGAATTATCTTGCATGCGAGGGAAAAGTGAAGGAAGGTCTACGCACTTTTAGGCAATTAAGCAATGCGAGAACTTCAATGCGATATAACTTGCGTAATTAGCTCATGATTAAGGTGATCTTCTCTCAAAATGTTTAGACGCCACACTTGATCATCTTTCGAGATGCAAATGACTGTGCTTGGTTAGGTAAGATATACCTAGAAGACTTCACTTATAGCACTTATAGAACTTCTCGTTTAAAGACACCAACCTATCAGCGGCTAATGTCCACACTTGTTCGCCTTTCAGGATACAAATGTTGGAAATCATCTCGCTAAGGTGTGGTTTTTTAACAAGTGCGCATTAGCCTTATCTTTGCTACTTATCCTCTCGGATAGTTGACAATTGACACTAGCTAAGTGATGAATATAACTCAACTAATGCAATAAGTCGTATAAGTTAGACTCCTTATCGAAAACTTCCCACAAACCTAACTACTAATAACACATTGACAACTGAAAAGTCAAGAAATGATGGATCGAAAAGCTATAAACATGTAATATATATATATAAACACTACAAGAAAAATAGTACACGACGACAGTTATTTTCTGTCGCAAATAAAATATGTGACAGTTATTTACAGTCATAGAATCGTCTGTTGTGGAAAGACCATCCATGATAGTTTAAAAAAATTGTCACAATAAGCGTTTTTATGACAGAAAATAAATGTCATTATTTAATATTTTATGACAACAAATAACTGTCATCATTTGCATATTGACGACAATTACAAAAATTTCACGAATTCATATATTATGACATTTTTTTCCTGTCAAGGATATGTCAATCGTGATAATTTTCATAAGAAATGTCATTGTTTCGATATTGACGACAGTTACAAAATGTCTCAAATCCGTATATTATGACATTTTTTCCTTATCAAGAATAGGCCAATCGTGACAGTTTTTATAAAATTAAATTGTCATTGTTTCAATATTGAAGATAGTTACAAAATGTCACGAATTCGTATATTATGACATTTATTTCCTGTAAAAAATAGGCCAATGGTGACAGTTTTTATAAAATTAAATTATCATTGTTTCGATATTGACGACAGTTACAAAATGTCACGAATTCGTATATTTTGACTTTTTTTCCTTTCGTATATCCTCAATTACTACATTTTTTTTACAATAAAATACATGCCTTGTTCTTCTTGTCGCTCTGCCATTACACTAACCAGTTCAATGTCAATAATGTTCTAATACATCACACCCATATGAAAACAAAAAGTCAACACTTTAATAAATATACTTAATAATACACTTTGTAATATTTGTATACTAGGATTGACTAATAACCATTTTTTTTCTAAAGGGGTAGTTTACATACAAAAAGAATCAATATTGACATCAATTGCTCCAAGATTTTGCTACCAACCATACAAAAAGTCTTATATCAATCAATTACTCCAAGTTGGCTTCACTGCTCCAATGGATTCTTCCAAACATAGTAAGAAAACAAAATCTCATTTTAAAGTATGACTAAAGAACATTACCTAAAAGAAGGTTCTATTTAAAGATAATTAAGGCACAGTGAATGATGCATAGTGAAAATGGCACACCACATAAGAGAACAGCAACCATAGCTTTAATTATAACATTTCCAATCAAGTTTGAAACAATTTAAAAGTAAATCAAAAACCAAAAAGTATGGAATTCCAGACCTTAATCAAAAACAGTACTATGGGCATCCAAAATAACTACTAAATTATTGAAGGATGAGCTCTCCGTCTTACCAAAAGGTCAAATCAACTTCAATACTATTAGTTTGCATCTTTAATAATAATTAAAAAAAATCGAACTATGGGTAGCAAATTGTCACAAACACATAGGATAGCTCGTCAACACCAAAGGTAAAGAATTTAAGACAAACCATTCATACGACTATAAGGAAAATATAGACCTACAAAGTTTTAGAGCATATTAGGATAATCTAGTACAACTTAGTTGCATGACAACGACATCATTTCAAGAAAGAATAAGACAAGTATATTTAGACCACTCTCACAGTGAAAGAATAAACATTTGATTAAACAACCTTTGCCCTATCAACATTGTCCAATTTTGAACAAAACAAAAAATTTAAGTATTGGAACAATTTTAATAAACACGGTAAAGTTGAAAATTTTGTAAAATAAAAACTTTAGCCATAAATTTGTATTAAATGATTTCTACCATCATGTCTAAAATTTATGTTGAAATTTTGTAAATAGATATCACAACTGTTACTTTATAACAAAATGAAAAGATGAAAATTGAGATTTTAATTTAAGAGTGTAAAGACAAAAATAAAGCAAAATTAAAACATCAATGACAAAAAGGATGTATTCTTAAAATACTAAAACAAAAATATTGAAGCAAAATTTGAAGTTGAAGTCATTGAATTAGACCTCACAATTTGATAAATAAAGGCCAACTGCCTATTGCCAACAACAAATATATATATATATATATATAATAGTCAAAGTTAAAGTTGTTATAATTGAAACCAAAATAATGAACATGAAAATAAACAATTCACAATTGTTTACCTAATTGATTCTTACTATTATTTTAAACTAAAACTTTAATTATAATACCATTTTTTTTACTCATCATTTACTATATTATCTGTCAATCACTCAAAAAAAATCACTTCAACAAATCTCCAAAATCAACTTGAAATTATTTTAGAAAAATTTTAAATCAATTTTATTTTATGTCAAACTCCATCATCTTAAGCAAAATAATTTTGGCAATTAGAAAAATAATGTGATTTTAACTATCTCAAAATAATCACTCCCAAAACATTTTAGGTTCCTCCTAAGTTAGAGTTAGAGAACTCTATCTCAACTAATGATGAAGTATTAGGCTCTCCTCAACACCAAAGAACAATCTTCTCATGAAGCTCATACTTCAACAACGATCACAAGTACAAGTTTAAGATCAACAATATTAATTATTCTAAATTATATTCACCAGTACACATCCAACCACCTCAAAATCAAAACTCTTCAAACAAAACACTAAAGCAAAAGCCTGCTCTTGAAAAAATGCACAGCAAAATAGGTATATAATTATGTACTCCATTCAAATGTAAATAATGACAAAAACCAACAAAAACACAATACCAAAACAGTGTTATATAAATTTAAGAGAAGGGGAGGTGTAATATAATAAAAGAATATATCATAAACCTAAATTCCCTAAAATAAACATCTCATAAACCTAAACACATTAGACATTTTCAGGGCCTTCTCCCTTTTTCTCTTGCTCTCTTTCAGCTTCAAGTTTTAAATATTTTTTCGGTCTAATTTAAGTTAAAGATAAATCATAACATCAATTGCAAACATAAGCACATCCAGCATTTATTTGACATACATCATCACCTAGGGGTGTTTGCCCCAAAATAGGAAGTTCATACTGAAATTGCAAATTTCACACCTAGTTTGGCCCATGGAGTTGTGGGAAAGAGTAAGAGAGAACAACATCATAGAGAGAGAGAGAGAGAAAGAGAGAAGGAACAGAAGACTTACCAATAGAGGAGGTAACGACCATGGTTTGAAGAGATTCCGGCATATTGAAGATGACGGGCACAAATTGAAGTGGTTGCGGCAGAGGAGGTGTTATCATCCGATAAAGGAGGTTGTGGTGACGCTGGAGTGAAGAGACGGGCACGAGGGGGCTGTGGCGATGATGGGCCAAAGAGATGGTCGGATTGGAGATGCTCGTCTTTGTGTGAGGGTTTGGAAAAATGTTAAGGGTTTTAGAATTGGGGGAAAATATTTAATAAATTTTCATTTTCATTTAAAATTATTTTAATTTTAATAAATTATTTTATGTATCTTCTCTAACAAAAAATAACTGTCGCGATAAGTGTTATCCGAAAAATTGTCTTTTCTCTCCAAAAACGTTGATTTTTACCTTTTGTGACAGTTTTTTCCCTCCTTTCAATTTTGAAATGTACACAACTGTCGTAATCGATAGTTTTTGTTGTAATGAAAGAATGTAGGCTTTAGGCCATAGTACAATATAAACAACATATATTACAAAGAAATGCAAAAACAGAAGGAAATAATAGTGGATTGAAATACAAGTTAGGGAAAAATAGGGTATGACTCTTCTCTAAAAATCTAAGCTTTCACGCTACACTCTTATCGAAAATGAAGAAGTGTTGTACATCTGGTGGCTAGGCTACTCCTTGCCACCAACTCTCTAGGTTTTTACCCACACATACCCTATTTTTGGTCCATGAAGGCCTCCCTTTTGTGTGTGTGTGGCCAATTCAAACCTCCTCTTCTTGGTGAAGATGAAGTGCGTCTATAGACAGTTTAGGCAAGAAGCCTCTCTTCTTCTGATCTTGTCAGCATCGTCTTCGGTCCTACGAAGTCACATCACTCCAACTACCATCTTTGTCTTGTAGTGAGTGTTTCTCACGTGATGACATGGTCCCTTGCCTGGAGGTCTTAATTGATAGGTGAGCTTCCATCGCGTGATCTGTGTGCGAGGTGGCCTTTGTTGTTTGCTCCTTTCTTCTTGTTTACTTATCCTGCATTTAAACATGATAATCGCATAAAACAGGCATGATGCTTATGTAAGTTGTATTTCTAAATACTTATGTGTTTACAACATAAGTTACACATTTTGATCATCTTCTTATGCGTTTTGACCTCATTATTCTAATAAAAGGGGATATAATAATGGACATTTATGCGCCTTATCACACAACAAGAATAAGGCATCCCACACCAGAACACACAAAAATTGTGAGGCATTACGTTGCATAGGGTACAAAAGATAATTTCATTTCAAACTTTATCAAATCTCATGCATTTTCCATAATACATCATTTCACCACATCATTCTAGTTTATAATAAGTTCAATTCATTCTTAAGTCATATGCAGTTTAATAATTGGAAAGCATAAGAGAAATCATATAGTTCATGGTCTCAATAAAAATATATTTAAGGATTCAAACAGTTTTAGAAATCATTTTCATTTTGAAAACATTTTATAAGAAGAACCACTCACACTCAACAATCAGGTAGCTTTTTCGCCCAGCTCCTAAGTCAAGAATTGCCTTGCAACTTCTTGTCGATATTAAGCTTTCAAGAATTTTTGGAAATCTTGAAATTTTCTTCAATTCTCTCTTAACTCAACACAGGCCGATAAAAGCAGCTTTAAAATGGTCAGGCTTCATCTATTTATAGGTCTCTCCAGTGATGTTTTTCATGTAGAAATGATGACTTCTGTCATCGGCAAGAATGGTCCAATCACAAGACGCCATGTGTCTCTCCAAACCCTTATCCTAGATTTGGATTGGGTGGCAAGGTCAAATCAATCACTGACCTACTGCTACGCTACTACTTTCTGGTGAAGTAAGCTCAATTGCCTAACAGTTTGTTGCGTTGCATATTTCCAATAAACATCCTTCATCGTATAGACTCCGCAAAATGCAAGTTACTTTTAAATGATAGTCTCATCGACGTATTTACTATTCCTTCTGCATGAATCTTATCACGTAGGGAAAAACATAATTCGGGTCTCACATGTTGTGGTCATGGAAGCTCGTTTGGTGGAAAATAAATCTGATTGGTTACTAAATACTAGAGCATCGAAGCATTTGTGCTCAAATCAGGAGTTGTTTCATGATTTCCAAAATATAGCCAACGACGAATGTGTGTTCATAGGTAACTCTGCAATTGCAATGGTGCCTGGAAAAGGGAATATTCTCTTAAAACTAACTTCTCGAAAAACTTTATCCTTAAGTGATGTTCTATATATAGCTTCTTTACGTAGAAACCTGGTGTGTAGAAGTTTATTGAATCGAGCCGGGCTTAAAATTGCACTAGAGGTTGACAAGGTTATTATAAAAAAAAGAGTGACTTTGTTGGTAAGAGGTATCTAGCTGATGATCTTTTTGTTCTGAACATCATGAATTTTGCTTCTAAGATTAATGAAATTGGTTTGAGTTCTGCTTATATCGTTGAATCAATTAATTTGTAGCATGGTAGATTAAGTCGTGTAAATGTTGCTTCAATAAAAAAATCTTAAAATACTAAATCTCATTATTAATCTGATTCACATGAAAATGATAAATGTTTTGTACGTGTAGAAGCCAAAATGCAGTAAGAAAAATCTTTAAAATTTGTCCCTACTAGAAGTACTGAATTACTAGAATTAATTCATACTGATTTAGCTATTTCAAAAATATTTCAAATTGTAAAGGAGGTAAAAATTACTATATCTCCTTTGTTGATGATTTTTCTAAATGTACAAAAATTTAGCTAATTTATCTTTTAAATGTACAAAAAGTAATAGTATGTTTTTGAAATATAAAATAAAAGTAGAGAATCAATTAGATAAGTGTCACATTCTGTCCCAATTTTCTCCATGTAATGGAATGAAAATGTGACCGTCTAGACATACGACGCGATTCTCCATATAGTAACGCGTGGAACGACTAGTAAGCAAAACTAAGAACATTCGCAAGAGTTTAAACACAAAATGTGTACATAGATAAATTTTGGGAACTTCGTTGATACTTCAAATACAAGTACATTTAGGACTTTTACAACGATAAATACAGCAATTCTAGACATCACTCAAAACGACATTCGAACTTTCCTCACCTAGCTACTATATGTGATGCGAATAAACAGTGGTCACTATCAAGATGATGCAATAAGGAGGAACAGTAGGCGATCAAGACTGCAAGTTTAACGTTGGATGTTCTTCGCTACCTGAAGGGGATAAAACAAAACATTTGAAAGGTTAGACAAAACATCTAGTGAGTGGCATCTTTAACAAATGCCTTAAATAACTAGATTGGCCTTAACACGGCAAATCAATTTTAATGAATCATATTGAAATTGCCCCTTTTTAAAGTCTTTCATATCACTCATGGAAATCATTTCTTTTTAGTTCTTTCATCATAATTCATATTGCGTCACATACATTATTTGTATGACATACTCATCTCGTAGAATCATCATGTATGTTTAATTACATCTTTGTAACCCTTTCCTTAGCTCAAGCTTTACTACACTTTTTTGCCAAGTTGCAGCTATACGGAGTAATCTCAACACATTTAGCAAGTTTCATCAATTCTACTATACATAATGCATCTTCCAATGCCTTATCACATAGCAAGCGAAGGACATCCCATACAAGATCACACAGTAGGTACCTCTTCAAGATCACATAGCATGAATAGGGCATTCTATTCCAAATCACACAGCAAGAATAAAGCATCTCATCCCAGATCACACAGCAAGGATAAGGCATCCCATATCAGATCATACAGTAAGGATAAGGCATCCCATACCAGATCACACCGTAGGTATGAGACATTCTCATCGCATAGAGTACAAAAGATCATCTCGTTTTCAAATTTACACTACAAGAAATTATGTTTTTAGTGGCGCACTAAAAATGTCAGTAAAACGCAAAAACACGTCACTAAATGTTTTAGCAATGCAAAGCCATTCATCACTAGAACTGTCGCTAAATCCACACTGCTAAAAGTTTTAGCAATGCAGAAATTATGCGTCACAAAAGATATACTTTTAGTGACGTTTCACGTTAGTAAAAGCTTACTTTTAGTAACTTATGTTATGTCTCTATTTATTTTTTATAGTGACGTATTGCACTAGCCACTAAAGGTGATGTTTTAGTGACAAATAATATTGTTGCTAAAGGTTAATTTGAGACTGTTACAAACATCTTTTGCAACGTATTGAAGTGCACCACTAAAAATTCCTACAGTTTTTTAAAAAAAACCAATGTGATAACGTGTAGAAATATCTATTATTATAGCCTCTTATATAGAATAACGATGCCAAAACACATAAGAAGAAGGAAAAAATGCGTAGCTTATAATGCAAATACGTAAGTATTCATCAATATACTTTACATAAGCATTATACATGTTTTACGTGGTTTTCAGTGTCTAAACGCAGGGCTATGAACAAAAGAAGAAGTTAGCAAATTATAGAATCTCTCACGAGAAGACCAAATCACAAAGCAAGAAGCAGCTTGCCAGACGACAAGAATGGCAATTTGAGATGATGTGACTCGCTACAAACAACTTTCAAATGGCACTAACATGTTCAGAGGAATAGAAATTTCCCGTTGAAAATTACGTATAAAAAGTCTCCTTCACCAAGAAAAGCACGCTTGAATGAGCCATTTTCAGATATCTATGATCTTTTCTGGTGCCTGAATGGGCCAAAGCCTAGAAAGGGAGACGGAAAGGAATAGCCTTTCTGCCATCTGTAAAGAGTAGTTTTCTTTTTCTTCCCCGATCATACTGTAAATGAGAGCTTAGAATCTGAGTGGTAAAGGTTCCATTTCCCATTTCCCTTAACTTGTATATTCTTTCTCATTCTTCTATCTTTAATTTTTGTATTCTTTGTGTAATATTTATACTGTTCATATTGTACAATGGCTTAAGGCCTACATTCTATATATATATTACATGTTTATACCTTTTCAATCCATCATGTCTCTATTTTCCATCAGTCAATGTGTTATTGATAGGTTAAGTTGGTGATAAGTTCTTGATAGAAAGTTTTGCTTATCAGTCTTATCACATTAGTTGAGCTATACTCATCTCTTAGCCAACATAAGTCGCCAACTACCCGAGAGGGTAAGTACCAAGGGCATGGCTAACACGCGCAAGGAAGAGTTTTCTCTTTCTTTCCGACCGAAAGGTGAAAAAGTATGGACACTAGGCGCTGAGAGGTTGTTGTCCTTAATCACGAAGTTTTATACGTCTCATAAGTGAACTCTTTTAGATATATCTCACCTAATCACACCTAGTCATATGGATCCCGAAAGGTGACCATGTATGGCGTTTAAAGACTTCGAGAGGAGCACGTCTTAATCATAAGATGGTTGAGTAAGTTATATCGCATGAAGGCTATTGCTTTGCTTAATCATATTATAATGCATAGACATTCTTTCACTCTTTCTCGCATACAAGTTAGTTCACATATTTATCTTGCATCCATTTCCACCCCTTTATAGATTCTCTAGGCAAATTTAAGCAGTGTTATTTCCTGTATTATTCTTTTATATGTTAATTGTTTATTCTTTTATATCGCCTAATTGAGAAGTAAATTCTAGAACTAAGAGTTGATATCAATTCCCTGTGTTTGACACTAGATCACCAATATAAACATGTTGCTTCGCTTATATTTGGGCAAGCAGTAGAAAAACTTGTACTCAACGAGGACTTAGTAATTATACGATGAAGAGGTATATAGTGAGTACTTTGCATACAGTGATCATGACCAATGACTTATCGCATAGCACTAATTGCGTACTTAGGTAGTACTGAGCCCCCGAACGGAACTGTGAAGACGGGAAATTCTATCCCGCTGTTTCGAAGAGAGTGATCACAAACACTCTCTACGAACCACAATGCTTTTTAAATTATTTTATTATATATTGCATCTATTTTGCAGTCCAACAATTATCACATCTCATATACTCTCCTGAATACATCGTTTCAACAATAAGTCCAATTCATTTATAAGTTGTATGCATTTTAAGGATTTGAAAACATAAGAGAAATCATACAGATCATGGACTTCATAGAAATGTATTAAAGGATTTAAACACGTTTGAGAAATCTTTTTGATTTTGGAAACATTTTATAAGAAGAACCACTCACTGTTACAATCAATTTGCTCTTCCTCCTAACTTCCTCAGTCAAGAGTCTCCTTACACCTCTTGAAATCCTTCTCGAAAATAAGTTCATTTTGTGTCTTCGAAATCTTGAATACTTCCTCGATCCTTTCTTAAACAAGATCAGGGTACAAGAAACTTCAAATTAACCTGAATTTCTTCTATTTATAGGTCTCCCTTGGTTTTCATAACGAAAGTATTAACCTTACCTGCGGTGAGAAGTGGCCCAATCTCAAAATGCCACATGTTCCTATCCAACCCTTATCCTAAACTTTGATTGGGCGGCAGGATCCAATCAATCACCGACCTATTGACATCAAGGTCACATCATTGTTTCTTGGTGAAGTAGCTTAGACTGCTCTGTTGTTCAACGTGTAACCCTTTTTATGTAAAGACCTTCCATTACCTACTCTTACGTAAAACGTGTTTTGCCAACACAAGTTTTTTTGCACATTATCCATACCGCAGGGCCTTCATTGAGTTGGTGGTATGTGATCAGAGCCTTACAAAAAGATTAAGGTCAAATAAAGTTGGAGAAGACAGAGAAAACTTTCTTAAAGAATTTTGTGAGTTAAATGGCATTATCCATGAATTTACTACACCTTATTCTCCAAAACAAAATGGTATAGCAGAACATAAAATAAAACTATTAAAAAAAATTATGAATGTTATGCTTTTAAGTTCTTGATTATCTGACAACATATGGGATAAACATGCACTCCTCTACCTGTTTTATTCTTAATAGAGTTCCTCACCAAAGACGAGAAAAAACACCATATGAATTGTAGAAAGGTTACACACCTAATCTCAACTACATGAGAGTGTAATGGTGTTTAGCTAAGGTAGCATACCCTGTGTTCAGGAAACCTATGGTAGGATCTAAATTTTTTTACTATCCTTATCGATTGTGCTCAAAACAGTGTTGCTTCTAGATTTATGTGCTTGAATGATAAATTCATATGTGAATATAGAGATGTTGAACTCTTTGAACACGTTTTTCCTTTTAAAAAGGGAAATTTTGAATCTGTTAGAATGTCTAACCATGAAAATATATGTATTTGGCCCATTATGTACTTTGTCTAGTAGTATGCATAAAATTGAAGATGTTAGTACTTCTTATAAAAAGCATGAAATAGAACCTATAAGAAGTAATTAGAGATGGAGAAATGAGAAAAATTTTGGCATACGTTTTTTTACTACCTTTTTAGTTGAAAGGCCAAACGGAATTGACTATCAGTTTGCATGTACGTATCTAATAGATGAGGATCCTAAAACCTATCAAGAGGCGTTAGGCTTTGTAGACTCAAGTTTGTGGAAGGAAGCAATTAAGAGTGAATTAGATGCACTCACCATGAATCAAACTTGGGAATTGGTAGATCTATAAGATGCAAATGGATCTTTACAAAGAAAACAATACATGACAGATTGATTAAAAGGTACAAAGCTAGGTTAGTAGTAGTAGGGTACATTAAAAAAGCAAGTTATTGATTACTTTTGTAGGTCCAGAAGATGAAGTGTACAAGCTTAAAAAATCTCTTTATGGTATAAAAAAAAAACTCCCAAGCAATGGTGTGAAAAGTTTAATGACACTCTATTAAACAATGTGATATGAATTGAAGAATGAATCAAGAAATCATAATTGAAGCAAATGAAGAAGTTGAAGAGATGCAATGCTTGGAAGTTGAAGAGTTATTTGAACATCCCAAAAGTCATAAAATTAAAAGGAATTATGTATTTATGTGTTTTCATTTATTACAATAGTTGAAAGGAACTAAAATTAAATGTTGTGACCTTTCATTTAATATTTTAATTAGTATAAATAGGGTTGTAATTTCCACATTTAAAAAAAAGATTTTGGATGAATGAAATCTGAAAATTCTAAAATGTAAATTTTTTTTCTTGTGTTCTTGTGATAGAATGCACGAATAGATGGAGTATTCAATTGAGAATTGATTTGTCTTGCTTGTGGAGTGCTTTTAAGATCAAGGGTCGATGGGAGATCCTTGGTTTGTTAGATCATCTAAGTAACTTTAATTTAGCCTATCTTAGGGGTTGAAATCAAATTGGTTTTGGGGCTGTTGGGATTATGTTCTTTGAGTCTTGTTGTTCAACATGGTTCTTAGATCCAATGCCAAGGGTTTTGTATCACAATGATTTCAAAGTGAATTTCTCTTATTCTTGTGTTTAAAAAAAACTGTTTGGGGCAGAGTGTGTGATTATTTGTTTATATGTTGACATGTTATTGTCATCACACTTTGAAATGAAAGATTTAGTAAAAGCTGACGTAATTCTTGGTGAAAAATAAGAAAGAGTGAGAATGGATTCTCTCTTTGTCAATCACACTACATAGAAGAACTTTTAAAGAGATTTGATAGCTTCGATGACACTCCTTCTAGAACATCTTATGATGCAAGTATAAGCCTTAAGAAAAATAAAGGAAATAGTGTTTCTCAATTTAAATATGCAAAGATCATAGAGAGTGTCATGTTCTTTAATGAGTTACACTAGACCTGATATAGCATATATTGTGAGTAGATTGAGATACACACATAATCTTGATAAGGATCATTGGATTGCACTCTATCGTGTGTTAAGGTACCTTAAGGGCAAAGTAGATCATTGTTTGTATTTTAACAAATTTCTTATTGTTTTAGAAGGCTATAGGGATGCAAATTGGGTAACAGATAACGACGAAGTAAGCTTCACTAGTAGAAATGTGTTCTTACTAGGAGGGGGAGCCATATCATGGAAGTTTTCAAAAAAGACTATTAGAGCTAGATCCATTATGGAATCAAAGGTTCACACTCTATAATTAGCAGGACAAGAGAGGTTGAATGGCTTATAAGCCTATTGAGGGATGTACCATTGTGCGGGGCATCAGTAGTAGTCTTGTTACATTGTGACTCACAAGTAGTCAATGGATTTGTCAAAAATAATCTATATAATAGCAAAAGGAGACATATACGTCTTAAACATGGAGCTGTGAAACAGTTGGTGAAAGGAGAAATTATCTCCTTGGAATTTGTAAGGTCAGAAAGAAACTTAGCGGATTCTCTAACCAAAGGTCTAATAAGGAAAATAATTCAGAAAGCCTCATTAAGCATGAGACTCAAACCCATGAAAAACTCCATAGCCCATAGCCCTTTCTTTGGGTGGCTCTAGTATGGACTTGATGGTTAACCAAAATCATAAAGGTCTATGGCCCTTCTTTGGGTGGTTCTGGTGTGAACTCGATGGACTATGTCACACCCTGCTTTGCATACAAACCAAAAAAAATGTGCCATGCGGGAAGCGACATGATTTAGATTAAGCCTTTTTAAACTTGGACTTATCATCTAGTTCACTCAAGTAACTTGACATTATAAAACTTAACCATTAGGCGATAAGAAACATCATAACGCAGAAGAAAGTACAACAAATAACTTCTTTTATTAAATTTAACCATGCACAATACAACATTATACATATATCCTTGATCAAAATTACAACAGCTTAAACTAAACACCTTCCTCGACTTCCAACTTCAAACACCTTGCTAGCTCATCCTACCTTCTTAGCTTGGCCTTAACGCTTAAACACCTAGAAATGAAAATTTTAAAACATAAGTCAAAAGACATACTGA
Source organism: Cucumis hystrix (assembly GCA_025688845.1). Lineage (NCBI taxonomy): Eukaryota > Viridiplantae > Streptophyta > Magnoliopsida > Cucurbitales > Cucurbitaceae > Cucumis > Cucumis hystrix. The sequence continues at coordinate 14,484,931 of CM046888.1, read as the reverse complement.
GGTTTTAAGAAAAACCCTTTGAAAATACATTTCAAAGACAAAATCGTTTCAGTTCAATCAGGCTTATCACCTCATTTCATAATATTCAAACGCATAACACATATTAGCCTTGTATTATTAGCCTTGTATCCTTCTCGTCGAGAACATGAACCATTCCCAATGCTAAGACTCATCGCCTTGTGTTTAGACTACTCTGATGGTCTTTTCATCAGTAGCATCCAGGAATCCCTTGGTTTATTCCTCGTTGCTCAGGCCGCCAAACACAATACACATCTTTTATGCATTGACTAGCTTCACTCCACCATGCAAACCTTTCTACATGGCTGCTCTACCCTTATGTGCCCATAACAGTTAGCTCATTTATGGAAATAAGACTAATGGTTCGAACACAATCTCACATCCATTTAAACAACACAAAACTTTCTTTAAACATAAGCTTTCATTTGAAAATATCCGTGCATAAAACATCATTACAATCCAACATGAAGTTTAAAAGAAAGCTTTAAAGTACAAAACACATTTCAAAGTCACTCACAAAAATTTGGTTTTCCTTCAACTTAAAACGCCTAACTTTAGCTTCATCTCTTCCTTTTTGCTTAGAGTTTCCCTTAACAACTTCAACACTTAGAAAAAATTTCAGAAAAACTAGCACCCTTATAAATCCTTTTCAGTTTTATTTATACTAATTTTAAATGTGATTAGTCATCCTTGAGCTTCTTTTAAAAATGCCAACTCTTACTTATAACTTTATATGTGTAAGCTTAGTATTTTACTTAACCATGCTTAACCTTAATCTTACACGTAAATCCTTGTCAAATCAAGATTAAGCATCCCATTGCCTGGTTTCATTTCGGGTGGTACTTTCAAAACGCATAATAGTCCTTAAATGCCTAACGCCTTCTTATCTCGCCTCATCCTAACATAGACTTCAAAATGCAAGCTTCTTCTCAAAACGCTTATTCAACACTTAGTCAAAATCTTGACCCTTCTATTCCAAACAAAGGTCTCACAAACTAGTTGTTAAATCTTCATAGTTCAATTTTGACTGGTTTGCCTTTGACAAACTTGATGAAGTTGGTCTAAGTATGGACCATGTGAATAGTCTTCATAGCTTAGTTGTGAATGGTCTGCTACGATAGACTTGATGAAGCTATAAACATGAATGTGAAGGTGGGGCCGCCTTGTACGAAAGAGTTTTTTTTCCAGAGTTTTCACGGTAACCAGAGTTTTATGTGCACAGTCATAAATAACACTTGGTATCGCGAAATCAAGAAAATTTAAGAAGTAAAAACGTGTTGTTTGGTCCCAACCCCAGTTAGGGAAAGTCCAAGAGGCAAAACTCACTCTCACTAATAAAGTTGTTGCACCAGTTCAAATCGAAAGATGCTGATGCTTGCGTTTATCTTCTCATAGCTCATAAATTCTTTTAAAGTTTTCTTTTTTCTCTTTATTTTTCTTCTTACCATACCAGCCATTCGTGGAGGGTTGTTGGAAATAACTTTGAGCTTTAAGGTCCATAGCAAAAAGAAAAAGTTGTTTTTGAAAGAAAGGAGGTGGTAATTGTCCCACATTGGAAGATTTGTGTTCCTACATACTTGCTAAACATAGATTTTCCAATGTTGGACAATTACTGCCTCATTTCCTTCGAAAACAACTTTTTCTTTTAGGCATGATCCTTAAGTCTAAAGTCATTTCTAACATATAATAGACTAATAATGTGATAGACAATAAAATTTTGCAAACCTGGAAAATAATTTTTAAAATTTGTCTAAAATCGAGCATGTAGGACTTTGAGTATTTTTCGTTGAATTATTTCTTCACTTAGAGTTATTTTGGAAAGTTTTCCTTATCATTTTGAAACCAATAATTTGTCGATTACAACCTTAAGGTCCATTTAGATTGAATTAAGAAAAAAATGTTTTTCAATAATACATTTCCTTTTAAACACTTTTTTGGAAATGAGTTTAAAATTTAAACACTTAATGTTTTGTTAGACTTTTTTATAAGTGTTTACATGTGAATTTTGTTTTTAAAGATTTCTCCAAAATATATTATTTTATAAATGAATTTTTTTAAAATGCATTATTTTAATTGGTCAAATACTACCATTTTTTTTAAAATAATTTTTTGGCAAAATTAAACACTTTATAATCTAAACCAAACGTACTCTTAGATTTCACAAACAGAACAATCATACCGATTAATAATTTTGACCGATCAATTTCTATTCCATATATTTTCAAGTTCTTAATAGTTTCAAGTTCTTAATAGTTTAATCATTGTACTTTCAACCAGTGTCAATTTTTATTTTCTAACTACCTAATAATTTTGATTTTATTAAAAACTACCTAATAATTATATAGTTTATATACAAGTTTGGTTCTTAATAAGGTTAGTTAATTTTTATTCTGTAACGACATGACAATTATAGTTTATACACAAGTTGGTTCCTAATAAGGTTTATTAATCTAAAGTATAAAATTTTTTATTCAATTTCTAATAAGGTTTATTGATATAAAGGGTAAGAAATTTTATTAAATTTTAGTAATATATGACATGACTGCGCTAAATCGTCATACATAATAATGACTAAATGGTAACAATTTTGGAATTATAGAGATTAAATAAATGTAAACTAAACTTCTGGGTATAATTTATTTGTTTTTTAAATAGTCTTGCAAAATTCTAATTAACAAAGAAAATATATGAAAACCCAAGATGAAAACATGAGCGACAAACATAGATTTATGTGATAAACCTAACCTTGTGATCTAAGGTTCGATCTCTCACCCTTCACCCACAGTATAGAAGGTCACTAAATATATAACATGCTCTATGCTCATTTATTTGATGGAATTAATAACATTACAAGTTTGTATGAACAGTTTGGCCAGTCCAAATACTTAAAAAGAGTACAAGCATTTGCTATGGACTACCACTTTCACCAAACACAAAAAAAAATTCTTCAAAGGACATTGAAATCCTTTGATCAATTTTTTTTTTTTTTAGTGCTCCAGATTAGTGGCAGTATGAACACAATGGACCTGTAACTTGGATCCTCTTCAATTTAACAATCAGTAGGTTGTGTAAATAAAATAATCAAAACAGCAGTCAAAATCAAATAAACGAATCGGTAAATATTATATAGCTGAAGTATATTGAAACAAACAATAATACATAATCAATGGGCAATCTTAGGATTGCTAATTCTAAACCAACAATAGGCACTACAAATATCAATGATGCTACAACGAATAGAAGTTTTGAATACTCTCCAGCAATAGCTGCAATTGCAGACTGGATTCAAGAGCTTCTAGACCAATTTACAATGATACATAGGAATAGCCAACACACAAAGTGAATACAGTGGTGATATTCTGATATTACCCCACAGAAATTGGTTATTTGTTTGTGAGAAGCTGAAAGACAATGAAGGAAGGATTCAGAAAGGGCTAACCATTCGTGCCAATCTTATCAATACCTCTGGAACAAGGCGTGGTTTTGGTGGCGCCATAGAATCCTTTGCAAGAGCTTCCTCGTCACCAGCATGTAATATGGCAACTATTTGATCAAAAAGTTCATAATTGCCTCCACGAAATGGATCCTGAAAAAAGATGACAAGAAGTTTCACAAAATAACTATGTAGAAAGATGCAAGAAGGAATCTCTCATCTTCCTAAGTACAACACGAAACGAACCTAACAATCAACTTTTTTTTTCTCTTCAAATATAATGGTTAAGTTCCTCTCCTTTTTGTAAGGGTATTTATACAGGTATACACACTTTTATTTAAATATATCAAATCAGTCACGAGTTTGTTAAAGGACTTGTAGAAAATAAAAATAGGCAGATAAAAAAGATAAACCACCTTTTTTCCCCCCTCTTCCTAAATCTTCAATGACAATTTTGTGAAAGTCAAAAAACCTAAAAATGTAAATGATGTATTGCGTTCTGGTCGATCTTCCTCCATAGCATAAATACAGTGGATAAATTTTAGAGAAAATGTACGCATGAGAAAATAATTATTTTTTCCCTCAAAGAAGTTTGTGCGTGTGTGCACATGTCAAACTTACGCTGAGTCACTCCTGTAGGAGGGTTATAAAGTACAAATGAGAATAACCAAAAGACAACATCAGAAGCTACAATAAGGCCTTGAGGTCAGCTTACTTGAAGGAACAAATCTGTGTGAGTTTTTCCCTCATAGAGAAATAAGTCAGCTTGTGCCCCTGCTTTTCGAAGTGTCTCCGCGAAAGTTTCACTGAAAATTTGGAATTAGCATCTAAAAGTTAAAAGGACATAGAACTTATTCATCCGACAACCATGAGAATATGATTCTAACTTTTGATGCTTGAAGTTGGGCATAATCGGATTTCTTTACTTTTATTGGTTTCATACCTATGCATAATTTATATACTAGCATGAGAGCAGGAGCTGATTAGCAAGCATCTATTATAAGAATCCAGAAAAGCTATGAGATCTTAATAAATAGAAGACCAAACATACTTTTTTCCCTTTCTGTTACAACTACACACTTTACACCGCCAAAAGTATTTTTTTTCACATAATCACCCATATATACACAATTAAAGGTTACAACACTTCACCATTCCAAAAATTAAAGATAATAGGTCACTTTAAACATTTTATTAGGGTTCATCTGATATCAATTCAATAAGAGAAATACACTAACCTGGCATCAAATGGGATAGAATAATCACCCGTGCCATGGAAAAGAACAAAAGGAGGTAAACTGGATACAACATCACTAACACTAGGATCTTGGATTCTTATTTCTGGGGAAAACTGGGACAAAGATTCTTCACCTTCCATTATGCTACAGAGAATAAAAGTGGCTCAAATTGTGAAAAAGAATAAGTTGACATAAACTAGTCAGTTAATGAAGAGAAAGAGACATTTAGAACCTACCTCAAAAAAACAGAACGATATAGACCCCTACTATCAAAGTGATCAACTAGTTTCAACAAGTTATACCTGTTCACAGAATTCGGAAAAGAAAACTTGAGTACAGGGTCCTCATTCAGAAGGAAAATTGCACAATGATCAATATCTGGGACTTTATAAAGTATGAAATAAAATATGAGAGCAATGGTCAACTAAGGGTGTTTCTACTACTTTCCAGCAAGACTACATTTTGACTAATAAACTGTTGTGAATTCAGTCCTCAAATATATAGGCTTCAGCTTTTAAAATCTATAGAATGCACGGCGTTCCCCTTGTCCCCTCACATAGATAATAGAATTTGAGAGGAGTTACAAGATTTATAAGCCATTGGCATGAAAAAGGATCAACCACCTGGAGGCCTTTCAGTTTGTATCATAACGTCCCTTGGGCTATACTTCGAAAGGAAAGTAAAGGATTTTACCCAGCCAAGAAAAATACAAAAAATGATTATAGAATCTATTGAATGGGATGAATTTGTTGTTAAAGCCCCAGAGATGAGAAGTTAAGAGGTTGCACAACAACCAGCCATTTTTATTGCAAAAAGTCCAGAAAAAATATGGACGTGTATAGCTCAAATTCTTCTCATCCTATTCTATTCTATCTAACTGGCACCTTCTGAAACACATACAAAAAGTACGTCATCTAAGTGGTCTTTATAAAAGAAGAGAAACTTTAAGATTGGCGACAAAGCATGCGATGTCCAATCATAGACAAACCAAAGAGGCTTGAAATTATTGATCATATAGTTATTTCATAGGAATTCCTTAAATGCCACAAGAAAGACACGGTTGTAGAAAATTACCCTCCAGATAAACCAAAATAAGCTTTTATTTGGGAGACACTCCAATCTATACTCTCTCCTTTTCTGGCTTCTTTGATTGCTTGATCCAAGAGGGCACAAACGGAAATATGTGCACCAGCTGATTGTCCCATCAGAAAGATTCTATTAAGATGGGGCAAAATAAAATAATAAGGTGGTGAGCATATGATGAAGGATGAAAGAAATGAAGAAATCATTCAGTCACCTGTCCAGATCTCCTCCATAGTCTGCTATATTCTTGCATACAAATGAAATCCCTTGAGAAACATCTTTTACCATGTCACTGATTGTGCCCTGAGGAAAGTTCCTGCAAAGTACAGGGTTATGAGAATAAGATAGAAAATCAAGACACGGTCATAACAAGGACATGTTTATTAAAATAGCACTCAAGAAACTATTATTTCTATGCCAGAGAGAAATTTGAAGTTTCCTTATGCATTTATAGAAACAAGCTTCCTGTATTTAACTCTCAAAATTTATTATGTCAGCCAATTATGTTTAACAATCATTTGACACATACTTAAGAAGTTTCAAACTTATATTAAATCCAACAACTAGATTTGACAGATATCCATTGTACTAATAAATAGAGACCATGTCCAAGAAACTACTAGTATTATCTATACTAATAGATTTGTCAGAGAAAGTGTCCAACATGTTGGACCCAGATACATCGCCCAAACTAAAGGTTAACTTTTCTTAGGTTAACGCATGCCATTCAGTCAAGTTTCTTGCACCCATCATTCTTCATTCAAATAAGTCAAACAGAGAATCATAGACCACCAGTCTCCCCCCTGCCCCACAGAAGAAAATAATATTAACAATAATGAAGAAAGGAAGAACGAGAAGAGTTTAAAAAGTTCATCGTAGTAATGCTTGAACATAATGCATTACCTATAGTCAATTGAGGCTACAATGACGTCTCTCTCTGCCAACTGCAGTCCTAAAAGTGCTCCCCATGCTTTATTCCTAAATCATTAACGAATATTAATATTGTATTGCCAGATTGGGAAACTAAGACGCAAAAAAGCTTCCATGAAGATAATTAAACAAATCAATTTGCTATTTTGGTACATGTCCTTTCAAAAAAAAAAAAGGTAGTTTGGCCATTTTAGTTTTTTCATAATTCATAAGGTTTCCCGAGGATGTAAGTTTGTCATTCCCCAGACCCAAATGTTTACAAAAAGATAGAAAAAGATATAATTATTATGTGGTTATTGCAGCTATAGCCCTCCTGAAGAAAACTTGGAAAGGAATATAATTTTTTAGTATCCTGACTAGTTATCTTCAGGATTCTCGATTTTTTTTCCTTCCTATCCTCCATTTGGATTACCCAAAGAGCTTTCGAAATCATTCTTCTTTAATTAAGGACAACAAAAAAACCAGTGTACAGAAAAGTCTAAAGAATAAAACATGTAGTGTATTGTAGTAATAAAATTTTATAGCTTAGAAGAAGAGCATCTGTAAGACCTGAACGAAGCCAATGCCAAAAATCATTTTAGGATGGACATGCATAATCGTCTACAGTCTACACTTACCCAATAATCCAAGCTCCACCGCTAACAAATATCACAACTGGTTTCTTTTTATCAGTATTTGTAGGTAGATACAAATCCAAGCTGAAACATCATCCAAAAGAAGGATAGAAAAAAAGTCATGAATTGGATAATGGTTGACGTAGAAAAAGGCAGACTTAACAATTTCCTGTTGTAGAACACATACCTATTTCTCGGTTGAGTTCCATAAATAATATCTCTCCGAACCTGACTTGAGAAGTAATAATCATACATAACTGTTGTAAACAAAAGGTAATCAGATACGTGAATTTATCCAGGACATGCAAATGTTTCCAATAATAACATTTCAGTCAAATTTCTGTAAGTCGAGATGGCAACATTAATATGAGGGCATGATATTTTCTTTCTTTAGCCTGTACTAAAATGTTGAAATGATGGCCAAAATTACAGGTTGTGTGATCACATTGAATTTCTGTAAGTCGAGATGGCAACATCAATGAACTTATTATCAGAGAAATTCATGGATACTTAAGTTTCAAATAGCTGATTAACCTATATTTTTCCAACAATTTTTCTATTATAATAATTATCTTGGATTTCGTTCATCCTCTCATTTCTCTATCTACATGTATCTCCCTTTATCCCCCTTCCTTCCCCCACCCCCTTCATTTTTTAGTATTTTTTTTATTATTTATTACAGCTAATTTAAACAACTATGGTTTTCATTTTTTTTCCCCTCAAAAGTCAAAACTTTCATTGATATTCAGAAAACTCTAGACTTAGTACTTCTATCTAGATTGATGTTGAATTCACTGAACAATTTCTTGTAAACATGATATCCACTATCCAGCCAGAGGGCTGCAATGATCGTGAGAGTATCCAAACTCAGAAAACTGTCCAAGTTTAAAGTGATTTCAATATAGTTCACTATACCTTACTCATTACAGACAAAGTGTATCTACCCTTGCACCTGAGTTAAAATCTTTATCTTCACCAAAAACTGAGTGAATCAAGAATATTTGGTACAAAACAAAGTGGATAATTCTCATCCATTGACACATAAGAGGCAGAGGCGCTGTTTTGAGTAGAGTATTGATGTTAGAAACATGATTGTATAGCCTATCTTCTGTTATGGATTGGCATTGGCCCTAGAAGATTATTGGTGCAGAGACCCCCTTTGTCTAACAGAGAACAGAGAATTATTAAGTGATCAATTTGTGCAGGTACCAGTTGAGTGTCCTTTTTCATTATTTTTTTTAGCTTCTAAACACGGTTGAAACTTGTAAAGAGTACATAAATTAGAACATGAACCTCTCATTTCCCATTGAAATGTCATGTAAGGAAAAATAAAGAACAGGGGATGTTATGAATCAACCAGCATGAGATTGATCTAGTCATGGAAGGACTAAGGATTATGAGAAGTAACCCTAGCCACCATTTTTTTACAAAATATTTACATACTACAAGCTTCATTAGATTAAATATCATAAAACTTGACCATTGGTCGAGTGAGTTTACTCAAAGTACAAAAATGATGTCTCATAAGAACGAGATTGATAGCTAGAAGGTGTTATTCAGAAGTTGGTGAGGAAGGACGTCATAGAGGAAACGTGGCCTTCACCAATTTTATAGGCTACGGAGGAAAGCGCATGACTAAGTTGAGCAGAGGCTTCTATTGGTGCTTTAATTTGTATTCCCCACACGCAATTTTATATTAAAGATAACCAAATTCCAATAAGATTTTACAGGACAAAAAAGCAAAAGACACTTATGCAATAAGTATGTTAATAAAAAATACCTTGAAGAAAACCGGGCATAAGAAGGATGGCATACACTGCAAGTGCAGTTAATCGTACGACCCACCGGTACCCTACCCTGAACGAAAAGAAGGGATCATGATACAGAGAGAGAGAGAGAGGAAGAGCCCATTGAAAAGCAAAACTATATTCATTCCGTAAAGATTTCATGATTAATTTAAAATTTTACCGATCCTCCTGTTCGAACAAAAGAAATTAATAAAGTAAGAGATTTCATGATTAAAGTGATCCCCAGGAGAAGAAAGCATGAAACTATAAGCTATGATATAAGATCCTTTCCATTATAGAAAGAAAATTTGGCATACTGTTAGGTATTTGCAAATTCTAATTACAGGAAGAACCCGCCGCAAATTCAGGAGATAATCCAACTCATAGTTACATTCACCACTTAATCAGAACATTCAGGCTTTCAAATAATCGACAAAAAGAGATAGAGAGCAGAGAGAATCCATTTCCACATTACCCAAGAGATCGAAGGAGAGTGAAGCTGAGGCGAGTAATGAGAAAGGTTTCGGCAGCTGCATGGCCAAAATCTCGACTAAAAGACTGCTGACGCCGTGGCACTTGAGGTTTTCCGACCCCGAGACGGCGGCGCAACTGGTGGTGGAAAATCCCAATCGGATAAGTCAGCATCCTGGAAAGCAGAGGGCGAGTCTGAGTGGAATCATCCTCGTCAAAGCGAATCCCTTGGCCGGAGAACTTGACTACAGGGCGGAGCCGGTCAGCCGGAGCCGCCATGGACGGCCGGAGGAGAGGATGGAAGGGAAGGCGATCCGAAGGTGAAACCGGGAGGGGGAAATTTGAGATTCAGATTTGAAAAATTGGAAGCCGTTTTCACTTTTCAGATCAAATTGTCTGAATTTAGTTTCAAAATGGAACAGATAGGAAAAGGCTGTCAGATTGGAAGGGTAAGAAATAAACAAATAAAAGAATGGGAAACTTTTGGAAGTTTCAAAGTTGCAATAAGATTGCCACGTGTATGCCTATGTGGCATACCGAATAATAACGATCACTTTGATAAGACTCCCAATTTGATGAGAGAGTCCCTTCAAAGTTTCAAACATCATATTTATTTTTATTATTATTTGTTATTTATCATTCCATATGCTTCTACACTACACGATATGCTGTGAATTGGATTCTTATAACTTTAAGTTTTCTTCATAATTAACTGCCTCAATTTATTTATTTTGTCCTTTTTTCTTTTCATGGTTGTAAAACTAACAAATTTAAATTTGGACTACACATCCTTTAATATGGAATTGTTTGACAAATAATAATAATAATAATTTAAAGTATTTACAAAATATAATTAAAAAAAATCAAGTGAATTTTGCTATATTTTAAAAATAGTTACAATATTTTGTTTTTCTAAAACTTATTTTTTTCAGCTTACTTATTTTGTTAAGTTTGTGAAAAGAATGGTCTCTTTAAATTGACTAGAAAAAATAATATTTTCTAAAAAGGATATTTATTATTTTTTGATAAAAAAAATTAGTGCACCCTGAGAGTGTTTTTGAAATTATATTAAATGGTTGCCCAACATTTCAAAATTTTTAAATAATTTATTTCAAAAAATAAATCATTGAAAAATTAATTGAAATATACTCAATTTCTCTAATTTTTTAAATTAAAATTACTGTAATAAACAGTTGGAGGTGTAAGATGATGTAGCAGATCATAAATGAATTCAAAGTTAAAAAGAGTAGTCCATGTAATTTTAAATTTGGGTTTATATACTTTCTTAAACTTTCAAAAAAAAAATGTTTAATAGGTCCACGATTTTTTTTTTTTTAATAAACTCTTAAAACGTCAAATTTGCATCACTTACATATTTGAAAACCCTAAAAACCAAATGTTATATTGGACACTAAATTTAATTTTGTGCTTAATAACTGTGTGCTATCTTTTAAAAATATATTAACTAAAAAATTAAAATTAAAGGTTGAATTAAACCCAACAAGAAAATAGTTTGTCTTATAATAACCATTAATTTTTAAATATCTAATAATTTTAAAATTCATGAGGAAAAATTGTACCAGGTGTCAGTAATATTTCCAAATAACAAGTTTGTGTCGCCTCTTATAAATTGTAAAATGATAATTTTTTAATTTATTTATTTTGTTTTGGTAATATTTTTAAAATGGCAAAACTACCCCTTTCCATATTATATCCTTTCTGTTTGCAAATTTTCCTTTTCCTTTTCCTTTCCAAAATTTTGGTGTTATTCTTTAGTTTCCAAATTTTGAATTTCCAATCTTTCGTTTTCGAATTTTTCAATTTCTGGTTTTCTTCTTCATTCAATCTCATAATGTCTATCCGAGATTGATCGAGATCTCCTCGAGATTGACCAAGAAAACTATTAGAGGGCTATCGCAAACTAATTTGATATATCATACGACTATCAGATGTCTATCAGACATATATAAAAAACTATCAGAGGGCTACCCAAATTTAAAACAACACATATATATCAGAGGGCTATCCAAATTAAGACGAAGAAGAATGAATTAGCACGCAATAAATTTGAAATGAGGGTAGTCTTGTATTTTCCTTTTAGGCTCATTAACAATTTTGGACTGAAATTTTAAATTTGCTAATTTTGCAATTTAGAAAATGTGAGTTCCATAGACTCTGTTATCATAATTTTTTTTATGCTATTTTTGCAAGCGTCGTCATCTATTAAATATAAAATTGAGTCAATGTGTAGATTTATTTAACATATTTAAGAGACTAGAGTGAAAATTAAAAGTCTAGCGATCTAAATGTGTTACGATTTTCAAAACTTAAGAACTAAACTCATATTTTAACTTCCATATAAATGCATATTAAATGCACTAAGGATATTTATAGGATACATTATAAAATTTGACAAAATAGTTGCACTACATAGAAAAATTCAAGTGATTTTGTTCTATGGAGTGTAAATAGTTTATTAATTTTTCTATTTTTAGAAAAAAAAACCTATTTATAAGTAGGAAAATTATTCACCAACAATCAATTCCCACAATCACCCCAGGCAACTGACTACAACCACTAACTTTGTTTTTCATCTCCAAATGCTAACTCTATCGACCATCCCAACTAATAATATACTACAATAAAAGAGGGAAAAAACTTGGTAGCAAAAAATTTGTTCAACTACAAATTTGAAACTATGATGTTTAGTAGTCTGTCTTTTTGTAATAACTTGATATTGAGAAGATTGTACAAGGATGATTGAGATATGTTTATAGACCTAGTTGCCATTAGATTGACTGTTTTTTAATAACCCCACCACAATCTAGAAAGAGAGAGATTATTTTTCTTTATTTGGTATAACTGAAGTTTAACTATTTTAATGAACAATATATTTTTGTTTGAATGAAATTTGCTCATCGTTGACTATGACAAAATATATATGTGTGTGTATGTATATACCCTATTATATTGGCATTTAAGTTGAATTCACTTATCAAATGTGTGAAGAATTTGAAAAAGCATGCAGTTGAAATATTAAGCAAATAATAATAATAATAACAAATAACAAATAAAACCATAAAATGAAGATTTATTTTCTAAAACATGTTACAATAAGAGTTAGGGTGTGTTTGGTTTAGATTATAAAGTGTTTAATTTTGCAAAAAACTATTTTGAAAAAAGTGGTAGTGTTTGGCAAATTAAAATAATGCATTTTTTAAAAATTCATTTATAAAATAATCTATTTTGGAGAAATCTTTAAAAACCAAATTCACATATAAACACTTATAAAAAAATCTAACCAAACATTAAGTGTTTAAATTTTAAACTTATTTCCAAAAAAGTGTTTAAAAGGAAATGTATTATTGAAAAATATTTTTTTCTTAATTCAATCCAAACGGACCCTTAATGAAAATGGGAGATGCGTTCCCAATGATCCTCCAACTAAATATGGTGTCGTTAATGAAATGTGGTAGCATTCTATTGGCTCTTAAAGATGATATTGATATTTAATTAAAAATATAAACAAGAGAAAAAATTTAGAGCAACCACAAGAAGAGAAAAAATAAGATGATGAAATTCATGGAGAAAAATTAGGAGTCAAAAGTTTTGATTCTCTTTACTTTCTCACTTTATTTATCCATATTAGTTTAAGAAATGTAATTGGTTAATTATTGTTTATTACATGAAAAAAAATTGTCACGAATAGTAAAATATTAAAACTATTTACAAAATATAACAAAAAAAAAATAGATTTTGCTATATTTTATAAGTAATTTGAATATTTTGTTACTTTTTAAAATGATTCTTAAAGATAAAGAAAAAAAATTTAAAATGTAAAATAAAAAAATTGTAATTCATATTTTATTCAAACAAAAATGAATACAGTTATTGAATTCAAAACAAAATTGTTAACATAAAAGCAGATTACTTAGAATTCAAAAAATGCCCCAAAAAATACTCCGACATATGAACTCAACTTTATACCTTAAATACCTTAAATGCATATATATAAACTTAGACAAAATAATTCTCCATTCAAATACAGATATGTGAACTTCAAACATCATATATCAATTCACGATCTCAAACAACCTTTTATTATTGTTGACAGTCAGTTTTTTCCTTCTATTCTATATTCAAAACGTTACTTTCATGTCTAGAAAAACATATTCTTTAATATTCAATTAAGATTCAAATTTTGCACATATATATCAATAATTAAACAGTTTGAAGTCAACTCATTTAGCTTAAATGATGAAAATAAATGGCAATATTCAACTAATAAACAAGAGAATTAATGTTGATATATTAATTTAACGATTGAGTAATAATAAAAGTGTTACCTAGACGTACGGGAAACAATTATTAAGTTTATATCAAATTGTTTAGAAATATAGTAAACTATTATTGTTTTAGTTAGATATTGATAGATAATATGTATCAGTATCTATCACTAATAGACAATAACATTATACTATATATATAAAAAAAATTAATAGTGTATCATTTAAAATATTAATAGTTGTGGGGACAGAACACATTTGAAGTTGAAGCTTTATATATACACATATATAATTTTTCTAAAGTGGATTGTATCTTAAATTGCAGGTGAAATTGTGGTGGAGAAGAAAAAAAGAAAGAAATGGGAGAGAATATTATGGATATGATACTGCGATGGGGATGGAAACTGAAAAGGAAAGAGTCCTACACTCTGCTTTCATAAATTAATTTACTTAAAATATTTGTTCACATCATAAATTAATCACTGTTCCTTTGAAAAATATTATAAATATTATAAATATTATAAATATTATTAGATGGATGTTCGTACCTCACCCAACTATACTCTCATGTGTCATGAAGATACCAAACTTTAGTGGTTATGTAATTCAAGTCATGCTTGCCAAATTGCCTCTAAATAATGCTATTTTGTGGCTTTTGTAGAACAAACATATCAGTGAAATTTTCATATATCTTGAAATATTTTTTCTAATTTCTTTATTTACTTAATTATTTTATTTATTTTAATCTTATATTTTCTCGATATCAATCTTCTCGTTGTGTCTCATTTTTACAACGTGTTATCATAAGCTCTTATCATTTCTCCCGCTAAAGGTACCTAAAGTATGTCAGTTTTTCTTAATAAGTATTATTTCACATGTTTAGTATATATTAAATTTATAGTATAATTACAAGATTTTGTAATAATGCGACCTTGAAAAATATTAGAATTTCTAATATTTGATACTAATAGTAATAATTATTTATCATGAATATTTGATGTTGAAATACACTGAAATACCATTAAAAATATGATCATCAAAAAGTAATTATTCTTCCTAAAGCTTGTTATAAAGTTTATTTACTTAAGTATTATTTAACAATTACGATCGAGGTTGTGACTGCAATAAAAGAAAAAATAATTATTTTTCGTGGTTGGTCGTTATAACCATCCAAATTTCAAAAGAACCACTTGAAATGATGATCATAAAAGAAAAGTTCCACAAGAAAAGAGAAGAATGTATAAGCAAATTTTGCATGTAAGATTAACAATATACTTGATTAACAATATGTCAGTATGAAAATTGACATATTTGATAAAACATAACAAGTGTTTCTCTATCAATTTATGTAATAATTAATGTTTTTTATCTCTCATTTTTTTATATTCTAAGTTTTGTTTCTCTTATTGTGATTATTTTGTTTAGTGAAGAAGCATAGATAATTTTCTTATGTTAAATAACTAATATATTAGTAATGAAAATATATTTTCAAATTAATAACGTTGAAAGCAAAAGTTAATACAATATCAAGTTCTATAAACCTAATTGAAAGATTTGGAAAAGCAAATACCTACATAAAAGGGGTTTGCAATTTGTTTGTTAAGGTCTTTGTTTTAATTTGTTTTGTTTTAGTTATGAAAAAGTACTTTAATTTATTTATTTGCTCTGAATATGTGTTTGACCAAATTCATAAATTTTAAGTACATTTCATCATTAAATTTTCTTTTTTTTTTAATTAAAAGAAAAACAAATTTAATCTTTGAACATCAATATTTTTAAACATAAAATTTCAAATTAGAGCTTCATTAGACATAAATTTCGTAAACTTACACATATAAACTTCAAAATTTAGAACTAACCTTTATGAATTTGAACCGCCACAATCAGAAATCAACCTGATTTAATTATATAATCCATATTATATAATAGAGAAAATGTATATATAGACATTACCCATTATGACATCTCTTTTCCTTCATGATATTGTTAATGTGCACACATTTTCAAATTTTGAGCTTGTGATCATTTCAAATATTGAAAATAAACCAATATTGTAAACCCTACATAGAAATTTCATTTATTCCCACTATGTTACTTTTATCAATCGATCAAAGAACTTTCCAAAAAACTTTGTATTAGTGATCTAGAATTTTGTATAACATGAATGCTAGGAGAACTGTCGTAATAGGATTGGCATCTATTGGTTGTGCTCCATTCTACTCATGGCAGCACCGTAGTGAGAATGGAGTGTATATTGAAGACATCAACAATATGATTATCATGGATTTGCTTCTTGATTTCATTGGATATCTTGAAGAGCCATGAACATTGTGTTGAATGATAATATAACTTCTTTTTAACATTCTTCACCATGAACCAAATTTGCCTCTCTCATCATGCTAGTCTTTTTTTCCATCTAGGTTTCAGTGCAACTTCAAATGCTTGTTTGTGGGTTTGGTCATTACAATAGTTAGATCATATGCTTCTCACCAATTATGGCTTGCATAAAAGTGCTTCTAATCATATTTGGTGGTATCAGATCCATATCCAACAGTTGCTGGAATGTGACTCTTGCAGAGAAAGTGTGAAATGGCCTCCATATAACAATGTGTTATTCTAAGAATTTGCAGGACATGATAAACTCCCATTGGCTAAATGATACTTCGGTCAGACTTGTTCATTCACAAAGCTACACCAACAAATCCCAACATAATACTTGCTACTGCTCAACCACTCCTCCAACAGCAACACTCATATAGGAAACAATGACATAAATAAACTTGCAGAAGAATGTCAAATACTATGCTTGCTTTCTAGAAGTATGGTGGTGATTGGTGTCTAGCTTATATTTTATTCTAGTGCATAGTCAATCTCGAAATCGATTTTTTGTATGACTTTATTTTCTTTCATCTTCTTAATGACAGTTCTTCGGATTCTATCTTCTTCATGGTTTGAGCTTGGTGAGGAACTACAAACCATGATGAAGTAATTAAACAGGCCAACTAGTTTATTGAATAGAAGTATTGTAGGTTTTCTCTTTGTCCTATTATTTTGTTTTATTTATAACCAATGGAACATGAAATGTAGCACATGGAGCTCTATGGATTCAAAAGGTAAAAAAGAAAAAGGGATATTTTCAATTCTAATTTTATTTGCTTGGGTGTTTATTAAATCTAAAGCATTTTGGTTTAAGATTAAATATTTAAATTAAATGTTTAACTAGAATTTAGATTAAACCTGAAGGGCTAAACTTCAATTAAGAATCAAGAAGCTAGCAAAAGCATGTCAATAAATCAGTTTTCTTTTTTAAGTAATGAAAATGAAATCAAACAACGAATATAATTATACTTTTTAATCTAAAATCCCATATATCTCATAAATTTCAAAAGAGAAGAAACTCTTTTTAAATTGTTTAATTCATGCCTTGGTTATATAGTGAATTTTTTATATATAATACTAAAAAAAACACTTTTAAAAGGAACAAATATAAATAAAATACATTTATACATACCATTCATAAAAATTGCATTAAATGACAAAAAAAAAAATAGTTCATAGCACATCTTTTTACATATTGAGAATATGACAAATATGACAATTAATTAATAGTATCAGACGACTGTCAACAATCAAACGGTTATCGAAGAGTTATCAAAAGGCTATTAGAGAATTATCAAATTTTAAATTTGCTACTTTGCAATTTAAAAAATATAGTGACATGGTCCTTTTATCATAATTTTTTTTTTGTTATTTTTGCAAATGACCCTACTATTTACCCTACTATTTATTGTACCAATAATATAATCTTCACGCACCTTAATAATATTTCATGTATTAGAAACATTATAAAATTCAAGCATGTGTGTGCAATAAATCTAAAAATTACTACTTTCTAACCTAAAATCAACTTCTTAATCGTTTATATGGAAATTATATTACGAGCAAAGGTTTTACACAAAACAAAAGCTCCATGTTCAAAATATATGCAGCCTATAACAAAATTACAAAAACAAAAAGTACAGTTTCATGTTTAGAGAAATCACCACCTCCATTGTTCATCTTTCTGTTCCTTGTGTTGAATATTTGGGAGCTTCTTCCTCATAAGGACTTTGTTCTTTCATTTTATGTTGAATCCTTCACAAATATTTGGCATCTGTGGTTCCTCAACCTCAAACTCTTCACAGCTCTCTCTCTTGGTTCCATGATTTGCTAAGCGGTTCCAAACGACAAAAAGTTATGTCCTCAATCATCTTGATTTACAATCTTAAGATTTATGAGGGATCCCCACTTAATCTTTTCCTCGTTGCTCAACTGCTCTTAGCTTCCTTGCCATGCTCAAACAATACAGAAGATAGAATCTGAAGAGCTTTCATTAAGAAGATGAAAGAAAACAAACGCATACAAAAAAATTGTCTTCGAGACTGACTATGCACTAGAGCAAAATATAAGCAATCCTACTATTTCAATCCCTATCAATTACCAAATAGGCCTCAATCACCACCATATTTCTAGAAAGCAAGCATAACATTTGAAATTCTTCTGCAAGTTTATTTATGTCACCGTTTCCTATATGAATGTTGCTTTTGGAGGAGTGGTTGAGTGGTAACAAGTATTACGGTGGGAATATGTTGGTGTAGCTTTGTGAATGAACAAGCCTGACCAAAGTACTCTTCAGCCATGAGAGTTTATCACGTCCTGCAAATTCTTTGGATAGCACATTGTTGTGTGGAGACCATTCCACACGTTATCTGCAAGAATAGCATTCACTGCATCCGTTGGATGAAATTGATCCCACCAAATGTGATTAGAAGCATTTTTACAAGCCATAATTGGTGAGATGCACATGATCCATCCATTGTAACGACCAAACCCACAACAAGCATTTGAAGTTACATTGAAACCTAGATGGAAAAGAGACTAACACAATGAGACAAACAAATTTGGATCATGGTGAGGAGAGTAAAAAAGAAGTTAGATTGTCATTCACCATAATATTCATGATTCTTCAAGATATCCATTGAACCTTGAAGCAAATCACAGAAGATTATATTCGAATCGGGCAACTCCATGCCGAGCTCCTCAACCACGTATCTCATGGCAAAGTTGAACTCCATAACCATATCATTTATCTCCTCAATACAGGCTCCATTCTCACTACGGTACTGCCATAAGTAGAAAGGAGCACAACCAATAGGTGCCAATCCCATTACAACGATTCTCCTAGCATTCATGTTATACAAATTCTGGACCATCAACAGAAAGTCTTTTAGGAAGTTCTTGAACAATTGATAAATTAACATAGTGTAAATAAATGAAACTCCTATACAGGGTATGGTTGGTTTCCAATATCTAAAATAATCCAAAAGCTCAAATTTTGGAAAATAAAAATATGTGCACGATAACAATATCCTGAAGGCAAAGTAGCATATATAATGGGTAATGTATGTATATACTTCTTTCTATTATGTGTAGCAAGAACTATATACAATAAAATCACCTTGATTTCCTGTCTGATTGTGACTGCAAGAAATTGGTTAAAATTCCATGGAGGGTAAAGATTTTGAACATTAGATATATTAAACAGATAGTAATGAATGTAATCGTTGATTCCAATTGATATGTAAAAGACTGAATTGGAAATGTGATCGGCAGCAGCCTTCTCGCCCATATTTAGAACAAACTGCTGAAAAGTGTCCATAAATTGCTGAATTTGTTGTGTAAAGGAGATGTGTTGGCCCTGTTACAAAGAACATTTCAGAAAGAAAATTGACATGCAAGAAATCATAATACTAAGTTAAAAGAACAACGATCGTATCTACCATTCTAAATCAACCCAAGATTACTTGATACGTTATGAAAATCCTTTTTACTTCCATGAATATATTAATTTATAACAGAACATTAAATTGCTAAAAGAAATGGAAATCAATTTGCATATTTCTTGATGATTTTCAAATCAATAAATAAAACCGATGGAAATTAATGAAAGAAAATAAGTACCAATTCGGATCCACTAGTGAAGATAACTCCAGCACTAGCCGATGCGTAATTCACTCCTTGAATCATATCTTCCACTGCTCCAACATGTCCAAGATAACTCGGAACAAACGGAAGTCCAAGACGTAGGGCTGAGAAGAACATCCAGAAACAAAAAAAAAGAAATCAAACCTAAGAGAATGTTTAAAGAAATCATAAGATATCCAGAAAGAAGAGCAAAGAGAATCAAGAAACAAAAAAAAGAAGAAGAAAGAATACCAAGAAAATCGACGGGAATTCTTCCATTAGAGAACCTTCCAGTGGGAGTATGCGTGTCGAAATCTCGACCATAGGGAAGATGATCGGCGCGGGCGAAGGTTCCGAGGAAATTATTGGTACCGGAGTCGACGGTGGAGTCGCCGATGACGAAAAGGGCGGGAACAAGAGAGTTGGAGGGCGGAGAAGGGAGGGGTGGAGGAATGGGAAAAGAAGAATTTGGAATGGTTGTGAAACCGTAATTAGGAGTCGGAGGCAAAGGATTGGGATGAGGTGCAGGGTTTGGGAGAGGTGCTGTTGATTGAAGAAAAACAGAGGAAATGAGGATGAAGAATAGGGAAATAAGGAGGTTAAGCGCCATTAGTTTTACATTCGAAGGGAAAGATTGTGATTGTGATTGTGATTGTGACTGAAGAAGGCGGGAAAATCACGGCTTCAACTCTTCCTCAAACTCTTACCTTCTAATTTCTAAACTATGTTATGTTAAATGTATAAATGTCCCTAAAAGATTTGAATTTATAGAGACAAAAACACAAATTGCCAAAATTAATTACATGTTTACACCCCTAAGTTTTATAAAATATGTTTATTTAGTCTTAAGCTTTTAAAAGTTATCTTTTTCATCCCTATGTTTATAAGAATAAATTCATTCGCTTTATGAGTTTTTTAAATGTAACTTTTTAGTCTTCAACCTTTTAAAATCTTCATTCGAACTACATGAAATCGTTCGTATGACGTTCAACCATACAAAACACGAAACCCTAAGAATATTTGTCGTATTGGGTTTCAGCAGAGAAGGTATGTAAACCCGCCGTCGCCGTAAGAAGGTGAAGTATGGAAAATATGGTCAACTGTGGATTTGGAAAGATGAAATGCACTGGCTAGCGACGGAGATGACGGTCGGGTAAATGATCTATGATGACAACGTCAAAATTTCTTCAGTATCGAAAGGGGGGAAGGAGGAGGTGTAAGTTTAGTGACCCGTGAAATGGTATCGTAACCAACAACGAAATGGAGGAAAATTCCCAACGTGCGAAAGTTAATTTGTTTATCGTAGGGTAATATCCTAAATTTTATACATGTTTTTATTGTAAAGATGTATTTTATTAGTTGGAAAATTATACCTAATAACACAATCTAGAAAATAAACCAAAAGTATAACATAAAATATTCGTAAAAATAGCAAAATTTATAAAAGGTCAAGTCTCCAATTAAGTGTCTATCAATGATAGCACATTTTTCAAATTGAAAGTTATCAGTGATCACAGCCTTCTGTACCATCGATAGCTTTCAATTATGAAAATCGAAAAAATCCCTTTGAAATGGTAGTTGGGTATGAGCCTTTTAATCTTTTTCAAATTTTTGTATTATATATGCAATTATTTTATCCATGTGTTATATATTCTATTAATTTTGTACTTAAAATCATTTATGCAACTTACCCTTATTAATTTTATTAATTAATTAATTAGTGACAATAATTAAGACATTATATGGGGTTTTTTTAAAAAAATATAACAAAACGGCAAAATATTTACATTGTATAGAACAATTTTGAAAACAGACCCACAATGAAAAATACAAAAAATGTTCTAGTGAACACGCGATTAATTGGCCACTCAAGGACGTAATACATTTGGTACATGATCTTGTACCAAGTTCATTTAAATTTGGCTACATGATCGTTAGATTTAGATTTTTTTCAAGATTCTTGGTAATTGATCGTTTAGATTTGGTACACAACCATCCAAATCTAAAGATTTTTTTTTCAAGATTCTTCGGTATACAATTTTTTAAATTTGGATAATTGTGTTTTGAGTTCCAACGATTTTTTTTCCAGTTTTTTTCAAGATCTTTATGTTTGGTATACGATCTTGAACCAAATAACACTTTTAACAAAATAATACAAGATTTATGATTTATTGGAAAAAAAATCATTATTTCAAAAGATATAAAAGAAAAATGGAAAAAAAAAGTAGAGAAGAAAGATGATGGAAAGAAAAAAAAATTGCAGAAAAGGAAGAGAACAAAGACAATGAAGAGGAATAACAAACTTGAAATATTTTTTTAAAATGGTCAGCTTTATGGACTTTTTGATTTTGTAGACTGATAGCAAATATTTTGTCGATTTGTTATATTTATAAAAAATTAACGATATTGTATTGTATGTATGTACCCACTAGGCTTGTACATAGGCTTGCTCTTTTACAATTTTTATAATTATTCTTCTTTTTACAACTTTCACTTTTTCTAAAAAATAAAAAATAAAAAGGTTTTGTAATTTGTTTGTCAAGGAGTCTTTATCTTAATTTGTGAAAATGTGTTTTGATCGGATTCATTTTTATTACAATTCTAAGAAACCGAAGTCAAATTTTAAGTAGATTTGATCATTGGATTTTCTTTTTTTTGTTTTATAAAAAGAAACAAATTTAATCTTTAAACATCAATATTCTTTACACACAAAATTACAAATTAGAGCTTCATTAGACATAAATTTTGTAAACTTACTTACAAAAACTTCAAAATCTAGAACTAAACTTGTAATTAAATCCAAAATAACAAGAACTTTGCTTTGATTTTAGGTTCTAATTCAAAATATCCTTCCTTAATTCATAATTCATGAACATTTCATAGAAAGAGACATTATGTCTTAAAAGAAACATCAAGTGAACTAAATTTGATATTGAATTTAAACCAAAAAGTTGAATTTTTATTAATACAAAGATCTTGATGAGAAAACTACCAAGTAAATAAGAAAACCAATATATTAAATATAGTATATAAAGATCAAAAGTTCTGATATTGTTAAGATTTTAAGTTCCGACAAGTACATAATATTTCACATTTTACAATATATTAAAATCAGTTAAAAAATCAAGATATGTTAAATGTAAATGACATTGTTAAGATTTTACGAGTAAGCCAAGAGGCATTAGCAAGATAGCTAACATATGCCTTTGATGTATCCCGACTATATATGACCTCCTCCGCAGTCCTGGCTTCATGGAAAACCTACAAAAAGATGGACATTTGTGTTAAAAGTTTCAAATGATAAAAAAAAAAGAGGCGTGTAAAGGCACAATCTAAAGTGGCATGCTATTTTCCATATTAGCAAACCTAAAGTCGATGAAGTACTTGTGGTCATCGCTCAAACATGTATGATTCATCATTGAGCCGGTGGAACAGAATTTGTGACAATGTCTGCAGAAAATATTTCTCTTTAATAAGAAACCAATTTCAGTTAAAAACTAAGATCGAACCACTTAAGCCAATAAAAAAGAGAGTTCGAGAAACATATCCACCCACAAGTCAAAGAGTTTACAGCAAAGTACTTCATTGGCATTTGATCACAAAAAACCAACTACATACATACCCCACTCCTTCTAATAAGCTCCAAAACACTCAAAACAAATTTTCAGATTTACAGTCTTGATAGTTGTTGGGTTTTGATGCTAAATCCTTCAATTCAAATGAATGAGGAAACCACCATAAGCATGTGAAAAAATATAAACCAAATTCTCAACGGTATAAGTCAGACAACTAGTTTAGTTTTCTAGAAAAACAAGAAAAAAATGTAGCATATCAATTTGACACCAATGAAACTAAAGAAAATTTTATCATAACAAATAAATAAGGAAGCATTTGAATAGACATGACCATGAAGGATGATTGAAATGCGATCGCAACATTCAACCTTTGCACTCTCATATCTCCTAAGCAGATGTGAAGTTATAACAATACCCATTTCTGTGGTAGCTCTCCAGCATTGTCTCTGATGACCTACCTCTATGCCATTGGTCCAACAAAGAGCATGTCTACTGCATTGTCCGTGTTTGACTTAACAATAGACTCATGCTCTCTCCTCACAACAACAAGAGCAACTTCCTGAACAAGTCGAGCCAACTTCACTCCCGATCAACCTGGTTATTTGATATGTCAATTCAAGAAACAAAGTTACAGATCAATACAAAAAGTAAGTAAAGAACAAACCAGATAAATTTGGTGAATAGATGCTTAGATCAACGGAGCATGACATCTTCACTTTGCTTGCATGAATTTTCAAGATATGATAATTCATTGGTTTTGGTTTGTTGGTTTTCTCTTTAATGTATAGAAGAATGTAGCCTCAGATAAGAAGCCTGTAAACCAGTATGCAATGGCAATTTACCTTGTAAACCATACGGTTTTCTCTTTGCTGGAGGATTTGAGGAGAATTTTCGAGCTGTTGTCGGAGGGTTGGAGGAGATTGCATGTCGTCTTCGTCTACCTCTCTTCTACAGCTCTACCTCTACCCTAAGCTATACACTTATACTTATATATTTAATTATACACACATATATATATTTAATTTTTTAAATAAAGTAGTTTGATCAATTTAACATAAACCGAATCAAACTACATGAATTCGATTTCAAATTGATTTGTCAATCAATTCCGTTTTCAACTAGTTTTTGAACACCCCTACCTGAAAGTGGATAATAAAGGGAGCCAACATGATTAGATTTGAGGAGTGTTGGGAAAAGTTTCAGAAGTGTAGAGATATTATCAAATGTTTGTTGGCAGCATTCAAAAGGGAAGAGATTGCCTGACTTTTTTTTAACAGAGTGAAGGCATGTTTGCTTAGTTTGAGAGGCTGGAACCAAAAGAAGCTAAAAGGTTCCCTCCAAAATGCCATCCATAAAAAAGAAGAGAAAATAGAGGCTTTTAAAGGGAGTGAGGTTAGTACAGATGGTGGTAGAGTTGGAGCTTGAAAATTTACTGGAAGAGGAGGAAATCTATTGGAAAAGCATATCCTGGAGGAATGGCTCATGTGAGGGGACATGAATACCAAGTGATTTCATAGTAAGGATTCTCATAGAAAAATAAGGAACATGATTCAGTGTATTATGGACAATTCAGGGAAGTGGGTGCTGAAAGAAGATCTGGTGGTGAATGTAGCAACTAATTACTTTCGGGAGCTTTTTCACATGGTTCATAATAAGGGGGCTATTAACCATGTGGTTAATTGTAACTATAAAAGGATCTTGGTCCAGTTCCTTGGGGAGTTGAATAGGCCTTTTACAAAGAAGAACGTTGAATTGGCATTGGAAGGTTTGGGCCCTGGAAAAGCCCTTGGTTCTAATGGAGTTCACGCCATGTTCTTTCAAACATACTAGAACATAATGGAAAAGATACAACTAAGATGTATCTTAGCGTTCTTAATGAAGGGGAGGAGGTTCGACCTATCAATAAAACCTATATTGCTTTGATCTCCAAAGTGAAGAAACCAAAGCGAATGTTGGAGTTTGGGCCTATTAGCTTGTGTAACGTAAGCTATAAAATCATTGCAAAGTTCTTGGCCAATAGATTGAAAAAAGTTTTGAATGTGATTATCTCCCCAAACCAATCTGCTTTTGTGCTTGGTAGAATGATTACGCATAATGTCATTCTAAGTTTTGAATGTATTCATGTGATAAACAACAAAAGATTGAGAAAAGACGGATGGATGACCCTCAAATTGGTTATGAGTAAGGCCTATGACAGGGTGGAATGGTCGTTCTTGTGTGATATGCTTATCTCCACTGGCCTAAATAACTAGTGGGTGGGGAATCTTATTAAGTGTGTGGAGACGGTCTGTTTCTTAATCCTTATAAATGGTAAGTCTTACGGTGTGTTTTTCCCTAAAAAAGGTATGGGCCAAAGTGATCCCCTCTCCCCTTATTTATTTTTGCTTTATGCTGAAGTCTTGTCTACTTTACTTTATAAGGCTAAGTCTCTTTCGCTTTTACTTGGTCTTTGTTTGAATAGATACTGCCCTGTTATTTCTCACCTCTTTTTTGCAGATGATAGTTTGATATTTTTCAAAGCGACATCTGCTGAGTGTAGAAATATTGGCATATTCTTCCAGGTGTATGAAGAAGCGTGGAAAATTAAACCAATTTGGATAAGTCTGAATGCCTGTTTAGCAAGAATATGAGGTAAAGTGTGGCAAAAGGGCTTAGTGATGTTATTGGTGTTTGAAAAGTGGACTCTCTAGGATTATAACTTGGAATGTCTATTCATAATAACAAAAACAAATCTATAATGTTTAATAGGTTGTGTGAGAAAGTCTAGAAGGTGCTTGCTTGTTGAATTATGTGCATATGCAATTGTTCGTATATATGTCATGGTAAGGCTTTAATTGAGCGACTTATTAGGCGACTAAAATAGGCTTATGTGATAAAAGATGCACTTCCTAGTCATGTGTTGCGAAACTCTTAATGGTATGCATGTAATACAAGTTTTTCTCTTTATCGTCCAAGTGTAAACGAATAGAGGTTTACTGGTAAGTCCGGGGTCAGACACAAAAAATTAATGTTCCTAATGATCTTATTGCGCAACTAAACTCATGCGGTACAATCTATGTAGTATATATATGAACAGTATAATTTATCATAATTATCTACACTAAGGTGCCTTGGGTGGTGGAAGGTGGACATGACAATGGGGTGAGATGGAGAATGAACTCAGATTGCAGGCATGGTAGGAAGGAGCGTTTAATTAACTAATTACAATATATTGTGCATTAATAGTTCGAGGCGATACAACGTATTTATTAACTTCAGAATTAAGGTGAGCGACCTTTCAGCACTTTCGTCATACTTGTTCATCTCTCGAGATCCAAATACTTAAAGTTAAGTTATGATTTATATCTAATTAGTTTGTTTGTATTACAAGTAAATTCTCATTAATTAAGTGAAGCAACCTCTCGATGCTTTCGCCGCACACGTTAACATCTCTGCAACTTATACGAAGGATGAATTCAACAATAAGATTGTATTGCGACAATCTCCTCGCCTCTTGCTTAATTAAATATGTGCTTTCACTTGTCAGGTGGTTGCTATCAATACCATTGTATTTCTCTCGAATACATAATGTCTGACATTCACGTTTAGCTAAACAAAATTTATAAGACATACATTCAGATTCTCTAATATTAATGACACATTCCATTGCTCATTAACTAATTAAACATATTAAACATGAATGTTAGAAGAGATATGAGAAATGATAGAAGAAATGCATTACTATTATAAACATATCTTTAGACCTCTCGGCCATAGAGTATATATTACAAAGCAATGCAATAAAAACAGAAAATGGAATACAAAGAAGTGTGTCAAGCCTCAAAGTATGATTTCACATACTCCTTGGATCTTATTAAATCTATTTGTGAGGGGGAAATGGTAGGGGAAGAGCTTTCTCCCTCTTTTTGTTTTAAGCTCTCACCTAAACCTTTAAGAAAGTGTTTGACGCACATGTTTGGAATTAAATACGTGGGAATTAAATGACCGTGGGCTTATTTGATGGGGTTTTGATGCTTGGGAATTACAGATGCTTGTGTTTGGGGTGCAGGAATTGGAAATATGGATTTTCGATGCCCGTGTTTAGGGTACTAGTTTTAAATTCTTGGGCGTAGCTTATCTATTTAATTTTTTTTTGTGAATTGTACATCCTAAATTTATTATAAATCAAATTTTAATTGATTTTTTAAATATTTTGCACGTATAATTAAATTTCTTGACTTTATTAATTTTCATGACAATAACAAGAAAGTTTAACATTCAATAATAATAATTTTGATTACAGTTGCATTAACATGAATGGTCTAATTAGGAACATTACGAATCATTTACAAAATATAACAAGTCATATAATCAGATGGAGTTTACAAAAGTTTCGATTAAGCAAAACATTGAAAATAGTCAAATAGGTTTCAAAATAAGCATAGCAAAATGGTCATGTGCAAAAGTGAAAGTCAACTAGAGTTACATTTAGTCATAGTTATGGTTGCATTCCTATGATAACCGTGCAATGTAATATTTAAACCGCTTTTATTTGAAATTTTTTTATTAAGTCAATCCAAATAAGTTCTAAGTCTTCTAGTTAAAGTGACCAACAAAAAAAAATGAAAAATTTATATTTAAATCCTAAATTTTGTACGTTAGATATAACATATTCTTAAAATTTAAAATTATGTATAATCATGTGTTTTAAAATTTAATCAAGTGTCAAATATATTCAAATTTTTAAACTTTTGCAATTTATTTTCTTCAAGTTTTACTGGGTGAAGGGGATTCATTCTTCCCCATACAAAAAATGATAAAACAAAGAGAAAAGGAAAGCTCTAATGTGTTCATTTATTTTTATTCCTCGAACAAAAATATACCATTTTCTATTTTTTAATTGGGTAAACAAAAGATTTTTTTTCCTTTTCTTTTACATATATAAAAAATAAAGAAATTCTATATTTATTCGCTCAAAACAATAAGAAATTCCTTTGACTAAACAAATTAAATCTTATAGACAAAATTATAGACAAACTTTTACGTTTTCTTTAGTCAAACCAATTCAAATTATTTCAATTTTAATTTATTTGACTTGTTATCCAAAAACTATAATAATAATTTTAAAAACATTTAAAAATGGAAGTGAAAGTAGTAGTTTAATTTTGATAACTAAAATTAAAATTTTTTTAGAAAAAAACCCTCAATTTACCCCATTTGTTATGTCAATGGTTTTACACCATGGGCCAAACATGGGCTTGGTATCAAATGCTAAGCCCACCTAATGCCAAAGCAAGGGGCCAAACAGCCCCTAAGGGAGAAAGAATGGAAGATTATGAACTTGCTCTTCGATCCAAAGATTGCACACTCAATTATCAAGTAAAGGTTTCTTAAATGCGGGGAGTGATGTTGACAAGACATTTCGCGCCTCATTAATGCTTCTGATTAAAGTTGCATTGATGCCGTGCAAACGTCCTTTTGTCCATTTTTTACATGCGCACCAACCAAATTTGTGATCGCCTAGCTTGATTGCTCGTTGCCACTTTGGTTGGGTGCGTCTCCTCGTGTAACATTTTATCACCAAGCTCTACTTCTTTTTGCTCATAATCCTGCGATAAGACATGAAAAACGCGATAAAACAGGGATGAAGTTCTTTTGCAGTATGTAATATACAAGTTAATCAAATTCTTTACTTTCCATTGTTTTTTTCCATTCATATGCAATAAGGGCTCATTATTATACCTAAAAAGCTATAATAACTTGTATTTCTATAAATTATTAGTGTTCCAAGATTAAAAAGAGAAACTTTTCTCGAATAGTGGTACGAAGGTCCTCATTAAAGCTATTGCTCAAGCTAATCCTATCTTCACAATGAGCTCATTTAAGCTCCCTAAAAGGGTCTAGGAGGTCATTAACAAGGCATATGTTTGATAACTTGTAGAAATACAATTTATTATAGCCTTTAAGATAGAATAATGAAGCTTAATGCATAAGTTTGGAAGAAAAATACGTAGGAAAGTAAAGAAATTGGTCAAGTTGTGCATTGTGAATTACAAAAGAGCTTTATGTTTGTTTATTGCATTTTGGTTATCTTATTGTAGGATTTTAGATGAGAAGAAGAGTAGTTTGACGATAGAACGCCAGGCGAGGATGATGCATGTGATCAACTAAGCGACCTTTATAGCAAAGCTAGGTGATTTGAAACACTAACAAACAAAAAAGTGGTTGGTGGGAATACCAAAAAAGTTAAAAGGACACCTACGACCCAGACACTACTTTATTAGAATTAAATAGAGCCCATGTTGTCTTGTCACATCACAACTCATCTATAAATAGAGGTATCTTCTTCATTATCCATGCGTAAAATTTGGCTAAAATATGAAGAGCAAGCTCATTGCTTCCATCCCTTTCTTAGTGTTAGGTGAGAGCTAAAAGAGAGATAGAGGTCCTCAACCATTTCCCCCTTAATGTAAAAAGGCAAAAATTAGAGCCAACGAGTATGAAATTCATGCTCCACGACTTGCCTCATTTTCTTGTAATCCATTTTGTAATTTATTAGCATTGATTTGTAAGATTGACTTCATGACCAAGAGGCCTAAAGCTTTATTTATAATGTGGATGCATTACTTCTACCATATTCCATTGTCTATTCATTCAAGGTACATTTAGTTGATTGTTTGCATAATGAAGGGTGTTTTAACACTAGAGAATCTAGTTGAATGCATCATAAATTTTGTTTAGCTAAATACAACCATCAATGTCTTGTCCTATCTGAGAGAAAAGACAAAGTGTTGACTATCATCACTTGACGCGTGATGACCCGTATTTAGCTAACCATGCAGTAAGGAGATTGTAGCAATACAATCTTGTCACCGAATTTGTCCCTTGCATACACTATAAAAATATACAATGTGTGTGGCAAAAGTACCGAGAGGTTGCCCGCCTTAATAAAGGACGAATTGCTTATGGTTCAAACAAACATATGAGATACAAATCATAGCTTAACTTTAAGAATTTGGGTCCCAAAAGGCGAGCAAGTATGGCGAAAGCACAAAGAGGTTGCTCGCCTTAATTATGAAAATAAATGCTTTATATCGCCTTGAAATGTTAATCGCTCTTGTTTTACATTTAATTGATTAACTATTCCTGCCTATCCACCTTAATAATTGAGTTCATACTACATTACATTTCATTGTCATGTCCATCTTGCTACTCTATTTGCACCATAGTGTAAATATTTAGGAAAACCATACTGTGCATGCTTTTTATACTGTATAGTTATCGCGTAGGATTAGAATGTGAGATAAATTCATCTAGGACACTAATTCCCTAAGTTCGACCCTGGACTTTCTAGGAAACCTCTTTCTCAGTTTGCACTTGGGCAAGAAAGAGAAAATTTTGTGCCAAACGTAAATCATTATGAATTTAGCAATGCATAGGTAGGATATGCACCTTTTATCACATAATCCTAGCCTAGATGCCAGCTTAGTCGCACTATTAGAACACATCATGATACATCTTCGAATGAATTTTGTAATGCATATTACGAAACAAGCAGTGTCTGTTTTTTTATGGGGCTCTTTTGGAGATAAAGGTAAAGCCCACTAGGTGAGCTGGAAGAAGTTTTGTGTTAGTAAGGATGAGGGGGGCCTTGGGTTTAGAGACCTCCAGTTGTTCAATCAAGCGATGTTAGGAAAACAAAGCTGGAGAATTATTAGAAATCCCAATAGTCCACTCGCAAGAGTTCTTAAAGGTAGATACTTTAAGGATGGAGAGACTTCCTTGGAGCTAATTTGGGAGAAGCAACCCCTCTCTAACTTGGAGAGGAATTGTTTGGAGGGAGGCCTGTTCGTAAGGGGTTACAGATGGAAGGTGGGTAATAAGGCTTGTGTGAGAATCTTTTAGGACCCATGGCTGCCTGGGGGGGGCTATCTTGCCTCCATTTTCCTTTGGGTCGTTAGATGAGATACAAGTTCAAGACATTATTAATTGCAATAGTATGTAGAATGCTAGCTTGATTAATGGTTTTTTCTCCTTCTTGATGCAAAGTCTATTTTATGTGTCCCCCGGAGGGGCAGTGGGGAAGTTGCGAGATCATTTTGGACCATGATCCTAAAGGATGGTTTTCTATGAAAAGTGCTTATAACTTTTAGTTTGAAGTCAACATCGATCTCATTATGGTTGGATCATATGAAGGTAAAGCCTTTCTAGAGATCCGTGTGGAATGATGGAGTGCCCTCAAGGATGAAAATGACTATGTGGAAGGCTATTTCCAATG
Source organism: Cucumis hystrix (assembly GCA_025688845.1). Taxonomy (NCBI): domain Eukaryota; kingdom Viridiplantae; phylum Streptophyta; class Magnoliopsida; order Cucurbitales; family Cucurbitaceae; genus Cucumis; species Cucumis hystrix. The sequence goes on along the minus strand of CM046888.1, from coordinate 14,453,236 downwards.
TTTTGCCTTCCATGGACAACATTTGCAAGAAAGGAATTGTTGCTAACCCTTTTTGTTTGTTTTGCAGGTCATGTCTTATGAAGGTATAAATTTATTAAAAGCATTTGGCTCCCCTCTTTCCCTTTCTTATTCTATGTTCTTTATGGTTTCAGGGATTGTTGGGATGGGTTCGTGAAAGTGCTAAATATTAAAGACTGGGTTGCTGAATCCATCCTTTTCTGGGATGTTTGGAATTATAGAAATTCTCTCAAACATAGTGGAGCACCTCCAAAGCGCAATGTTTTTTTATGAACATGTTTGCTCTTCATGTAGAGGAGTTTAGGGGCGAGGGTGCGATTGTCTATGAACAGCGATAAGGGGAGCCTAAGGAGTCAAGTGTAGCCTTTTACTGGTTTTTGGAAGCTTAACTTTGATGCTTCTTGGAGCGATGCTAAGAGGCTGGTGGCTTTAACTGGGTCATTCGTGACTCTATTGGATTTCTCATCCTAGCTGGCTGTGAAATGATTAATGTCAAGTGGCCTAGCAAGGTGCTTAAGGCTCTTGGTTTGGTTAGAAGTTTGTTTGTTTTATTAGGCTTTTTTGGGTCAGGGGCTTTCCCCTATGTGCAGGTGGAATCTTATTGTACGAATCTCATTAATGCCATTAATTGTTAGTCTTTGGTGTTGATTGAGTTGGTAGGATTTGTTTTTGAGGTGGTTGAGTTGGAAAGATTGCCAGGGTGGATTCTCTTGGTTGCTGCACTTGCTCAGCAAATGGAATCTCTCACTGTTCGGTCCGTGCCACGTTGTTTGAGGGGGATTGGATGGTTTTTTTTTTTTCTATCTCTTCTTCCTCTAGAGAAGTAGTTAGGTCCTCTTGTTGTATTCCAAATGTTTTCTCCTCCATTTTTAGGGAGGAGGCGTGTGGTTTTTGCTAATTTCTTGTGAATGAATTTCGGGTTAAAAAAAAAAAGTTCATTCCTGGAATTATTTTTCGTTCATGATTATTAATTGTTTTTTTTATAGATTTTTCTTAAATGGTTAAAATCATTTGAAATTTTCTTATTTAAGATAAAATTCTTGAATTTCATTAGAAAAATAAATAATGTCTCATGAGAGTATTAATTAAATGTTGTTATAATATACAAATATATATTTAAAAAAGAAAATTGAGGATATGATCGAGCGAGACACATATTTATAACCTACAATATACTTATATACCTATGTATAGAATAGAATATTATAGAAGTTTTTTCAAAAATAGAAAAAAAAAATTATTTACGCTCCATAGAAAAAAACCACTAAAAACTAATATCATTACCTAAGATTTTGAGGGATTTTTAAAAATAGAAAAATTGACAAACGATTTACAACCCATAGCAAAGTTTTAATCCAAGCTCAAAATTGATAAGTAAAACTTTAACTAAGCCCAAAATATTAAGGTTTTCTTTTGCTATAGGATGCAGATACTTTCTATTTTCTTCTATTTATGTAAATTTAACTTTGTGTAACCTCCTCTTTTGAGATTTTTTTCTTTTTTGTAAAGGTATATTGTAACAAATGCAGCGGTCAGGAGTTGAATGTGAAACATCTTGTCTACATGTACATATACATACCAGTTGAACTAACTGAATATATTTTAAATATTCATCGCATTTTTCTCTTCTTCTGCCCTTCCTTATCATTGTATGTCTCCTTTTTCTCTTTTGCGATTTTTTTCTTTCTATTGTTTTTCTCTCTTCTTCTTCTGTCATCTGTTTAAATATTTATGTTTGCCATTCCTTTTCATCTTCTTTCTCCTTCCTTTTCATCTTCTTTCTTCTACCATTTTTCTTTTCCTTTTCATAGCATTTTTCTCTTCTTCTGCAATTATTCTTTTGTTTTTTTTTTCAAACTGTTATCTTCTTTCTCCTGCATTTTTTTTTCTTTCTACCATCTTTTTCTCTTCTTCCACAATTATTTCTTTTCTGTTTTTTTTCAAACTGTTATTTAGTTGTTTAAGATCGTGTACAAAATATAAAAGATTGTGAAAAAAAATTGTTATGGATATTGGATAGCCAAATTTAAACCAAATCTAAACAATGATGTATAAACAATCCGTTAGATTTGGCTTCCAAATTTAAACGATTAAATCTAAACGATCGTGTATCAAAGAATACTCAAATCTAAACGATCGTCTAGTAAAGAATATTGAAAAAAAATCTATAGACAAAATATCCAAATCTAAATGATCTCGATGACAATTAATCACAAGTATTTTTTTTATTTTTCATCGTGGGCCATAAGCTTTTGCCGCTTAGTTATATTAAAAAAAAAAAAAACCAATAATTTATTTATTTTGACAATTTGCCTAGAATATATTTTAAATGTGTAGACGTAAATAAACAAATGTGGGTGAGTGTTCCAAATTATATGACTAGGAAATAACAACAAACATTTTTCAAAAGGATAATTATAATTTAACTATCTACCCCAAATGTTTTCTTTATTTGGGAAACTAACTCATTAAATTCACCTCCAACATTTCAACCTATTGCCCTACCGACGGAGAGGATCAATAGCCAAAAATGGCCGGTTTGCTCTCATGGGCAGCGGACGTCGTCGCCGGCGGCGGCGGCGCCAACCACAACGACGAACGTAGCACTTCGATTCCCCTAATTTTTACTCCGGACCAGCAGAATTACGTTCGAGAATTGAATCAGAAAGCAGCTTCTCTCAGCCGCTCGGTCCGCGATCTGCGCCTTCGATTGCCTCCTCCCGACATCTCCCAACGCCTTCCCCATCTTCATGCTCATTCTCTTGCTTCAACGGCCGATCTTACTCTTCAATTGAACGCCCACTCTTCCACACGAGAACAGGTTAGTCTTCTACATTCTAAATATTACTTTGGTTTAACGATCTCGGGCTTTCATTCATGTTTGTTACTGTTGTCCACAACTCTAACTGCGATTCATGTTTGTCAATTGTTCACCATAGATGCTGCATCGTCGAATATTTGTTATTGTTCTGTTTCGAGATCATTACAAAATAGTTTAATTTCGGTGGAATTTATTCTTAGCTCGATTTTGACAAAATAGTTTAACTTCTTCATGGGGAGATGTATGCTGATTTTTGGTGAGAGATTCGGAGGATTGAAAAAAGAGTTATGCCACCGTTGCTATTTATAGAGTGAAATTAGATTAGATTAACCACTACAATAAGGTTTGATGATAACTTTTGCCGATGGTATGAGGTTTGGCAAGTTTGTGCTTCAATAGGAGTTAAAACTGGTATTTAGAGATCGCTGGCAGATTTTGGAAACAAATATTAAGCTTTCTGTACCATGTATGTGGAAGAATTCTATTGCTTTACACTGATTGGTTGGAGAAACGATTTAGTTATACCCAAGAAATGTTCTTGGTTGCCTTGTGTTTTCCTTGGTACGTTTATTTTTGTCGAAAAACAGTGCGTTTAATCATATTATTATTCTTACTTGAATGTTCATAATGTTTGTCAAGAACCTTTAATATTACTTCCCATAGTTGGTATCATTCTGATTTCCAGGTACAATTGAGAGAGATATCACTACAGGAAGAAAATGTTGCATATGGAAAGGCCATTTCAAATTGTGAAAATAAAATACAGGAAAAGAGACAGGAAGCAGATTTTCTTCTGAGGAAGTTAGAGGTAATGGTTTAAGATCCCAACTTCGTTTCTGTTGCTATTTCTAAGGCTCTATTTGATGAAAATTTCCTTTTTTGTTTTTGGTTTTTGATATTTGTGCCGGTTGTTTCTCTCCTAATTTTTCAAGTATGGTGTTAGTCTTTGTTAAAGAATCACTTGAATTCCTAGTCAAATTCTAAAAACATAAACTATAGTTTTCGAAACTTAGCTTTGTTGTCTTTATAAGCTTTATTTTCAAAACCTAAAATTAAGTACCACATCGGTTTTCTGTTTGACCATAAATATTCATTTCTCCTTTCAAATGGATATGTTAATACAGCATTATGGAAGAGTTGGAAATGCATTTACATGGCGTTATTAACATGATATAAAAGAATTCATCAAATTGTTGCTCCTACCTACATTTTTTTAAAATTGTTCTTTGTTAATTTATACTACAGGAGTTAGAAGAAACCACCAAGAATCTGGAAGTTGAGCTAGAAAACGCACAAGCTGCTCTGGAAAATGATGAATCAATCAACTTCGGAAAATTGACATCCAAACCTTCTAAAGTTGAAACAGAACAAGATATGGAATTATCAAAGTCTGCGTTGCTAGAAAAACTAGAGATCAAGAAACAAGAACTGGTTTGCTGCCTTATTTTGATTTAATAGTTTTTTTTCTTTTACTTTTATCTCCCTTCTCCGCATTCCCTAATAGTTATTGCTGACAAAGTTTGGTTATTCTTCTAGAGTTCAATGGAAGATACAGTTAAAGAATTAGAAAAAAACTGGGAAGAATTTCAGGATAAAGGTCTAAAACAGCCTTCACCAGGTATTTTCAATTGGTCACAATTGTTCTCCTTATTCCTTTTTCCTTATTCCTTTTTCAAAGACTTGATATCAAAGACTTTTGCAGTTCAGAGAGAGAAAATGTTAGACAAACAACTCCATAGCCTCATGGAGCAACTAGCTGTAAAACAGGTGAATCTTACATTTCTGTAGTTGAATGCTTAAACTTTCGATTCAAACAATAAAATCAATTCCAAGTATTTACCCTGTTTGTAGGCACAAGCCGAAGGTTTGGCAAGTGACATTCATCTGAAGGAGATGGAGCTGGAAAAACTAAATACATCATCAAGGAGGCTGCAAAGTAGCAGCTCCGAGGCTAATATTGCTCGTAATCGTTTTGGAAAAAGCATGTCCGACAAGAATTTTCAAGACCTCTTAGCTGACTCACACCACAAACTACCTTATCGCACTGGTGGTCGGAGTGAAAATCAACAGAGACTGATGCTATTCCGTTCTGCTTTCGTGGTCTACATTTTAGCTCTACATATATTGGTTTTCATCAAAATTTCATTCTGAACAACCACATATGTTCATCAGCATTTTATTTGTATGTAATAACTAATTAGATATATAGAAACTCGATCCTGAGGTACGCTATTTTCAAGTAGAACACCAATAAAGTGATCAAATATGTAAACAAATCGTCCTTTTCAATTCTCTCCAATATCTGAATAGATGGCAAGCTTGTGTTGATTGTGTTTATTGGCATTCATTCTTTCATTTAATAGGTGGAGCAATACAGATGAAGAGCTGTGGTTGTAAAAAAAAAAAAAAAAAAAAAAAATGTAATAATAATAATAATTATTATTATTACTATAAAGAATAAAAACCAAAATCCAAAACAAACAAGACAAAACAAAATGCAGTTGTAAGAACTTTCATCTTTGATTCAATTCTGTTTGATGAGCAAACTGAACTCTCTCTTGAGCTGATCGGATGCCTTCCATTTTCAACATATGAAGCAAGAAATCACTCCAAATATCAATAGGGCCAGGCAAGCACCAATGTATACAATCATTATTCAAACTCTCATTCCCTTGAGGCCAATGACCATATTTACTTGGATGACCATCTGGTCTCAACCACATTGCTTGTGTTGTATCAAGCAATCTCAACTTAAATCCTTTCTTTCTCCCTTCTCTTTCAGCTCTTCTAAACTCCTCCATTTGAGTCATATAAAGCTCCAGATTCATACCTTCTAATGCTGTGTCTTTGCTCTTAAATGGCCCTGTTCTCAAACAATTCCCACCTTGATTCCACAGCCCATTTTCAAAGTGCGATGGTGAGAAAGTTCTCATGTAAGTGATGCCTTTGTAGTTCTCTGAGTTCAGAATGGCTTTGAAGGCCGTTCTGAAGGCCTTTCTGTACCCATGGTAGATTCCTAACTCGGTTACATTGTTGAGAAAGCAGTCATGGCAGCCGGTGACTTGGCCGTTTTCATAGTAAAACATAGGATGGAGAAACCATTGGCCGGATGAGATCATCAAGTAATCGAATCCAGCTATATGGGAAGTCCATGCTTCATCATACTCATCTAAATATAGATTGAAGACACCTCCTGTTGTTAACTCTTTTGATTTTACTAGATGGGTTGTCCACAGAAAGGCCACTGTGAAGTTATAGTTCATGTATTTCCATTTCTTGAAGTGTTCGCCTCGGCTCGGTGAAACATCTATTGGATACTCGAGCTGAGAATCAACAAATAAAGAATGAGGTGTAAAGAATAAAGTAAATTACACTGAAAGTGGAAGTTTGAAGGCTTTAGTTTTCTGCTTTTTCAGAACAAAATCTAATGAAACATACTTGAATGACAAGTCCCCTCCCCCCATTTATGTAATTTAGTTAGTTTATATAACTTTAATAAATTTCCTTTAAACAAACTTTCATGAGTTTCAATTACAATTGGAATTGCATTTTTTTTATTTTCTTGTAGTTGTACCAATACAAGTAAAACTTAGAACTGTTGAAATATTATTATGGACCATGTCAACTCAATGACATTTTGCCTTCAACATACTTTTTGAAAATCATTGGAAAAAAACCTACTCATTAAAAATAGTTTCAGAATAAAAGTACAAAATTGATATTCAAAACATTTTTCTTTTCTTTCTTTTCTAGTGCTAAAGACAGAAGAATAGCATAACTAACATATGTATGTATATAACATAATGTTTGTGATTCAAATTTCTCATCCCCTATTGAATAAAAACCAGGTTTTTTTTCATAACAAGTATAACAGCAAATTAAAATTGATTTAGTATTAGATACATTACATCATGAAAAAAAATGGTGCTAAATTTCTAATTTCTTCTAATTTTATTGGCAATGTTTTAAATCCATAAGTTATAGTTAAATACAGTCTTAAATTCTTAAAAAATGTTACAACTCTAAAAGTACTAAACAATACTCATTGAAAACACAATAAACATATTTTATATATAAGTAATTAAGATTTGGTTAACTGAGAAATTTAGTGGAATCCCAGTGTCATTGTTCTGGGCAAAGATTCTCATAATATTAAATGCATTATCTAGATCAATATCACATGGGTGTGTTTCATGGGTTTTCTTTAGAAAATAGTATTAGAAGAGAAGAAATGTTCAAGGGATTAATTCATCTTTCTATAATTGTCACCAAAAAAAAAAAAAACAGCCATTGTTATATGCACATTTTTTGTTTTATATATAAACTGAAATTCAACTATATATTAGTGCCTTAAGTTTTCTTAATCTTTAAATTGTACCATTACTAAGTCAAACTTAGAAACATATCAAATAGATGTTTAAACAATAAAATTGATTGTTATTTAGTAAATCTTTAAACCTTAAAAAATATTTCATAAATAGGTGATCTATTAGATGGAAATTGAAAATTTGAAAACCAATAGGATAAAAAATTTAAATTTTTTGAAGCATTTATTGTACAGATTTTAAATTTTATTACACCCATTAGATACAATAATGCAGATTTATTAGATAATTTTTAAAGAATTTAATAGACATTTCAAAGTTAATGAAATAGTACGTAAAAAATTATAATTTTAGAGATCAAATTTATAATTTATCTAATAAATACATTGAAATTTGATTCATAATTTTTCCACATAAGGTTGTTGACCTGCCATAACCTAACCCATATAAAATCTATTGGTTTATTAACAAATTTTGAAAATTGGATTTTTTTTTTTTTTGCTATGGTTTCTTATCTTCTAAATTAATAATAAAATTGATTTTATTAATATTTTATTTTAAAGAAGTAATTTTAATGTGCATGAGGTATCTAAAGAAATTACATATAAAAAGAAAAAGTAAAAATAATTATCAAACAAATAAAACAAAAGAAAGAAGAAAAATGAGGTCACAAACACACCAAATGTTTGCTTTTTTATACATAAAAAAAAAAAAGTAATAAAAGTAAAAGAGAGAGAAGGGAGGGTGGGTTTAAATGAATAAATGTTGCAATGTGACTTACCCCCACACTCAAAGATACTAAAACAAAATATTCCATATAGAGACTTTCAATTCATTCAATTTCTATTACTTCTCCATTGTACCATCAAACCTATGAACACAAAATTTTATCTAAATACGGAATACCAACAATAGTTTCCACACTAAGAGACCTCTAATTAAACCAAGCTTTAAAGTATAAAGCGCACACACAAGAAAAAAAACTTCTAAAACAAATACAAAACCAGAAAACAACAACAATAATTTAGTCATTAAACTTAAACAAACTATAATTAAACTAAAAGACTGTCAATTTATTAAAAAAAACTCTCAAAATAAAGAAAATCCACCGCAATCAAACAAAGCCTTATCACATGATTCACAAAACAAAGTCCCTACATTAATTCTTTTTTTTTTTTCTTCTTCTTAAGATATATATAAAAATTATAAAATTCACGAGAATTTTAATTTCCAATTTTTTTTATAAAAAAAATACATGTAAATTATAAATCATAAAATAAAAATTAGTTTTAAATATTACTTTAATTTTGTTAATTTTGATAATGGTCTCTATTTATTTTTAAGAAAAAGGGTTTTCATTATTTATATTTTGAAGACTAGTTCATTTGAATGTTGGTGTAATTAAATGGTTGAGTTTGAAAATTGGATTTGAAGTTTAGATTGTTTGGTTTGTTAAAAATAAATAAGGAAGCATAAATATGAAAATTGAGGAGATAAAAATGGTACAACCGACAACGGCGGAGTAAGAAACAGAAAAAAAAAAGGGTGAAATAATTAACCTTGGAGAGGAGGCATATGAGAGACTGAACGTGATTTCTGGCAATATTATCCCCAACAAACGCAAACGCCTTATGCCTCATCAGCTCCAAAAACTGCGCCGGATTAAACGACGGAAGCTCACACCCCTCGGGCCTCCACCTCCACCGCAGAAACCCACCGTCTGGCCTCCCGTACTTGAGGCAATTCAGGTGGTCGTGAATCGCCCAGCAGGTATCGTTGGTGTAGGGGAGGGGCGCTTTGGGGTTAGAATTCGGGATCCAATCCCCGATTGCGAGATCGCAAGGGAGGGCGGAGAGAAGGGAGAGATTTCCAGAGGAGAAGATCTGGGGGCGGAAGGCGGCGGAGGCGGCGGAGGCAGGGGATTCGAGAGAGGTTTTGAGGAGTAGGAGGGAGTAATTGAGGAGAGGGAAAGAGAGGGGGATGGTGGTGAGGATCAATAGAGCTAATGCTCCACCGAGAATGGCCATTAGGGTTCTGTATTGGCCATTTTTGCAAGGGCGGAGGTCGGTGGTGGTTGATTGGGTTTGGAGCATCATTGGAGAGAGAAAGAAGATGGAAGGAGAAAAAGGGGAGATGAAATTTCCTTCTTTAATTAAATATAAACAGAGAGAAAATAATTATTTTTTATAAATAAATAAATAAATAAATATATAAATAAAGGAAGTGTGTGTGAAAGACTGAAAGTACTGTAAGGGCGTGTAGATTAGTGGAACAACGCAGGGAGTATGGAGTAGTAGGTACCATTATTTTAACTTTAAAACACATTAAAATCTCTCCTTTTCGATGCTCTATGCTAATTTTCTTCCCAATTTGATGCCTCTTCCATCATTTGCTTTTTCTCTTTTTTTTTCATAATTAAATAATACTTCAATTTTCTTTTTTCTTTTTTTTTTTTTCAACTTACCTTTGTCTTTTTTTATATATATTTTATTAAATCTATCCAATCAAAGTTTAGAGTTTCATTTGATATAAAATTTAAATTTACGTCTAATTATTCAATTAATCTTCATATATGTCACATAACTATTAAATACAAAACTATAACTTATTAACTCATTAAACACAAACTTAAAAGTTTGCATCATAATCAAATAGATACAAATTTTTGTATCTCTAAAACTTTTATTTTAACATTTGTTGAATTATTGAATTTTGGTTCATGTTTATGTTAAGTTTGTGCAAACTTTTAATTTACATCTTTTCAAAATCAAGTTTATTTGGGGTGGGTACATCATTTTATGGATTTTATGGACATTAGTAGAGTTAAACTATCAATTATTAAAGCAATTGAGGATGAACATTTGAACCTTGAATCTTATGTCCAAGGTAGTTACAGGTGTTAGTTTACTTAAAGCATATACCTTTGATCTAGAGTTTTAAGATTCAAATCTTTAACACTCTATCAACCATTCAACTAGATAAATACTTTTAAGATCTTTTTGACTGGGGATTCAAAATTAATTTTAGATTTGATTTCGTGGATTTGTTTTTCAAAAGAATATCAAGCTACAATAGACTTTGGAGTTTGTATCAATTTAATTTCTAAATTTTTTCAAAAGTATACAAATTAGATACTATTTGTAAACTTAGTTAAAAAAATAAAACATAAAAGACAACTATTTCAATTTAAACTTCTAAATTATTATAGGTGAATCAATCTTAGACCGTTTAATGAATGTAGATTTTTTTTTTCAAATGTTGAAAAATCTTAATGAAAAGTCAAAAGTAGTAAAAGTTTAGAGGTTGATTAATAAAATTATAAATCTAATGATGTAAAAGAGAGTGCATTTACTATAAAAAAAAAGTTTAAAATTTAAATCGATATAATTATTAAATTTAGAATTATAAAAAAAATTAGAGGTATGAATAATTGGTATTAAAAAAAAAAAAAACTATTTAGGATTTATGGGGAGAGGTGGGTTTGAGTGAGTTGGATGAAATTTAAATGGTGTGGATATATTATATAACTTGAGTTAGAAGTTTGTGTTCATATTTATTGTTAAGCTTTTTTAAAGGATAGCTAGAGACTTCCTAGATATAGTTGTACAACACTTTCATAAATTTAAATTTGATTTTTGTTAAAATGGATATAATTAAGTACTTTTAAGCAATTAATTCATTACATTTTTTTTTTCTTCATATAATTAAAAATCCCTAGAAAGAACATTTATTTTTCGTTAACTTATATAGTTTACCTACCCTACTTCAGTTTAACTGATATAATAATGTACTCATTATTTATATATTACATGAAGCAAAAAGCAGAAAAGTAGAAAGGGATTGTGAATTTTGAGTAGCCATGTCCAAGATCCACACTTTTCAACCACTTATAATCATATATATAATTATATATAATTATGTTAAAAACAAAAACATTATAAAAAAATTTGTAACTTTTCCTCACCATTATTTTAGCTATGATATATTCTTTGCTATTTATATAAAAAAAAAATCATAAGACAATAACTCTTCATCTCAAAAGAATTAGTAGGAATGGAATCTCATTTTCTCATTAAATTTTTGTTAATCTCAAACCTCCATAGTACTAAATTAAGCCTACTTTAGCCTTACCTCTCACTCAAATTTGGTAAGTCGGTTACTAAGTATATTTTTTAAAAAAATACCATATTTTATTCTTTTGAGTATGATTTCATTTAGTTGTTAGGTTTCAAAATGTTATACTTTACTCTAATTTTAAATTTAATTTTCATTTCTTCTTAAAGTTTTTTTATTCACATTTTTACCCATAAATTTTGATTTTAATTTTCTTTTGGTTTCACAATTTGAGTGTTTAATATTTTTACCCTCGAGATTTTACTAATGTTCAACTTTGGTATTTCACATTAGCTTAAAGTGAACTCATTTAGAATAGGTAGGATGAGGATATATTTTATTAATTTAACTAGTGGTGAAATTTATTATAATTTTAATTAATTGGTCTTAGCACCGAAAGCCAAAAGTAAATATTCAATGAATTCTCAAACAGAAAAGTATAATTTTAAAGCCTTTAGAATTAAATGGAAACAAAAACTCAAAATTAAAGAGAAAAATGTAAGCTGTGAAATTAGAGACTAAAAATAAAAATATAACATATTTGAAATTTAAAAAGCTGGATAAAAACTAAGGGTTTTTTTTTCTTTCTTTTTTTTTTTTTTGTCGTAAATTAGATTATGAACCGAAAGTTTCTTCCCAGTTGATTGTTATTAATTGGGTATTAATTTAAAAACAAAAAATTTAAAATTATTTAATAATTATTAAAGTGATAATTATAGTACAATAATTTGAGAGAGAGAGAGAGATTAAATGTATTATTAAAAAAAAGAAGAAAGAAGAAGAATGAAGTAAAAGAGAATAGTAGATAGGAAGACTACAAATCCTCATTACACAACCAACCCCTACACTCCAACTTGGTATGCCAATCAATACTCTTCATCTAACTTCAATAAAATAAATAAATAAACCCCCTTTTTCTCTCCAATTTAATCATTATAAATAATTTTATTTTTTTTTAACTATGTATTTAATTAAGTTTTTCTTTTCTGCTTTATCACTTAAGTAAATTCATAAAACCATTTTGTTAAATACAAAAAGGTAAAATAATAAAAAGGTATTTGAAGTGTCGGTGATGAGTTTAGGTGGTTGAGGAACATGATTTTCCATAGGAATTGTTTTCTTTTTCTTTTTCTTTTTCTTTTCAATTTTACGCATATTGGAATATAATTTTATTTATTTTTACTGCTATAGACATAGTAAATGTGTCTGTGGCGTTCAAGACATGATTATGAAGTAATTAATTGTGATTTGTGAACTTAGATAAAATAATTGAGATTTAAATGTCATTAAAAAACAAAGACCCCAGTCGTCGTCACCTCTCACACCAAATTTCAGTGACATCTCATACGATGTGACCAACTTTAGCGATTACTACAACACCCTCTTCATACAATCTTTTAATGCTTTTCTTTTATATTAATCAACATTAATAGGGACACTTTAATTATACAACCAAACTAATTTGTTTATAAAAACATTTTAGAAAATGTAAACAAATTTTGTTTTTATTTTAAATATTTTTTATAAAATTAAAAAAAAAAGTGTATATTTATATTTCTAGTCTAATATATATATAACTGGTTTCATGAATCTCATCCAAGTTTAATTCAAGTTATGGAAGAAGAAAAAAGTCATCCATACAAATTCAATTACAAGGTACAATTAAAAAAAAATCCTCCAATAAATTTTACAACTGTTAACACATTTTTAATGATTCATATAATATAATAAATTGTTTTAGTATTGCAAGCGCTCCTCCTTACAAAATATGTTTGATTACTTTTTTCTTGAAATAGTTTTGAATGATATAACTCAACATTAATTTTTGAAAACATGTATCTAAGTTGACATTATTTTGGTGTGTCAACCTGACTATGACCTATATATCGTGACAACTATCATCGTTCTTAAATATACGTTTTTATGCAATATTATAGAATTAATGAATTTGTTGCTTTGTACACCTCCCCATATGAAGTTTTGTCTATTTCACACACCATATAATATTTTAAGATACTAGATTTGTACAATACAATACAAATATAAAAGAAAAAAGAAACTAAACCCTAAACCCATAAAGAACTCTATGTTGAACAAATCAGCACCCCAAATATATAACCTATATAAACTTATACTACAATAATATGCAACTCAAACACAAACTCTCTAAACCCCGACTAAAATAATATAGATCTCAACATAGACTATTCAACTCTACATGGTAGTATAACTCTACAAATTATATAACCAATTTGGCACCTCAAACACCTCTAAGATTTAAAATGTCAAATTTAATGAGACGTCGAGTTGAAATTTTGAAATCTGAAGTTAATATTTTTGTGGAGTTTAAAAGTACGAATTTTGGATGTCGAGATATTTAGTATGAAGTTAGAAAGTGTGTGTTTAAAGTGCAGAGTTGAGCAATTAAGTCGTAGGATGAATAATTAAGTCAAATATTTAAAATCTATATATGGTTATTTTTGTTTGTTCAATTTTTCCATTTAAGCATTCAGTTAATTCCCAAATTTTGGAACTCAATTGTAGGGTTTGGAAAAAAAAAGAAAAAAAAAATGAACCCCGATGTGTCCCCGCTCGAATAAACTGAGATGGGCATGCGGGAGAACATCCCCACCCATCCTTGACACGTTTAGTTTTTTTTTTTATAAAAAGAAGTTACATTTTTAGTCACGAAATTTTGAAGAATGTATACGTTTTGGTACATGAGTTTTAAAAATGTACCTTTTTAGTTCTCGTGATTATAGAAATAGACACATTTTGTCTTCAAATTTTCAAAATATACATTTTAGTTCTTCCGTTTTTTAAATTAGGTTTAAAAAGTCTCTCAAACAACTTTATATTTTTATATTAAATAATTATATGTCATTCTAAATTAGAAGAATATTTTCTAAAAAACATATATTTTCTTTTCTTTTTTTTTTTAAATTTTAAATATCATATAATTATATTTTAAAAAATCAAACAAAAATACTTATAAAACCTTTTAAACCTATTTTAAAAATTTAGATTAAAAACGTGTTTTTAAAACTGTGACAAAACACACATTTTCATTAAAACTTAAAAACTAAAAAGATAATTTAAATACAATTTAAAAATAAATAAATATATTAACCATATTTTAGTTATATAAGATTTGCAGAAATTAAAAAATCATTTTTTAAGAAAAATTGTCAAAAATGATAAAATAAACAAACTATTTATACTTGATTTTTAATAATTCTTTGTCCTTGAGTGATTTGTTGCCAAAAGTATTAACTAATTTTGTACTTTTTTTTATTGTTCTTCCTTTTGAATTTTTTTTCTTCAAAATTTCTTCTTCTGTAATGTAATATAGTATTAATGTTCTTCTTTCTCTAAAAAATGTAGTTCTGTATTTTTCTTCCGTAGATTAACTTATTAAGTTTTTTTTGTTATAAAAAGTTTGTCTCTATATTAAAAAACATTTAATATTAATAAGGGTAAGAATAACATTTTTTAAAAAAATAATTTTTTAATCTAAAAAGTGGGTTTTTTTTTTTTTTTTTTTAATATTTGGGGATCCATTCCCCCAATTTTCCAAAGGCACCGTCCCCTGACCTCCATTCGCACAAAATAGGGGTGAGGTTGGGGATTGATTTTCCCTGTAGGGAGTGAGAAAGGGAATGTACACCAGGCCCCCACCCACCTTGTTCCCAACCTTACTCAATTGACATGTTGACAACACATTTTACTTTGAAAATAAGTTCGGTGCTATGAGGTTAATACTTGAGTTTTATACCACATGTTGCATCCATCCAAGTATTAATCAATACAATAGATGGTATCTTTAAAACATCATTCATCCCTGCATCAGCATCACTACTAGAAGAGAGATATCACTACCATAAGAGATGTGGTAATCACTACTTCAAGTCCTAAGCAAATTATTGAACCAAGTGAAACATAGCTCTTAGTGATGACGACAGGGAATTGGAGGATGTCCAAGAGACACAGCCTAGTCAATAATCTACTCATGCGGACCAAAAGAATATATGTTCAATCTACACAGCCTAGTCAATAATCTACCCGTGCGGACCAAAGGAATATATGGAATATATGTTCAAACTACGTCTCCGATTACAAATGGTTCATGAAAACTATTTTTCGTTTGTATTACGGTAACACGTCTTAATTTATCATTTAATTGAATAAGATATAATGAGATTGGTTTTGACGTGTGATTATTAAAATAAAAAAAATCAAACAAAGGAAATTCTAATTAAATTCAAATTCTAATTGACACTTTAGAATTGTCCGAGGAATGAATATATTGTTGAAATACCAAGAAGCATTTGAATGCTTGAAATTTTCACAACGTTGTTTTTATACCGAACAAGCTCATTGGCTTTTGTTACTAAAAAGTTTTATCAGAAAATTGTGGGTGAGTATTATAGATTGCCTTTATTTTTAGAAATAAGTATACCAATTGACCTGGCATGTTTTTTATGCATATGAGATGTAGAAATTAACATATACAAAGAGTGATGCACGAAACACAAATCTCCAACCTGTTGCCTCAATGGGGACGAAGACGGGAATTATATAACCACATACCCAATCCCCACCCTCCTAACCCCATCAATAACCACCCACAACAATCTGGGAATCACTTCTTCATAAATTAAAAAAAAAGATTATCATTCCTAAAGTGATAACAAGTACACAGTGAAAAATACAACCTAATCTTACTCAAACAGAAACTATTCTCTAGGTTGTACAATTGGGTCCTTGATTCTAAAGTACACTAAAAGGTCAGGTCACAGGAAGATCACTTTCTAGAGAGTCGAACGCTTGATTTATAATCTTCATTTACCCCACACCTACCCTTAAAAGGCTTAAACCAAAAGCACACTTATGTATCCCCCTAAATCCTACTCTTAAGGGGTGCGTTAGAAAATTGTTTCAGGAAACTAAGAGTATTCGTGAGTCATGATGCTAATACGAAATCCCCTCCCCTCCATATGAGAATAATGGATTTGAGAAGGTTGAGATAGAGGAACGACTTCAATTCTTGGGTAAGCAACTGTGCCCCATTGGTATTATTCTAAACTTTGATCACTTGTCAACATAACTATACCCCTCGGTCAAGTCCTTAAACCAAAAATTTCCAACTGAAAATACCAAAAGGAAAATGTAATCCCAAGACCGTAACAAAACCAAGTCATGTATATGATAATTGACTCAAACAAAGGTATCACACAAAGGCAACTACTTGTTCATAGTTGAACAAGATTACATGCAGAGTACAGCCTGCGGACAGATAATCAGCCAAACATTGAGTTAGAACCTACAGCACTAACATCCAGTCTTTGTTCTTTGGTAAAGTGTCTCCTTCATTATCTAAATATAAGATCACATGAATCCTTAACAATACAAAATGGACAATGTCCTTAGACTCCTTAAAGCCATAAAAATCAGTCTTTCGGGGGTTGTTAAGTAAACACCCTAATCCCTATGAAGACTCTCTTTGGTGACAGCTCCAATAGCTTATCCTTAATTAGACCATTTGCCAATGAACTTTTTACTCATTGCCTACAAATAATTAGCACACTTGCTTTCAAGGAGTAAATTTGTAAGGTAGGCGTGTGTCACAGGTGGGGCATGCATGCCAGTCCCCTGCGCCACCCATGACAGCGTGGGACTGCTTCCTCTAGGAGTTTCATTATATTTTGGCTCATTAGAGGGTGGTCGCTAATTCAATTGACTAGTTCCTTCTGTATTTGCCTTTTCAGGAGATGGTCCAATTGTTGAAGTTAGTGGGGGAGTTTGTTGCGGTATGGGTTTTGTGGGGTAAGAGTGTTCCTTGGTGAAGTTTCATGTTTACCTTTACGATTTGATTTCGAAAACTTTTTGTCATTACTATTTAGGCAACATTATATTTTCTCAATCGCATTTCTTTTACTACTACTACTAATAATAATAACAATAAAGAAACTCACTCATCAACAGGCAAAGCTTATAGATCTAGATAGTTTCCTGTGAATTCTTCTTTTCACCCAATCAGAAATATTATTTGAAACAAATAACTTCTCAAAACTATCCCTGCTAATTCACACAAAACTTGTCCCAACCAATAAAAGAATCTTTCAGCTTAAATGCACTACCAAGATTAATCAGGATCAATCACTTCATGAACAAATAGCATATGGCTTCTTCTCAAGATTGTAAAAAATGTATGTCAACCATACTGTCCAATAACGTATAAACAGCTTCATGAATATGGATTTTTCTTTACATTTTCCTATTGTCATTTCTGCACTATGCTCCCTAAGAAAATGTGAAACATAGCCAAATGTCCGTCTTCAACTGATCATCAGATATGTTAACTCAAAGACATTTAAATTAATTCTGCTACTTGTAAAATTATCAAGTAGAAATAAACTTCATTAAATCGTTTCCTTGACTCAAAAAATCTCAGAACGGCAATAACAAAATGTGGGTGAGAAAACTCCAACAGCAGGAGTAAGAAAATCACAAGAGGGTTTGAAAGAGAGATCCTACCTTTAAGTCGCCCTTGGAGTGGCCCACTCAACTCTAAGGATGAGATTATCGTAACCATATCCATTAAGCTTGTTAATTGATCTTTGTGCATCCTCACGATTCACAAAGTTTACAAAACCAAAGCCTCTGCTCATGTCATTCTTTTGATCAACAGCAACATAAACTCGGCTAACAGCACCAAAAGGTCGGAAGAGCTCAAGCAAGTCAGGTTCCCTAGTGTCCTCCGAAAGATTGGTAACACGAACAGAGTTTTCATCATTCCTACGCCTCATGTCAGTTCCGGTCCTCTCCGCCCCTGCTCTCATACCTGGAGGAACATACGCTCCCTTTGTTGCACCAGGAGCAGCAGCTGTAGTCTCTGGTGCAACAGGCTTATCCAATCCATCAACTTGTGGTGCCAGGTCTTTGTAAGGGCACCTTGAGGTCCAGTGGTCACCCTTTTTACCACAAGTTCGACAGACCATAAGAACAGCTCCACCTTTTCCAAGTTGAGCTAGCGGGTCACCAGCAACCTTGGGCTCCTCTGGTTTGCTACCTGTAATCATTTTCATTCTTTAAAAGAAAATTTATTGTAACAAGGCAAGAAGATCGATTAAGGTGATCAGAATAGAGTATCAAAAGTGTACAAACAATATTTATGAGCAGCACCCAAGCAAAATTCCAAACTAAGAAATCAAAAGAAAGGCCCAGAGAAATTTCTCCGGCTTAATAAATCCTACAGACATAGGATACAAAAACAAAGAAATCATAATTTGAAGCACCCAATTCACAAGACAGCCCTGTACTTCCCAAAAAGAACACACGCCACAGCATAGTTCTGCAAGCCTATCACTCTCCTCACACAAAAGTGATTCTCTCCCCAAGTTTTGAATACAAACTAAAAAGGTTTACACATCTCCAGTAAGCAAGGACCACAGTTTTACATAGCTCAATCACCACCACCGTAACCATAAGAACAACCTTATGTCCTCCAGGTCTTGTAAGTGCTTCCTCGACTCCGCAAAGAAACAAATGACATGCTCTATAACCAAATTATAACATAATAGTTGATACATAGAAAAAACTACCAAAATCAAGATTTATTGAAAACAAACCAGGAGCACGAGGGCGCTCGAGAAGAATCTCCTCAGTGGAGACCATAGTGAGCCGACTGCCGACATCTTCATGGACAGCATCGCCGAACTTGGCCCAAGAACGGCGCTCTACGGCATGTTTACTAAGGCGAGCATGGGCGAGCTTACGTGTACGAGTTGTCGTTGTGATTTTGACCTTGTTACCATCTTCGTTAAACTGATACTCAACAATTTTCTTCAACCCATTTTCGTCTGGCCCAATAATTTGCTTTGGGGGAAGAAGAAAATCTAGATCCCCATCGTCATCTTCAAGCTCCCCCCATCTCAATTTGGATGCATTAGTCTGCTGAACCATTGCGCAGAAGATGGAGAGCCCGAAGTGCGAAGCAAATTTTGGGGGCTAGGGTTACGATGGGGAATGAGAACCAAAAAGATGGAGAAGTTGCAAATTACAATTTACATAATTTTTTCACAATCAATTATAGGAAACTTAGTTAAAAAATAATTCATCCTCCTTTTCACCTTGTCGGTGAAAATAGCATACTTTTTTTTAAAGACGTGATAGTGCTTTTTTTTTTTTAATCTTCTCAATTAAGATTATCTCGAGCTTTTTACTTAATTTGATAGCCCACAATTCATGAACATATAGAATAACTTCCACATGCACATATAGAATAACTTCCATAGTTTCCACGTTTTGGCCTTTAAGTCCTTGGCTATACATCGTAGGAATCTCCATATCGTTTCCATCTTCAAATGGAAATCTCTCATACTCGTTCGACACATTCGACTAGACATCCATAAATATCTTTGTGCGTGCTCCTGTAGTGCAATCTTTTCCGAACACATATCTTGCCCTTCGCTGTAGGATGGCTCTGTGAAAAATTTCAAAGCAATTGTCAGTTTTTGATTTTATTACAAGCAAATAACGGCTCACAGTAAATTATTTTCATACCTTGACCCAACTATCGAACAATTCATTCTCAACGATTATGCATTTAACCTCATCTATCCATTTGAACCCACTGCATGATAGGCCTCGTATTTTTGCTATGGCCTGGAATGTTCTCTCAAGTGTCTTGATCTGACAGTCAATAGTAGTGGTCACTTACACAGAGAATCCTGGCAGCTTTTCCACCATCAATCTCATTTGCTGTGCTAGGTAACCGGGTCTGAATGTGTCGTTGTCTGACTTCCACCCACCGATGAAGACTAACTCAACCAAACACTCCACGAGGGTGGACTCCTTCTCTTTAGTCCATAAATGTTTGGGGGCCCGTGACGAACTAGCCATACTGACAAAGGAAGGAAGAAAAAGAAATTGTAAGCGAATGAGTTAGAGAAGAAGTAAACACATGGAACAAAATAGGTCGTGCATCATGTCATGGGTCAGTGTTTCATTCATTTCGTAGATACACACATACATTCAACATATAACAAGACTGACCATATTTAACAAATTAAAGTAACGGGTACTATTGCTACACTATGAGTACTACTGATTACGCAACTCCCATTGACTGAACATCTCTTCGGCTAGATCATCTCTCCACTGACTCCATTCGTTGGAGGTCTCAATGTAGTGAATGCCGTCACCTCACTAGAAGAAATATGGTCTTTAATGTTGGTTTAAAATCGACATTAATGGTCTTTAGTGTCGGTTGGCAACCGACATCTATGCTAGCGTTATTAAAGACCTTTAATGTCGTTTTTAAACTGACATTTTTTATGGTGTTATTGAAGACCTTTAGTGTCGTTGACCTTTGATGTCGTTTTAAAATCAACATTAATGAGGCATTTAATGTTGTTTTTAAACTAACATTAATGAATCTTTTTAATGTCTGTATTAAAACGACATCAAAGCCTTGTTTGGTCCGTTTCTTAAAATTATTTTTTTAAAATTATTGCATTATTGTCCATTTTTATGATGTCGAAACCGATATTATTTGTCACGAATTACGACATGAAATGTTCATCATCGAATATTATAAAAATATATATAAAAAAAAAACTGTTGCACACTTGCTAGTTATAGAATGCCTACTACTCCATGGCAAACCTTATATATTATTTCTATTTCACCTGCCTTTGTAGAAGATCAACACCTAAAAAACCAACATACACTTTTCCACACTTTCATGGAAAACCAAGAAAAAAAATTGTTGCACGCTTGCTATCTATAGAATGCCTACTACTCCATGTCAAACCAATAATATTTCTATTTAATTGTAACATATAAAAAGTGAAGGTAGAAACTTACAGCCAGTAATGGGAGTACTAGGATTATGCACCATTTCGTGTATATACTTTTGGACTTAGTACCCACACCCTACAGAATCCAATTGATGAGGGCACTTCATGTATATAAATTGGATACAAATTATTCTTATGTTCAGCGAAAATAGTTAAGTGTCAATGCAAATTACCTTTACAGGTTTCCATTTTGGAGTTGACCGATAGTGTTGTAAATCGTGCTTAGCTTGCAATGTTTTTAATCCTCTATATATTTGGAAACATTGGAATTAGAAGACAATAAAGTGAAACAAGATGTAATAAAGTGAATACACTTACACATTTATGACTCCATGAATGTCTTCATTAACTTTACTCCGAAGAGAGTCCAAGACATAAACATAATTTTCTCGAAGATCGATGACATGCAACATCCAATGAAAACTACAATAAACAACATCTTCAATGTGAGTATACATTTAACCACAATGAAAAAAAAATGTGTTCCTCTTGTTTATTTACCCAGGATTATACGGAACTAGAACTATTTGTTCCAAGGTAGCCGCTTCTAACTGGTTGGCTAAATTTTTGGTCTAAAATCACGATCCTTGATATGTGACGTTATTTTTTATTGGTCGATAACAAAAAACTTTCTTCTACAGTCACATTCATCCCAAAGATATCTAAGTAAAAGCAACCTTAGTTAAAAAAGAACAAAATAACTATAGCTATGGTATTGGATATAAAGATGAGTAAAAGGTGTTTACTTACGTAATGTATACTAGTATGCACATATAACCTATTTCAACCATGCCACAATAATGTAGCAACTCCTCACGAGCTAAATATAAACAATTTTTTTTTACCAAATATTAGCTCATTCATTGGGATGTGAACTATATCTACATCCTCATATTGTTCACGACATGTCCATTTAAGAGCTTAATAGTTCCATTAACGTCTGTGTACTTTGAAGAATACACACATCCTTCGGGGATGAATGCTCCTACCATAACCAAAATTCTAAATTTAAAGTACAACCACAAATAATATGAAAACTTAAATAGTGAAAAAGAGACTTACTAGTTTGTCATGAATCACAGAAACAAGCCAACTAGGTCATTCAATAATGTTACCCAACGCTTGATTTAAAGTCTCTATCTTGTCCTTCATTGGAATAGGTATACTAAAATCTCCTCTAGTAAACAAGTCCACCAAAACTTTAACATTGGGATAGTCACTGTTATCGTCAAATACGGTGGCTATTGCAACGATATTATTAATTGATCCTATAGCCAATTTGCATGGTGTTCCCTTTACAAGTATTAAACGTATCGTTAAGAACAATTGATCCTATATCATTAAAATTTTAAAAGTGACAACAAAGTTAATTACCTTTACTCCTTCGTTGCTAGGTGTGTTGCCCAAATCCTCATCGGCATTAAGATCTATGTTAACACTTTCGATGGACGATCTCGAGTGATTATGACTCTTTTTGTAACTTTTGCTTCTTGAGTCATCTTCTTTATGACATATTTCAACTTCAGAACTTATCATTTCCTCTTTCCCTTTCACTATTTTGAAATATTGTGATTGAGAGACAAAACCACCCACGCCTCTGACACGTCCACCGTGCGTCTTGGAACCCAATGCTTCAGTCAATATGTTCTCATCTTTATGTGTTGTGACTAATGCATCCTATAAAACAATACAAGTATTTTCATCATCAGCTAAGTTAACAAAAGATTATATATTTTATATAAGTAAATCGTAAGTAAACTTACAATCCGAGAGACACAATCTTGAGTAGCATTATCAAAATAATCATTGTTCTTTCTTTTTCGGGCTTCTTTTCAAAGAGTTGAACAATAGGAAACATCACGTGTTATATTATGCAACCAAAGATATATACTTAATTAGCATACACATATTAAGATAAATTATTTAATTTAATTAGAAAGACTGATTAATTTGTTGGCAAGATTCCCATATCCCTTACGAGCAAATTGATGATTGTATACGCATTTTGACCTTCTTTCCTTTTGAATACGACTGTACTCCTGTACAAAGCATTAGTTTGTAGTTACATACCAAAAAAATATTAAAGTTAACATGTAATTAAATTTTAAGAGGAAACTGCAGATGTGATGGTTGATCCTTAAACAGAAGTATATACTTCCGAGTTAGCGTGGTCTTGAAAGTTTGAAACTTTCTTGATGCAGACATGAAGATAGAATGTTTGGCATTAGGATGTAACTCAAACGACATCTACACAATAGAAAACAAAAGCATATTTAGACTTAGGGAACTACATTGTATGAAAAACGTAAATATAGAATCCATACCAATAACAATCATAGATTTTATCTTTCAACTCATTCGGAACTTGTTTCCAAGATTTGTATGTGACAGGAAACTGCTGCTGAAAGCACACACCAATGTAACTTTGCATTTTCTTAGAAGTGGCTCCTATAGGTTGCTCGTGTTCATTAAATTGAACGGACAACCGTTGTCCAAAATTTCTTACTGATGCTAACTCTGACACAGTAGTTGGGCCACGTGGCACGAATGATCTAGTTCTTACTTCAGGAATCATTTGCCTTTCATCCTCACTGCTAGAATGTGAATCCTCTATCTATGAATCTACAGAAAAACATATATACATTAGTAAGCAAAGTAATGACATACCATAAGCATAGTAATTACAAACTCTAAACATAAATCTATTATAAAGGAAAGTAAATGACCTACCTTAATAAAACATTTATTACAGTCATTACTTATCTACCCATCTACCCTCATAATCATGTCTAATATATGCTGAAGTTGTATCATCAATCTCGTTAGGTGTATCAACATTGGGCATCCTTTGAATGACTTCATAACCACTCTCTAGAAGCATATCTCCTATTTCATCTTCAAAGAAATCTTCTTCAATAGTTCTTTGTGGAGATGTTAAAACCACTGACCATTTAGGATTTGAAGAATCTTTCACTTAGAATACTTGTTTTGCTTCAGAGGCTAAAATAAGTGGGTCTGATTTATGT
This sequence comes from Cucumis hystrix, assembly GCA_025688845.1. Taxonomy (NCBI): domain Eukaryota; kingdom Viridiplantae; phylum Streptophyta; class Magnoliopsida; order Cucurbitales; family Cucurbitaceae; genus Cucumis; species Cucumis hystrix. The sequence goes on along the minus strand of CM046888.1, from coordinate 14,429,070 downwards.
CCAATACGTTTGAGATCCACAATGGTAAATCTAAGCTCGTCCACTTTGACTCCATTTTTATTATCAACCCAATCACACTTAAACAAAATAAAAGATAATTTATGGTAATCAATTTCCCATATCTCTTGTATTCTGCCATAAAAGCCAAAAGGCCATATCTGACATGACAGTGTTTTTGTCTTTAGAACTAGAGACTTGCATCGTAGTGGCTGTTATACTAACTCCACTATTTTCAACTCTCCTAATATCATCACGCCCTTTTGTGTGCTAGTAATAACCATTGATCATGTAACCAGATGGTTTGTAAATATTTTCATTGCGAGGACTTAATAGCTTCGTATTGAGAGACCATTATAGTAATACTTCACTAAGTCAGGTCACTGCGCATAATGCACTCATCATGACTTTCGATATTGCTTGTGTTTGATCTCGTGTAAGCGATGATTCATAGGTCGTGATCATAGCATGCAGAACGCTCACTACGTACCTCTTCATTTCATAATACTTAAGTCCTTGATGAATTCAAGTTTTCCTACTATTCGCCTAAATGCAAGCGAATAATAGGTTTATCTAAGTGATCTAGGGTCGAACACAGGAAATTGTTTGAGATGTTAGTTTGAGACTTTACTTTAGCATTAAGACGTTATGACAATTAGGCTGAAAGAATGTAATGCTAATTATAACTAACTATTTACAACTTGAGGCTCACGCACAGAGAATAAATTAAGCTAGGGGAGAGTGAAATGATCTAACTTGTATGCAAATGAAGGTTGAAAGAAACTCTACGCGCTATCAATTGCTTAGGATCTGTGATAACATTAACACTCTATAGTTGCATATGGACACATGATTAAGGCAACCTTCTCTCAAACTGTTTAAATGGCACACTTGTTCGCCTTTTGGGACACAAATGACTATGCTTGCTTAGGCGAATTATACCTAGAGAACTTGACTCATAATACTTATAGGACTTCTCGTTTAAGGACGCCAACCTCTTGGTGCCTATTGTCCAGACTTATTCACCTTTCGGGATACAAATGTTCGAAGCAACCTCACTAGGGTGAAATTTATGTCCAAATTCCTCCTAGCGTGCACTAGCCTTATCCTTGCTACTTCCCTCTCGGGTAGTTGGAGATTGACACTGGCCAAGTGATGAATATAGCTCAGCTAATGCGACAATAATTATAAGTTGAACTCTTTATCAAGAACTTGTCACCCTCTTCTCAGTTAATAACACGAAGATGGGTGAGATGTTAAGAAACGGTAGATTGAAAAGGCATAAACATGCAATCTATGTATAAAGAATATAGGCCTTCGGCCACTGTACAATATGAACAATACATGTACTACAATGAAATAACAAAATGAAAAGACAGAAGAATTGATCGTATTATTACAAGTTAAGAAATAAACAACAAATAATCTTTCCTTTTATCATGACTGTTTAATCTTCGGGTGTTTTATTCAAACTCTTTCTTTCTCTGTGATTTTCTTCGGTCACTTGAGTCTCTCTCTCTCTGGCCTCTTCAAGATCCGAGCCTATTCGGGCCACTCTCCTTTTTTTTGGTGTAGATGTAGTGCTTATTATATGCTGCTTTTTCGACAGGAAAACTCTGTTACTCTAAATGTGTCAGCACCGTAATCCACCCCTATGTAGTCACATCATTCCAACTACCATTTTTGTCTTTTTTGGAGCTTTCCTCGTGTGATTTTTAGGTTCATCTTCTGGAGTTGTTGGTCATTTGACACGATCTATTGCCTTGTTTTTGCACGGGATGTCTCATACGAATTGCTCATTTTTGCTTTTTTTTTCACTTGTCCTGCATTTAGACATGGTAAACGCGTAAAACAGGAACTACATTTATGTAAGCCTTATTTCTAAGTATTTATGCTTTTACAACATAATTTATGCATTCTGAGCATACCTTAGGTGTTTTAATTTCCATTATTCTACTAAAAAGGGTTATAATCTCGGTCATTTCTGCCTGTTATCACCAGAGTACGTGACCAAATAAGGAGAAGGTCCGTGAGCTATCCATCTTAAGGAAGGCGTGATGGAATTTTTTGGAACTTCGAGAGCAAGTGCAACATACAAAATATATTGGATCTGATTACACTACAAGAAATTGGGAGTTTCCCGACGCAGGAAAACTCGTCGGGAAACATGACTTCGGTAGAAGCCAGTGTTTCCCGACGCAGCTTGGTGCACGTCGAGGGAAGGTATTTCTCACGACGCAGACACATTAGCGTTGGAACTGGCTGTAATGGGTTTAGGGTTCCTCCGACGCGGTGCGAGGTACATTGGGAAATGGACGGCAATTTTTGACTTGGAAAGTGTAGCGTCGGAAGAGGGTGGACAATTAATTGTATCATTTGGCCTTCCTCCAACTTGGTGCCAGGTGCATCGGAAAATGTGCACCTATTCCTGACGTCTATAATGTTGCGTCGAAGGAAGGGCAAATCATTAATTGTACGTTACGCCTTCCTCCGACGTGGTGTCAGCAACGCCGGGAATAGTTTAGGGATTCCCGACGTGTCACTAACCCCTTCGGAAATAGGTTTAGGGATTCCCGACATGTCACTAATTCCGTCGGGAATAGGGCGCTATTCCTGATGTTTTCGTTGTGCGTCGGGAGTTCTCCGTCTAACTCCATTATTTACCGAATGGACACAGAAAAGAGAAAGAAAACCGAGAGAGGGAGAGGGAGACCGAGAGGGAGATCAAGAAGAAGAGGCATTCATCGCCGTTGTCGTCCTCGTTACCGTCGCCATCGTCATTGTCGTCCCTGTTGCCGCCGCCGTCGGTTAGTGGTTTAGTTTAGTTATTGTTTTGTTTTAGTTAATTAGTTTTAGTATTTAGATTTCAAATTAGTTTTAGGTTTTAGATTTTAGGTTTCAAATTAGTTTTAGTATTTAGATTTTGAATTAGTTGTAGGTTTTAGTATTGAAATTGAATTTGAAGTGTTGTTGGGATTTTGAATTAGTTGTAGGTTTTAGGAATTTGAATTTGAAGTGTTGAAGTTGAGATTGAAGTGTTGAATGTTGAGATTGAAGTGTTGAAATTGAGATTGAAGATGAGTTTGAATTTCAATTTGAATTTAGGAATTAATGGAAGGTATTTTTTTTATAAAAAAATATATATGTGCGTCAGGAGTTCCACGACATCTCCCGATGCCATAATCCTTCGACGTTCATACAACGTCGAGAGATGTTTAGGAATTTCCGACGCACAACAAGTTGTGCTTCAGAAATTCCTCTCCCAACACATTTGCCTCGACGCATATTTATGCGTCGAGAAAGGATTTTCCAACGCATTTCATATATCTCCCGACGATTTTATGCGTCTGGAGAGCCCCCATTTCTTGTAGTGTTAGTTTAGATCCAAAATAAACATGAAAGTGTATGGTTCTAGTGATTACCCGTGTAGACAACCACCGACTGAATGTGCGATTATGCTCTTCTTGAATTCATTTTTTAGTCTTAGATTTACCAGAGTTAAGCTAACGCAAACTTTCCATATGTTGTCTGTCATAAATGACAAAGTTATTAGGTAATTAAACAATCAACTTATGTAATATGAGAGTATATAGGGTTTAGAACATACTCAACGTATGGTAGAACATCATTTATATTTTGAATAACATAAAGATGAGCTTGATCTAATTGCTTTTTACTAGGTCTGATAAAAGAAGAAGCTAATAATGCTCTAGCCACGTTTGAATATACTTTTATTACAGATAAGTTTAGTCCAATTGAACTAACTCCAGCCATAAATTCAGAACATAATTCTATAGCCTCTTCAACGATATAATTTTCTACCATACATCCTTCTAGTCGATTTCTGTTTCGTACATAATTTTTCAGAACTTTCATATATCGTTCAAAAGGATACATCCACCTTAGATGAACAGGTCCACAAAACTCAATTTCTTTTATGAGATGCACTATACGATGTACCATTATAGTGAAAAATGATGGTGAAAATACTTCTCTAATAGACATAGAGTTACAACTACATCTTTTTGCATTCCTTGTAGTTGTGATGAATCAATTGTCTTCTTACATATAGCATTAAAGAAGAAGCATAGTCGAACAATTACAAGTCTTACATGTTTCGGTAAAATACCATGAATTGCCACAGGTAGCAACTGTTGAAGAAGAACATAATGGTCATGCGACTTAAGTCCTAGAGTTTCAAATATATGAGTGACACTAAACTTTGAATGTTCGATGAATAGCCTTCAGGTACTTTAAGTTCAAATAGTGTCTTACAAAAACTCATTTTCTCCACTTGAGATAATGTATAACATGCTTGGGGTAAAAAGATTTTTTTCTCCCCTACTTGAGGGGCTAACTCTGATCTAATGTTCAGTTCCACCAAATCTAATCGACCATTGATTCCATCTTTCGTTTTACCAAAAATATCAAGCAATGTGTCAATAAGATTTGCACACACATTTTTTTATGTGCATTATCACGTCTAAAAAATATCGCACATCAAGGTACTTCCAATATTCTAATTAAAAAATAAACTTTTCTTCCAATAAGTACCTGAAGAACTTGCTTCACTACTCTTTTCATTGATAGTTCTCTTACCAAATGAATGTTTATACTTACTTGTTTGTCAAGAATTTCTTTTCCACTCAATGGTTTTGGAGCAGATCCTAATTCTTGTACACCATTGAAAACTTTCTTCTATCTCCTATATGAATGATGACATGGTAGAAACTTGTGATGTCTAATATATGTCATCTTTCTTTCTTTTGGCAAATAAATGGATGAAGTATTCTCTCCAAAAATTAGACATGCATGATATACTTTGACCCTACAACCACACAAGTTACCATATGCAGAAAAATCATTAATGGTCCATAATAAAATAGCTTTGAGCCAGAAACATTGATCTTGATATGCATTGTAACATTCCACCCCATCATGCCAAAGTTTTTTCAAATCATCAACTAACGGAGTTAAATAAATATCTATTTCATTTCTTAATTTTTTGGGACTAGATATTAATGCAGTCAACATAAAAAAATTTCGCTTCATACACAATCATGGAAGTAGGTTGTATGTTACTGACATCGCTGGCTAACAACTATATCTACTGCTAAGATCTCCATGCGAATTGACCCCATCTGTGGAAAGAGCAAGACACAGATTTCTAGGTTCTAACCCAAACTCTGGCCACAAAGTGTCTATTTTTTTCCCATGATAATACATCTTTTGGATGTTGTAATAAACCATTCACTTCTTTTTTTTCTGGCATGCCATGTCAATAATCTTGATGTTTCTTTGCTTCGAAACATTCTTTCAAATCTTAGAATTTGAGAGAAATACCATATGACTTTCACTGGAACATTCTTAACCTCCTTCTTTGATTTTTTAAGAATCTTCCATCTTGACATACCACAAGAGGGGCATACATTTGCATCAGAGAGTTCTTTCCTAAACAGGCAACAACTATTCCCATTGATCTTTTCGTACTTCATTCCAAGAGTACACAAAATCTTTTTTGCTTCATAAGTAGACGTAGGAATTTCTTAGGAGTAGGTAAGATGTCACAAACTAATTCTAACAATTCAGTGAAACTCTTATCACTCCATCCAAATTTAGCTTTCAAATTATATAACTTTATTAATGTAGATATTTTGATAAAAAATTTACAATTAGGATATAATGGTTTCTTGGTATCATCTAGTAGTTTCTCAAAATTTTCTAACTTGTCATCAAAATAATTGTGTGCAGCCTCAAACATTTTGATTGTGTCATCAATATCATCCTCATCAATTTTTTCTTTTTCACTACTAAAGACACTTTCATTGTTCTCTTAATTGGTAGTGATTCACCATGAAAAATCCATACTTGATAACTCTGACCGATACCATTAAAAAGTAAGTGATCTCTAATTGTATTCACATCTAAAGTCTTTGCATTTATGCACTTTAAACAATGACAAGTCATGACGTTCGATGTCTTCGAATGTTTTAACCCATTTTTAATAAACATCTCAACCCCAAAAGTATAATCATTTGACATTTTATTCTTTTTCACCCACGACTTATCTATATTATATAAGATGCAACTTAATCTAAAAAAAAGTAAAAAAAAAAAAAACATAATTAAGTAATCTTAAACTTGTGAACTTAACTATAATTTACCATAATACTTAAAATCTCAAATTAAAACCAACAAGTTCTATATACACCCAAACAACCAAAAAGTTATATATACACTTAAACAGCTACAAAACTCGCAATTGTATCAATCAAGTAACAAACAAATATAAAATTAAAACCATCCACAAAGACCAAACACAAACTTCTGACCACAATTATGACATATAATTCCAAATGAAGGAAGTGAAACAAGACTTTAGGGATTTCTTATGACATATAATTCCAAACTTCTAACCATCAATACAACATATATCTCACTTCATTTCTTAATTTAAAAATAAAGTAATTTAATTGATATATATCAATAGCAATACCCCCCAAATATTTTAGCCAAAAACCAAACACAGTACTAAAGTATCTAATAACCTAACTTTGTTATAACACTAAAACCCAATCTAAAAAAGTAGACCGAAGCTGAACTAATTAAAATAATAACCACACTATATTTTAGAAAATCTATCTTTATGGTACTTTTTTATGGTTAAAACAGTGTTGAAACATATATACAATATCAATTAAATAACGCAACAGTGTATGAGATACTTCCAAGTCCTACAAGTTCTACATATTTTACAAATGACATAGTATAAAATATTTGAAACAATCTTACAAGTTCTACAAATCCAACAGCCAAACTTTTTTTATTACTATAAACATGATATCAATAATAAAAAATCACAATCACCAGTTCTAGACAATTGATATCACAATCATCTAGAAAAGAATGGCTCACAAATTTGTAGAACTTGTTTTGTTTGGTTTGGAAATCCAACAGCCATGCTCACAATCATCTAGAAAAGAATAAAAAATCAAAGCAAATTTAGTCAATTGATTTTCAAACCAAACAAAAGCAAGTGAAACTTACATTATCGATTTTGGAATCGTTCAAGGCTTTCAACGAGCGGCACATCGAATGCAGATCTGACCACAACTTGCAAGGGTAAGTATATACCAGATCCAACCTTATATACTAGATCTAAGCTTAGATAAGTGATTTCAAAACAAAAAAGTACTTATATACTAGATTGAGCTTGCACGTAGTTGTGGTCAATTAGGCACACGATCGTGGAGACGGCTGGGCACGGTGGTGGATTTGAAGATGGCTGAACACGAGAGATTCTTACTGTGGAAGCATGATGACTATTGGGCACGGTGGTGGATTCGAAAATGACTGGGCATAGTGGTGGATTCGAAGATGAATGGGTAGGAGGGATTTCTTGCAATGGAAGCATGATGGCGACTGACTTGAGTACTTGTGGGCATGACGAGATTGGGCACGACGATGATTGACGGTTGTTTGGAAGTTGATCCAGGGCCACAGATTAAGAAGAGAAGGAAAGAAATTGACTTGGAGAGAAGGAATGAAATTAATACCTGTGGGCTGGGAGAGAAAAGAGTAAAGTATAAAAGAGAGAAAAATTTACTTTTCTCAAAACAAAAAAATAAATAAAATAAAAATGGGGCGAATCATTAATGTCAGTTTTTACAAAATAAAAAAAAAATTAAAAATGGGAAGATCATTAATGTTGGTTTTTACAAAATAAAAAAAATTAAAGAAAAAAATTAAAAATGGGCGAATCATGAATGTGGATTTAAAAACGACATTAAATCCTTATCACTAATGTCGGTTTAAAACCGAGATTAATGATTAACCTTTTCAAAAACAACATTAAAGATAATTTTTCTTTTTTTCCACCTGACATTAAAGCCTAGATTTCTTCTCGTGCCTGCAGTTGTCGTGTACGGCAAGTCACCCTCATCGATACCCTCTAATATATCGGTGTTCGTCATCTCTCTGCTTATAAGGTTGTGCAGTAGACAATATGTCAGTATCTTGCGACATTGGACTTGGACAGGTAGTAGAACTTTCCTCGAAGGATTGTTCATCGACCCTTCCACAGACTTAAATCTCTTTCAATTACATTTCATGCGAAAAAATGTTTGATGTTGAAGAACTCTCTCATTGTTGTTGGTGTATTTCCAGCTCCTCGCCACTCCTACGAGTGGTATCTTTGTCCTCTGTAAGGATCCAGAAATCCCTCCATGTTGGGGTACCTCGCGTCTCATAGGTAGTAATACTCTGTTATGATATCAAACGTGTTAAATGTCGTAATTGAGGAAGTTTCAAATAATGATGGGAGAAGTATCAGTAGCAGTTACCCTTCGGAACCTTCAGTCAATTCAGTCCTGAAATAGCATCTCGAAGGATGCGAGAGTCAATTGCGGATCCTTTCCAGCCAGCTAAGACGTATACGAAATCTCCTTTCGTATCGCATACTCCGAGGATGTTTATGACAACTTCGCCCTTTCGTGTTCTATACCTTAGTCGATCAATTACCATCACGTTCACCTTTATGTAAGTCTCATCCAATGCCCCAAGGAAATTCTGCAATGTTAAAAAAATTGTGGATCAGTAGTAGGACTTTGCGATACGTGAAGTACGAAGTATATTTAAGAAGCAACCTCAAAGCACCTCCAACTTGAATTTGTGCATGCGTTTATTACTGGTTGTGGTTTTTTCAACAACTTGTCGTGCTTGCGTAGCACAACCAACGGTACGAGGCTGAAATGGTGAGAAATTATCTTACCGAATCGTACAAAATCCCTTTGGATGACTTGATTCTTCATGTCGTGCGCCAGTTTCACTTGATTCTTCAAGTGATTTCCAAACCAAACAAGAGCAAGTAAATTTATGTCTGTCTTTACACGATTTTCATGTTTAAACGCAGGATAAGTAAACAAGAAGAAAGGAGCAAATCACTGAGGGCATCCCGCGCACAAACAACGCGATGGGAACTCACCTAGCGAGTAACATATTCAGACGAGAAACCACGTCATCACACAAGGAAAGCTCACTAGAAGACAAGAAGGATAGTTGGAGTGATGTGACTTCATAGGACCAAAATCGGCACTGACAATCTCAAAAGAATAGAAGTTTTCCGTCCCAAGCTGCGTATAAAAGTACTTCACCTTTCATCAAGAGAAGAGAGGTCTTTAGTGGAGTGTACACACAGTTAACAAATATTGATTAATGTGGTTAATGTGTCTCAAGTCATTGTAGCTTTTGATCTGTAGATCCTTTAGGTCCCCTTCCTAGCTCGTAAAGGGTAATGAGATTTATTTATATTGGTTGTAATTTGAAATGTTCAAAATTACTTTGCAAATTAGTTTAATGTATAGTGATACATTATAATATAAAGTTTATCAAACTTTATGAAATAAATTTAATTTTGGATATGTTTCAAAATTAATTTATGAGAGATAAAATATTTGAATTAGTTCAAATATAATTTAATGTGAATTGGATTCATATTAAAATTATTGGTTATAAGAGAAACTTATATTTGAATATGATTCGAATTTATTTTAAGTTAAATATAAGATATTTAATTTAGCTATTAATTAATTGGAGAATTAATTAATAGTTTAGTTTTATTTATTTAATTAAATTTGATTTAATTAAATTAATATAAAACTATAAGGTATTGGAGAGATATTTATTAAATAAGATTTAAATGAAATATTAATTAAATATGGTTTAATTAATTATTAACTAATTGATTACTAGTTAATTAATTAATAGATTTGAAATTTCTATTAATTTAATATTTTTTAAATTAATAGAATTCAATGATTCTCTGCTACTCTCTTTCCTACTTCAAAAAGGAAAAAGAGTTATAAATATCTAGAAGAAAACAGTTTTCTTGTCCCAATTTGGAGATTTACATAAACAAGTAAGTTTTTCTTTCTTTAATCTATAATTAGAAAACATGTTTAGCCTTTAAGTCTTAATAAGAAAACTAGTTTCTTAATTATTTTTGCCAATGTACTGGTATTTTGGGATTCCCAAATTAATTTGAGGAACAGTTATGTAAAATCTTCCATTGCCATGGGCTTTTATCCCTTTATTGACCTCATTATTGTGATAAAAGAGGTTATATTAACAGATATTTATACACGTTATCAGTGGCCTAGGAGGGGGTGTGACAGAATGGACCGGTTGTACACCTGAATGGGCCAAACCTTAGAGAGTAGTGGAAAGGAATAGTCTTTCCACAATTTGTAAAAATTTTTATTCTGCTTCTTCAGTCAATTTGTAGGTGAAAGCTCAATGTCTGAGTAGAGAAGGATCCATTTTCCATTCCTCCTACCTTGTAATGTCCATTTCTATACTTTCCATTTTTATATTTCTTTGTAACGTATTTGTTCATATTGTACAGTGACCTAAGACCTACATTCTTTAATATATTGCATATTTATACCTTTCCAATCCATCATCTCTTTACTACTCATCTGTCAATGTGTTATTCGAAGTTTCGATCTGTGATAAGTTCTTGATAAGAAGCTTAACTTATAACTCTTATCGTGTTAGCTGAGCGCCTACAGTCATCACTTGGCTAATGTTTATCGCCAACTACTCAAGAGAGCAAATAACAAGGATATGGCTAACATGCGCAAGAAGGAGTTTGAAAACAAACTCCATCTTTGTGAGAAAACTTCCATCATTTGTGTCCCAAAAGGAGAACAAGTGTGGGTGCTTGGTGTCACGGTCATATTTTTCCAAGGTGTGTTACCTATTGTTATATGCTCCAAATACCCCCAATTTATCTTATCTTTATGTCTCATATTTAGTTTAGGTAGTTGCCTTTCATTTTAAGTCATAAAGCTTGAGTGTGACGTTTCGACATTTTCATATGCAAGCCTACCAGAGCTGAAAATGTTCAAAATGTACTATAGGGGAGGCATACTAATTGAATCCCTGCCCAAGCATTAGTTGTACTCTTTGCAAGCAACCATTTTTCCTTGCAACTGACAGTTTTTAATGCTTATTGTAACGTCTATTTCAATGTATTTCTTTCCTTCCCGCGTTTTATAAACAAATTTTCCCAAGAACGCCAAGGAAGGTTACGACATACGTCGACGTTATTCGCAACTTTTGGATCTTGATCTGCTGACTTGTTCGTCGATTTAAAACAAATGCCGCACAATCGTCCGTCTCGAGGTTGATACACTACAATTGTGACAAGTGGTATCGGAGCCAAATTGGCTGAGTGATAGTTGAGATGGGAAAGACCCATAATGAACGATTGGTGGAAATCGAAGAGCAGATGTTCTATCTGGTGGAAGGTCCTGATTCCATCAGCTAAATAGAAACCCGGCTTAAGGAGATTTCGAAGAAAGCTGATGCCATTGATGCGGTGTTCGGTCGGCTGGACGGATTACCCATACAAGATTTGTTAGCTAGAGTCGATACTCTAGAGTCACGAGTTATGAGAACTGGAAATGTCACCTACGAGCGTGGGGACAGTTCGTCGGGCGCTGCTGTCCAAATGGAAGAACTAGTTATTGAGCTAGATAACTCTCAAAAGGATATAATAGAAATGATAAACGACATGACAGAGGATTTTTTAGCCAACCAGGATGTCGTTAGAAATGAAATCGTAGAGATGAACACGAAGGTGAACCTTACAATACGAGCGTTGACAAATCAAGCTCCAGCTGGAGGAGCAATTACAGTTGGCAAGATAAAGATCCCAGAACCCAAGCCCTTATGTGGGGCAAGAGATGCAAAGGCACTGGAAAATTTTATCTTCGACATTGAGCAGTATTTCAAAGCCACGAATACTAATACGGAAGAAGCCAAAGTGACATTGGCGACCATGCATCTATCTGAAGATGCAAAGTTGTAGTGGAGATCCCGGTATGTGGACATTCAGGAAGGACGTTGCACCATAGATACTTGGGACAATTTGAAAGGAGAACTCCGCTCACAGTTTTTTCCCGTGAATGTCGAGATTCTGGCTCGACGAAAACTGCGGGAATTAAAACACACTGGAATCATTTGGGAGTATGTGAAGCAATTCGCGAGTCTGATGCTAGATATATCTGATATGACCGAAAAGGACAAAATCTTCAGTTTTGTTGAAGGGTTGAAGTCGTGGGCAAGGACTAAGTTATACGAGCAGAAAGTTCAAGACCTCATGTAAGCCTATGCAATAGCTAAACGTTTGTTCGATCTGTCTAGTGACTCTCAAGACTCGAGGTGTCACTGAAGTTCTTCATCTGGAAGAAATAGAAACAGCCGACCAAATTCTCCCAAGGCTACCAGTGAAAACAGAAGTCTCGGTAGAGACCACAAGCCTTCCCAATCCAATACGGGGGACACTTGGAAAATATGTGATAGTCCAAACACGTCGAATCCTCCCTTCAGTTGCTACATATGTGATGGATCACATCGGGCTAAGGAATGCCCGAATAGAACAACCTGCTATGCCTTTCAAGCCTCTTTAGTGGCAGACTCAGACGACACTTCGAGTCGACCAAAAAAGGAAGTTGGGTAAGTGGAGGAAGTTCAAAATGTCAGAGTGGGAGCCATAAGACTCTTGTCGTCCCTTCAGAAGAAAGCGGGGGAGACAAATGGACGCACTAAAGGAGGCCTAATATATGTTGACACCTGGATCAACCGAAACTATGCGAAGAGCACCATGGTTGACTCTGATGCAACCCATAATTTCATGACGGTGACCGAAGCCAGACGACTAATTCTTCATTGGAAGAAGGATACGGGAAAAATGAAGGCCGTGAATTCTACAACTCTACCCGTCGTTGGAGTAGTGAAACGAGCGGTGATACAGTTGGAAGGATGGAGCGGTTTTGTTGATTTCGTAGTTGTAGGTATGGATGACTTTGATGTAGTACTTGGAATGGAATTCCTCCTCAAACATCAAGTGATCATGATGCGTGCAGCAAAGTGTCTAGTTATCACGGGGTCTACCCCACCGTTGTGCAGACTAACCTTCGGCAACCCAAAGGATTGAGAATGATCTTATCTATGCAAATGAGAGAGGACATCACTCGAAAGGAAACAATGTTTAAGGCCACCCCGTTTGAGTTAGTGGATAGCTCGGGGAAGACAGCTCACAAAGACACGAGGTGTGTCATAGAGAGATATTGTGGCGGGATGCTCAATGTTTTGCCCATGTCAGAATCACCTACGAAGGATGATTGTCATATCGCGTTGTCAGAGTCAACTGGACTCCGGAGACAGTCAGAAGGATTGTTGAGAGCAAGGTTCGAACCTGCACAGGCCCCGTTTGAAGCTCAAGTCTTTTTACTAGAAGAAGAGAAAGGACCGTTGTGTATCGATAGTCGTGTCCTGAAGCAAGCCCTGAGGAGAGGGCCAACTTTTGGTTCAGTGAGTGTGACTCAACCTGTTGAAGCTTACGTTAAGGCGTCTAATCCTGTGTCGGGTGGTGTCCTAGTGCAGAATGGACACCCTGTCGTATTTGAGAGTCAGAAACAAAGTACCGCAGAAGGTAGTTATGCGATGTTTGGGGAAGGAATTCCTAAGGATCTACACATGGAAGGGAAACGAATAACGTTGTGATCAACTGCTTTGATACTCAGTCGAAATGGACTTGGAGTCAAGCAAAGAGGCAGAGAGACCTCCTCAAACTTGACTTTGAGTTAAAACCTAAGAAAGAAACGAGTAACCAGGCAGCTGGTGCCCTTAGTCAGAGAAAGGATCATGTGATTTTGTGCATGGTGACTCGTATACAGGCACGTCAAGTTGATGGCCCAATACGGGACGCGTCAAGGGAATCCTTGCAGAAAAACTCTGTCACGAAAGTTGGTGTGGGTTTGGCTGAGACCAGTCAGGAGGAACAAAAGAATGGGATTCTGTTGTGGAAGCTTACCCAAATTTGTGTTAATGCTACGACGAGTTCGTCAACGGATAGAAACCAGTTTGAGATTGTTTGTGGCAGACATTCTGTACAGTGGCTCCTTGTTGATCCCTCCTGTGTTGATAAGAATCCACAGGCTCACAACAGTACCAAGAGGTGGAAGCAGAAGTCAGACATCGTTCTGGCTGGTCGAGAGGAAGCTTCGAAGCGGCAGGAAAAGTGGGTGGATAAGAAATATCGCCCCTTAGATTTTCGTGTGAGAGACCGGGTCATTGTCAAACAAGACTTAAAACTGACTCAGTTATGAAGACACCAAGATCACCACCTCGTGAGAAGACACGAGGGACAAGCAGAAGCAGAAGAAGTCCTCGCTAAGGAGTGAGGAAAGGTAGAAGACCCACGAGGGGGGGATATACAAGTTCAAGGCGAAGTGTAAGAACCTCTCCGTGGAAGAAACAAGTGGAAGACGTACCAATGACCGAGAAGCGTGGAAGCAGTAGATCGAAGGATTCCAGCTTTGCCAGTCGACGGAGACGTTTACTGTTTAAGTAGGGGAGTTTGTCACGGTCATATTTTTCCAAGGTGTGTTTACCTATTGTTATATGCTCCGAATACCCCCAATTTATCTTATCTTTATGTCTCATATTTAGTTTAGGTAGTTGCCTTTCATTTTAAGTCATAAAGCTTGGGTGTGAGGTTTCGACATTTTCATATGCAAGCCTACCAGAGCTGAAAATGTTCAAAATGTATTATAGGGGAAGCATACCAGTTGAATCCCCGCCCAAGCATTAGTTGTACTCTTTGCAAGCAACCCTTTTTCTTTGCAACTAACAGTCTTTAATGCTTATTGTAACGTCTATTTCAATGTATTTCTTTCCTTCCCGCGTTTTATAAATAAATTTTCCCAAGAACGCCAAGGAAGGTTACGACATACGTCAACGGTATCCTCAACTTTCGGATTTTGATCTGCTGACTTGTTCGTCGAGTTAGAACAAGTGCCGCACAATCGTCCGTCTCAAGGTTGAAACGCTACGATTGTGACACTTGGCTCTAAGAGGTTGTCACCCTTAAAAGAGAAGCTCTATAAGTTTTGTAAGTAAAATCTTCTAGATATATCTCGCTTAATTAAACTTAGTCATTTGCATCCCGAGAGGCGAGCAAGTGTGGCGTTTAAAGATACTGAGAGGTGCTCTCCTTAATCATAAGTTAGTTAACTAAGCTCTGTCGCATCATAGCTATCATAGCTTAATCGCCTAATAGTGCAGAGACTTTCCTTCACTCTTTCTTTACACAAGTTAGTTCATACCTCCATTTCACCTTCATCTTAATTCCCCTTTACAGATTCTCTAGTATAGATAAGTAGATATAGTATAAACTTACACTTTGTCACACTGTATAAATCATTCTTTTATACTACCCGAATGAAGAGTAAACTCTAAAACTAAGCTTTGATATCAATTCCTTGTGTTCGACCTTAGATTACTCATGAAACATATTGTTTTGCTTACACTTGAGCAAGGAATAGGAAAACTTGTACTCAACAAGGACTTAGTAATTATGGGAGATGAGATACACATAGTGAGCATCTAGCATGCAATGACCATGGTCAATGACTCATCACGTAGAATTAGATACAAACACTACTGCAAATAACATTGAGTCATGGAATCGCAAAATGTATTCAAACAAGCAAGTTGCTTGTTGGTTTTCTACGCGATCGTTTAGATTTGACTATATATTCTTTCCTACACGATCGTTTAGATTTGGTAAACGGTTTTTTTAATCAAATTTAAATGATTTTTTTGACCCAAATCTAAACAGTTTTTTTTTCCACCTAAATCTAAACAATTATTTTTCAAGATTCTTTGGTACACAATCGTTTAGATTTGGTTATTCTTTCCTACACGATCATTTAAATTTAGGTAGCCAAATCTAAACGAATTTTTTTCAAGATTTTTTAATACACAATCATTTAGATTTGGTACATAATCGTTTAAATTTGAGTAGCCAAATTTAAACAATGTTTTCAAAAAATTTTGGTACACGATCATTAAGATTTGATCATTTAAATTTGGGTACCCAAATCTAAACGATTTGTTAAAGATTCGTTGGTACACGATCGTTTAGATTTGTCTATCCAATATTCCAACAATTTTTTTTATAATCTTTTATATTTGACACACGGTCTTAAACAACCAAATAACAGTTTGAAAAAAAAAATGCAGAAGAATGAGAGAAAAAACGATGGAAAGAAAATAAAACCACATAAGAGAAAGAGAAGAAAGACAATGAAAAAGAAGAGCAAACTTGAAATATTAAAAAAAAAATAGTCAGCTTCATGAACTTTTTCATTTTATTATACGAACGGTAAATATTTTGCCAATTTATTATATTTATGAAGATTAACCTAAATAATTTTGATAATTGTTCCATTTTTTACAATTTACATAATTTTAATCTATATACCTTAAAATGTTTAAATTTATTTTAAAAAATGTTACTCTCAATAAAACTTATGGATATTTAGTGTTAATATCTTTTTTTTTTAGAAAAAAGTGAAAAAATATCTATTAGTATCCTTTTATAAATTTTCAAAATATATTCACACTATGATTCTTTATTTTTTTCATCCTGTTGCTTTAACTCATTTTGATTAAAAAATTTCAAAGGACCCGAATGAGAAAACAAAAGAGTTCAAATTAAAAAATACAAAAGAATACAACGAGCTAAAAAGATGTTTTCAAAGAAAATTATGTGTCATATAGCAAAATATATATTTTTGTTTATCAGCTATAGACAATAATAGACACCTATCGATAGTACTATTTTACTATATTTTAAAATAATTTCAAAAATTTTTGTTAAAACAATTACTCAAAACTATAATTAAGTTGAAAATGAAGAGGACAAAAATGACATAAAGAAATTTAAAAAAAGAAATAGGAAAGTAGTTTGGGTTTAGGGTTATATTTATATAGAGTGCTCATCCATCTAATATCCTTGATGGTTACATTGTGACCACACCAAAAGCAACCCCACAATTTTATTTATTTATTTTCATTCTCAACTATTCTTCTCTCTCTATCTCTTTCTCTCTCTCTCTGTCTCTCTTCTTTTGCCATTTTTGTTGTGAAATTTTGCAGGTTAGGTTATTGTGTGAAGGGAAAAAGGTAAGGTAAGGATGATGTTGAGGGTAGTAGTGAATTTGAAAGCAAAAATAATGAAGTCATTGAAGATGAAGATGAAGATGAAAGCAACAAATTATGGTGCAGATTATGATAAGATGGAGAAAAGTGAAAGCATGAGAGTAGAAATCAGAAGCAGAAAGGCCCAAAAGCTCATCCAACAGTCCTTGAAATTTGCTGACTCTCCCTCTTCTAAAACTTATGCTTTTTGATTTTATTAATTTTCTCTCTTATATCTCAATCAATCCCATCCCCTCCCCTTTTATCTACCCTTCCCTCCCTCCCTTCATCACTATATAATTATATATGAACAAAAGTATCTAATAAATTAAAACAACTCACTTTCCTTATTCTCTCATCTTCTTCTTCTCATCCTCTTTTTGTTCTTTAATTTTTTTTTTCTTTTTTCTATCGTGGTTGAAACCATGAAATTTACAATACATTTATATTTCAATTGCCGTTATAATCAGTTTGACGAAGTATCTAGTTTTGAGATGGGTATTAGTCTTGAAATTTATATCTATATATAAATATATATGAGACTATGTATTTTTATTGTTTTGTTACTTAAATTAATACAAAGAAACATTTATAGTTGTTTCTTTATTAATTAACCATATGGACAAAATATGTGGATTTTATTACTCTACCTATTTTTCTTAATTTGATGAGGGGACAAATTAGAAATAAAATGTAGTTAAACATTGTTTCTATTTATTTTAGTTGGTTAATTATAAGAAATTATAGCCACCACTATAAAACATAGACTTTTAAATCGATTTGTTTTAGAACTAACTTTTTCTTCAAAGGAAGAGATACTAAAAGAGAAAATATATGAGAAGAGAAGCATGATCTATCTAATTAAATTTGGAACATCATATACCTATTATTTATCATCTTTTGCAGTGAATATAGATACGCTTCCAAAAAAATTTAATTCTCTTGAATTAAAAATATATATAAAAGAAAAATAGATTTACATCCAACTTTAAGTTTTTTTTTTTTTTTTCTAAGTAAACCTAAACTATACTTGCATTAGCTAAAGATTAATATTTTGAATTTTTAGTTAAAACAAAAGTAGAAATGGAGAAAAACTTTTGAAAAAAATAGAAGGTTTAATTATCAGTCTCTATGGTTTCATCAAACTTTATACCATAAATATAGTCTTTATGATAGAGATCTTTATTTGTGAGGGTTTAGAAAAAATAGGTATATATTAAATTCTAATTATAAATTGTGGAGGATAAAATTCAAAACTATATAGATTATATCTACCATTAAACAAAAAATATAGAAAGTAGAGTGAAGAGTGGAAAAGAGGTAATGAAGAGAGAGATATTAAAGATATAGTTAAAGTTAGGGAAATGATAAATTAAGTAGATATATGGTATGTTAGGAATGTGTGGTATACAATTAAAAAAGTTTTATCCATGATTTTTGTATAGGGAAGCAAAATGATGTGGAAACATATAAAAGAATACGGTTGGTAGAAGAAAACTTATCTCATCAAAATTTGATGGTGTGATGAAAATGACAACTTTTATTTTCTTTTTTGTTTCTTTTCAGTGGGATATTCAAATCTATTTTGCTGTTAAATCTGTCTCTATCTCTGTCTTTTCTTTCTGAACAATTGGAAATTAGAGGGGAGAGGAGGAGGGCTTCCTAGGGGAGCTTGACGGAGATGGCTTTTGATCGAGAAAGCATAGTGTTGTTAGAGTATCATCTTTTGCATGCACCCATATCAAAGTGCTTCATTATTTTGTTTTAAATACAATAATCAATTACATTGTAGAGAAGATATAAGCTATACCATTTGAGGCAATAGTATATGGAACAAAGTGGATTTTACTTTCTTTTTTTCTTCTTTCTTTTTCATTAGTCAAACAAGTAGCATGATTTTCAAAGAGGTCGAATATTTTAGTTTATATAATAATGTAATGCTTAAAATATGCCTTTGTTTATTTTATAATTTCAATTATCTAAGTTATGCTATGCTTCATTTGAAGTCAATTTTTTATCAAAATCAATTTAACAATAATAGTAATATTTTTTGTGCATGAAAAAACATTATGTAGATATATTTTCACAATGTATAAATGAAGTGTTTATAAATGTTTATAAAAAACATTGTTTCTTTTTCAATTTTTTATCAAAATCAATTTAACAATAATAGTAATATTTTCACTATTATCTGATACCAACAATATTACGTTTTCATTTTAGTAATTCAATATCATAGGAAGTCTTAAGGTGAAGTGTGTTTGACACGGAATAATCCTATGTTAGGATGAAGTGTGTAAATAAACATATTGAAAGGACATTTTGGTTGGTGGAAAAGTGTTTAGTCGTATAGAGAGAAGACTGTAAAAAGTAAAAAGAAATAAATGGACTGTTGTGGACTTTTCAAGAAATTTAACCACACATCTTTAACCACACCATAGAGATCAATCAAAGTTTTATAACCATGAAGAATAAATATAGACAAAACTAAATGG
Organism: Cucumis hystrix; assembly: GCA_025688845.1. Taxonomy (NCBI): domain Eukaryota; kingdom Viridiplantae; phylum Streptophyta; class Magnoliopsida; order Cucurbitales; family Cucurbitaceae; genus Cucumis; species Cucumis hystrix. The sequence continues at coordinate 14,409,526 of CM046888.1, read as the reverse complement.
ACATGAATATAACAATCAAGTCACCACAATGTAAAATGAGAAATTATAAATATGACAAACATTTAGATCCAATTCTTAAATTGTTTATCACTAATAAGAGTTTATCAACAATATAGTATTTGTAGATTTTGAAATATTTGTAAATTTTTCAAATGTTTTTACGCTTTTATTTTATTAGTCTTAATAATACTACCTATTGTAATTACCCAAACCAAAATTATTGGTATTAAATCAAAAGTTAAATTTGTTTTAAATGACAAAACTATTGAAAATATTTACAAATACACAGTAAAAATTTACTTTCCATCTTCAATAGATTTAGGTAGACACTGATAAATACTTATCTGGGTCTATCATACAATAGAAAGTAAAATATTGTTGTATTTGTAAATAAGTTAATTCTTTGTATTGTGTTTAATTAAAAACATCCCTTACATAAAATACTTTCAATTGTTTCAGTGTGACTTTGAATTTTGAAAGTGCTAAAAAAATATGTTTAGGAGAGTTCTTGTGTAACACCCCATGCCGAGGATTCGAACTTACTATTCTTAAAGGCTTATTAGAGTGAAAATTCTCCCCACAAACCAGCACGAGTCCTTTCAGCATGTTTTGTCCTCAGTCACATACATCCTATGAAAATTCCTAGGAGGTCACCCAACATAGAATTACTCCAAGTTAAACACGCTTTAACTTTGAAGCTCCTATGATTGAGCCACCGAAAAGGAAGGTGCACCTTGTTGGTATAGGTATTAACTTTTTAATTCTTTTTAAGTCTTTCTTAACATGACTTTCATGTCCTCAGGATCTCTCTCATTTAGATGTGATATCAGTTCATTCATGTCTCCCTCCTAATCTCGGGGCGTTACATCTTGCATTAGAGTGTCGTGTAAAAACTTACTCAATAGATAATGCTTAAGAATTTGAAAGGTGTAAGTTAAAGGGGCATCATTTATAACCTTCTTTTAAGAATTTAAGGTGGTGTTTAGCATACCAACATGACATGAGTTAAGTTGGAATAATATACCAACTCACTGTTCGGGCCACCAATTTTAAATGTTGGTGGAGTACTTAAGTTGTTATAATATATACCAATCCACCCCAACTCTCCTTCACCATGTTTTTAATAGGTTACCTATCAACCACCATTGGCAACTTCGACGACCACTTTTACATGTTCAACTTTAACAACTGGTTTTGTACTCTAGCAACTACCTCTGATGTCAAACTCCAGCAACCACCTCCACATTCACCTTCGTGCGACCAACTTCAACAACCAATTTTAGGTTTTGATATCAAACTTCAACAAAAATCAATTTCAATAACCACCTTCGCCAACCAATTTTAGGCTCCGAAAACAAACTCTTGCGATCAACTCCAAAATCATTGATGTGCAAACCAACTTCTGTCTCCGACAACCACCTACGATTACAAACTTTGTCGAAATTCACCTCCAATAATCAACTTAAAAAACAACCACCTCTAACAATCAATACAAACATTCATCTTAGACAACCAAGAATGACAAAGATATCACCTCTAATGATCACATCTAGTGGCCAAGTCCAACGATCGACTTGAGCAACTAACTCCAGACACCAATTTTTTTGTTTATCTTCAATGACTAACCTAACAAATAACATATATTATAAAAGGAAAAAAAGACTTGAATCGCAAGTGTTTTTAAATAAAAATTGAATTATTAGTTTATAATATTTAGTAGTCATTTTTTATAGTGATCTAATATTGAGAAGTTGTCTAACGATGATCAGGTTATAATTCTTATAGACCTACTTGCCAGTAACATCTAAAAAAACTGATTGCTTCTTAACAACCTCATCACAATCAAGGAAGATATATTTTTCTTGTTTACTTGGTACGACTAACCAACTTTACTATTCAAAGAACAATGTTTCTTTTGTATGCATGAAATTAATTGGCTTTTTGTTGCCCATGATTACATATGTATACACACACCCTATCATATTTTTATTTATTTGAATTCATGTATCATATGAGTACTGTTAAGAATTTGTAAATGTACGTAGTTAAATGGTTGGAAAAAAAACAAAGTAAAAACAAACAAAAATATAAATAACAACTAACAAAAAAATACCTATGAAATGAAGTTTTTTTTACATTTTTTTTAGCTAGAATTTTGTGAAAATGGAGATATGTTCTTTGATGATTCTCTAAATTTGAAGGAATTGAATGTTGAATTGTTGAAGAAATGTGGTGGAGTTCCATTAGCTGCTAAGACGATGAGGAAGGTTCAAAACTAAAAGACATCATGATAGAGGTAAAATACAAAACAACAATAGGAAAAAAAATAGATATGAAATTCACGAAAAAGTAAGAATTAAAAGTTTTGATTTCTCTTTTGTTTACCTATGTTAGTGCAAAAAAACTTAGTGCATTAGTTGTTGCTCATTACCAAAAAGAAAGAAGAAATAAAAACAAAAAGAAAACAAATAATAAATTTTTAAAATGTTAGAGACGTGTTGAAATAGAGTACTGAATTTCAAGATTTATTGACAACATGGGTTAAACGTAGACATATAAAAGTACATAACTGTGAAAACTTATAAAATTTGGGAAGGGATTCAACTCTAGGAGAATGGAGATCGAGGAACGTCATCTTTTATCTAATTCTTAGCTTTATGGTGCATATTGTCACGTCTCTGCGAAAATGATCCCAAAATTTGTGCCAAAATGATGTCCAAGGCTCTTTTAACAAGGCCAAGAAGGAGCCCAACTTGCCCATTTGACAACCCAGTGTAGCTAGGACACACGCCCATGACACTAATGTGTGCCCATCCAAGGCAGCCAAGCCTCGCAAGCGTACCAAGACAGATGCTCATGACAGCCTAATGTGCGTGTGCAGATGCCACAGCTCATGCCAATGAGCTCATGGCACCAACTCTCCATGCCCATGCACACGGGCATGTGCGCATGGACAAGTGGCAGCCCAAGCATGCACGCACACATGTGCATGCCCTAGACGGTCGTCCTTGCTCGCAGACACATGGCGCGTGCGCCCCACACTAGCTTACAACATGTGCACCGCATCGCATAAACTCACGGTTCAGTTTGATTCAGTTTGAAGCTGAAAGTACACTGAATCGTAAAATACAAAAAAAAAATCTCATATGAAATCGAACCGAACCGCTCATCTGGATCAAATCGAATTAAAATCGAATCGCATATGCTATTCAATTTCGATTCTGTTTTAAATTATCCTATACCATGAACATATGTGCCTACAACACGATCCTTTAGCTTTCTACAACCTCCTACACTATCGTTTAGCATTCTATACGATCGTTCAATCTCTTACACGATCCTTTAGCTTTCTACAACCTCTTACACAATCGTTTAGCTTTCTATACGATCGTTTACCCTCTTACACAATCGTTTAACTTTCAAACGATCGGTCAACCTCTTACACAATCATTTAGCATTCTATACTATCTTTTAGCTTTCAAACGATAGTTTAGCTTTCTATGCGATTATTTTTACCCTCTTACAGTTTCATTCGATTTTAGAATCGGTTTAATGTCTTAAACTGAACCAAACCACATAAGAAGCGGTTTCAATTTAAATGAAACTGCATGCATTCAGATTCAATTCTATTTTGGTTAGGTTGTGGTTTGGTTTGCGATTCGATTCGATTCGGTTTTCAACTATTTTTTGAACACCCTTAGCGCATACACGCAACACGCAACCCTTATGCAAGCCTCAAACCTAACATATGCCCCACACTACGCATACTCGCAGCGCGTGCCCCTCATGTGTGTCACCTCGTGCATACACGTCGCCCCGCACGGCACCATGTGCCCAACCTAGAGCACCCAAGCCTTAGGCGTGCGCGCCTCATGCAAGCCACATCGTTCATACTCGCAGTGGATGTCCTTCATGCACGCCTCAGACTCGACATGTGTGTCACCTTGCACATACACACAGTCCCGCACAACACCATGCACTCAGCCCACTGCACCCAAACCTCAGGCGTACGCAACACCTTGCACGTGCACCCATGTTCCAGACACTCTTAGAAGCGTTTGCAAACCTCTCAAAGCCTCCAAAAGGGGCTAAACACGCCCATGGCCATGTTGCATCGCCCACCCATGGCCTAGACAACCTTAGAAGGCTCAAAATAGTGTCAAAGCCTTCTAGAAGCGTCTAGATCACCCGAGAAGGCCCTAAAACATACTGGAGGATGCTAGGAATGCCAAAATATTTAATGACCTTACTTTTAATGAAAATCATGGTAGAATGTACAAGAAAGATCTAGAGAAGTCTATGGTAGAATGTACTTTTAATGTCAAGGTTATGTGACAGTCCAGAAGCGTCATGGTAGGTCTAAGAGTGTATAGAATGTTCTAGGTTTATTTGTAAAGACTAAAATGTACAAGAAAGATCTAGAGAAGTCTATGGTCGACCTTCTAAGGGCCCTAGGTCAGTTGGCATGTCTATATATATTTCAAAGGGGCTCATTTGTACAACTCTAAGAACTCACTTGGTTGTAATTCAAACAACTCCAAGAAAAATTAACCCAAGCTCTCTCGTTCTCTCAAACTCTCTTTTGCCTACACCCAAATTCTTCTATTGTCATACTCATCACAGGTGCTTTGTACACTAACCTCTAAATGCTTACTTGGCTTCTTTGACATCAAGATTGTTCAAGAGCCACACATTTGGGTAGTTGAAAACTCTAACCACGTGACAATATGCTATATAACCAGCTTGATGGTTTCTCTAAGGTGGATTCAATTGTTATAGATATCATGTTTTATTGTTCATTTTCCATTTTGTTAGTTATAGTTTCTTTCCTAGGGAGTGTAAGTAACTATATCCTATAGCTAATGGAAGTATAATATGGTTCCATGGATTGTCCCCTTTCGTCTTGGCTTAGTACCTTGTTGGTTTAAGGATAGTCTGTAAGGCTTGTCCTTAAACATTTTAGTGGTTTTTTTTGTAAAAGAAAAAAATGTACATTAATCAAAGTAGGCTAAGTATCAATTAACCTTAGGGAGTAAGTTAAGGAATAATATAAATTAGGCATACATTTTGTGATTATAATAAAATTGAACAAATGGGTGGAAAGACCAATTTTGTAATTTTGTAATTTTATTAAGGTAAAGTTAAATTGATAATAACTAACCAGCATTTTCTATAAAGTTCAAATCTTTCATTTTCGAAATTATTGCACTTACAAAACTTTCAATCACTAGCTCCGTATATCATGAAATATTACATCTTGTTGCACAAAACTTATCCCAAAAAAATTAAAAACATTAAATAATCATGTAGAAAAATACTTTTTTTTAAGTTCACATATTTAATTAATTTGTAACTAACAAAGTTAGGTTCATTTGATCGTGTCTAAGCACTTTGCCTATAGTTAATTATAATAATATAGTTTATATTTCTAAAAAAAAAGAATAATAAGGTTGATGACGCGGATATTGTTTGGACATGAATATGCATATTTGGTGCATGTCATCTTTAAAACTTTTAAAGAGCCTTTACTTTCATCAATTAAGATTTCCCCCAAAAAGAAAATCCACCTTTACTTTTATGCTCTCAGTCCTTCCCCATTCCTATTTTTTTATTTTTGTGGAATTCATCAAAGTTTTACATTTAAATTATTCATTGAAATCCCTTTTTTGTTGCTTTTCTGTTCATCAGATATTCTATTTTAACAGGCAACAAGAATCATCCGTACTCGAACATTGTTAGATGATAAAATAATTGACAGTCTTCACAAATCTATGTTAGCATTTCTCTGATAAAAAAAAACAATAAATAGCCAAAATGCTACAACAATACAATAATTCTGAATATTAAATTGGTTCTTTGAAAAAATCCATTTTTAATTTTAGATTTACAGATTCTATTTCTTAAGAATGTTTCACCATTCTTCTATTCAAGAAACTTGAGACTGATTTGTTTTGCTCCTAAACTTTTAGATTCATTTTGAATAAATTTGGAGTGTTTAACCATTCAAAATAACTTTTAAAATGTATTTTAAACAATTTTAATCAAAATTGTTTAAATTAAGATGATATTTTTTAAAAAAACACTTTTTTCCCTGGACAATCCAAAGGATCCTTTGGAGCCATATCAACAGTATTACTTTGAATAAGAACAAAATTAATTGTTTAAGAGAAAAAAAATTCTAAAAATAAGCATCTTAAGAACAAATGCATTAACCAAGAAATAAGTTGGAAATATTTCACATGAACACCTAGAAAAAAGAATCAATTCTCAACATACTAATAATTATGCTTTATGCATACAATGATTTCCAAAAAGATGTACGGATGGTTTTTCTTTTCTTTTCCTCCTTCCTAATATCTTCTTTCGGTTAAATGCAGCTGAAAGCAAACAAGACATTCAAAAACAACATCATAACAAGCCAAACAAATTGAAGCTTTTCAAAATAATTACAATATTCAGTGTTGAGCACAACCTTAGCATTGAAGGATTTGTGGGAGGCAGATTGGCTTTTCTTTGCTTCAAAATCTTCAGCCAACTTCAATTTCTCTATGAAATCACCTAAAACAAAATCACTATCAATCATTGTAAAGCTTCAACATAGAATTTTATAAAATATCTTTCTAAAGGGGTATTCTGCAGTTAGGTAGATTCTTTGACAAGTCCCAGCCTATGTGTTTGGCTTCGAATACAAGGAGAATGGTAGCAGTATGTTTTTGCACAGCACATGAATTTTAAGTCAATGCTTCTCAGAATAATGTCCTAATTACATTATTAGGTTTGCACAACATTTTGTGTTTATAACTTTATGTGTTTCTTATTTTAATTAATTCTTTTAAAAACTCTATTCATCTACTTTCTATTTTAGACTTGGATTTTAAAACACCTCAATTTTGGTTGAAACTTTCTTTTCGTTACACATGTGATCCAAACACAAAAGTACTGAAGTAGATAATTATTTATTTTAAAACAATTAAAAAATATGATAAAACTGACTTAAATAATGGTAAAGTTTGTCAAAATATTAGTATGCCATATTCGTTCATAAAAGAAAAATGTTCATAAATAATGGTATTGGTATTGGGACCCATCTTCACTAATCCTAGAGAACCTTTCGGCGGTCCCAAGGTCCAAATGAGAGCATTAAGAGGTTTTTTCTCATTAAGCTCACTCAAAGCTTTAAACATGTGGCTTTTGATAAGATATTACCAAGAAACAGTGTGTCTTTGCCGACGGTGTCACCCCGTTGGGACCAAAAATACAATGAAAATAGAAAAATATATAAATGAATCACATCATAGAAAAGGTAGGATATATTTTATTAGGGTGGGCTCAATTTTTCATTTACTTTTAGAAAAATAAATGCAACCAAGTATGAAATTAATGGAAGTAAGAAAGCAAAATGTCAAAGGACCAAAATAAAAGGGTTAAGGAATCAAAAAACGTCTAAAGGTTTTTTCTTCAAAAAAAAAAAAAGCTAACAAGGTGCAAATTGGATCTTGATAAGTTGCTCGCTATTTGTTTGTGCTCACAACAGCGTGATAGATCTCGGATTATCTAATTCACTATTTAAGCCAAAATGCCAAGGAAGTCGAGGCTCCCTCCTTTCAACATGCTCACAGAGCTACACTTCACAGAATGCAAAAAGATAATTAAAAGACTTACCCAGAGGCAATCTAAATAGCCCAATTCTAACTAACCCTATATCCCTGTAGGGCCCACTGTAACTTCTTTCACTTCATAACTAACCGTTTTCCCTTTAACAATTATTTACAGTTATCTCCCTTCCTCACTTTTTTCTCATACACCTCCCAAGGATCGAGGGTCTATCATAATGCTACCCTTTAATCCAATTGCTCAAAAGCAAAATCCACCAATACCCAACTCTGATGAATTTTGAAAAGTATACGGAACAATATGACAATCAAAAGTGGGGGCAAGTTACCTGATCTAACAAGATGACAAATTAATGGCTTCGATGGTAGAGTGTCTGCAGATCCTTGCAGTGAATACAAGTCCATGGTAACAACGGTGGGTCCAGACAATATGAATGAATTTGTCGAATTTGACAGAGATGGCAGCTCATGAGGAGATCCTCTGGTTCCCGACAACGGCATGCACTACAAACAGCTGCTACAGAGGGCTGTTAATTATAACTACCAAGAATTAGTTGTCTGTTCAGATGAACCATTTTAACCATAGTAAATAAAAATGTCACCAGAAAGATCATTGAGTATTAGAAGAGGAGATACAAATGGAATTTGAAAATGAGTACTACGTTTCATCAACCCCCCCCCCCCCCCCCCCCCAACACACACACACGAACCACGAAGCAACGACATTGAGCATTGAAAATAATATGACCTGAACAACGTTGTTAAGAGTTCTTTCATCAGATAGAAGGTAAATATCCAATAATGATGATCCACATGGAATGGTTTGGGAGTATATCTTCTGATCCGAGGTGGCCGCATCTTCAACCTTTGTGATGCTCAGAAAACTGGCTTTGCACAAAGGGCACGTTGAGATTTTTCTGCTCAAAGCCTACAAGATATGAGACCAATAGATTAGAACCTTGAAACGGATTCTGAACTTCATAGTACATATTAGAACGTTGACAGCATTTGAATGACCGAGTAAATCAATCAATTCAGAATGACAGAACTTACTCAACAAGTTCAAAGAGCAAAAATCATTAGTAGCCTCAGAGTTTCAAAGCAGAAGTTGGCACTAGAGGAAAATAAGTAAATTTGGAGCCCGCATAATTTGGTTTAGTTATATATAATCTTGTGATTTGAGGATTTTAATTAAGTTGAGATGACAATGAATTCTTGAAAGTGATGTTAGATTTTCCATCAAGTAATGATTAGAGGAAAAATAAATAAATTTGGAGGTCACGTAATTGCCTAAAGAGCAAAATGTATGGACAATTATAGAGACAATTTTCAGGTTAATTTTTCTTAATCAGATCTGCAACGTTGCCTAATAGTTCAAGAATCCCAATACAACCATATATGACAAGCAGTTAAAATATCCAGTGTTTAACATTCATGCAAATCCCATTGCTGCTCGAGCAATAATCATCCTGAACTTCTGCAATATATTATCATCCCTAAAACACATTTCATGCCATGCTGAATTAGATAGTTAATTTTACCTTTTGAATTAGAAAACAAAAATGGATAAGCAGTACAGAGAGATAATTGGAAAAAATACGAATGATTTATGGAGGCAACGTATTGTTTCTCAATGTTATTTGTCTGGAAGTTCTTACTTCGGATGTATCAAATAAAGAACTAGGACACAATCATAACAAGCATGTTCAAAACATAATCCAATTACTACAAAATATAAGGAACTGTCATTAAGAAGATTATGAATACGATGGAAAATTCAAATAAGTAGTTCTCTAGTCCCAATCATCAAGGCAAAAAATGCAACCTAGTTAATGAAGTAAGAAAAGCTAACTCTCATATGCTGAATAAATTGAACAGTTCACTGCCCAAGGTCCTATCTTTTATAGCAGTTTTAGCTCAAAAAGCAAAAACAATATCACAAGGTTTAGTTGGATCCTTGAGTCTCTATGAATAGAAATTGAATAGAACTTTTACCATGTGATCTGCCCAGTTCTGAATGCATGAATAGCAAAATCGGTGCCCACAGGGTAAAACTCCCCTTGTCGAACTAAAATCTGTCCAACAGATGACACATGATAACTCCGTTGAAGTGGAGGGTAAGCTTGCATCGAGTTCTATAACTGGATCCTCAATGTTCTTTTGCAAATCATTCATATTGTGCAGTTCATCTTCTGAAGTTATTGATAGCACTCTTGGTGCATTGTCAACTAGTAAGTTTGTATCTTTGGAAGTAGATTGGTTCTCACAAGCTTCAACGCCTTCAAACCTGACACTTGCTAGTCCCCTTTCATCACACAACTGTTCACGATCAGATGTTCCTCCAATGTTTACCACTTCAATATCTGTTTCAGCATCCCAAAGGATCGACGGAACTGTAAGACTATTACGAGTTCCCAAACGATACAGCTCCGGGTCAAAATTCAAAATGTGAGGCTTGTTATGATCTTCCCTAGAGTTATTACTTACAAGCAGGCGTCGTCTCCTTGAAGATTTAACAGTAGAGTCCTGATTACTACTTTCACCTTTTCTTTCATCTCTCGCCAAGCTTGAAGGGCTACCACACTATCCAAACAAAATGAGGGCAAAAGTTAATGAAGAAGGGAAAAACGTTCCAAAGTACGTATAAAATGCTTCTTTCTTTCAAGTGACATTATGCCAAAAAAGACAGAGAAATAGGATTTCATCAGAATGGTGAAGGAAATATTGCCCAAGAAAAGAGACATCATATAAAAGAATATGACATTCTAATAAATGAAAAAATAAAGCTCAAAAGAATGTAAAAATTACACCTTTGAACAGAATCTGAAATTATCTCAGGGTTCAATTAAAAATTGCAAAGAAGCAAACCAAGCAGCAGCTCAAAATTTCAAAAGACAGTAATAGTGAGCTTCCAATTCTGCCTAGCTGAGGCAAAGTATTCCTAAGTCAAAGCCTAGCAACAAGTTAAAGGAATTGACAAGTTCTTGGATGATTATTCATTAATCAGATCAGACCATATAAAGCACCAACCCACACCACAATCAGAATGTAGAAGAAACTCACATTAATACATAAAAGAAAACCACTCACTAATGTTCACTAGATCAGATATTTTAATATAGAATTTATTTGAACCAATACAAAATGTTATATTCTAAACGTAGCCATGCGGAGAAAACTCGAAGTATGATTGTGTTGAATTTATATATGTTTGTGGCATAACTTTAGAAATGCTATACCGGACAGTGTATACACTCATTTCATTATCAGGGTTCACAATCTTTTCCTCACACACTGCATACCTCCTCTTGACCATCTTGCATTGTTTTGTTATATCTAAGACAAATCATGTCAAACTCCTTTTCATATTGAAAGTTCTACAACTAATTCTCCCAAGTCATTTGGTTAATAGGATGCTAAAATGCATAGAATGAAAGTATCTGTGGCCCATCTCAATACTCTACTCTCGTCATGGACTCATGTCTCGTTATTATTGCCACAGTTGTTGCAAATTGTCAACACATGCCCCATCATATTCCTACTTGTAGTCATATGGCTTCTTTTGAAGAGATTTTTTTTTAAATTGAAGGGTCTTTATCCAACACGGTCTTTTCCTGCTAGTAAAACTTAATGTCATGCCTATTTGGACTCTAAGGGGGCGTTTGGAACGCAGAGTGGGTTATTATAATCTGTGGGTTATTATAGTCAGTGTTTGGGGTGCAAAGTATTATAGTTTATTTTTGGCATATATATATTAGGTACATGAAATACCATATTTTGAAAACATAGCTCGAATTGTACCTTCCACTAATTTATACAAACTAGTTTATTACTAGTTGGGATGCATGTCTTCTACAATTTTATATTATAACATATTTTATAGTTGATAATTGATTAAATTAAATTGTGTTAATTAGGTTGTTCATTTAATAAATTTAGTTACAATCTTCATATACGACTATTAACAAGTTCAACAAGTAGATAAAATAATTTTGCATGGAAAAGAGCATAAGTGTATTTTTAAAAATATTATTATAATTAAACTAAAAGTGTGTTTGGAGAATGACTTAAAAAAGGTTTTTCAAAAATTCATTTTTATTTAAACACTTTTGATAAAAACTTTTTAAAATAAAAACACAATGTGTTTTAAAACATTTTTTAAAAATATTTGTATATACAAGTTTTTTTTTGTTTGTTAGATACACTAAAAATGTTTTTATTAAAAAATTTCAAGATTGATCGGTGGCGACAGTTGCTGGAGTTGGTTGTCGAAAGTTTCCTGGTAGAGTCACTGAGAGTGGTGGTTGGAGATTGGCCGACGACGATCACTGGAGACTAGCCTAAACTCTAAAAATATTTTTATTAAAAATTTTCAAGGTTGATTGGTGGTGACGGTCGCCAGAATTGGTTGTTGAAAGTTTGTCGATGGAGTCACTGGAGGTGGTGGTCAGAGATTGGCCGATGAAGATCACCAGAGATTAGCCTAAACCCTAAAACTTTTATAAATGTTTTTATTAAAAATTTTCAAGGTTGATTGGTGGTAACCGAAGGTTGGTTGGCGATGGCCGCCGGAGTTGGTTGTCAGAATTTTACTAGTGGAGTCACCGGAGGTGGTGGTCGAAGACTGGCCAGCGATGATCATCAGAGGTGGTGTCCGAAAGTTGGTCGACAAACTTCTCAACTCTTGAAACAAATACCCCTAGAATTAAAGAATAGTAATGACATGTGAATTATTTTAAATCCTAATCCTAATCCTAATCCTCAAATAAAACTAAACTTTGCTCCAAACATGCCTAATTGGGCTAAAAACAGTATTGATGACCTCTCAACCACAGGGTGTGTGAAACTATTGAATCATGATGCAATTTCCAAAGCTCTTACAAGAGCTCAAGCAAGGGGCTTAGCTAGCTTGGCTTGGACACTTATTTGAAGATGCTTATGTTCCTTAATTCTTCTGTTTCCTAAAAAGATAATATTTATCCTAGTTGCTAGATCCGATCTTTTTAAGGCCCAAGTCATGTGAAAAGTGATTCCTCTAGAGAAAGGTTGTGCACAAGGATAGTTATTAAATATTATTACCGCTGCTCATCAACCTACTGACACTTATACTACCAGAGACTTGAAAGCATTTTTTATGTCTTAAAGGCAAGCCCATGCTCTTTCTTACTTGTTGCCATTTGTTGGAGGTGAATTTTGGTTAGCCTAATACATTTGCATAGCATTTTAAGCAGTAAAGTCAGTAGGTGGACCTCAGAATAAAATTAGAACATACCAATTTATTGGGATTTTATAACAATAGAAATTTATATTGTTGGAGGATTAATCAAAAGATATCATGTCATCGACCTACAATTAGAATTGGAGAACCAGATCACATTACTTAATTAAAGAAAACTATTTACGTACGTTAGTAATTTAGAATAGATATTCATTAAATTTAAACCATTCGCCAGTACAAGATATTACCACAGATTAAGACCTTAATTCAAGACTGGGCTTTGTCCTATGAAGTATAGCAATATGGACAAAAATGATGAGATTCAAAATGTAAGATGGAAAGAAGAATGATATATCTTACCTCAATCGCAAGAAAACCAGCGGAAGTTGGTTCCTCAAAACGGTTTCTGCTACTTGAGCTTGATGGGTCTTCTAGCTTAGAAATCCTCTTCCACACTTTCTGCTTTCGCTTATGAGCAGTGTCATCACTTTTTCTAAAATCAGAGGACAGATCCTAGTTGGGATTGACAGTAAAAGGGTTAGCGATAGGCACTTACTCTAGTCATGTATTGAACTCCTTTTTTCTCTTATGATAACAGTGGTAGAGTCGAAAAGCCCTAGGGCTGTTACTTTATTAATGTAGGATTTTTTTTAGTTCAACATGTGAGGCTGGAATTCAAACTTATGGCCATCAATACTTCATACTTTATGCCAGGTGAGCTATGCTCATAGCACTCTTTTGATATAGGCTTAAGTCATGGGATTTAAATACAATGATATTAACCATACTAATTAACTAATAACCTAACTATTGAAGTAGCATACCCAGGTTTGATTACAAAGAGAACCCTGAAATTTTAAATATCAAACAAATCATAGCATGTACAAAGATCTATGAATGGTGTTTCTTTCATAAAAAAAATAACAATAATATTATTAATAATGAGAACAATAATTTATGAATGACACTTGAACTTGGACTCAAGAAAACCAATAAAGTCATGAATGTGAAGAAAATAATGTATTTCTCACCACGAAAGGAAATGTAAATCGTTTAAAAGATTCAGATACTTAATATTTTCCCTCAAGAGTTTAATCTCGACATATGAATTTCAAGTTACAACTTACAACAAAATAATTAATTGATTATTTCTCACCACTTAAACAGTAAGTTTGTGCACATATCTTAAGTGAGGAATGTCTCAAATCACCTTATCCAGCAAAGAAGAGCGGGGCAAGATTGAATCACCAAAAGAGCATATGTCTTTAATACTTTGATCTTCAACATTTCCGTAATTATGAAACTTTTCAGAAAGCAGGTTATACTTTTTGGCTGAGACAGAGCCCTTGCCAGGAAGAGGGAGTTTCATTGATAAGGGACCTATAGATTGCCCACTGCAAGGAATAAAATCCACAATTCAAAGAGAGAAAAAAAATATAAAACAATTACAGGATATATGCCATAAAGCAATGGTGGAAATTAACTGATATGTAACCGAGCCTTAGTGAAAGCTTAAGAAAAGACATACATACTTACAGAGCAAATGCAAAGGAATATAAAAGGAAGAACAGATAATCTGAGACAAAAGGTCAACAATTTATAAATTCTAGTTATCATTTACTGTGAAAAAGAAAATTATATATTTTGCCAGGATTAGGTACACAAGAAATGAAAAGATGGACTTTATAATTAATTTTCGAGGGGAAAAAAACAGAAGACTTTCCAGATTTGACTGCAAGAGTTGCATCAAAAAGTAAGAAGACTCGGAACATAGGCAATGAATAAAAATAAGCAGCACTTCTCTGGGTTGATTGGAAATGTAGCTAAGATTTTCGCCCTCAATATTTTTCATGCAATTTTTGTTATTTGTTTATTAAATGTTACTAATTGCACATTTTCCATGCTTGCCTTGATGGTTAGAAAACAGAAATCTTTTGTTGGATCACAAAATGGGTATATCATTCTTAAGTCTTTGTACTAGTTGTAATGTAATTGGACAAAAGCCCCACGACAGAATGTTATTGCTTGATGATGTCTGCAAGAAACTATAATGTAATCTAGAAAAAGTAAAAATTGCCAAAACCTTTGGAGAATGTAAGGACCTTCAGGGACACGCTTTCCATGTTTGATGCAATCTTCAAGCCAACGATGATTGACTATTATTGTTCTAAACTTCTCCGCAAGATCAAATTTCCTCCCTTCTAATTCCCAACAAATCTAATCACCATAAGAATGGACAATAATTAACATCATTTTTTAGCCTAAGATTGCAGACGAGTGATTCATAATATATAGATACTGCAATACTATACTCCATAAAGTGTTTCATCAAATCCCCATCCAAAACTCCAAACTTGTTCTGTTTTACACATGCATAATCGCAAAACTCATCTTATTGGAAAGCAATTGGTGAACTTCAGACTGAATTGAGAACTAATAAAAAAAAAAACCCACCAAATGAGTAATAGACCTTGACATTGCACCCACATAGCTAGCACCAGTATAAGATATCATCTTGATAAGGTTAAATCTTTCTGTGCCATGGTAGCCACTGACAGTCACAACCACAGATTCCATACCTTCAATTGGACAGCCTACAGACGTCACAAAAATCAAAGCACTAAATCCCAGATCAAAAGAAATCTATGGAGTAAGAAAATAGGCACATACACAGTTCAATGTTGCAGCTAGAAACTTAAGAAATAGAAAGCTTCCAGAATAAGCTTCATTTTCTGATCAGACGGATGAAACAGATAGAGTAACGAAAGCAGATATTCTAAACTTTCAAAGCCTACAAAACTATATTGACTTAAACAGGACGTTATCAAGATCGAGCGGATAAAAGCTCCGGCAAACCCTAGAAAGAATATAATTAGCAATTGGTGAAAAAGCAAGTGTGTAGAAACAGATGCATGAAATGAGAGAGAATCACCGGGAATTCGATGAGGGCAGGAAAGAATTGTATTAGCGAGACCATGGCCTTCCTCGTGCTCTTCTTCCTCCATCGAACCCTCAAGAAATTGCCACGAAAAATTAGAAATAAATTTGAATTTGTGGGATTTTTAAAAATAGAGAAATTGGGAAGGAAATCTTGGATTAATATTGTGGATTTTGAAAATAATTATAGAAACAATACTTTTGAAAATATGTTAGAAATTTAGGGTGTAGAGAAAAAGTTATGCGAAAAATGATTATGATAATTTAGGATTATAATAAGTAATGTTATGATAATATTTGCGTGGAGATGGATTGTGTGTAAAGGATTGTGAAAATTATTATTATTCAGGTAGGGTTGAGGGGATGAACAAGGAAAGGGTTATATAACTATTTTTTCCATAATCTTTTCCCTCCCCAAACACATTTAGGGTAATTTTGCATTTCTTTCTCTAAGGTCAGATTTTCAACCCAAGACCTTGCTATCTTCTTTTTTTAATTAAACCAAATGAATTTCTATATATATTTTCTCCTTCCAACGTCTTTGTATGTTTTTCTTTTTAATTTATGATCCAACTAACTAAATTATCGTTTTCTATATATATTTTGTAACAATGGTTTTAAGTTGAAAACTCAAACTTTTTTTAAACAGATAATCTAACTAAACAAACTACCACTTTATTTATTTATTTATTTATATATATATATATATATATATATATATTTTTTAAAAAAAAAAAAAAAATTTGTCTTGGGTTCAAAACTTAACCTTTTATGTATTTTTTTATCTGTAATCTCACTAAATAAATTACAAACTTATATATATTGACAATGGTCTTGAGTTCAAAACCCGAGTTTGTATGTATTTTGTTTTTATTTTTATAGTTTATAATCTAATTAAACAAGTCACCAACTTTCTATCTTTTTTTATTATTTTTTACTTTGTGATTAATCTAACTAAACAATTAATTTAAATCAAACTGTATTGAAATTGATAGAAATTAGAAATGTGAAGCAGAAATCGGATCTAAATTCTACTCTAATTCAACTTAATTAACGAGAAAACCTAAACCAAAAAAAAAATTAGGGTTTTTCTTAGTACTTACATCTGAAGCACCGATTGTAATTTGAACTACCACTAAGGTTGACCTACTATCCTCCGGACTTAGAATCGGGTTGTGGGACTCGTTGGAAGAAAGAACCGGGAGAGAGAGATGAAAATGAAGAGAAATTGGGCTTTCTATTCTTCTTTTTTTAAATAAAATAAGTGAAGATGAAAAAGAAATTAAATTTCTTGAGAGAGCCCAACAAATCCAACCCATCAAATGAGTTGAAAAGCCTTATTTATAATAAATTTTCGTGTAAAATTGCATGTCCATGCAACACTAAAGCCCAACAACTAAAAGTTCACTTTCTCTAGTGGACTTTTTGTCTTCATCAAATGAGAACACCTAGCCCAATAGAGTTAGTGGTATTATCCAACAAAATTTTGGATCTTCCCACTAACTTTGGTCAAAGGAAAAATAGTCATTTGGTCAAAATTCAAATTTTGACTTTTTCAAACTTAAAGTCAACATTTTGACTTTTTACCATTTTATCCATCTTGACTAATTTTGACCTTCCGAACATGAATCCACATTTATTTTTTCAAAATTCAAATCATATTTGAATCTATTTTTGGTAAAAGTTTGACTTTTCAAAGTCAAAAGTCAACATTTTGACTTTTTACAATTTTGACTATTTTCATTATTTTCGAGCTTTCGAGTATGAATCCGTATTCATATCTTTAGTATCTAAATCCCATTTAAACATAAAGTTCTATCTCTAATTTGATAATTGATGACTATATCACTTATTGGTTTCTCTTTCCTCATCTAAATCAAACAATTCGACTCATTCCATCATACTGTTATAAGTTTATTCCATACGAGCTAGTAGAAAAACCTAATGGACCTATAGATCATGGGCTCCAACGATCTGAGATTAAGTGGCTGAACTCTTTTAAACCAAGCTAATCAACATTCGTTAACTAACGAGTCATTCTACTCAAGTCTTGTAGTTGCACTCCCTTCATTATAGATATATTTGTGCCCATTTGATATAACCATGATCAGTAAGTTATTCCTTCACAGGTTGTTCATAACCTCGACTGATTCAATTTACTGTTTTACCCCCGAGACTACATCTTGCTCCTAGAAAGAAAAGACAGAGACAGAGACAGATTTAACAGCATGCTCGGGGTTCTAATCTCTGAATTATTCACTTCTTTCTATTAGCGGAGGCTAGCGCTAAGTTATAATCCGCAAGTTCAAAGAAAAAAAACCATCTTTTAACACCAATTTTAACACCTAAAATCATGAAGAAATAACACCTATTCTGAACAATTGGAGATTAGAGGGGAGGGGAGGAGGGCTTTCCGAGGTCCAACCTATAAATCAAATCCCTCTTAGGCCAATGAGAAGGTGAGGCCCCTTGTTCGAGACTTGGATTCAGTCTTTAAGGGAACAACCTATCTACTAACCCTAAAGCGGGTAGGAGTGAATTCCATCTTGTACCCTATGTTCCGAGCTATCCACCCGGTCTTACCCCTGAAATGCGAGGCTTATTGGGCAAGTGCTAAAAAGTTTCCCTCACCTATGCATAAGGATAATCTCATGTGAACATCAGTTTATAGTTAGCTTAGGATTAAGATTAAGTTACCTAGGTCATCAATGATCGAAATAGTCAGTTTAAATATAAAACTGCGTTATAACATATAAGTGACTATTTCATGGTTCAATCTTATGTAAACTCTTTACATAGGATGCCCCCACTTTCATGTCTCTACATGAACAATTCAGGATTATATCGTTTTACTAACTACAAGCTGGTTGAATCCATAGTGTTCCAAAATAAGTCGCTCAATCTTTATTCATATACTATAGACCGTTTTAGGCTATATACTCGAATTTGATTCACATTTATGTCTCTATATAAAGTTCAAGCTTACTCAAAATAGCCTTGGGACATTTTTTTATTGGATTTAAGATTATAGTATTCAATTTTTCAATAACGATTTTATTAAATAGAATATGATTACAAACTACGAGTTTTAGGACATAAATTCCAACAGAAATTGCAATTCTTTTATAGATTATGTTTTATCTTTCATTCATTTGTTACTAATTTTACAAAAATTTATAATTATATTTTTTTAATAATGACTCGTAATTGAAAAAATTAAATATAAATTAAAATGTTTGTATCAATATTTTATATTCATTTAAAAGATAAAAGAAAATCAATGTGTTCCACAATCCGAACGTCGTTGATTTCGTGTTGGTTGTCGACGTAGATTTTGAACTCTATGTTGTTCTGGCTCCTCTTGGTTCTCTGGTTCTTGTTGGTACTCTTATCGATCTTATACCTCTACAAGTGTTTAATTCATAGTACAAATATTCATTATGTTTTCCACTACCACGTCTGTGTCCATGCATGTAAGATGTTGATGGACCGACATGTGTTAAGCTGACTCGACCAACCAACCCTTACTCATCGATGTCAAGGTCGGTTTGACACTTTACTAAATCAACTATGGTCGGTTCGTGGTTGGTTTTGTCAAAAATCGACTCTGACGATCGATGATCACCCCTAGTACATATAATATATCTCCTCTGTCACACCCCATCCTAAGCACCTGCTTGATTGGCCCGAGATGTGGCTTGATGTCAGCTGAAGCTATTCACCTCTGGAACAACTCCAACTGATCCTTGTCGTGATTACATGAAATATTTAACAACGGAAGTCTTTAAACTTGAAATACTTTAAAATCGTAGTGCAACCCATCTAAAATTTCTTTTATTATACCAAGTAAAATGTATAAAACATGGAAATATAACATTTTAATAAAACACAATAATACTTTTTAAGTAAAAATTTCGCCCATCTCGCCTAATTTTTCATCCACAATACTTGACCCGACTTTCAAAAATCATAACTTAGAATTTATAACTCTTTTGATAAAAATTCCTTCTATTAAGTTGCTCTAAAATGTCTTAAATGTCTTACCTTAAAATGCCAGATCCAAAGTCCAAAAGACGAGCTCTATAGCTTTCTGGAATTGCACCTTGCTCAAACTCACCTAAGAACTGATCTTCTCACCTTCTCTTAACCAAAACACAAATATTCTTGCATCCAAAACACACAGAAGCCCTCCTTAAGAATCTAGAAACAATTTCTGATCTTTTGAGACTAATTTGAGTGAAATTGCACGAGTTATTTGTGAGAAACTCTTCCCTAAAGTTGCCTATTTATAGGATAACTTTGCATGACATAACTTGACACCTCAACTTTGCTTTTCCACCTCTTAATCTCCTTATTACACCTCCTACTTCTACTCCACCTCCTCCTTGGCCCATAAAATGCATGTAACATAATTAAATTAAAACACTTGGATTACCCTTAAACCAATTGTCATAAGCTTGTCACGTAGTTGTCCAAAATGCCTAGCCTTGTCAAATGCCTAGTTAACCTTAAGATCTTTCTTGCATAGCCTTGGCCGCCCAACCAAAACGCTCAAAGTCATCTCATCTTGCCTACTAACCTCTTTAAACAATTATTTTGCTGAGCATCCTTGGTCTACTAACCTCTTATCCTTCTTCTCACCTAATGGTTGGTTTGGGTTTCTACTCTTTGCTTGGACTTAATCTTATCAAGACCTATAGTACAACTGCAATACGTCACTAAGTTGGGTCATTGGGCATAATGTGCTAACCATATCTCTCTGTATTACGTGCTTTAATTCTAGGCGATAAGTCATGGGTCATGATCATAGCATGTGAAGTGCTCGTAATGTACCTCTTCATCGTGTAATATGTAAGTCCTCGTTGAGTACAAGTTTTTCTATTGCTTGTTCAAGTGCAAGCAAAATAGTATGTTTACCTGGGTGATCCAAGGTCGAACACAGAAAATTGTTTAAAGATACTCTAGTTAATTCCCACCTAAACAAAATATAGGCACTAAAACTAAAACTAGGGGAGAAGCAAAAAAAGGAATACTCATCAATTGGGCGACGTGAAAGAATTAAAGATATACCACACATGGTCGCTTCTCAGAGATCCATATGACCAAATATGGTTGGACGAGTTATATCTAAAAGGGACTATTTATGAATCCTATAGCATTTCAAGATTAATGACTGATACTTCTCGGTATCCACTACCCACACTTGTTCGCCTTTTGGGATACAAATGAAGGAAATGATCTCGCAAAGAGGAGAAACTCCTCTTCGTGATCGTTAATTAGGTTCTAGCTACTTCCCCTTTCGGGTAGTTAGGAACTTATGCTGGCCAAGCAATGATAAAAGCACGATTAACATGATAAGATTAATGAGCAACTCTTCTTATCAAGACCTATTACCTACCTAAGTTACGAATAACACGTTGGCTGGTGGAAAGAATAGAAATGTTGGATCGAAAGGTTATATGTGTGTAAAAGTACAAAGAAAGCAAGTCGTAGACCAATATACAATATGTACAATAAGAAGTATGAAATGTAAATAATACAACAAATGGAAGACAGGGTAATGAATCGATGTTACAAGTTAGGAGACCGAAAGGGATAGCCCTTTTCTCTACCACAGCTACAAGCTCTCTAACTGGCCCATTCAGGCCTTCTTGTTCTTAGAGAAGACGAAGTGCTTGTATAGGCCGCTTTTTGGCCAGAAACTTCTATTCCTCTAAGCGTGTCAGCATTGACTCTGACGTTGTGAAGTCACATCATTCCAACTACCATTCTTGTCTTCTATTGAGCTTTCCTCGCACGATGACATGTTTCCTCACCCAGGGTTGTTAATCTCCAAGCAGGTCTCCATCGTATGGCCTCTGCACGAGATGTCCTTTGTGATTTGCTCCTTTCTTCTTTTCCACTTATCCTGCATTTAGACATGATAATCACACAAAACAAGCATGATGTTTATGTAATCTGTATTTCTAAATATTTATGAATTTACAATGTGAGTCATACGCTTTGATCCTTTTCTTATGCGTTTTGACCTCATTATTCTAATAAAAGAGGCTATAATAACGAGTGTTTATAGCGTTATCATCTAACAAGTCCAACATCGCCAAAACATCCAAAACATGTCTTTAACTACTTGCTTTAACTACTTGCCTTAACTACTAGCTTTAATTATTTGCCTTAACTACTTGCATTAACTACTTGCCTTAATAACCTCTTTGGAGTTTATTTACTTCTCTTTTGGCTACCCACCAAGTTCAAAATGCCTAAGCTGTGGACTTAGCCAATTGTCCCTCTTTTCAACTTAATTTCCCTTTAACTTAAACATAGAACCTTAATGCATTTTTCTAAGGATTTTACCTTCTTTTCCTACAAATATCATTCTCTCTTGTCCTTGATAAAACTTAACAAGTTTCATAGATCTAAGAATTGTGGGGTTTCACATTTTAGTCAGCTTCCACCTGGACGAATCATTTGCGAGAGTGGAAGGCAAAAAGGTGTCGTTCACTGCTGAAGCAATTAACGATCTCTATGATTTGCCCAATAACCCAAAAGCATACCCTAGCAATCACATTGAATGCCTAAAGGAAGGCGACAAGACAAGAACCATAAATGCAATCACATGGCCAAGGGCAACTTGGACGAGGACGCCAACTGGGAGGCTTTCACTCTTCCCGCATCAATTAACAACCGATGCAAGTGTCTAGTTTTTTTTCATCAAGAAGAAGATTCTCCTCACGCGTCATGACAGTATAGTTCCAATTGAGTATGTGGTGTTGTTGTACTGCATTCTAACAAAGCAACCATTCAATCTGGGATACATGATGAATGGGACATTCTTAGGTTGGATGAAAAGCCCCAAAAGCGCCAAACCCTTCCTGTCCATAGTGGAGAAATTGTGTATGAACTATTTGCCTACTCTTGCGAGGTACCAACTGTAAACCCCAAACCCTTTTGAACTTAGATCTTTTCAAGAGCTTGAAAGGATTAGTTTTAAGTGAAGTTAAGACAAGGAAGTGGGCTTCAGAAGTGTCATGATAGGTGGAAGAAAGGAAAGCTATGGTGGAATGGTTTAAAAGTTAGAGAGAGGTTAAGTTAAAAAGGAAAATTTTTGCTAATTCCATGGGCTTGGCATTTTGGACTTGGTGGGTTGCCAAAAGAGGAGGAAATAACCTTTAAAGAGGTTATCTTGCCGTTTTGGACATAGGCTAGGCGGCAAGCAAGTTGTGTGTGTGTGTGCCCGAGAATGATTAAATAACCTCTAAAGTATGCTTGGTGTTTTGGTTGTGGGCTAGGCGAGAAGAAGGTCATTAAAGGTTAGTTTAGGCGTTTTGGCTTGGTGAGAAGACTCCTTAGAGGTTAGTTTGGCATAGGCATGCGTTTGGAGGCTTGCGGCTTGGCCAAGAGAGGTTAGTAAGGCTTCTCCAAGGGCATAAGACATTTTGGTTGGGCGTTTTGAGTAAGGTTAGGCGAGATGATAAAGAGGTAAAGCCAGTTAAGTAGATTTCAGGTGTCATGTGCATGCATAGTTTAAATTTTGACTATGGGAGGTGTCAATAAATTCATGCAGGTTTCAGTATAAATAGATTACTTCATATTGTAATTTCTCCCAAAGTACTCATGCGTTTTTGCTGAAATTGTCTCCAAAATTCACAAATTGAGTCTATTTTCTAAGTTGGGGCTGCCAAACGAATTTGAGAGAGGGAAAGTTGAGTTTGAGTTGAAAGAAAAGAGAAAGGTCATTCTTAGAAGAAATCAAAGCAGTATTCACTTCAAGGAGACTACAGAACTCATTTCGAGAAGTTTTTCACTGAAATTTTGAGGTAAGAAAGTTAAGTTAATATCCAGAAACTTTGTAGAAGAAAGTATTTTCATTTAAGCTCTGGATTTTAAGATATTATGTTTTAAATTGGAGGTAAGGTTCTGGTAAAAAAAGTGATTTAAATACTACACGCGCATGGGTTGGACGCACAACTTGCATGGAAGGCAAGCCATACGCATGGGCAAGTGACCAGGCAAGCGCGCGGCAAGCTCATGCGAGATATGTTGGATGCGTACGAGATGGCCACGCGAGATGCGTGAGGTACGCGTGGGTAAGGCCCCCTTGCAAGGTTAGCATGTGACTGGCCTACCTAGGCCATGCACACGCGTGCAGCCTCTGCCACCCACCCCCTAAGCACCAGCCATGCCAAATGGGTGTTTTAGGGCTGTTTTTGATATTTTTGGGAAATTTTAAGCAAAGTTTGATGTTTTTATGATTAAAGGGAATTAAATAGAATTATTTTCCATTATTTCAAGGCAAGAGGAGATAGGAGAAATTTACAAACTGAGGGTTTAGCTACTATCCGTGAGTGATAAAATGATTTCTAAATGATGATTCTAATATGATTTACAAGCTATTATTTAAATATGTTTTGAAATGATTACTGAGCTTTACTATTTATGATATCTTTGATTTGCAAGCATGTTATAAAAAGTGAAAAGTATTTGAGTATGCTTAATTTGAAATGTTTTAGCAAAGCATGTATTTATTTATGAAATTTGCAAGCAATTATTTATGAGCAAGCTTGAGTTTCGTAGATAAGATTATTTACTGTTTTAGAAAGAAACATAAAAAAACACGATTTTAATAAGAATGGTTTTAAAGAGAAAATCATGGTATTCTATATACCGAGTTCTCAATGGTCAATGTGCGTAGTCAGAGGTATGAGGCTTTGTTGACCACTTAGCCATCTACCACTGAGTCCTTGCAAGATAGTAAGACCAAAGGTGCTCTGTTATCTTGACTGAGTTTCTTGGATATAGGATATATAGAGATAAAAAAAGTATTTGAAAGACGAAAAGAGTTTAGTTTACAGTTTTTATGCTTTTGTTAAGTTATCGATTGATTTATAAAGAAAATTCAAGTATATATATGTTTTGAAGTATGTTGTAAACAAAACTGTCACTCATTGGGCTACTTAGCTCACCCTTTCCAAATGTTTTCCCATTTTCCAGGTAGAGTTCGTGATATGAAAGCCTGACCATTGTCTGCGAGTTTGCTGTGCAAGGTTATAGGTAGTCTTGTTGTAAAGGGTTAGTTTTTGTGTAATCCTTATCATATACATAGTTTTGCTTAAGGTTAAGATAGTCAAGTTCCGTTGTAATTTCTGTTTGGTTTAAAAGAATAGTCTGTAAAATCAACTACCTTTAGCCTTGACTTCTTTTAAAGTTATGTAATAAAGTCTATTAATGAATGTTTCACATGTTTTTTCGTTGCGTAAATTATAAATTACTCAAGTCGTTTAGCATAGAAAGGATCAGTAGTCAGGGCCAACTGGTGTTGTTCAGAAGGAGAATGACATTTGTTGGCTTCACGCCACATCTCGGCCCGAGTAAGTAGGTTCTCGAGGTGGGGTGTGACACCACAAACTAATATGAAGGGAGGCAAATACAATCTGGCGGGACTGAATCACATTATGTCTATTCACCAATACGAAGAAGAAGAACGCCGCCTAAAGATACAATCGTGGAGAAAAGAGAATGATGTTGAAGAAGTTAGTTCTCCACCACCGTCGAGGCTTAAAAGGAAACCAATCGAAAGGGGTGCGGTTGATCTAACCAAAGATGATCAATCAAACCAAGAACTGCCGTGTAAGAAAAGAATAAAGTAGAAAGCCGACAGTGTTCTTGTGGAAGAGTCCCCCGCCCAATCACCTCACAATAATCACTCGCTACTCTCCTCCTTCCAACTAAGTAAAATGACCCAATTCCTCCTCATGAGGATGTTGAAGATGACCCTCCCCCACTGCCCGTCGAAGACGCTTTTGACCCCCTTTAGCCCTCATCTCCCTTCCCACATAAATCTCTCATGTCCCTTAGTCAGCATAGTCCCCGCCTAACTGTTTCCTCCAAAATCTAACTCATGCATCTCTCACCCACCATGGGTGATTCGTCTGTGCATTCTCCATCCCCATTGCCTTCTCCCAAATTCCAAACTCCATAAAGCTCTCTCACGTGACGATTCTCTACGTCACCTTATCGGGCATCCATGAATCCTCCTATCAAATTGGAATCAAAGAATATTGATCTAAATGTTCTCGTCGTGATTTTACCCGATGTGGATTTACCTGAAAAAACGATACCGGCAGAAGAAGTTTCAGCAATGAACTCAGTTCTTACCCTGATTGTTTATGCCCCACACTTCCAAAACATCCTTGGGGAAGAAGATCAAGCGAGACAAGTTCAGAGGAAGCACCTTGCAACCCAAGAGCACTATACGAAGAAATGGCTTATAAAGAAGAAAAAGCTTATGCGGAGAACCAAGATAATCTTTGCGATGTATTATATAATGTCATCGTAGAGCCTATGAACACAACCTTTCAAGAAGTGCTTTGCGAGAATGTTGCAACGAAAGACCAAATCACCAACCTTCACACTTAGATACAAGGCCTAGAAGCTACAATCTTCACTCTAAACTCCACGGTCGTGCAACTCTCTTTTGCTATGACTCACCTAACCAACTTGATGACCACTCATTCCAACCAATCGCGTCAAATCACAGAACGACAAGCTAGGCAATTCGCGGCCAGATGGAATATAAGCATGCAGTCTCTGTGCAATATGTGTCCCTCAGGTCAACATAGCTCTTGATTTGATAGCACCTATCCCACTTATTGCTGGTTATTAAAGCATTGTTTCTCTTCAACAATCGAGACTTAGTGTTAGTAAATGATGAATGGAAATTATATTCTGTCTAAGCAATATATCATTGAGCATGTTCACTACATGCGAG
Source organism: Cucumis hystrix (assembly GCA_025688845.1). Taxonomy (NCBI): domain Eukaryota; kingdom Viridiplantae; phylum Streptophyta; class Magnoliopsida; order Cucurbitales; family Cucurbitaceae; genus Cucumis; species Cucumis hystrix. The sequence goes on along the minus strand of CM046888.1, from coordinate 14,382,990 downwards.
TTGCTCACTATGTCTCTCCATATCGCATGACAACTAAGTCCTCATTGAGTACAAGTTTTCCTACTACTTGCTCAACTGCAATGTGTCCCTCAGCTTAGCATAGCTCCTAATTTGATAGCACCTATCCCACTTGTTGCTGGTTATTGAAGCATTGTTTCTCTTCAACAACTGGGACTTAGTGTTACTAAATGGTAAATGGAAATTATATTCTGTCTAAGCGATATATCACTGAGCATGTTCACTACATGCGAGTTGCTCACTATGTCTCTCCATATCGCATGACAACTAACTTCTCATTGAGTACAAATTTTTCTACTGTTTGCTCAAGTACAAGCGAAACAGTAGGTTTACTGGGGTGATCCACGGTCGAACATAGGGAATTGATTCAAGATATTAGTTCTAGGGATTACTTATCATCTAGGCAGTATAAACAAATTAATTAAATAATATAAAGAATGCAAGGATGAACTCTACATATTTATGTACACCTAGAGAATTCTGTAAGGGGAAATATGGATGACGAGATGGAAATGCAAACTAACTTGTATTCGAGAAAGAGCGAAGGAATGTCTATGCATTATTATGTGATTAAGTAATGCGACAACCTCGATGCAATATATCTCGCTCAACCAACTTATAATTAAGGTGTGCTCCTCTCAGAGTCATTAAACACCACACATGGTCACCTCTCGAGATCTATATGATTAAATGTGCTTAGGAGAGATATATCTAGAAGATTTTACTTATAAAATATATAGAGCTTCACAATTAAGGACAACAACCTCTTGGCACCTAATTTCCACACTTTTTCACCTCTCAGGATACAAATCATGGAAGTTATCTCGTTAAGATGGAGTTTGTCGCCAAACTCTTCCTTGCATGCGTTAACCTTATCCTAGCTGCTTGCCCTCTCGGGTAGTTGGCGATTGACGCTGGCCAAGCGATGAACATAACTCAACTAATGCGATAAGAATTATAAGCTAGATTTCTTATCAAGAACTTATCATTAACTTAAACTACTAAGAACACATTGACGAGTGGAAAGAAAAGAAGTACTGGATTGAAAAAGTATAAACATGTAATATATTAAAGAATGTAGGCCGTCAACTATTGTACAATATGAACAACATATATTACAAAAAAATGCAATTAAAAATGACAAGAAAAGAGAATGGAAACTATTACAAGTTAGAGACAATCGAAATGTGGAATCTTCTCTACTTAGAAGTTAAGCTCTTACTCCCTACCGTCTCTCTCTAGATTTTTTTGCCGATGTGGGCTCTTTGATCCATTTAGACCTTTGTAGGTTCTTTGGTCCATTCAGAACTCCCTCTCTTGGTATAAATAAAGTCCTTTTATAGGCATCTTTCGACGAGAATTTTCTATTATTCTGATCATGTCGCCTTGATAGCAGCCTTGTCACGTCACATCCATCTTCAATTATCATCCTTGTCATCTAGTAAATCTGCCTCACATGATGATGTGGTTCCTTGCCTAGAGGTGTTAGTCACCAAACGAGTTCCCATCGTGTAGCCTTTACGCGAGATGTCCCTTGCAATTCACTAGTTTCTTCCTTTCTAATCATTCTGCGTTAAGACATGGAAATCGCGTAAAATAGGCATAATACTTATGTAAGATGTATTTCTAAATATTTATGAATTTACAAAATAAATTACGCGTTTTGATCCTCTTCTTATGCGTTTTGGCCTCATTATTCTGATAAAAGAGGTTGTAATAAAGGGTATTTATACACGTTATCACCCACCCATTGAGACCCAAACTCATCCTCTTGGCGACCATGACTCTCACCCTGATAACTAAATTTGGGGGTGTATCGTTGGATTTTATTTTTGTATTTTGCTTCATATAATTTCCTGTTCTTAGCCTTTTTGCAAATATTAATGAAATCTCTATTAAGACTCTATTTACTCATTCTTTATGAAATATGCTTTTCTTGACAAATGCATCATTAATTTATTCTTTACTTGTTTTCTCTTGTTCTGTGCAAGGATAACTGATAACTTGTAGAAATACAAGTTATTATAGTCTTTTACGTAAAATAATGAAGTCTTATCGCATGAAAATGGAAGAAAATAGAGAAGAAAATAGGCAATTTGATTATTCCGCAAAATGCTTGCTACAAAAGAACTTTATCCCTGTTTTACTATGTTTTAGTACTCTTATCGTAGGATTTTAGGCGAAAAGGAGTAAAGCTCGGCAACATCATGTTTAAGCGAGAAGAACCAGTCGACCTTTGTGGCAAATAGAAGTACATGCTAGGTGTTTAAGGCACTAGCAAACAAAAGTGATTGTCGGGAAATTCAAAGAAAGGACGTTGTGCAGCGTCGTTGCAGCTTATAACCTACGACTATATCAAATATATTCGTTAGTTTCTCTATTTACCTAATTCGAACAATTCAAATTATTCCATCATAATGTTCTAAGTTGATTCCTTGTGAGCTAGCGGGGGAACCTAATGGATCTATATATCATGGGCTCTAACGATCAGAGATTAAGTGGCTAAACTCTTTTAGACTAAGTTAATCAACCTTCGTTAACTAACAGGTCATTCCACTAAAGTCTCGTAGTTGCACTCCCCCTACTATAGATATATTTGTGTCCATGTGATATAACCATGATAAGTAAGTTAATCTTTCACAGGTTGTTCGTAACCTCGGTTGGGTCAATGTACTGTTTTACCCCCAAGACTACATCTTGCTCTTTAAGTCCCACTTATCCACTATTGAACAATTGGTTTAAGGTCCAACCTATAAACCAAATCCCTCTCGGGTCAATGAGAGGATGAAGCCCCTTGTTCAAGACTTAGATTCAGCTTTTAAGGGAACAACCTATCTACTATCCCTAAAATGGGTAGGAGTGAATTTTGTCTTTCACCCTATGTCCCTAGCTATCCACGTGGTCTTACCTCTGAAATGGAAGGTTTATTGGGCTAGCGCCATTGAACTGCCCTCACCTACGTAGATCTAAGGATGATTTCGTGTGAACAGAAGTTCATAGTTAGCTCAGAATTAAGATTAAGTTATACTGGATATCTATAAACGAAATAGTCAGTTTTATGAAAGCCAACGGTGTTATAACCTAAAAGCGACTATTTCTATGGTACCAGTCTTATGTAAATTCTTTACATAGGATGCCTCCACTTCTATGTCTCTACATAAACGATTCAGGATCACATCATTTGTACTAACTACAAAGTGGACCACATCCATAGTGTCCCCAGAATAAGGTGCCCAACCGTATTCATATATCATAGACTATTTAGGTTATATACTTGAACCGTGTCCACGTTTATGTCTCTACATAAAGTTCAAGTTTACTCAATGATAGCCTTGGGTCCTTAGTTTATTGGCTTTAAGATTACAATATCAATAACGACTTTATTGAATAGAATATGATTACAAACCATGAGTTTTAGGACTTAAATTCCAACAAACTCCCACTTGGATTAAAACTCCTAGTGGGAAAAAACAATGTTGAAATTAATCATGAGAAAACTATTCATATGAATACAATAAACATACGAATACAATAAACTAGGGCATGCACCCAAATTTTCACCTACTTGTCCTAGTGTACAAACTTCATAGACCTAAACTCTTTTAGGTGACCTTCATACACTTTAGCCGTGAAGGACTTTGTAAACCAAAACAACCATAATTTGCTTAATAAGTATCAGGGTTACTACAACGTCACTACAATGCACAATCACCCAGATAAGGTAGTACAATTTTACTTTACGATTCTTCACACTAGCTCTTCCACTTAGAGTGAATACTAATTCAGATGTAGGCATTCTAACATCTTTAGAAATCAGAATCAATGTATCCAGTAAGGATAAGATCCTTAGCACAATACACTAGCACGTAGTCTTTTGTTTTCTAAACTATTTAAAATATTCTCAACAACGCTGTCCAGTGATCACGTCCGAGATTGGATTGATACCTACTGACCATCCCTACTGAGTAGCAAATATCAGGTCTAGTACATAACATTGTGACTATCAAACTCTCAACAAAGGAAGCATAGAGAATATTTATCATATTCTCAACTTCTTGAGGTGTCTTAGGACATTGTCCTTTGACAAAATGAATTCGATATATGTAAGGCAACAGATCCCGTTTGGAATTCTGCATCTTATATCTAGACAACATTTTGTTTAGATACTTGAGACATGGCTAGTGTCTTGTTCTTGTGGATCCGAACAATTTGGATTTTAAGAACACATTGTGCATTTCCAAATCTCTTATTTGAAGTTGTATAGCTAGTCATTTCTTGACGTCAGATAAATAATCTACATCATTCATTGCTCCTTTTCACAAGTCAATGGATCCTCTAAACCATCATCAAGCATGTTGATTTGGTTTTCGATAAAACCATGTAATGTTTAGGCTGATGAACAACCCTCCCACTACTTTGAGGCACTCTCAACTCTTGAGAAGGATGTGACTAACCAGATTTTTTAGTTTAATCAACTAATTTAGTTGATGAACTAGGCATGTCTGTAACATCTTTGGAAATCTTATTCAAAACAAATTTACTACGTGGTTTGATGATTCCTTATGAGGTTTTCCTCAAGAATGTGATATTTGTCTATACAAATTTCTTATTCCTTGAGGATCATAGAGAGAAGCTCATCATAAAGCGAACCATGTCCAACAAGGTCCAGTTTCTTCTTTCTGATACACCGTTCTACTTAAGCGTACTAGATGCAAAGAGTTGTGACTTGATTTTGTGCTCTATCAAATAGTCTTGGAATTTTAAGCTTACACACTCTCCACCTCAATCTAATCGAAGTGTCTTTATAGTTTTACCTAATTCATTCTCAACTTCAACCTTATATTGTTTGAACTTTTCAAGAAAATCGAACTTATGATGCATTAGGTAAACATGATCATACCTTGAATAATCATCAATAACACTAATGAAATATTTGTACCCTTTTCAAACTTTGACATTCATTGGTCCAACAGAGGTCTGAATATACAAGCTCTAAAGGTACTTTGGCTCTGAGACCTTTTCCACTAAAAGATCTCTTGGTCATTTTCCATTCAAGAAAATATTCACATTGAGAGAGTTATCTTCTAATTGATTTAGAAGTCCACTCTTAACTAATCTTCTAATCGCATTGAGACTTATGTGACCAAATCTTAATACCATATATGGGCGTTAGAAGAAACGTTTTGTCTTTTATACTAAACAATTAAGTATTAAAGACAAATTTTGCTTTAGTTAGTCTTAACGTATATAAGTTGTTCATAAGTAGAACAAAATTGAATATATTATCTAGAAGGATGAACACTTCGTAAGTAGAACAAAACTAACCAATGCTATGAATCTAACAGACAAAGCTTTAGCCAAAATTAAGAATATTAATTCTTTAACCAAAACTAAGAACATAAATAATAAAATAGTTCTAACAATACACCAAAAATAAACACAACTCATTGTCTCATAGCCCACAAACTCTTAATAGGACACAAACAAATAGTATGGATGTAAGGGTGAAACATTTAGATAGCTATTAGAAAAGAAAAACTACTCTATTAGAATTTATGTCCTAAAACGCGTAGTGGGATAAAAACGTTGAATTTAACCATGAGAGAGAATAATACATATGAGTACAATGAATATATAAAAACTAAAGCACAATGCCCAAAAAGTCTCCCACTTGTCCTAGTTTACAAACATGGTAGACCTAAACTCTATAGGTGACCCTCAAACACTTTAGCCATGAAGGCTTTTGTAAAAGGATCAACAATGTTTTGTTCAGAAGATATCTAGGTCACTGCAATGCCACCATGATTGACAATTTTCCTGATAAGATGGTACTTACATTCAATATGTTTTCCCCAATTATGGCTTCTAGGTTCTCTTGAATTTGCAACTGCACCACTGTTGTCACAGTATAAAGTGATTGGCAAATGCATATTTATAACAACTTTCAGATCTGTCAAGAATTTCCTCTGCCATACAGCTTCCATTGTGGAGTCGGCTATACAAGTTTGCTCTACGCTTTTCCACACTACTGCTCCTCCATTTAGAGTGAATACTAATCCTAATGTAGACTTTCTAGCATCTTTATCAGTTTGGAAATCAAAATCAGTGTATCCAGTAAGGATCAGATCCTTAGTACCATACACGAGCATGTAGTCTTTTATTCTTCAAAGATATTTTAGAATATTCTTAACAGTTGTCCAATGATCACATCCGAGATTGGACTGATACCTACTGACCATCCCTACTGGATAGCAAATCTCAATTCTAGTACATAACATTGCGTATATCAAAATCCCAACGGTGGAAGCATAGGGAATATTTCTCATATATATCATCAACTTCTTGACGTGTCTTAGGACATTGTTACTTTGACAAATGAATTCCATATATGTACGACAACAGACCCTTTGTGGAATTCTACATTTATACCCAGACAACATTTTGTCAATATAAGATGCTTGAGACATGGCTAGTGTTCTATTCTTACGGTTTCGAACAATTTTCATCCCAAGAACATATTGTGCATCTATCTCCTAAATCTTTCATTTGAAATTCCGTAGCTAGCCATTTTTTGACGTTATTAAGATCACCTACATGATTTCCAATGAGTAGAATATCATCGACATGTAAAACTAAGAATGCTATAATGGAATTGGCAATCTTTTTGTAAACACAAGGTTCGCCATCATTCTTCTCAAAACCATAAGACTTGATCGCAGTATCAAATCTTATATTCCAGGATCTAGATACTTGTTTTAATCCATAAATGGATTTTTGAAGCTTACAAACCTTTTGTTCTTGTCTCTGTTCTATAAACCCCTCTAGCCGAGACATATAGATACTCTCCTCAAGATTGCCATTCAGAAAATTTGTCTTGACATCCATCTGCCAGATTTCATAATCATAAAAAGTGGCGGTGGATAAGAGTATTTTGATCGATTTAAGCATGGCAATGAGAGAGAAAGTTTCTTCATAGTTTACTCGTTCTCTTTGGGTATAACTCTTTGCCACAAGTCAAGCCTTAAAAGTCTGTACTTTACTGGCTTGGTCTCGTTTTCTCTTGTAGATCCATTTACAACCAATAGGTTTAACGTCATTTGGCTGATCTACTAAAGTCCAGATAGAATTAAAGTACATAAACTCCATTTCAAGGTCCATGGCTTTGATACATTGGTCATGATCCACATCATTCATTGCTTGTTTATCAGTTAATGGATCCTCTATGTCATCATCAGATATGACGACTAGAGTTTCAGTTAAACCCACGTAGCGATCAGGCTGATAAACAACCCTCCCACTACGTTGAGGCTCTCTCAACTCTTGAGAAGGATGTGATTGACCATATTTCCTAGTTTTATCAACTACTTTAGTGGATGAACTAGGTTTATCTATAGCACGTTTGAAAATCTCATTTAATACTAGTTTACTGCGAGCTTGATGATCCTTGATGTGGTCTTCCTCTAAGAATGTGGTATTTATTGATACAAATACTTTATTTTCTTGAGCATAGTAAAACTGACCACCTCTTGATTCTTTTGGATAATCTACGAATAGGCATAATTTTGAACGATGTTCCAATTTCTTAAGATTTTGTACCAACATGTGTGCTGGACATCCCTAAATTCTAAAGTGATGTAAACTTCCTTTACGCCATTTTCATAGCTCATAAGGTGTTTCTAAAACACTTTTAGAGGGAACATTATTCAAAATATAGACAGTTGTCTCTAAAGCATATCTTCAAAAAGAATATGGGAACTGAGCAAAGCTCATCCTAGAGCAAACCATGTCTAACAAGGTTCGATTTCTTCTTTTTGATACACCGTTCTACTCAGGCGTATTTGGTGTAGAGAGTTGTGACTAAATTTTATGTTCTATCAAATAGTATTGGAATCATAAGTCTATATACTCTCAACCTCGATCAGATCGAAGTATCTTTATTATTTTACCTAAATCATTCTCAACTTCAGACTTATATTCTTTGAACTTTTCAAGAGAATCAGGCTTATGATGTATTAGGTAAATATCACCAAATCTTGAATAATCATCAATGAAGCTGATGAAATTTTTATACTCTCCTCGAGCTTTAACATTCATTGGTGCACAGAGGTCCGAATGTATGAGCTCTAAAAGTCAATTAGCTCTGAGACATTTTTCAGTAAAAGATCTCTTGGTCATTTTTCCTTCAAGATAAGATTCACAAGGACGTAAAGGGTTATCTTCTAATTGACTTAGAAGTCCACTCTTAACCAATCTCCCAATCCTATTGAGATTTATGTGACCAAGTCTCAAGTGCCATAAATAGGTGTTAGAAGAAACTTTTTGTTTTTTTATTATGAGTTTCGGTTGTTCTAAACATTTTAGTATTTAAGACAAAATGTGCTCTAGTTGGCTTAACTTATATAAGTTGTCTTCAACTATAGCAGAACAGACTTGAATACCTTTATAGAAAACGAACGCTTTATTAATTTCAAAAGATATTCTATACATTTGTTCCAAAATACAAGAAATAGATATTAAATTTCTTCTCATTTGAGATACATACAAGACAATCTTAACTATGATATATCTATCTTCAAAAAACAACTTTAAATCTCCCACTACTTCAGCTGAGACCATCTCTCCTATTCCAACCTTGATAGTGATATAGCCTTCTTGAAGCCTTTTTCAAGAACTATTTTTCTGAAATGAGAAGCAAATATGATTGGTGGCTCCTGAATCTAGTATCTAGGTTGAATTTTCATATTCCACTAAACATGTTTCAACAACAAGTAAATCATATTTACCTTAAGTTTCCTTCTCTGCCTTTTTCTCTGCAAGGTACTTTGGGTAGTTCCTTAACCATTGCCTGTTCTAGCCACAATGGTAACACTTACCTTTTTCTATAGCTTTTTTTCCCTTGTTCTGTTTGAGAGTCTTCCTTTGGTTTTAAAGGACGATCCTCTTAAAAACTTCCATTTTGTAGTAGCAACATTTTCTTCCACTTGCTTTCCCTTACCCATGGAAAGGTTCTGGAATCGCTGGAGCTCATTCAGAAGGATTGTTAGATTAAACTCTATCTTGTTCAAAGAAGCATTCATCTGAAATGGTATGAAGCTCTTCGAAAGAGACTCAAAGATAAAGCTAACCTGATTAGCCTCGTCGATGCCACCACCATTTACTTCGGCGATGTTGAAATGCATCATCATCTCCAGGACATGTTCTCTAACAGAGGTCTCCTCCTTCATATGCGTAGTGTAAATGTATTTGATTGCCTCATGTCTTAGGGGCCCCAAACATTGCCCTTAATGAATCCAAAATCTCTTTAGTCGTGGCTAAGGATTCATGTTTCTTTGCCAAAACATCAGACATGCTGGCAATAATATAGACATGGGTTTTTTCATTAGCCTTTACCCATGGATCATATGTTTCCTGACTAGTTCGATTGGCACTAGAGACATGGGTTTAAGGACATTCCTCAGTTAAGACAAATCTTAAATCATCCACCACTAGTATCATGTTAAGATTTGATTTCCATGCTGCGTAATTATCGCTGTTAAGTTTTTCGGAAGCTAAAAGACTATTGAGCTATTCATGCTGAAAAGACAAACATATTCTCTTAGTAAAAAACTATAATCCTTTAAGAACCAATCTATTTTAGCAATTACTAATAATGTACCCTTCATTATTATGTTTTGCAATGATATTTCAAAAGTTTAGAATAACCTCCAATGAAGGCTAGTTGATTACTCCTCTTTGAACCAAGACAATCTTGACTAGATGCTAACTCTATAATAACTTTTTATTCTTTATAGCACTTAGTTATGTCACTTTGGTTGAGAATGTACTAACAACTTAGTAATTCTTATAAGTGTAACCCGCCATTTTCAGATCTCATGGATCAGAATCAACATGCTCCTGAAAGTGAAAAGTCAATATGAAAATCGATTTAAGAAAATTTATTCATATTTGGAGTTTGCGGTATTCTAAATCCTATAATATAACCTTTCGAAGGGAAAGTCGCTCTAGGGCAGACAAGTAGGTGCATTATAGAAATCTCACAATTCGACCTAATGGAAGATACCGTAGGATGTGTTGTCACATATCCCTCACCCACTTACTATGAACTACTTCCTCGATTCACCTTGATATTGATCCATGCTAAAACTCTTCGAAGGGAGTTCGCTCCTATGCACGACCCAAAGCCCTACAAGGACCTCATAGTGTGAACTCTTAGGGACGCTAAAGCTAAAAGTACATTACTTCTCTCTAGCTGAAGTTTTCTATAACAATTTTAAGGGTAATAAATTACTTCATGATTATATTTAGGCTAACTTAAACTAAACATGGATCAAGTTCGAGGATATGGCCTAAATAGACTATAGTATATGAATAACGGTTGGACGCCTTATTCAAAGTAACTATGGATGTGTCCTGCTTTGTAGTTAGTACAAATGAGGTGATCCTGAATCGTTCGTGTTGTGACATGAAAGTGGGGGCATCCTAGGTTAAGTGTTTACATAAGATTGAACCATGAAATAGTCACTTTTACGTTATAACGTCGTTTACTATTTAAAACTGACTATCTCGTTTATTGATAACCTAGGTAACTTAATCTTAATCTTGAGTTGACTAAGAACTCTTGTTCACATGAGATTATTCTTAGATCTGCATAGGTGAGGGCAACTCATTAGCAGTGGCCAATAAGCCTCCCATTTTAGGGATAAGACTGGGTGAATAGTGACAGCGTGTGGAAATGACCGTTATTGTAATCCATTTTGTTAGAATAATGGGGTTAAAACGCCCGAGGGATGCTCAGAACGTGTAACTTATGTTGTAAATGCATAAATATTTAGAAATATGACTTACATAAATGTCGTTCTTGTTTCACGTGTTTAACATGTTTAAATGTAAGACAAATGGGTAAAACTAAAAGGAGCAATTCGCACGCGATATCTCATGCAAGGGCAATGCAATGGGTCGTGCTTGGCGATTAACAACTTTAGGCGATAAACCTATAACATGATAATTGGAATGATGTCACTTCTCGGGGGCAGATGATAGTTCTGACACACTCAGAGGAGCAGAGTTTTTCTGCAAAAAAAGCAGCCTATACAAGCACTTCATCCCCATAAGGGGAAGAGGCCCGAACCCTAAATAGGTTAGAGAGAAAGAGAGACTCAAGTGACCAGAGAAAAGCACAGAGAGAGAGAGCTCAAATAAAACATCTGGAGATTAAATAGTCGTGATAAAAGGAAAGATTAGTTGTTGTTTATCTTTTAGCTTGTAATAATACGTTCCATTCTTCTGTCTTTCCATTTTTTTATTTCATTGTAGTGTATGTATTGTGTATATTGTACAATGGTCATTCTTCATACATAAACTGCATGTTTACACCTTTTTAATCCACCATCTCTTAACATCTCACCTATCTTCGTGTTATTAAATGAGAAGAGTGTGATAAGTTCTTGATAAGGAGTTCAACTTATAATTTTTGTCGCGTTAGTTGAGCTATATTCATCACTTGGCCAGTGTCAATCGACAACTACCCGGGAGGAAAAGTAGCAAGGATAAGGCTAAGGCGCGCAAGAAGGAATTTGGAGACAAATTTCACCTTAGCGAGGTAGCTTCCAACATTTGTATCCCGAAAGGTGAACAAGTGTGGACAATAGGCATCGAGAGGTTGTCGTCCTTAAACGAGAAGTCCTATAAGTATTACAAGTCAAGATCTCTAGGTATAATTTGTCTAATCAAGCATAGTCATTTGTATCCCAAAAGGCGAACAAGTGTGGCGTTTAAACACTTCAAGATCATGTGCCTATTATGCAATTGTAGCATGTTAAGGTTATCACAACACCTAAGTATTTGATAGCATGTAGAATTTCTTTCAACCTTCATCTGCATATAAGTTAGATCATTTCACTCTCCCCTGGCTTAATTTACTCTCTGTGCGTGAGTCTCAAGCTGTAAATAATTAGTTGTAGTTAGCATTACATTCTTTCGACTTAATTGCCATAAAGCCAAAACGATAAGTGGAATCTAGAACTAACATCTGTAACAATTTCCTGTGTTCAACCCTGGATCACCCAGGTAAACCTGCTGTTCGCTTGCACTTGGGCGAGCCGTAGGAAAACTTTTACTCAATGAGGACTGTATTCTGCGATGAAGAGGGACATAGTGAGCGCTTTCAATGCTATGATCATGACATGTGGCTCATCGTCTAGAATCAACGCATGCCATACAGAGAGTTATGACGAACGCATTATGCGTGATGACCTGACTCGATGATGTATTACACTTGCGTTATACACACACGAATTTAGTAAGTCTAGATTGAAATTCCAACCAAATAACTGGAGACATATGGTGTAAGACGAAATTCGCTCCTACCTGCTTTAGGGTTAGTAAATAGGTTGTTCCCTTAAGGACTTAATCCAAGTCTTGAACAAGGGGCCCCACCCTCTAATTGGCCCGAGAGGGATTCGGTTTATAGGTTGGACCTTAAACCAATTGCTCAATAGTGGATCAGTGGGAATTAAGGAGCAAGATGTAATCTCGGAGGTAAAATGGTATTTTGATCCAGCCGAGCTTACAACCAACTTGTGAAGAATTAACTTACTAATCATAATTATATCAAATGGACATGAAGATATCTATAGTAAGAGGAGTGCAACTACGAGACTTTAGTGGAATGATTCTTTAGTTAACGAATGTCGATTAGCTTGGTCTAAAAGAGTTTAGGCAGTTAATCTCGAATTGTTGGAGCCCATGATCTATAGGTCCATTAGGTTCCCCTGCTAGCTCATATGGAATAAACTTCGAATAGTATGATGGAATGAGTCAAATTGTTTGATTTAGATGAAGAGAGAAAAACTGAATATGGATTCATACTTCGAAGCTCGAAAATAATGGAAATGATCAAAGTTGTAAAAAGTCAAAATGTTTACTTTTAACTTTGAAAAATCAAACTTTGACCGGCTATAGATTCAAATGTAATTTGAATTTTGAGAAAATGAATGTGGATTCATGCTCGGGAGGTCGGATTTAGTCAAGATGATTGAAATTGTAAAACGTCAAAATGTTGACTTTTGATTTGGAAAAGTCAAAGTTTGAATTTGACTTGAATGGTCATTTGACCCCTTGATTAAAGTTAGTGGGAAAATCCAACATTTTGTTGGATAATCCCACTAACTCTTAGTGGGTTATGTGATGGTAATGACATTGTCCACTAAGAGAAAATGGAATTGTGAATAAATCCACTAAAGGTTAATGAATTGTGAGGTGTTAGCTTTTGGTGATTCAATTACATGCAAATTTGCATGTAATTTATTTATAAAAGGAAAGTTTTTTCATTTTTTTAAAAAAACTTTTTGTCTTTTTATGTTTTTACTTTAAGAAAAAAAATAATTACCAAGTTTTTCCATTTCTTCACCTTTCCTAAATTTCCTTCTCTCTCAATCTAATACTTCTTTCCCACAACCCAATTCTTTGTCCAGAGGATAGTAGGTGACTACTAGTGGTGGTCCTCATTTGTGATCGAGGGGTAGACGTTTCTTTCAGAACTACAAAGGTAAAACTTTCCATAAACCCAAATTCCTTTTAGTTTAGGGTTGCATGTTAATTAGGTGCAATTAAGGTAATTTTTCGATTCTTATTTCCTTGTCTGCTTTCCCTACATACTCAACCTCAAATGTGACTACCAATTAATAGTACCACTACCATATGTATGATTAAAAAATTTAAGAAGGAAGTGATAAACAATTAAATTTAACAAATATGTATGATTACTTATTCATGTAAAAGGAAATGAATTCCAACAGAATCATGTCTACATAATTTTTTTTTTCTTTAACTACTCATGTCCATGTAAACACCTATAAATATGTAAAGGTGTATTTCTATCTAAGAAGTCTAAGACATAGTTTTCTATCTACAAGAAAAAGAAGAGAAAAAGGATAGCCCTTTTGTATACTCATCTTGAATAATAAAATAGTGATCCTTCCCCGTGGACGTAGGCATAAACTTGGCCGAACCACGTAAAACACTCTTGCAAGCTTCTCACTTCTCCTTCATCTTCATGTTACTGTGAATCTCTACTACTCAATTAAAATCACAAAGAAACAAAGTTTCTAGGGTTTGTTTACAAGAGAGAATAACTAAGAAGAAGAAGAAAAGAAAGGTAAAGTGAACCCCTCTCTTTCTTTCTTACTGTATTTTATTCTCTTTAACATGCAGGGTTAATTACCCTCATCCTCACACGTGGACGGCTACTCTTCAATCAACATGGCTTTCTTTCCTCCAAGCATTCTTCAAATCTTGCACAAATTGAGGCCCAAAACAAAAGAAAATAAAATCAGGCCCAACAAATTGGTATTAGAGCAAGGTTCTTGATTTCAAGAAACCTAATCTTGGAGGAAATTGGAGGAAGACAGACCTGGAAATGACAGTAGCAAGAGTAGAAATCGAGAAGTTCGATGGAAAGGGAGACTTTGCCTTATGGAAAGCAAAGATTAAAGCCTTGTTAGGACAGCAAAAGGCTCACAAAGCCCTTTTAGATCATTCAAAACTTCCAACAACCCTCACAGCAACACAAAAAGAAGACATGGAATTAAATGCCTATGGAATACTAATACTAAACCTTTGTGACAATATAACTAGGCAAGTCCTAGAAGAAGAGACAACACATAAAGTTTGGAAAAAATTAGAAAGCCTCTTTGCCACCAAAGATCTTCTAAACAAAATGTATCTAAGGGAAAGAAATTTCACATACAAAATGGATCCTTCAAAAACCCTAACAGAAAACTTAGATGAGTTTAAGAAAATAGTTTTAGACTTTAAAAGCCTTGAAGACAAACTCGGTGATGAAAATGAAGCATTCGTACTCCTAAATTCCCTACCTGAGGCTTACAAAAAAGTGAAAAATGCACTAAAATATGGAAGAGAATCAGTCAAAACAGATGCCATAATATCAACCCTTAAAACCAGAGAATTGGAAATACAATCATCACACAAGGAAAATCAAAGTGGAGATGGATTGTTTGTTAAAGGTAAATCCTAAAACAATCAAGGTAAAAAGAGTAACAAACCTTGTTCTAGTGAAGATAAGAAAGCTAAACAGAAAAAGAAGTTTAAATACTGTAAAAAGAAGGGACACCTAATACAAGAATGTTTTTTCCTTAAGAGAAAGAATCAAGAAAAAGAAAAAGATTCTAAAGGGAAACAACAAGAAGACTCTATAGTAGAAGGTTCATTTACTTATACCGATGCCTTGGCATCAACCATAGACCAAGCTAACCATGTAAACCCCCTTGGAAAACATGATTGGGTTCTAGACTTTGGATGCACCTACCATATGACACCTTTTAGAACATGGTTTAATACCTATAAGGAAACAATGGAGAGTCTGTGTTCATGGGGAATAATAATGTCTACAGCATTGCTGGAATTGGATTAGTTACCATGAAACTAAAAGATGGGACTGTGAAACTCCTTAGAAATGTAAGACATGTTCCCCACCTTAAAAGAAACTTAATCTCCTTAGGAATGCTAGACTCTCTAGGATGTGAATATAAAGGGAAAAGTTGAATCTTCCAAGTTTTTATGGGACCTAAAGAAGTCTTGGTTGGGGAAAAGGTAAATGATCTGTTTATAATAAAAGAGGTTGAAATGATAGAAGAGACAAACAATGTGACATCTCTAAACTTAATAGAAGCTGACCTTTGGCATAAAAGACTATCCCATATAAGTAAGAAGGGACTTGAGGTCCTATCTAAGCAAAGCATTCTCCCTCAAGAAATATGCAGCAAACTGTCCTTTTGTGAACACTTTGTGCTAGGCAAAGCAAGGAAACAAAGCTTCACCAAAGCACAACACCCAACTAAAGAAATTCTAGACTACATCCATTCGAATCTATGGGGTCCAGCATCTACTCCAAGCTTAAGTGGCTCAAGGTATTTTCTATCCTTTACTGATGATTTTTTCAAGAAATAGTTAGATCTATTTTTTAAAAACAAAGGATCAAGCTTTTGAAAAATTTAAAGAATGAAAACTAATGATAGAAAAAAAAAACTGATAAAGAGGTTAAATACCTTAGAACTGATAATGGTTTGGAGTTTTGTGGAGAGGTGTTTAATAATTTTTGCAGGAAAAGTGGAATAACAAGACACAAAACTGTGACATACACACCTCAACAAAATGGAGTGGCAGAAAGACTAAACAGAACTATAATGGAAAGGGTAAGGTGTCTATTGTCAGTTGCCATTCTAGAAGAAAAGTTTGGGCTGAACCTGCTGCCTATGCTGTGTGTCACGGACATATTTTTCCAAAGTGTGTTTACCTTTGGTTATATGCTCCGATTAGCTCCCATTTATCTTATCTTTAAGCACCATAGTTAGTTTAGGCATTTGCTTTTCATTTCGAGTCGATATGATAGGGTGTGACTCCTCGGCATTTTCATATGCAAGCCTGCCAGAGCTGAAAAAGTGAAAAATGTACTATAGGGGAGGCACACCAGTTGAATCCCCGCCCAAGCATTAGTTGTACTCTTTGCAAGCAACCCTTTTTCCTTGCAACTGACAGTCTTTAATGCTTATTGTAACGTCTATTTCAATGTATTTCTTTCTTTCCCGCGTTTTATAAATAAAATTTCCCAAGAACGCGAAGGAAGGTTACGACATACGTCGACGTTACCCGCAACTTTCGGATTTTGATCGGCTGACTTGTTCATCGAGTTAGAACAAGTGCCGCACAATCGTCCGTCTCAAGGTTGAAACGCTACGATTGTGACAAGTGGTATCAGAGCCTAAGTTGGCTGAGCGACAGTTGAGACAGAAAGATGTCGACTGTAAACCGAACGGGTAAGACCCATGAAGAACGATTGGTGGGGATCGAAGAGCAGATGCTCCACCTGATGGAAGTTCCTGATTCCATCCGATTTCTTGAGGAGCGACTTGATGAAGTCGCCAAGAAAGCCGATGCCATCGATGCGGTATCCGGTCGTCTGGACGGATTACCCATACGAGATTTGTTAGCTAGAGTCGATACTCTAGAGTCACGAGTTATAAGAACTGGAAATGTCACCTACGAGCGTGGGGACAGTTCGACGGGCGCTGCTGCCCAGATTGAAGAACGAGTTATTGAGCTAGATAACTCTCAGAAGGATATAATGGAAATGATAAACGGCATGACAGAGGATTTTCGAGCCACCCTGGATGTCGTTAGAAATGAAATCGCAGAGGTGAACACGAAGGTGAACCTTACAATGCGAGCATTGGCAAATCAAGCTCCAGCTGGAGGAGCAACTACAGGTTGCAAGATAAAGATCCCAGAACCCAAGCCCTTCTGTGGGGCAAGGGATGCAAAGGCACTGGAAAACTTTATCTTTGACATTGAGCAGTATTTCAAAGCCACGAACACCAATACGGAAGAAGCCAAAGTGACGTTGGCGACCATGCGTCTATCTGAAGATGCAAAGTTGTGGTGGAGATCCCGATATGTGGACATTCAGGAAGGGCGTTGCACAATAGATACTTGGGACAGTTTGAAGAGAGAACTCCGCTCGCAATTTTTCCCCGAGAATGTTGAAATTTTGGCACGTCGGAAATTGCGGGAGTTAAAACACACTGGAACCATTCGGGAGTATGTGAAGCAATTCGCTGGGCTGATGCTGGATATATCAGATATGACCGAGAAAGACAAAATCTTCAGTTTTGTCGAAGGGTTGAAGCCGTGGGCAAGGACTAAGCTGTATGAGCAGAAAGTTCAAGACCTCACGTCAGCCTATGCAACAGCTGAACGTTTGTTTGATCTGTCCGGTGACACTCAAGAGACGAGACGTCATCAAAGCTCTTCACCCGGAAGAGATAGAAACAGCCGACCGAATTCTCCCAAGGCTGTCAGTGAAAACAGAAGTCCCAGTCGAGACCGCAAGCCTTTCCAGTCCAACACAAGGGACACTTGGAAAAGACGTGATGGTACAAACACGTCGAATCGTCCCATCAGTTGCTATATATGTAACGGGCCACATCTGGCAAGGGAATGCCCAGATAAATCGGCCTTCTATGCCTTTCAAGCTTCTTTGGCTGCGGATTCAGAAGACCAGCTAAGTCAACCAAAGAAGGAAGATGGGCAAGTGGAGGAAATCCAAAATGTCAGAGTGGGAGCCATAAGACTCTTGTCGTCCCTTCAGAAGAAAGCGGGGGAGACAAGTGGAAGTACAAAAGGGGGTCTGATATATGTTGACACCTGGATCAACCGAAAGCGTGCAAGGAGCACTATGGTCGACTCCGGTGCAACTCACAATTTCATAACGGTGGCTGAAGCCAGACGATTGAACCTTCATTGGAAGAAGGATGCGGGAAAAATGAAGGCCGTGAACTCTACAGCTCTACCCGTCGTTGGAGTAGTGAAACGAGCGGTGATACAGTTGGGAGGATGGAGCGGCTTCGTCGATTTCGTAGTGGTAGGCATGGATGACTTTGACATAGTCCTTGGAATGGAATTCCTTCTTGGACATCAAGTGATCATGATGCCTGCAGCTAGATGTCTGGTGATCACGGGGTCTACCCCCACCGTTGTGCAGACAGACCTTCGGCAACCCAAAGGACTGAGAACGATCTCGGCCATGCAACTGAGGGAGGGCCGTGTTCAGGAGGACACAAGGTGTGTCGTGGAGAAATGTTGTGATGGGAAACGTGATAGTTTGCCCATGTCAGAGTTGCCTACGAAGAGAAATTGCCGTATGGCGCAGTTGGAGTCAACTGGACTCCGGAGACAGTCACAGAGATTGTCTAGTGCAGGATTCACTAGAACTGCAAAAGCTCCGTACGAAGATCAAGTCATCCTACGGAAGGAAGAGAATGGACGGTTGTGTGCCGACAACCGTGTCCTAAAGCAAGCCCCGAGGAGAGGGCCAACTTTTGGGTCCATGAGTGTGACCCAACCCGTTGAAGCTTACGCTGAGGCGTCTTGTCGTGCGTCGGGTGGTGTCCTAGTGCAGAGTGGACACCCCG
Organism: Cucumis hystrix; assembly: GCA_025688845.1. Classification (NCBI taxonomy): domain Eukaryota; kingdom Viridiplantae; phylum Streptophyta; class Magnoliopsida; order Cucurbitales; family Cucurbitaceae; genus Cucumis; species Cucumis hystrix. The sequence continues at coordinate 14,363,986 of CM046888.1, read as the reverse complement.
TTGCATCTGAGAATCTGAATCAGAGTACGACAGAAGGTACCTGTATGGTGTCTGCAGAAGAAACGCTTGCCATAGCACACAGTCTGAGGCGTGGGAGACAGTGTTCCCATAAATCAACTTTTGTCAGAGAGAGGAACGACGATGTTGCCGGTCATTTTGGTACTAAGCCGAACCTGGCTTCGAATCAAGCAAGGAGTAGGGGAGATGTACTCAAGCTTGATTTTGGGTCAGAACGTAGTAAGAGAAGCAATCATGGGGTTCCGCAGATGTTATCTCGTACACGGGCATGTCAGGTTGATGGCCCAATACGGGACGCTTCAAAGGAATTCCTGCAGGAAAACTCTTTCACTCAAAATGGCGCGAGCTTGATGAAGGCCGGTAAGTTAGTGCAAAGGAGTGGGGGTCAGTCATTAAGGGCAACCCAACCTTGTGTCACAGCTGGGAATAGTTCGTCAACTGACAGAAGTCCACCAGAGAGTGTTGGTGGCGGACGACATGTGTTGTCGCCCCTTGTTGATTTTCCTTGTATGAGAAAGGGTCCTCAGATTCGTAACGTTGTGCAGAGGTGGAAGTAGAAGTCAGACATCGTCTGGACCGATCGAGGGGAAGTCCTTGCTAAGAAAGCGAGGAAAAGAAGAAGAAGACCCACGGGGAGGAAACACAAGTTCATGGTGAAGTGGAAGAGCCTCCTCGTGGAAGAAGCAAGCAGAAGACGTACCAATGATCATGAAGCGTGGAAGCAGAAGATCGAAGAATTCCAGCTTTGACAGTCGACGGGGACGTCAACTCTTTAAGTGGGGGAGTGTGTCACGGACATATTTTTCCAAAGTGTGTTTACCTTTGGTTATATGCTCCGATTAGCTCCCATTTATCTTATCTTTAAGCACCATAGTTAGTTTAGGCATTTGCTTTTCATTTCGAGTCGATATGATAGGGTGTGACTCCTCGGCATTTTCATATGCAAGCCTGCCAGAGCTGAAAAAGTGAAAAATGTACTATAGGGGAGGCACACCAGTTGAATCCCCGCCCAAGCATTAGTTGTACTCTTTGCAAGCAACCCTTTTTCCTTGCAACTGACAGTCTTTAATGCTTATTATAACGTCTATTTCAATGTATTTCTTTCTTTCCCGCGTTTTATAAATAAAATTTCCCAAGAACGCGAAGGAAGGTTACGACATACGTCGACGTTACCCGCAACTTTCGAATTTTGATCGGCTGACTTGTTCACCAAGTTAGAACAAGTGCCGCACAATCGTCCGTCTCAAGGTTGAAACGCTACGATTGTGACACTGTGCACACATTGAATAGAAGCCCTCACACCTTCTTAGGACTCCTAACACCTGAGAAGAAATGGTCCAAATACCCACCAAATCTAAGTGACCTTAAGGTGTTTGGATGTGTATGGTATGTCCACCAAAATAAAGGGAAACTAAAGGCCAGAGCTGCTAAGTGTATGTTTGTTGGTTTCACAGAAGAGGTAAAGGGTTTCAAACTGTGGCACCCTACCAACAAGAGGTTTATAATCAGTAGGGATGTTCTATTCAGAGAAACAGAAATGTTTATGCAGCGGAAAAGCAGCACTGAAAGGAACTCAGATGACACAGAATCCGATATTACTCAGATTGATGTGGAGAATACAAGAAACAATGTCCAACCTATTGAGAAACCTACAGTTACTGAACAAGAACAAATGGAGAACTTAAGTGAAGAACAAGCTGGAATTATTGAAGAACAACCTGACTTGAGCCAATATTCCCTAGCAAGAGACAGACAAAGAAGGGTAATTGTCCCTCCAGCCAGGTATGTTGAAACTAACTACATAAGTTTTGTTCTAAATGCTACAGTAGTTCCTAATGATTCAGAACCAAGTTCCTTTGAGGAAGCCGTGAATGGTAGTAATGCTAGACACTGGATTGAAGCTATTAATGAAGAAATAAATTCACTAAATGTGAATGATACTTGGACACTAACTTCTCTACCTAAAGGATGCAAACCAATAGCATCTAAGTGGATCTACAAACTCAAAGAAGGAATTACAAAAGACTCACAACCAAGGTACAAGGCAAGGCTGGTAGCAAAGGGTTTCACTCAAAGAGAAGGTATAGACTATTCTGAAATTTTTTCTCCTGTTGTTAAGCAGACTTCTATTAGACTTCTCTTATCCCTAGTTGCTCAAAACAATCTAGAATTGGATCAACTTGATGTAAAAACAGCTTTTCTTCATGGCTATCTAGAAGAAACAATCTATATGGTTCAACCTAAGGGTTTTGAGGCTCAAGGTAAAGAAGACCTATACTGTTTACTAAAAAAGTTAATATATGGGTTGAAACAATCTCCTAGATGTTGGTATAGAAGATTTGATGACTTTATTGCTAGTTTGGGTTTTCAAAGAAGCTCATATGACATGTGTGTCTACATAAACTCAACAACCTATAAGGACAAGGTTTATTTGTTACTCTATGTGGATGATATGCTTCTTGCTGGAAGTTCTAAAGAAGAATTAACTCATGTTAAAAATCTTTTGAGTAAAGAATTTGACATGAAAGACTTAGGAGAATCAAGGAAGATTCTAGGTATTCACATCACTAGAGATAGAGACCAATCTATACTAAGCATAAATCAAACAACCTACTGTGAGAAAGTGATCAAAAGATTCAACCTCACCAATGCTAGACCTGTTACTCTCCCTATTGCACAACACTTTAAACTATCAGCTGCTAATTCCCCTAGTGAGACAGATATAAATCACAAATTACAAATGCTGAATGTTCCCTACAGCCAAGCAGTGGGAAACTTAATGTACTTAATGATCTCTACTAGACCTGATCTATCCTATGCAGCAAGCCTAGTCAACAGGTTTATGGCTAATTCTGGAAAACAACACTAAGAAGCTACTAAGTGGATTTTGAGATACCAAATCTGGTTTAAATATGTTAAACTAAACTATCAAAGGACATCTGAGACAAAATTAGAATTGATAAGTTATGTGGATTCAGATTTCGCAGGTGACAATGACAAAAGAAGAATCCTAACCGGATATGTATTTCTCTACGGTCCTAATCTAATTAGTTGAAAAACAACCCTACAATCTATAGTTGCTCTCTTAACTACAGAAGCAGAAACATAGCATTAACAGAAGCTGTAAAAGAGGGATTGTGGCTCAAAGGACTGATGAAGGACTTTGGAATCAAATAGTCGATTTTAAAAATCTTCTGTGGCAACCAAAGTGTCATCACCTATCCAAGAGCCCACAATACCATAGTAGAACAAAGCATATAGATATTAAATATCATTTCATACGAGAAAAAATTGAAGTAGGCGAACTACAAGTACTTAAAGTACATACCTCTAAGAATGCCGCTGACATGCTTACGAAGCCGGTCTCAACACTGAAGCTCCAGAAGTGCTTTGAGCTGATAGGTTTCAACCTACCTGAAAAAGGATAGATAAGAAGAAAAAGAGTAAGACGGAAGGATCCCTAACATATTTCAAGTTGGATTCAAGGTGGAGATTGTAAAAGGAAATAAATTCCAAGAGAATCATGTCTACATAATTTTTTTTTCTTTAACTACTCATGTCCATGTAAACACCTATAAATATGTAAAGGTGTATTTCTATCTAAGAAGTCTAAGACATAGTTTTCTATCTACAAGAAAAAGAAGAGAAAAAGGAGAGCCCTTTTGTATACTCATCTTGAATAATAAAATAGTGATCCTTCCCCGTGGACGTAGGCATATACTTGGCCGAACCACGTAAAACACTCTTGCAAGCTTCTCCCTTCTCCTTCATTTTCATGTTACTGTGAATCTCTACTACTCAATTAAAATCACAAAGAAACAAAGTTTCTAGGGTTTGTTTACAAGAGAGAATAACTAAGAAGAAGAAGAAAAAGAAAAAAGGTAAAGTGAACCCCTCTCTTTCTTTCTTTTCGTATTTTCTTCTCTCTAACATGCAGGGTTAATTACCCTCATCCTCACACGTGGACGGCTACTCTTCAATCAACATGGCTTTCTTTACTCCAAGCATTCTTCAAATTCTGCACAAATTGAGGCCCAAAATAAAAGAAAATAAAATCAGGCCCAACAATTCATTTATGACAATAAGTTTCAATACCTCTAACACTTCTTCCTTTTTAGTTTTATATTTTTCAATAGTGGTTTTACAAATAACACTCCCTTCGAGGCTCAAATTATTTTGGAAAGGTTCAAAACCTCGTATTAGCATATGTTCCATTAAGTTTGCAATTTCAAAGTGGAAATAAAATTAGGTTACAAAACAATAGAATGCAACAAAATGTAAATATTAGCATTACCTTAGATCATTTTTTTCTTTAAGTTGGCACAAAGAATGAGTAGATAAAACTTGAAAGCAACAAAAACTTAGGATAACAAGTTTAACTCAAAGGATGCAACTATATTTATACTAAAATTGGATTGTCCTTATTCTTGTTATGGAAATTTAAAAGACAATTTTTTAATTATAATAATCATACGTATTTATTTAGGGTCTTTTAAAAAAAATAACAAAGCGGCTGAATCTTTACACGCTATAGAAAATTTCGAAAACAGAAAAAGACCACAGACACACAATGAAAAATACCAAAAATGTCCCATAATTATTTTTCGGTTTGTTATATTTATGAAAATTAACCTATTTATTTCTTACAAAATGTTACAAATAATTTATTTCCCATGTTACAAAGAACTTATATTTTTTATGTGATGGAATTTGGAAAACCAAACCTATTTTGTTTGAGTGCAAAATAGTTACAAACAATGTTAAATGTTTTAAATGATTTGTAAAAACATTATTCACGGACACAATGATTGTTTAGTTGGTCATATGGGGTGACTTTCTCCCTCCTCTATTTATTATAGGACTTATATTTGTTTATTATTACATTATAATTGAACAAATATCGAAAGAATAAATTAAAATTATTATTTATTACTAGCCAAATAAAAAATAAAAAAGATTATTTATTACAAACAACATACGAAGATGTGAGAGGTTTTCTTTTATTATCTATAGTATATATAAAAGTATGGATGAGGATAAACTTTTTGTTTCCAATTTTGCCCTTATTCTTAGTAGATTTGTTGGTTTCTTACTTGAGTTTTATTGTAATTTGCTTTTTATTTATTTTAATTTGAAATTAATTATTGATAAATACTTGGATATAAATAATTTTAACTTTTTCTCTCCAATTAATTATATCATTAAAAGTTCTCTAAAACCATTCACATTCTCTTATCTTCCACATATTAACATTCCACTTTCTTGCATATTAACTATTTTGTAATTATATTAACCTTTCAAATTCTTTTCCCTTTTCAAATATTTGGGTATAAATATCCATTCTTTTTTTTTTTCTATGCATGTTCACAATAAAAAGTTATGGGTGTGAAAAAATTAGTCTTCCAAATGAAGATTTGTGAGCCAAGGTTGCTACAAAAGCGCCTACAAACCCTTCATCATATTTTTGTGATGCCTAGGAGCAACCAATCAACCCAATAAAAAAGATGCAGAGAAATTCATGAGAATTCAAGGATGAAGAATGTAAAAGGGGAGACTAAAAAGAGAACGGTCAGAAACGTCATTTCTAAAAAAGAACAAAGTGACATGCGGATGCCAAAGAACTATTTTCCAGTTTTTAATCATTGCTTTGTAATTAAGTTAAATGTAAAAGAATGCATTCTTTGCTCATGTTATTTTTTTCAATTTAATTAATTTTGTTTTTATTAGTTTTTTATTAATAAAATGGTGAAGTGTGGCTAATACACTTTTATTGTGTTTGAATTACGTAACTTTTGTTGGAATCTAATTATTAGTTATAGTTATAGGTAATACAATGGGTAAAAGAAGAAATATGAGAGTAGTTTCTCCATTTTGTCCTAAGAAAATTCATTAAAAATAATAAAAACTTTAAATTTAATTTTTTTTAGAATTTTAAAAGTTATAGAAGTTGAATAGTTTGATCAAGTAATTATTAAAAAGTCATAACAAATTTATGATTTGACAATAAAGTATAATAAATTTAAGAATTGGAAAAGTTTAAAATTTTCAATAATTTAACAATACTATTCCTCTTGAAATTAGATAGACATAATCTCTACGTACCTTTATCTATAAAAATCTTGTATGTGTTTTTGTTTTTTTTCCAAACTCAACCCCTTTTCCAAAATTAGTTGTTTGATATGTAATGTGCTAGAGCATAATAGATAATCACACATTTCTATAAAAAGTTATGTAAGTTTACTTTTTTCTTCTTGACAGATAATTTATTTATTTGGTGTGATATGAGATATTAGATAATTGCAATAAGTTTTTTTTTTCCTTCCTAGAATAAATTATAAAGTAAGTGCTTTAATAAATAATGTATGGTTATATTTGAAAAAATAATTTTTAGTTTGATTTTAAACATCAACAAGTAGATTAAAAAAAAATTATCTCAAGTGCTTATACTAATCTCTTCCCTCCAATATATGTTTCCACGTTTTCTTTACCGAATACAATCTTCTTCCTAATAAGAAATGATATAAACTTTGGAAAAAAAATATTTTTAAAATGAAAATAACATGTTTTGCTAAAAACAAAGTTATGTTATAATTCAAGAATTTAACATTGATTATAAGTTTATTTTTTAATGCATTATATCTTATAGAATACATTAAACATTAAAACATTAACATAAAATCACTTTTAATCTTCTCCATTTTGCTCTTTCATTTTAGAATACCTTTTTATGCAAACATTTTTTTCTTCAATGAACTCATTATCCAATAATTTTAACAATAACAATAATAATGTATCTTTTATACTTTTGTTTTTAAATGATGTATCTTTTGTACTTTTGAAAATTAAATTTGTTGAATTTTGTTATATATGATTTTTTTTATTTTCATATCTTTACATTCATTTAACAAGTTAAAAGAGTCACGTGCTATGCACGTGTTGAATGACTAGTTTTTAAAAAAGAGGTAAATTAAGTGACAATAACTTAAAATTGACATTAAAACATAAAAAATAACCATGGGTGACTTTTTTATAAATTAAAACAATAACTTAAGATTGACATTAATACGTAAGGTAATATTGAAATTTATAATTTGACAAAGGATAAAATCGTCAAAAATGATTCTCTTCTTAAGCCACTTAGAATAGTAAGGATGAGGACGAAGATAAGTAGGTAAGAATAGGGATATTAAAAGCAAGGCTAATGATAGATATAATATCAAACCCATTTTTTAAATATGGCTTAAAGAAAAATGATTCTGCTACCAAATTAATATTTTTTCAAAATTCTATTTTAAAATTATATACCAAACAACCCTTTAAAATATGCTTTTGAATTGAGCCCTTTGGACTACATTTGTATTTTAAAACTCATTTCGTCTCGAAATCCAAACCTCTTTTTTACTATTTTATTGTTTCACATCTCATTTCCATTTTGTCTTTAATAACCTACGCTTGCACACACTTATCTAATTTGCATTAATCGTGACCACATTCTAGCTCTCCAAACACATCTTTAAAATTTTAAATAGACTATTTTCAAATATAACAAACTGGACCAAAATATTTACAAAATATAGTGAAATGTCACCGTCTATCTACGATGAATCACGATAGACTATAGACTATAGACTATAGACTATAGACACAGATACTAGTCCATCGTGGTCTATCACACTTAAATTATGATGTTTTAAAAATATTTTCAGAAGTTTTGTTATTTAAAATAATTTTCTATTTTAAATTCGAGCATGGATAATTTGATTTAAATAAATATTTTATGTTTAAATCTTATTTTGGTTCCTAAACATTTTACAACGTGTCCCCGAACTTTTTTAAAAATACTTACTTTGGTTACCGTCATTAAGATTTCGTAAACTTTTTATATTTAGATGATTTGGCTTTATATTATCATATTACTTAAACCGATAAATAACCAATAAATCTTGTTAATTTATTCTAAATCTTTTATACCAACACATTTGTCAAATTTGTTATTTATTATCCAAAACTCAAATATCTTACATCCTAATTCTCCACATTTTTTTTTATGAATTTTGAAAGAGATCAAAAGAGAAAAAAAGTAAATAGAATTGACATATTGTGGATAGCATCCATAACAAAGCAATATATATATAAAAAGTACAACTTGTGTATAAATTAAACTCGATCTAGATTCATTATTTAATTAATATGATTTATTATTTAAGTAATACGATGAAGGTAGAGTCTAATGAATCATAACACCCCTCCTAAAAAAAATGAGGAAAAAAGAATTGGGAGGGAGGAAAATAAAAGAGTCACAAAAAGTGAGAAGTGCAGTAGAATATGCTTACAACCAATATTTGAAAGGAAAAATGACTTTTTTAGTTATTCGATAAACATAAATTTACCGTATGATATTTAATAAAAAATATGCTGTTGTTAAAAAATTTAGTTTAGTCCTCAAAATTAAGATTTAAAAGAATATTTGAACATAAGATTAGCTTATAAATGGGTTAGAAATAGATTAAGAAGACCAGTGGTCAACCTTTTATAATTATTTTTATCCTTAAAATAAAACACGTTTTAAAACTGAATCGTCAAATTTCAACCCATACTCACCTTTAGGAGAAAAGGGGGAGAAAAGGGGGAAAAAAGAAAAAAGAAAAAACACCGGGACATCTCTTGCTCAATCCGCCGGTGTCCGCCGTCCCATTTTTCAGCATCAGTCACCGGATAATTCTACCGTCGACTCGTCAACTGATCGTCAATCATGCCGGAAGACACCCTTCCTATAGACTATGTAATGGAAGCCGCCTCCGGACCTCACTTCTCTGGCCTCCGACTCGATGGACGTCTCGCCTCTCCGCCCTCTTCCTCAACTTCCTCTCCGGCTCACCGCTCTTCTTTTTCGTCTTCCTTTGCACAGGCCGATACCAACTCTCCCAGGCAGCCCTTTGTCATCGGTAATTTTTCTATCTGTTCTTGATTACTTTGTGAGGGGATTTGGATTTTTATGGATGAGTTTGTTTATTTTTTTTCATCTTCGCCATTCCTGTTTTGTTGATCCTCCATTAAAACTTACAACTCTTTCCGTTTGGATCGACATCGTTATAATTGTTGGTATTATTAATTTGCTAGGTGTTTCTGGAGGTACCGCTTCTGGGAAGACGACGGTGTGTGACATGATTATCCAGCAACTTCATGATCACAGGGTTGTGCTGGTCAATCAGGTTAGCTTCTTATCTGCTGGATCCTACTCTAGATTTTCTTCCGTTTCCTGAACTTCATGGCTTTGCTGTAGGACTCGTTTTACCGCGGGTTGACAGCTGAGGAACTAGAACGCGTACACGAGTATAACTTTGATCATCCTGGTAATGACATTAGTGATTTCTATTTTTTTTTTTTTTGTCTACTCTCATTGTAAAGGAAAGCACAGAGATTCAATGCTGTATCAGCTGTAAAATATTTCTTAAATGTATGTGATAACGATTTGATTGCTTTTAAACTAGGCGATGTTGAGTATAGATAAACGGGGATTAAGTTTTCCATAATTCAGTAGCATAAGCTACTGGGTTTAGTTATCATTATATTCAATAGAAACAGTACATAATATATTTCCCTCTCTTTGATTATTTTAATTGAATTGTTCCTAGATTCTTTTGACACCGAGCAGCTTGTAGATTGTATCGAGAAGCTAAAGAGTGGCCAACCTTACCATGTCCCAATTTATGATTTTAAAACTCACCAACGCTGTGTCGATAGTTTTCGACAGGTGCCGACAGCTCTTTCCAAGTGTTCACTTGTTTTTCTTTCTTGAGGGTATTGGGCATGTTCTTTGGTACAATTCTTTCAGAAAATTAATCATTGGTTTGCACCAGGTCAATGCATCTAATGTTATCATCTTGGAAGGTATTTTGGTTTTCCATGACCAAAGAGTCCGCAATCTGATGAATATGAAGATATTTGTTGACACAGGTTCAAAATCTTGCTGCTATTACGTTCTTTACTATTTTCTTTCTTTTTTCATTTTAACCCTGTGTAATTTCACTTTTCACATCGTAGGCTTTAGACTTTTGTCATGATTGTATGGAATTTCTTGCAAAGCTTACGCATTACACTCGATGAATAGTATGAGTGAAGAGCTCGGAACTGAGACTTAGTGAGAACATTTTGTTTAAAGTTTCTCAAATCCTGTGGATGAAATGAGATATGTGAATGCTGAAGGGAAGAGTAGGAACAAAGGGTTTGTTGGTCTTCTTTGGGGCTGACATTTTATTATTTTCAAATGTGCAAGAGATTTGATTGAAATAGATTTTGTTCCTCTACATATTACCATTACTTATTAAATAATCTCTACCTTCACCTAATGTTTGGTATTGCATTGATTTTAGATCCTGATGTGAGGCTTGCTCGTAGAATTAGACGTGATACGGTAGAAAGGGGCAGGGACATTAACTCTGTTCTTGAACAGGTAAAATATAAATATTCTTTCCTGAATTAAACCTATTCCATCTTTAATTAAAACGGTTGAAGGCTGTGTATACATTGAAATATTTCGCAAGTCTTGCATAGCTTACTATCATCATACTATCTTTCCTTCAGACCCTAAGGATTTTGAAAATGCTCCCCCAGCTCATTACTTGGTTATTATCATAACTAAATCATAATCAATTTGAGAGCATTGTGAAAAAAGAAAGATGTCGAGGAACTCATTACCTTGAGCCAAATCATTTTTTCTAATCATGGCCCGAGAAGAAATCCAAATCATGCCTCCCTTCCCCAGTCTAAGCAACCAAAATCAAGTTTATGTCTGAATAGTTGAAAAATAACCTCAATCTAACCTGATCAAAAAGTTATTCTTGCAATGATTTACTTGGTCATGGACTCATGTCCTACTCAATGATATCGCAGGCTTGTTTATCATTTAGAGCAGTGACTAAGGGGAATAGTTGAAGTGTCAGAAGGATTTGCTTTTGTTTATGTGAGCTGAGCAAGTTTTATAGTTTGTGTATGAATTTCATAGCAGGAATAACAATAACAATACTTCAGTGTACAACATCTGACTGGCATTCCTTTGAAATTTGTTTTTAAATTCATTATATACTTGAGTGATGTTTTCATTTGTATTATTTGTGCAGTATGCCAAATTTGTAAAACCTGCTTTTGATGATTTCATTCTGCCATCAAAGAAGTATGCTGATGTGATCATACCACGTGGGGGTGATAACCATGTTGCAATTGATTTGATTGTGCAACACATCCATACTAAGTTAGGCCAGCATGACCTATGCAAAATATACCCCAATGTTACTGTCATTCAGTCAACATTTCAGGTATCATATAACATTTTCAAATAGCAATTCCCTCTAATTAATACTTTATGTTCCTCTTTTTCCTCTAAAGGACTGACCAAATAGGCTAAACTTTTTACCTTTAGTTGTCTGTCCATATTGTTACACTTCAACCGGAATCAATCTTCACCAGCCTTGTGGAAAAAATTGTGTAGACTGAGATTTATAACAGTAGACTCGAGGTTCTTATCTTTTCTAAAAAAAGTGTCAAAGATATGTGCAACAGAGATGGAACTTGTTGCTTGAGAAATGAGCCGACTGTTATCACTGGTTTAGAGGTTTACCAGAAATTCTGTTTACCATTTATGTTGATTGTTTCAAACCAGACTGTTAGATTAATACCTCACTAAATACTAATTTTCATAAACAAAAGAAAGGATAAACCCAAGTGACAAGGTACTCACCAATTCAAGAAGGTGAAAGACTCTTGGTGTGATCTACTAAGTCACAAAAGTTTAAATTCCAAAAACACTACCAGCCAACTAAATACCCCAAACAACAATATATGCGAACAGTACAATATCAGTAACAATCAACACAGAACTGGCCGGGGGGTGGGGGGTGGTTGATACTTGGATGACAATTCATATTCGTTCATTGATCTGTAGCTAGAGGAATACCCAATCACCAACAAAAAATTCATACTCTCTGCATTGTCTATTTGCAAATTTCTTTATTCAATTTTGGGCTGACTAGGGTGTAATCGTAATTGTTGAACCATTTCATCACTTTCGACCAACTGCTGGTCAAGAGTGTCATTTGTGGTCTTCTGGCTACCATAAAGCATAAGTGTGGGTGGGGGCCAACCATAGACAATTTGAAAAGATGAAGTTTTCAAATTGGAGTGATAGGTCGTGCTGTGGCATACTCAGCCCAATGAAGCGACCTACTTAGTCGATCAACTGTCACAAATCCTGGAATGTAATCATGCAATCATGGAAGCCCCTCAACGAAATCCATCGAAATGTCTTTCCAAATTCGATCAGGCATCTAAAAGGGTTGCAGAAGTTCAGCTGGTGACATGGATCCGCTCTTGTTGCTTTGGCAAGCGATGCATTCATCCACATTTCTTAACCATTCCCTTCATTCTTGACCAATAGAGTTCTTCCTGTCTATTGCTTGTATGCTCTCAAGAATCCCAAGTGGCCAACCATAACCGAATCATGGTAGGGTTGTAACATAGCGGGAATACATTTAGAGTTGGGTGTAACTGTCATCACTAACCGCCCTTTGTACATCGGGGTGTCTTGTTTTAAGAACTTAGGATGGCTGTAATCAGTGCACACTTTCTGGAAAAATTCAACTGGACTCACTTCTTCCTCCACAATATCTACCTCAAGGATGGTCAAATTGATAGTTGTTGAAATGTACAATAGGTGGCATATGGGAAAAGAGCATCAACAACTTTGTTCTCTAAACCAGGGCAATATTGGATCTCAAATTCATATCCCAAAAGTCTTGCCACCCAATTTTGTAACCTTGGAGGAATGGACTTTTGCTCAACCAAAAACTACAAAGGTTGTTGGTCAGTTCACCTGATAAATCTTCTTCCCTAACTAGTTGGATCACCATCATTGGACACCATTACTATAGCCATGAATTCTCGCTCATAGCTAATTAGTAGGATCTCCATCATTGGACAACCATCACTATAGCCATGAGTTTTTGGTCATAGGCTGACTTAGCTTGGGCTCTAGCAGACAACATATGGCTAAACTATCCAAGGCAGAGGAAAACCTTGGTCATCAATTTTGGGAGTGCTAGTATGTTCGGGCTGTGTGGAATTCTCTTCTACAAGAGTTTGGCATTAGCTACGCTAGCTAACGGAGCATTCGTGCGACAATTGAGGAATTACTCACACATCCACCTTTCAGAAAGAAAATGTGTTTTTTGTGGCTTGCTGGGTGCGTGCTGTGATTTGGGATGTATGGATGGAGAGGAATGATCGGGTGTTCGTGGTAGGGAAAGGGACCTTAGTGAGGTTTGGTCTTTGGTTAGATTTCATGTGCCCCTTTGGGCTTCGATTTTGAAGTACTTTTTTAACTATTCCATTGGAAACATTTTACTCAGTTGGAACCCATTCTTATAGTTTGGAGTGTTTTTTTGGGCTTCTGCCATTGTACTATTTCATTCTATCTCAATGAAAATTGTTGTTTCTATAGAAAAAAAACATATGGCTAAAATAGACCATGGGCCTTTGATTTTGAGAGAGTACAACCCCAATTGCCATTTTAGATGGATTTATCTCTACAATGAAAGGAATGGAGTAACTGGGCAAAGCCAACATAGGCAACATAATGGTGACCGTTTTTAGAGCTTCAAAGGCAGACACGTCTTCATTTGTCCTAGTAAATATGTTGTTTTCGATCATTGGTGTAAGGGTTGGGCGTTTTGGCCATAATTCAAGATAAAATGCTTACAGTAGCTAGTAATGCACCCAGAAAAGTTCAAAGTTCCGTAACGTTCAACGGTTGTGGCCAATCAAAGATAGCTCAAATCTTCATTGGATAAGCCTCAACTCCTTCGGTTGACCCAATGACCCGGATAATCTAACTTTCTTTTGTTAAAGTGCACTTCTTGAGATTGGCAAATAAAGTGTTTCCGCACGATGTATTGAAAACCATAATGTGATGAGTTTGTGGGATTCCATATAAGGACTATCACAAGAATGTTGTCAAAGAATACAAGAATGCACCTCGTAGGAATGGGCAAAAAACTATGTCCATGAGGTGCTTGGAAGGTGGCTAACAATTCTTAAAGCCAAAAGGAATCACTAAAAACTCATAGTGACCTTCACGAGTGTGAAACACAATCTCAATTACGTATGCCTTATTTACCCTAATTTGGTGATAGTCTGAGTAGAGATCCAATTTAGAGTATATTTTTGCCCCATTAAGTTCGTCAAGGAGTTCTTCAATGATAGCCATAGGAATGGGAAACTTGTCTGGGATGGTAGCTTCACTCAATATATGATAATCACACAAAATCTCCAACTACCATATTTCTTTTTTACAAGGAGGGCATGGCTTGCGTATGTTGTTGAGATGTATAAATCCAGTTGAGAGCATCTCATCAATCTATCTCTCAATTTCATCCTAGTAGATGGCAGGGTAACAGTAGGGCCTCAGGCTGAAGGGTTGCTTCCGCTTTGTTAGCATGATGCAATGATCAAGGTCTCGTGAGGCTTAAGGCTGAAGATTTGGTATATATCTTCATACTTATTTTACAATCTATTGATCTCTGATGGTAGTGATGAAATCAGAGTTGCCATGGGAACATTAACGTTATTCACTTGAGCAGTAATGACCCGTAGTTGCAGGAGGAATCCCTGATTACCTTGTTCCCACGAATGCTTCAATGTATTAAGAGATACATCTCTCCTTATAAGCATAGAATCTCCTCTGTCACCACCCAAGAATCTCCTTGGGGAATCGCTATGGTCCAACTCTTCCAGTCCACCTCTGTCACTCCCAGAGTATTGAGTTATTGCATCCCAAGTATAAGGTCAATGTCTCCTAATCAAGCGACAGGAAGTCCTCTGTAACCATGAGATCTGAAAAGGACAAAACCACTTTTTTGCAAATGCCCTTTACCACAACTTGCTTCCCTTATTCTGAGGATCATCCCATAGTTGGCAGTATTGGAAATAAGAAGTTTAAGCTTGTTGACCACCTGCGGGGAAATGAAATTGTGTGGCTCCCCAATCAACCAAAACCACAACCTCTTTGTCTTCCAGCTTTCCCTTTACTTTATGGTATCAGAATTCATAATTTCGACTACAATGTTCAAGAATAGCTCAATGGCTCAACCATCTCTTCAACCGGTTCCTCGGACGGACCCTTTCCACTTTCAGTGATCATTCTCTCTTCTATCACTCGTTGTTGGCGAGCAGCAACCTTAACTCCCTGCTCTTGCACTTATGGCTAATGGTGTACTTTTGATCATATGAGAAATAAAGATCCCTTTCTTTTCTCGCTCTATGTTTGATAGACGTTTGTATGAAACTTTGTTCTTTTTTTGGGGGGTTGGTGGCCAGTGAGAGTAATAGTCTGAACAGGGCTGGGATCCTAGTCCTGGGTTTATTAAAAGGCTTCGGGTTGAAAAAGAGGGATTGAAAGATTTCTAGGCCTTGGAAGGAGGTGGGCGAATTCTGTTTTGGATGGCCATATTTTAGTCTTCTATTCTTTGGGCTGCTTTCATAGTTTGGGCCAAGCTGACTGGTTCAAACAGATGACTTCAGTCTTGATATCTTCATCCAATACATTAAGGAAGAGACACTGACATAGCCTGAATCTCTCCTTGAAATCAGTTATAGTTGATGCTTGCTTGATTGCTGGAAATCTCCTGCAACCGGACCCCTCTGACGGATGGAAATGATCCAACATCTACCGCTTTAAATCTTTCCATCCTTCAAATAGTTGACGACCTTCAGCCCAATTATACTTGTGAAACGATGCACTGGCGAAAGAGAAACTAATTGTTGTGATCTTCGTGGTTATTAAGCATTATTACAACATTTTTCTAGTTGTCGATTACCAACTTTATAGGGTCTTCCATTTGTTGTGCAATATTTTCCACATTTTGCATCAACTCTCTCGTTGTCTTGTTAATTTTAGGCAGCTTTGTCACCTCTTCTCTAACATCGCTCATATTGTACATTCTGCCACATCTATTTTTTCCTTCTTTCCTCGAGCAGTCTTTGTGCCATCTTTCCTATTTTCCCAGGATTGAAATTGAACAGTGCTCTGATACCAATGAGGTTAATACCTCACTAAATACTAATTTTCATTAACTAAAGAAAGTACAAACCCAAGTTACAATACTCACCAATTCGAAAAGGGTGGTCCCCTAGTGTGATCTACTAACCACAGCCGAAGTCACAAAAGCCTAACCTCCAAAGACACTCCCAACCATCTAAATACCCTGAACAAGAAAATTAAGCAATCAGTTCCATAATAGTAACAACCAAGATTGTACTGGAGGGGGGGATTCTCATGTCTACCCCTTTTAACATACGTACCAACTATTATTGCCTGACAGACTGATGATATATGTTTGTTCCTGTTCTCATTTTAGCTGTTACTTCTCTCCATAATCTCACGTGGGTAACTGTATTCACAGATAAGAGGCATGCATACATTAATTCGAGATCGGGACATTTCAAAACATGATTTTGTATTCTATTCGGATCGACTCATTCGTCTGGTACTTTCCGCTACAAAACTCAAATCCTACTTTCATTTTTCCAGTAAAGTCGTCATCGTCATAGATTTTGTTTCTTTTAATTCTCAGGTTGTGGAGCATGGCCTTGGCCATTTGCCATTTACTGAAAAACAAGTGATCACTCCTACGGGTGAGTTGAGGAAGTAACGAGGCTTTATACTTTCTGAAATCTATCTGTGCAATAAACTCATTTCTCTTTCCGTGAGTGTCTAAATTCGTCCTACTTTCTTGGGGCATGTTTACTGATTAATAATGAATGTATGCTTTTGATCTCAGCATCTGTATACACTGGGGTTGATTTCTGCAAGAAACTATGTGGGGTATCCATTGTTCGGAGGTAAGCTTGACATGACTATCTATGATACTTGATTTCTGAATGTTGCACTAAAATTTATCTGAAATGAACTTGCTGATTGTATCTGTTATGATCAATTTTGGATGACTTTTGAGGAAAAATGAGGTATATTAATTAAGCCTTGAGACTTGATGAGAAGGTTCTCATTGATGACAGTTCTCAATCTAATAATGTAGTGGTGAAAGCATGGAAAATGCACTGCGTGCATGTTGCAAAGGGATAAAAATTGGGAAGATTCTGATTCACCGTGAGGGAGATAATGGGAAGCAGGTAAGACTAGAATGTTACTCTTGAATTATTGAGTTTGTTGGAGCTTGTTCCGTCCTTTCTTGTCAATTTTGGTGTTAGTTATATAAACATTACAAGATTTTTTTCGTTTTCTTTTTGAAACAAAACAGTTGATATATGAGAAATTACCTAGTGATATATCAGAGCGACATGTCCTGCTCCTAGATCCCGTTCTTGCTACTGGTAACGATGTCAATCCTTATATTATAAGTTAAATTTTCTTTTTACCTATCATTAATCACTCTATAATACAACAATATTTTATCTATGCAGGCAACTCAGCTAATCAAGCAATTGATCTACTCATACAAAAGGGAGTTCCAGAAGCGCACATCATATTCCTGAACTTGATCTCTGTGAGTTATTTTATCCTATCCAAATTGGTTAAAACTTAATAGAATTGATTGCAAAAAAATTCCTCTACTGATGTCAAATATCACACCTTCTGAGTTCAGGCCCCTGAGGGAATTCACTGTGTTTGCAAACGCTTCCCATCCTTGAAAATTGTCACTTCTGAGATCGATGTTGGATTGGATGAAAATTATCGTGTCATACCCGGCCTAGGTGAATTTGGTGATCGTTACTTCGGTACCGATGATTAGTTATGCATCTAGCTGGTTGGAAAGTATCACATAGCTCAGTGAATTAGATAAAATCCATGAATCAATCATTATGGAAGATCAGCTGCAGATTTTCTTAGAGATTCAGCAGTAGTCTTACCAAACTGTAGATGAAGTATTCAACATTAAACTCAATTTGTGCGGTAGAAATTATCAAATCATTTATGTGAACCCAGACATGAGTCGAGGAAACTATTTTTTGTTGAAAGATTATGTCTATGATTACAAAATTCAAATAAGATTTTTAGTTCCAATCATGAAAGCAAAGATTGCAATCTAGTTGTGAAAGTCCGAATGGCTCTCTCTAATGCTGAATAAATTGAACAGTTTGGTGCCAAAGGTGTTGGCTTTTTATATTTGTGTTTTGTTAGCTCGAAAAGCAAAAAGAATATCACGAGGAGGTTTAATTGGATCCTTGAATCCCCATGTATATGTATTGATAGATATTGAAGAATATCGAAACCGTCACTTTGCTAGTTTCTTTTGTTACACAGCTAGTCATTACTTACCACTTCAATTTGTCCTAATGTGTAGTGTGGGAGGCTGATGAAATTTTGCAAGCCAACCAACCCTCGTGTGGTAACCCATGAAATGGATGTTCATTTGGATTGAGTTGGGAAGAGCTTAAAAATTATTGCTGTAAAGCAAGAGTTTCCTGCACAAATATCTTTCTTTTCATGAATGGTCTAATGGGATGAAGTGTACACAAAAATCTGACGCAAATGTCTACATCAATTATTTTATAGATTTTGAAAAAGTTAAAGAAATAGTAAAAGACGCATAAAGGAAAAACATATGATAAAAATGAAGCGCCCCTCAGTGTTTTTCTTTCAAAATTGTTTTATTGTTGGGGAGTATAGGTAGGGTGTGGTTTAGGCTTATTGTTGCATAATTATATTTGTCAAAACATGATCAAAAGTCAATAATGTGTTAAAGAAATGAGCATGGTGGCTCTCTAACTTTGACAAACACAGTGGGACTCGACCTCTTAGCATATAAAACAATGTTTGTTGGAGTGGGAGAAATGGGTAAAATGGGTAAAAAGCTTATAACTAAGTGAATATCATGTCTTAAGTAAAACCAACTTCATAGGAACATTTCAGGAATAATAACTAAGCTATCAAATATGAAGGACGCCACACCACACCCTTCCAACTTTTTACAATTGGAACAAATTAACCTTGTATCCATTTCAAATAAATCCAATCTGCGTTAAATGCAGCAATCCACTAAAATTGAGGAGTCTAGATTTTAAATCAAAATCTGAAATATGTTCAACAAATAAGCATTTGTAAATTGTAACTAACTGGAAAAAAATATTCTTAAAATAAAAAATTCCTAAAATCAAGAAAAAAATGTGTAGATATCTTTACCATGTTTGTATAGTAGTAGAAGTTTGCAGAGTTACTAATCTCGTAAATATTATAGTTGTTGATTTTCTATAATATAAAAACCATCATTAATTATAATTAAAGGTGATGAAGACATAACTTAGGATTTATTTTTAAAAATAATTTGAGATCTTTTGTATTCAAGTTTATAAATGCATCTAAATTATTGTTGGTTTTAACTTCCTTTAAGGATATTTTTTTTATCTTTTAAAATCTTTTAACTTTTGGAATTATCACAATGCACAAACAATGTTATTTTAAATTTTATAAATGGATTTGATAGTATATATTCAGTGAAAATGCACACTACATATTCAATTAAAAACGCATTTCTCTTAAGATTTGTAATGTTTAAGCTAATAGGGTACCCTCCTTAAAGCTCATTTTTTAAACCAAATTATTGTTTTTATTTGTTGACGTTTTGATTGAATTTGTGTTCTAAACCCCATCATTAATGAGTTATTTAATAATTATATCATATATTATTCATTGCAGTAATAATCCAAGGTTATCGAGTGTAATCTTGAACAATATGTGATTTTACGTACTAATTGATCAATGTTTAAGAAATAATCTAAATGATATATAATATAAAATAAATTGGTCGAGTATTTCAATTCATTGACACTATAGATATGATCACACTTTGTAATTGTAAGAAACGACTTAATTCAAATTGTTTGTATAAAACGCTTGAGTGGTGGTATATCTTCGGTGGATGGAAAACCTACTCAAACCTTCAAGCAAACTAGAGGCCTTTATCCCCTTATCTATTTATTCTTCCCGTTGAAGGCTTGACTAGTCTTTTCTAGCAAGATGAATTGAACAATTTGATAGTTGGTATCTTTTCTGTTCATTCTGCTATTGGTCTCTTTCTTATTCTTTTATTATTATTAATATTATTTTTATGTGGCAAACACATCTTAACTATCTCCCAACTTTTAATGCATTGGTTAGCTACTCCCAGCTTACCGGGAGGATTGCCTTGTGTCTTTGTGCCTTTACATCTTGTATTCATGCCCCTCTTCTATGCAAAGGAAGTAAACAAATTTGGTCTTTATGACCCCATAGAATTTCTCTTTCTCTATAGTAGTTATATTCTGATGTTGCTTCCCGTTCTTGCAGAGCTTGCAAGAGGTTTTGAAGTAGATGGATATCAAGAGTTTCTCGCTTATTGCTTATTGCTTATGCTATTTAAAACAGTTGCAATCTCGTTTTCTAAGTACACAACTCTTCCACCTTAGATCTTACCCGATGGCCTTTTCAAATGGTGGAATTTTCTATGGAATCATGCATGGATTGTTAGTTGTTCTCTAGTAGGGTGATGTGTTAAAGACAGTCTATTAGTTCTACTTTTATTCTTGGTTTATGGCCCATTTGAAACACCCCAACCTTCTTAGAAGGTTGAGATCATTACTATTTAAATAAAATGTAGTTTTTTTTTTTTTTTTTAAAAGGC
>CM046888.1:14299040-14338460 GCA_025688845.1 Cucumis hystrix | reverse complement strand
CAATTTTCAACCATTAACCCCACATCTTTCCAAAATACTTTATTTTCCACAAAAATTAAAACCATCTCACAAAATAACACCCAAAATTAATAAAATGATAACGAAATATCTTGAAAATTTTGGGGTGTTATAGTGAATAAAACTCAAGAATAAAAGGGTCTTAGAAGAGAACTCTCCCACTCACTCCAGCGTCCAAGATGACACTCCACCTCTACCAACATCTCCCATCTCTTCTAGCCAGCGTAGTCCTCGCCTAGCTTTCTCCACCAAGATCAACCCCATTCTTTCACCTACCCTACCTCTCTTGCCATCCCTATCTCATGAAAATCCTCCCTCTCCTCTCAAAGTCCAAACTCCTCAAACCTCTCCCTCGCAACGAAAATCTGTGTCGCCAAGCCATGCACCCTTTAACCCATTAATCATCAATTTGGACCCTGAGCATCTTAACTTGAATGTCCTAGTAGTTAATCTTTCAAAAGAGGACGCTGAGATAGAAAATGCAGCAGATAATTTAGCGCCACGAGACCCTACAACCTAGAACACCGTTTATGACTCACTCTTTAAAGACATACTTGTCGGAGAAGATGGAGGCGAGATGAGCTCAACGCGATGAACATAGCCCAAAGTTGAAGGCTAAGAGTAGAACGAAGGACAATAAAGACTAAGTAAACAAGTGGCAATAAAAGTTATAGTTGAGGAGAGGACTAGACTCATACAGTACCTATGATTTTCCACTCAACGACAAACGTACGTAAATAAATAAACTTAACTAATAAAAGTGTTGCAAGAAAAAAAAAGGAACTAAGAATTTTTTAAACAACAGTCATTTTGCAAAAAGAGAAAATACGATTTTTTGGAAATGAACAAGGATATTTTGAAACTTAAGCTTGCTACGTTTAGAATCTAGAAATATTTTCAAGTTTAGAGTAACAAAGAAAAGAAGAAATGCTATAATTCAGGATATACTAGAATTGCATTATGAAAGGTTTAGCGATGTGCACAAGAGAAACCATGCTTAGAATCTTGAGATGATGCTTGAGGACAAACATTATTTTAAATTTTGTGGTGTGATAACTTGTAGAAATACAAGTTACTGTAGTCTTTTATGTAAAATAATGAAGTCTAAACACATAAGAATAGAAAAAGTCAAGGGAAAAGTAGACAAATTGGCTAAATTATGAATAACATAACATGAAAGAGCCTTGTCCCTATTTTACTGCGTTTTAGTGCTTTTATTGCATGATTTTAGGCAAAATAAGTGATGCTCGATGAAATAATGTCTACACGAGAAGACTCATTCAATCAATGTGAGAACAAAGAAGAAAGCTAGGCGTTAGGACACTAGCAAACAAAATTGGTTGACGTGAAAGTCAGAAAAAGGACAAAAGGACAGTTTGCACGGTGACGATGCAACTTTTCAAAAGCATTAATGACGTGTGGCCTCCTGTCAACATCAAATCTCACCTATAAATGAAGCCTCTCACTTCAGAACAAAGTATGCAAAAACTTTGGCCGGAGAGCAAGTTCTTACATTGTCCATCCCCCTTTCCCTGAGTTTCTAGGTGAGAGCCCATAGCAAAAGAGAGAGAGAGAGTTCTTTTTCCTTCATCTTTTCTCTCATCAATAGGCAAAAATCGGAGCCAAAGAGGATGAGAAATCATACTCTAAGGCGTAGTTCCTTCTTTTGTCTTCCATTTTATATATTTATATTATATTGTAATATGTACTCCATGGTCGAGAGGCCTAAAGTTATTTCATTCAATGCATTACATTTCTTCTTTTATTATTTCGTATGTCTATTTCTTGCCTTCTTTGATATGTTTGATTAGCTTGCTAGCAATAAAATGTGTTTTAATGCTTAAAGAATCATAGTGTTTGCGTTTTAAGTTTTGCTGAGTTAAGTGTGGATGTCAAGAACATTGTATATTCCAGAGAAGAACAATGAGTTTGATTGTAATCATCTGACAAGTGAGAACACACATTTAACTACGTGATTGGAGAGAAGGTTGAAGCAATGCAAACTTATCGCCAAGTTCATCCTTTGCATACATTGCAGAAATGACAATGTGTGAAACGAAAGCAGCGAGAGGTTGTCCGCCTTAATTAAGGAGAAACAAGTTAGAATGCTTATAAAATGATTAAATATAAATCGTAGTGTAACTTTGTGTATTTGGATTCCGAAAGGCGGGCATGTATGGCGAAAGTGCCAAGAGGCAGCTCGTCCCTAATTTAGAGATAAAATATGCTTTGTATCGCGTCGAACCATTAAGCACAATTTATTGCGTTTAGATAATTAAACTCTTCCTTCATCGTCATGCCTATAATGAGTTCATTATCCATTTTTCCTCATTTTGCCATGTCACCTTGCACCGCCAAACACCATAGTGTAAATAGTTAGGATAGAAAGTATATTGTTCATACCATTGTATAGTTTATACTGCATGATTTAGCAGCGCAATAAGATAACTTAGGAGCTTAAATTCTCTGTGTTCGACCCTAGACTTGAAACCTCTCTTCGCCTACACTTCGACGATAAAGAGGAAAACTTGCACGATAATGTATATCTTTAGCGATTTAGCAACAGATGAGTAGGAGTGCACCTTTTATCGCATAGCCCTATTTAGCCGCCTAATAGTCGCTAAATTAGAGCCCATCATGTTAAATCAACAACCATAATACATGATTAAAATATAACATCCATAGACCAAGCAGACAACATAATAGGATGACGAGGGCGAGACGGTGAGGGCAGAGGACCCCGACAGCGACGATGACGACGACTTTCTTCTCGGCGGACAAAGGATCTCTCTTTCTCTCTAACTCTCTTACCCTTTCTTTCTCTTTTTAGTTTTGTGTTCTGTGAACACAAATCTGAATTTATAGGGGATCTTTGGACGCAAAACAAAAACGTCGAACAATCCCCACTATTCCCTAAGCCATAAGTGAAACGTTAGGTATGGTACCCTATATTCTCGGCGTTTCACTTATGGTGTCGAGAATAGTGGCTCCAACTTCCCGATGTTGTATATGCATGGCACCAAAAAAAATTCAACTAATTATTTAATTGTTTCCTTTTCTCTGACGTGGTCAACGTATGTGTTGAGAATGGACACCTAATTCTCGACGTATATAGGCATGGTGTCGGGAAAAAGAAAATAATTAAATAATAATTTCCTTTTCCCTGATGTCGTAGACGTCCACGTCGGGAATAAACATATATTTATTGACGTATATTTCCGTGGCGTTGGAAATAAACCCCGATTTATTGTAGTGATAGGGATCTACTTCCGTCGACGTTTGCAGGTTTGTAAGTTCAAACGTCATAGGAGGCAGAGATCAAACTTAGAGGTGGCTAGATTTCAGTAAGACAAAATCCTAAGCTAGCTCTGCAGATACTATGTTAATTTTGTATAATACTATTGAATAATTAACTTGAATTTTAAAATGCTAAATAGACAAATAAATAGATATGTACATGCTCAACAAAGGAAAGAACCAAAGAAGGAAAAATACTAAAAAGGAAAATAATAGAAAAGGCAAAAAAATACTAATTAATTAGGAAAAAAATCATAAACCATGGTTTTATTTAATAGAAACAAAAAATCATAAACCAGAGGACGATAAGTGCGAGTAGGTTATGGAATATGTTATTGATATTTATATGGATGGAGCATGTATCTATGACTCTAGCCCTTCTTTTAATCTAGGATATCTCAGAGAAATACTTGAGTATTTTACATGTGTGGATGATGCATGGACTCTATTAGGGGATTCCATGGGGATCACCTCTTTGTATGCTTTCAAGAATTTATCTTTGAATTCAACGAGTGTTGAAGCACTTGCCATATATAAAAACCTTAGATTGGTGGTAAGATTGGAATTGCTTAGAATATTATAGTTGATGCCTGATGGTGTAGAGCTCAGATGCTTAAAAGTGTAACGGAAGTTCAGGTCGAATTGGCAAACTATGTATAACAATCATATTAAGACACAATTGCAACCTTATTCTGTTTCTTTACCTTTCAACATGGGTCTGCGTTTCTAATTCAACGACTTATAAGTTAGCACGGTCAAATAGAATAGTCTTAAATCCGCTTTGAGGGTTGAGTAGTTTTTGCCCTGGGTCACCTCCCTGCATTGTATTGAAGTAACTTTTGTGGTTGTGGCCTTGTAGGCCGCCGTAGAGCTTTGTAAAAAGTTATTAATAATTAAGTTGCATATGTGCAAATTTGTAATAACTTCGAAGACAGATCAAAGATAATATCATTTTAAAATTAAAATTGTAGACTTCTCTAACAATATTGATATATATATATATATATATATATATAGTGTATTAAATTATTGAATCCCCACATCCTGCCTACTTTCCTACCTATACCTCTCTAGTAACAATTATTCATTTATATCTCAAAACCTTCCATTATTGAATGAAGGCCAATGAGATTAGAAAGATGCATGCAAAACATGCCACAATGAATAGTATATTTGTTTTTTTTTTTTTTCAAAAGAAAAGGTTAGGCTAAAGATAGGTGGAGAGATCCAATCCTCAAGTCTCATCTTTGTTTTGCATATCAAAAAATCAATTCTCTTATTTGATTTTGATTCCAGTGCTTAAATTTTAAAATTATGTATATGTTTATATATTAATATCATGATGTCGTATATGTTATATAAGGTAAGTTATGCTATATTTTATTTTATTTTCTTCATTTTAAAACCTATTGTTTAAGTATGTAATTGTTTTCATTATATTAAAATTAGTTTGTCATCAATTTTTCTTAATTAATATGTAGAATTGGAGAATCAAACTTCTAACTTCAACATCAACTATAATACATATTTTACATGATCAATGGAATGTATTTCATGCTCATTTTGGTTAGTAAAATAAAAGCACTCAATATATTTAACTTAAATTATTTATAATCAATAAAACTATTTGATGTTAATGATTTCTTTTAGAAGAATAAAAAGTATTAATTTAGTTATTCCACTGCAGTACATTAATTTATTAAAATGCATACTTACTCTTTTTTATATATGAAAATGACACAATCAATCAATGCATTGAAATTACAAAGGATACAATCAAGCAGGGATGCCCATAATTAAGTATGAAGGGCCATTTTCTTTTGGGATCGAATAGGTAGGCCGAAAATGAGTAGAGAAAAAACTGTTTTGTGACCTATTTTGGAATGAAGTGTCTCCACCTTATTTAGATTTTACTTTTATGTTAGAGACTAGAGAGTACATAATTTGATAGGTTTGAGTCAACCCTAATATTCGGATAACATAGAATTAATCAACAAAAAACTTGAACTTTATTAACATATTTAGATCTTCAGATAATCAAGGAATTGATTTCAGCTTATATAAAAAGAAATTGTTAGCATCAATATGGACAGTAAAATTTTGTAATAACCTTGAAGACGAAGTCAACATTTAATTTTCAAATTGGAATTCTAGACTTCTCTAACATAAAGAGTATATATTATGTGTATTAAATTATTGAGCCCCACTTCCCACCTACTTTCTAGTAATAATTAACTAATAAATACAAGTTTTTTTCATTTAGTTGGTGACCTCATTTACTTCTCAAAACCCTTCCATTATTGGAAAAAACCATGCATGCCACAAAATAGTTTAATTCAAATTTAAGTAATTTAGTTTTTATCTCTAGTGTAGTCTATAAAGGTTACCTTAGACTAATTTTCATTTTTCCTTTTAAGAAAAAAAAAAAAAAAAAGATTCCAACCTTTATTTATGACTTTCACTTTGGATATGAGAGAACTAGTTCAATATCTTAGTGTAGTACTAAAATTTCAAAACACGATCTCATATATATTTTACACGTTTATTATATTTTTTTGTTCTTATATGCATTGTTTAAGTATCTAATTCTTTTTATTATATTATAATTTATGACATTACTCTTATTTTTGCTTCCAACTTTAAACTTTTATACACATTTTGTTTCATTTACGTTTTTGTCGACTTCAATAGTTAATGTATTCAAACTAAATTTATATACAATAATATAATGCATTAATTTAGTTATTCCATTGCAGTACATTAATTTTTTGAGAAATGTCATTGTAATACATATTAATTATATATAAAGAAGATATATTCAATCAATACGGATTCACTTAAATAGGGATGCTCATTTTTTTTGTTGGAAGAATAAGAGAACGAGTGTACAAGAAGAAAAAAGCTTTCGTAATCTAAATAAAGATGGGGATAGGGGCATAGGCATTATCGTGTCTCCACCCTATTTGTTATTTTACTTTTATGTTGTTCTTACATAATTTGATATGTTTGAACCATATGATCTATAACATTTGGACTACAAATATCTATTTTTTACACCCCATCTAGTCCTCACCTCTATGGCTTTGCACTATTGTTTTTTTTTCTTTCTTTTTTTCTAATGAGTGATAGAGTAATTCTGCAGTTGACAAAAAAGAACTACTTAGTGAATCAAATTACCTTTATGCAAACAATTAAGAGAATCAACAAACACTTGAAGTTTATTAACATATATAGATTTTCCAATCAAAAGCTTTTAGATGATAAGGGAATTAATTTTCAGTCTGGAGTGAAGCCTATGCCAGCTTCTAGACTCTCATTGTCCAACAATATCTTCCGCCATGTCTGACATTAGCTTTTGTACACTAAACAAACTAGACAAAAGAAAATGTCTCTCCAAGTCATACATTGCATTGCCATTGAAATTACGAACATTAAACTCCAATACCTACATCCCGATTAAAAACTATTGTATATCAAAATTCAACTTGAAGAAACCATATTAGCGTGGGGCTAACCAATGATAGATGCTCTCTCGAAGTTTAGAAGTGGACTAAAACATGAAAAGAGAATGGACATCATCATAAAATACAAATGAGAAGAAGAGAAAATGTTGAACGGGAAAAACCCTAGCACTTTATTATACATTTGTATTGAATTGGTATCCGAATTTATAACAAAAGGCTGGGAGGAAAAACCCCATTCTAAACTCACCCACACTCAATTATATCCAATATAACTAATAAATTCTAGAAGCCTTCAGTGGGCTTTACAATAATGGACCATAAACCAAGAATAAAAGTAGAATGAATGGGCTGTCTTAACACCCCCTTGCAAACCAATGGTTGCAGTGACACTGTGAGTTTGTTCTTCAACTTGTGAAATGATGAAGCTGACAATGGTTTGGTAAGAATATCTGCAACCTGTTGTGATGCTGGAAGATGACATACAAAGATTTTCTTCTTTTGAAATAAATCTCGAACAAAGTAAATGTCAAGTTCAACATGTTTCTTTTTTGAGTGCAATATGGGATTAACACTCAAGTGAACTGCACTCAAATTATCACACCATAGAATAGGAGGATGAGGTATAGTGATGCATAAGTCAAGTAATAGAGAGCGAATCCAAACTAATTCAGTGACAAGTAAAGCCAAACATCTATATTCAGCTTCTGTACTAGATCTATATATAATGGACTGTTTCATTGATCTCCAAGATACTAAATTGTTATCAAAGTAAACACAATAGCCTGATGTGGACTTTCTATCATCGAGACTAGAAGCCCAATCAACATCAGCAAAACCAACAAGTGATAAGTCATTAGTACGTTTAAGCCATAAACCATGAGATAAAGCACCTTTGAGGTATCTTAGAATGCGTTTTACATGTTGCCAATGAGCAATTTTAAGAGAATGCATAAATTGACATGCTTTGTTCACACCATATGATATCTTAGGATGTGTAAGAGTGGCATATTGTAATGCACCAACACTATGATACCTATAGACATCATGAAAGTCTTCACCTTGATGAGCA
The DNA here is from genome assembly GCA_025688845.1 of Cucumis hystrix. NCBI lineage: Eukaryota > Viridiplantae > Streptophyta > Magnoliopsida > Cucurbitales > Cucurbitaceae > Cucumis > Cucumis hystrix. Next base: position 14,330,612 of record CM046888.1, on the reverse strand, counting down.
GAAAGTACTGGCCCACTTACCATTGGAGTTGAGATTGGTTTTGCCTCAATCATTTCTGTCTTCTACAACAGATCAGTAATGTATTCTGTTTGAGATAGAAACATACCTCCATTTGCAGGATACGATACTTCCAGTCCAATAAAATAACTGAGTGTCCCAAGGTCTTTAAGAGCAAAGTTACTATTTAAAGACTTAATCAACTTATCCAAGATTTTGTTAGAATTGACCATGATAATCAGATTATCAACATATACCAGAATATAACAACATGAAGTAGAGGTTATTCTAATTAATAGAGATGAGTCAGCTTTGGATGTTTTAAAACCTAAGGTATGTAAGCTACAACTTAACTTTTCATACCATGCCCGAGGTGCTTGCTTTAGTCCATAGATAGCTTTCTTTATATGACAAACAAGAAGATGATGTGCTTTTACTTCAAATCCGTAAGGTTGATCCATATAAACATTTTCTTCTAATTCGCCAAGTAAAAATGCATTAGTAACATCAAGTTGTTTTATATACCATCCTTTCATAATATCAATAGTTAGAAGCATACGTATTGTAACTGGTTTCACAACAGGACTAAATGTCTTATTATAATCTTTGTTCGGTGTTTGATGAAACCCTTTAGCAACTAACTGAGCTTTATATCTAGCAATTGACCCATCAGAGTTTCTTTTGATTTTAAAGACCCATTTACAACCAACAGTTTTATGATTTTCCTGTTTATGAGGGAAACTCCATGTGTTATTTTGTTTTAAAGTTTTAAATTCATCTTCCATAGCTTTCCTCCAGTGAGGATGCTTTAAAGCTTCTTTAGCAGTAGTAGGTTCAGTCTCAGTATAATTAATTAAGAAAACTTTCGGTTTATAAATACCACTTTTGCTCCGAGTTACCATTGGATGAGTATTGAGATTCAAGGACTGATTTATATTGGTGGAGTCATCTCGGGTCTGTGATGTTATTTGTTCATCCTCATGATCTCCTCTTGGTAACTCATCTCCATATTGTTCCTGACTTTCTTTTTCTAAGGGATACACAGCAGCAGAATTCAGATTATCATTATTTAGCAGTAAATGTATCAGTATGTTGCCTCTCTTCATTATGATTCAGTTTTTGCTTATGGACTATGGACTGGATTGAAAGAGCCAAGACACTTTTTGATAAAGGTTTACAATGAGTGAGAAAGATGCATAGGGAAAGGATTTTTCATTGAATAGAACATGTCTGGATATGTAAGTGTGGCCATCTTGAGAAAGAAATTTATAACCTTTGTGGGATGAACTGTAGCCTAGGAAGGTACATGGTGTGGATCTGTAAGATAATTTGTGGGATTGATAAGGTCTAATGAAAGGATAACATTGACAACCAAAATTTTTTAGAGATGGATAATTAGGTTTCCGACCAAACAACTTCTCCAATAGACTAAGTTGATTGAGAATAGGTGTGGGTAGGCGATTGATAAGATACACACTTGTAGAGAAAGCTTCATCCCAAAAAGATAAAGGTAACGTAGCTTGAGAGAGAAGAGTAAGGCCCATGTCCATAATGTGTCTATGTTTTCTCTCAACTGTTCCATTTTGTTGTGAAGTGTATAGACATGTTAATCTATGTTCAATGCCATGGTTGTTTAGGTAAGGTATGAAAGGTTTGAATTCACTTCCCCCGTCAGTTTGAAAGCTTATGATTCGTCGGCCAAGTTGTTTCTCAATGAATGTTTTAAATTTTTGAAAGGCTACAAATGCATCAGACTTAGATTGAAGAAAATAAATCCAAGTATATCTACTATATGCATCAACAAAGCTAATATAATATCTATAGTCATTTCTAGACAGGTTAAAAGCAGGGCCCCAAAGATCACATACAATGAATTGTAAAGGATATGTATATTGAGTATTTGAAGTGGGGAAGGGAAGAGCATGATGTTTGCCTAGAGCACACGCTTCACGGAAATTCATTTTATTCATACCAATATTGGCATTATGAACATTTTTCAAGGCATTTTGGATAACATTTGAGTGAGGATGACCTAATCTCCTATGCCATATATCAATATCATTCACATGAGAATTAGAAAAGACATTACTTAAAGCAATAGAACTAGTATTAGATTCAAACTTCAAAAAACTTGGAGGAGGTGATTTGAGGCTAAACTTGTATAAACCATCATAGATGTGTCCTTGGAGAAGAATTTGGCTAGTTCCCTGATCCTTCACATAACGAATTGCAGAATGAAATTCAAAATATACTTTGTTATCCTTTGCATATTGGGAGACACTAATCAAATTCTTTGTAATGGAGGGGACATGAAGTAAATTTTCCAGAACCAAGGATTTTGAAGGAATAAATTATGAATTAAGATGTAAAGAACCATAATGAAGTATCGGCAAACCTGACCCATTTGCTACATATATCTAATTGCCTCCATTATAATCAGCTTCAGTGGATAGGTTACTCAAGTTGTGTGTTAAGTGGTTTGTGGCTCCAGAGTCGGGGTACCGATTACTATCAACATTCAGATCAGAAGCAGCAATCATGGCAACCATATGTGGATTTTGAGAGTTATTAGTGTAGGAAGATGCAGATGAGTTTGGAGAAAAACCTGAGTTATTTCTTGGTGCATATCAAAAGTAGCATCGATCAACAATGTGACTGAATTTTGTGTAGATTTGGCACTGAGGTTTGTTTCTGTTTCCTCTTCCTCCTCTATTTGATCTACCTCCACCACAGTTCCTCTGATTATATTGAGAGTTATTATTTGTGTACCAAATTTTTTTTTTATTGCCTCGGTTGAGGCCTTCACCTTCTTTTTCTAATGGTTGAGTAGCAACATTTACAGTGGGTAGAGAAACATCATTGCTAATTTTATTTTCAACTTGTGATTCTTGAGTAAGCAACAAAGACATAATATCTTGAACAGATGGGGAGTCAGTACGAGCAGAGATAACTGATATCATGGATTGATATTATGATCCTAATGCAGCAAGTATATATAATATGTGATCATCAGTAGAAACATATTTGCTAATGGAAGGGACCAAGACAGAAGGTGAAGGCACCAAGACAGAAGCCGGCAGGTTTGTTACAACCCTTGGGTGTGCCAGAGTGGAAGTGGGAGCATATATCTATGGACTTCATTTCTGGACTGCCTAGAACCCTGAAGGGTTATACAGTGATATGGGTTGTTGTAGACAGGCTCACGAAATCAGCGCATTTCGTTCCAGGAAAGTCCACTTATACGGCCAGTAAGTGGGCACAATTGTATATGACGGAGGTAGTAAGATTGCATGGGGTACCAGTATCCATAGTTTCCGACAGAGATGCCCGTTTTACCTCCAAGTTCTGGAAGGGACTTCAGGTCATTGGCACGAGATTGGACTTTAGTACTGCTTTTCATCCTCAGACTGATGGTCAGACAGAGCGCTTGAATCAAATTCTGGAGGATATGCTGCGAGCTTGTGTGTTGGAGTTCTCAGGGAGTTGGGACTCCCATTTGCATTTGATGGAGTTCGCCTACAACAATAGCTACCAGGCTACCATTGGCATGGCGCCGTTTGAAGCACTATACGGTAAGAGTTGTAGATCCCCCACATGTTGGGGTGAAGTTGGTGAGCAGCGGATGTTAGGTCCTGAAATAGTTCAGACCACCAACGAAGCCATACAGAAGATTAGAGCTCGCATGTTGACAGCACAAAGCAGACAGAAGAGTTATGCTGATAAACGACGTAGGAATCTTGAATTTGATGTGGGGGACATGGTGTTTCTGAAGGTAGCACCTATGAAGGGTGTTCTGAGATTTGAGAAGAAGGGAAAGTTGAGTCCACGTTTTGTAGGGCCGTTTGAGATTCTTGAAAGAATTGGCCCCGCAGCTTATCGTTTGGCTTTGCCTCCTTTGTTATCTGCAGTTCACGATGTGTTCCATGTCTCCATGCTAAGGAAGTACGTAGCAGATCCCTCACATATAGTTGATTATGAGCCATTGCTAATTAATGAGGAATTGAACTATGAGGAGCAGCCAGTTGAGATTCTGGCAAGGGAGATTAAACTGCTTTGTAACAGAGGAATTCCTTTGGTTAAGGTTTTATGGCGAAACCACGAGGTTGAGGAAGCTACTTGGGAGAGAGAGGACGACATGAGAGCTCATTATCCTGAGTTATTTGAGGATTAAAAAAAAAGAGACTTTCGAGGACGAAAGATCTTCAAAGGAGGGAATATTGTAACACCCCAAAATTTTCAAGATATTTCGTTATCATTTTATTAATTTTGGGTGTTATTTTGTGAGATGGTTTTAATTTTTGTGGAAAATAAAGTATTTTGGAAAGATGTGGGGTTAATGGTTGAAAATTGGTAATACTATTGTTATCATTATTAATTATTAAGGAAAGATATGTTATAAGGGATATTAATGAGGAAAGAGGGAAAATTAAATAGGAATAGGAAGAGATGAAGGAAAAGAGGAGTTATTTGGGGAAAATTAGATAATAATAATAATAATGGTATTAATGTTATTATTATTATTAGTATTTTACATATTAAATACACCCTCGGGATGCTTGCCATAGTTACAATTCATCTTCTTCCTCACAAAGAAACCCTAGCCGCCGCGAACACCACCACGACGACGGTCGTCGGACGAAGTCGTTCGCCTCACGTCTCAGTCGGCCAGCCACCAGCATCTAGCCGCACGGGTTCCGGCCGCCAGCGTCCAGCCGCACGAGTTCCAGCCGCACGGGTCCACGCGTCCGTCTTCACCGAGCCGCACGCGTCCAGCCGCCAGCGTCCAGTCGCAAGCGTCTGTTTTCACCAAGCCGCGCGGGCCGTCTTCGTCCGTACGTAAGCCGTAAAGCCTCAAGGTCCGAGCCGAGTCTCTTCATCAAGCCACTTGAGCTGATTTTATTTGGTTCAAGCCATTCCTTGTTGTGGAGTCACTTTGGTGAGTTGGACTATTATCGATTGAGATGGTACTCCCATTAATTTCCTATTCTATTCTGAATAAATAAAGATTATGGATTTAGGTGGATCTATGTTTTCTTGAAGGAACGAATATAGTTGGAGGAACTGAGACTGTGAATTGTTTCACTTAGGGTTGTGTTGGATTCAACACTAATCTTCGGGATTGAGTACTGGGAGGAATTGACTGTCAACCAGTGAATTATTTTTAGCGGATCTTCAAGTAAGAGAATTTTTCCCTTTTTGCCTGAGATGCATATTATCGATGCATGATGTGATTATATGTATCTATGAGATTGTGTATGTTGAGTTGAATGCTGATTTTATGATGAGCATGTATAGCCTATAGTGTTCTGTTGGTCTGCTGGTTAGAGTCGTACCACGAGGGGTCCATTAAGGCCCTCCCATATATATGTTTGAGTATTACTGAGACGTGATTCGACGGGATCACTTACAGCCCGACTCTCCTTTAGGGTGACTCCTTCGGGACCACCGAGAGCCCAGTTCAGTCCCGGTGGGACTACTGGATAGCGTGCGTTCGGGAGCACCATAGAGCGTGGTACCTTATTGCAGGACTCTAGCAAGAGACTAACAACACATAGGGAGACTAAGTACGGGTCTCTTACTGAGTATAATTTTATATACTCATTCTCTCAAATGTTTAAATTTTCAGGTAAAGATAAAGGCAAGGGCAAGTTGGCGAATGACAAGAAGTGACCGTGGTTCGCCATAGGGAATAGTTCAGTTTTTCCGCATTTATGATTCAAGAATTATTCTTTTTAGAACTTTAGAACTTTAATTATTTTAAAAGTATTTCTTTTATTTTTATGGGCCCAAATCAGTATTTTATTTTATTATTCTCACTACTTATTTATTTAAATATTTCTCAAAACTTATAAAACTAATTTGCCTTTTAAAAAAAAGAAAAAAAAAAACTACATTTTATTTAAATAGTAATGATCTCAACCTTCTAAGAAGGTTGGGGTGTTTCATTCACTTTCTGCGCGGCGGGTCAACATCAGGCTAAGTGTCCTTATTCGCATCAATCTCTACCCTTGAGGTTGATTCCTTTCATTTCAGTGAGGGCGGAGGTGGACATGCATATACTTCATTATTCTAAACTTAATGTATCCCTTGTTTCTATGTCTTCTAACGGCATTTTCTTCTTATTTTAATGGAGGGTTCTTAACGCGCTTGTGATGGAAACAGTAGACATGCGCAGCGGAATTAGGATCAAATTTTACTCTAATTACAACTAAACACTTTAGTGATAAACATGCATCACAACCCTAAAAAGAAACAAAATAGGGTTAATAGAAAAACTCAGCTTTGATGCTTTTCTATTATAGCAATCTTCTCAGGTGCTCTTCACGATCTCCTCACGAAATCAAAACCGGGACTACCACTAGTGTTGACCCGCTATTCTCCAAACTTAGAACCGAGTTGTGGGACTCGAACGGTAGAGAAAATAGAGAGAGAGATGGATTTATGAGGAAGAATTTGTGGAGAGAACTTTTGGAGAGAAAAAGGAAAATTGGTTTGATTTTGCAATTCCAAATTACAAAATCAATTTTTAGCAAAACACAACCACACTTTTTATTTCCAATCCATTCCTTTTATAAGCAAACTACATGCAAAATTTGCATGTAGTGAGCTTCCACTCTCCACACTCGGCATATTACCAAGTAGGTGTCTCACATGCATGAAGCCATTTGTTATTTACATGCAATATTCTTCCAAGGGTAAAATGGTAATTTGACATTTAAAAAGTCAAAAGTCAACATTTTGACTTTTTACCATTTTATCCGTCTTGACTAATTTCAATCTCCCAAGTATGAATCCGCATTCATTTTTTTTTTCAAAATTCAAATCATATTTGAATATAAAGTCGGTCAAAGTTTGATTTTTCAAAGTCAAAAGTCAACATTTTGACTTTTTACATCTTTGACATTTTTCATCAATTCCGAGCTTCCAAATATGATTCCATATTGATATTTAAATCATATTTAAACATGAAGCTCTACTTAAGTTATAACCGATGACTATCAAATATATTTATCGGTTTCTCTCTCTTTACCTATTTTGAACAATTCAAATTATTTCATCATAATGTTCTAAGTTGATTCCTTATGAGCTATCGGGGAAACCTAATGGACCTATAGATCACGGGCTCCAACGATCTGAGATTAACTGGCTAAACTCTTTAGACCGAGTTAATCAACATTCGTTAACTAACGGGTCATTCCACTAGAGTCCCGTAGTTGCACTCCCCTCACTATAGATATATTTGTGTCCATGTGATTGACCATGATAAGTAAGTTAATCCTTCACAGATTGTTCATAATCTCGGCTGGGTCAAAGTACCGTTTTACCCCCGAGATTATATCTTTTCTCCTTAAGTCCCACTGATCCACTATTGAACAATTGGTTTAAGGTCTAACCTTTAAACCGAATCCCTCTCGGGCCAATGAGAGGGTGGGGCCCCTTGTTTAAGACCTGGATTCAGTCCTTAAGGGAACAACCTATCTACTAACCCTAGAGTGGGTAGGAGTGAATTCCGTTTTGCACCCTATGTCCTTAGCTATCGACTCGATCTTACCCCTGAAATGGGAAGCTTATTGGGCCAGCGCCATTGAGCTGCCCTCACCTATGCAGATCTATGGATAATTTCGTGTAAACAAAAGCTCATAGTTAGCTCAGAATTAAGATCAAGTTACATTGGACATCTATAAACGAAATAGTCAGTTTTACAAAGTTAACAGTAATATAACCTAAAAACGACTATCTCATGGTTCCAGTCTTATGTAAACTCTTTAAATAGGATGCCCCCACTTCCATGTCTCTACATGAACGATTTAGGATCACATCGTTTGTACTAACTGCAAAGTGGGCCGCATCAATAGTATCTCCCGAATAAGGCGCCCAACCATATTCGTATACTATAGACTATTTAGGCTATTTACTCGAACTTGATCCACGTTTATGTCTCTACATAAAGTTCAAGTTTACATAACAATAGCCTTGGGACCTTAGTTTATTGGCTTTAAAATTATAGTATTAATAACGACTTATTGAATAGAATATGATTACAAACTACGAGTTTTAGGACATAAATTCCAACAGCTTGAGCCCCACAAAGTACACCTCCCACCCATTTCTATTTGAGGGTTTCTTGCAAGGCTGAAAAGGTACTTCAAACACAATTTCTTCATTGTGGTTGGAAAGGGTTTGGTGCCTTTGGGGTTCCTCATCCAGCCAAGGAAAGCCTCATTCATTACAATTTCCAAGTTAAACGCCTACTTCTTCATGATGCAGTAGAGGAGCAATGGATACTCGAATGGCACTGTACTATCATGTCACGTGAAAATTATCTTCTTCTTGACAAAGAACAACTAGACATTGGCTTCTGTTGTCAATTGATGTGGATATAGTTGCAGCTTCTCAGTTGGCATTTCTTCCAAGATGCGTCTGGCAAGGTGATTACCTTCAATACACTGTTCAAATCATTTTTAGTAGGCTTGGTGATAATCCTCGGGCCAGGGTAGTCATCCAGATTATTGGAGAGACCATATAATTTGTTTATCTCTTCTGTGATGAAGGTTCCATTGTTGCAAATGATTCCACCGGATGGTATTTCACAGCATAAAACATATTTACGACATCCAGCCTCACTTTTGTTTCCCCTCTAAAGAACTTCTCTCATCTGAATGCCTTGATTGGCCCATAAAGGAAGTCTGGTAGATTACCACTAAACGAGAAGAACTCTCTCTCTTTTTGTTCTAAGCTCTCACCTAAAACTCAAAGGAAGAAGAAAGAATGGATAATATGAACTTGCTCTCCAGCTAAGATTGCACATCGTATTCTGAAGTAGAGGCTTTTATTTATATGCGAGGACTTATGTTGACAGGACATTCCATGCTTCATTAATGCCTCTAAAAAGCTGCATCAGAGCCGTGTAGACGTCCTTTCAACCTTTTTCTGATAATATATGCCAACCCAATTTTTCTGCTGGTGCATCAGATCGCCTAACTTAGTTGCTTGTCGTCACGTTGGTTGGACGAGTCTCCTCGCGTAGCATTCTATCGTCGACCTCTACTTATTTTTGCTTATATCCTCTGATAAAAACATTAAAAGCGCGATAAAACAAGGACGAAGTTCTTTTGCAAGATGCGATATGCAAGTTAATCGAATTATATATTTTTTTCCTTTGTTTTCTTTTGTTCTTATGCAATAAAATTAAACTTCATTATTTTACATAAAATACTACAATAACTTGTATTTCTACAAGTTATCACTCATTTTATCCTTTCTTACTTTGCCGAAAGGCCTAATCACCTGGAGAGGAAAAACTTAAAAAGTAAATCAAAGACCTAGTGAGTGATACTTTTAGAATATCTTTTAGATGTACAAATCGTCTAAAACTTTCATCAAATAGGCTTTAACGCCTCTTTTACAAATCATAAACACACATTAGTCTTCCACATTTCTTTCGTCGAAAAAATAAACTATTCTCATGGACATAGACTACTATGATGTCTTTTTCATCAACAACGTCCTTGGGAGAATTTTCTGGTTCATTTTTTGTTGCTTAGGTCGCTAAGCTTAATCAATATGCTCCTTTTACGCATTGGCCAACTTCACTCCACCATGCTGCCCTTTTCTACATGGATGTTTTTACTCCTTATGTGCACATAATAGTTAGCTTCATTGATAGGAATAAGACCAGTGGTTTACAAATAAACATAGCATTTGATGTAATCATTTAATATAAGACAAATTTTCTTTCGAAAATATTTTTTTTCATAAACATTAGTCATAAGAACAAAGTTAAAAACAACATGAACTTTGGAAGGAAAGCTTCAAAACGATTTAACTTTAGAAAATCACTCACAAATCCTAAGTTTTCCTCTAGCTTAGAACGCCTCTCTTCATGCTTCTTCTCGCCTAACTTCTTCTTTTTCCAACAGAGTAACACTAATGATTTTTGCATAACCATCTTTCTACTATCTATTCTCCTTTATTTATACTTATCTTCAAAATAGATTAGGTCATCCTTAAGTCCTTAATAACTTGTCAGTTCCTACTTAGAACTTTACACGTGTATGCTTAATATTTCTCATGACCATGTTTAGCTTAAGCTCTTACACGTGGCCAATTAAGTATACTTAGAAAATTTCCTAAAAAAATTCCTAATTCTTCATCGCATACTTCAACTCGCTAGACCAGACTTGCTCGCCTTCTCTTCACCTTGCGTCACTTAATCTTAATGTCAAGCATTCAAAACACATCTTCCTTTCTCGCATCGTCTAACTTTACGGCAACTCAACATAGTACTTAACTTCCCAAACACTTTTTTTCAAAACCTTCTCCAAAATACTTATTTTCCAAAATTGACCATTCTATTCAAACATGGGTCTTACAAAGTCTTTCTTCTCTTGAAAGCAATGATACAAAAGTAGGATCAAATGTAACTTAGGACTCTAATGAACTAGAAATGTCTAACACAAAGTATATCACTATCAAATTCATAACTATCTACTTTCTATATCCCATTAATATTAACTCATGCTTCTCTAGAAATTATAAGTGGTTCAACAATAGTACTAAGATTACGATCATGTGAGTCCTTGCAATCTAATGAGTTACCAGACAAAACATCATAATCATGCGTAGGTGTAATATCTGCAAGTATCTTTTTCAGTACTTTTTATTTTATCAAACATTTTGTTGGGTATTGCTATTTTTAAGATATTCGATTATTGGTTTTAAAATAATGAAGTGTTGATATATTTAATGTAGAAAATAAAGAGAAAAAACAAAATGTTTGCATGTGATATGATTATTTATTAATGTTAATAAGAATATTTTATAATATACCTGAAATTAGGGACAAAAAGTCAAAAACAAAATTAATGGAAAAAAAACGTTTGTTCAAAATTGGCTACCAAACAGAGGAGGAAGATTGGATGCGCGGAAAGACTCGGAAGAGGACAGAGGTTTGACAAGAGAAAGAAAGGTAGAAGTAGGAGTAGGAGGTTGTGTTTGGATTCAGGGTTAATTCCAACACTCACCCTGGAAATAATTGAGTTCTTGACTAGAATATGACTACACAAACACACATTGTGGACCCGCAACCAATCACCTACTCATCTTCTTCCCAAATCTCTCTTCTCATGCCGTTTTCAACTTTATTTCTTCCCCTTTTATCATTTTAGTCAACTATATGCACTTTATACACCCTTTTCTTTCGCTTTCACTTTCTCTCTTCCCCCATTTTCTTTTCTTTTCTTCTTTTCTCCCTATTTGCCAAATCTTTCATTAACTTTAAAAAAAAAACATTTCTTTTTCTTTTTTTTTTTCGTCAGTTTTTGAGTTCGATTTTAATTGGATCTTTAAGGTTTTAAAATGTGATAAAATTATTATTACAATTTTATTTCATTTTCACTTATAGGTGTTTCAAGATTAATACTTTTAACGTCAATTTATCTCTAAATATTTATTTTTAATTTTAGCATTATTAATGTCGATGCGGTGAATATGTAGATGCTTTAAGTTAGAATATTGAAAAAATCCAAAAGCAAAATAATGCTTCAATTTAGAGAATTTACTTACCTATCAAAGAGATTTTATGGCATATTTGTAGAATTATTTGCTTTAAACCTATTATAATTAGGTTTTAATGTTCATTAATGGCATTTTTCAAGATTCATTGAACAGGATAACTTGAGTGGCATATTTAATTCTCTCAAAGGTTCTTTTCCTACACCTCTTGTGGGTTTTAGAATGTTAGCTTTTAGCCTAAACTTCTCCTTCTTGTTTGATGCTTATAGCATCTTCTAGGTCAATTTTATCCTCTCCAATAAAATCACTTACATCAAGTGTTAGGCTGACTAGAGCGTTTTTGTGGGTTTAATAATTCTAAAATTTTATTTTATTAAATTTGATTTAGTTTTAAAATAAAAACTTTGGACAAGTTTTTAAGTCCAATTAGTTGTTATGTGGACAATTTGTAAGTCCATTAATATTTCTAAGTTTTAAGGGATCTAATAAACCTATTCTTCAAAATATAGGCACTAAAAAAGTCCACTCGAGAATCCCCAACCGGACGGGACATCGAAGAGAAAATGAACTATCTCTAATCTCCACTGCAAAACCAATTCCAAAATGGGGATTTCTTAAATTGAGCAAAACGAAAAGCAAAGATTCCTATACAATGGCAAGGAAGGATGGAGGAAACTAATAGGAAAGATGTGGACTTTGAAAGAAATAAACGGGTTAAATTACCCCAAACTCCCTACTGTATTAGAAGATGGAGTATAAACAATAGGGTTAAACCGGGGAATGATAAAATAAGAAATTAACGGCTGAAAATTGCCAGTTGTTCCTTGTTTGGTAGCTTCTGACTGGTGAGTTATGGGGCCACAAGACGTGTCGCCTCGTCAGCCCTGTAATTAAACTGATTCTGCACACGTGGACTGTTGTCCTTAGACTTACCAATCTTCTCCTACACAAATCAGTTATCAATTTTTAAACATTAATTTCTTTCTATTTCTACACCTATAAAATTTTAGTTTCAATTCATATATTCTCTTTTCTTTCTTTTAGGAATAATATTAAATAGATATATGATTTGTGAAATTTGACTGAAAATATTGAGAACACTTGTTCAAACTTTAAAATTACACACAAATTTTAAACTAATAGTAAATTTGTATGCGTCAAAATTGTAATTTTTAGAGAAATTGGGTTCTAAGGCCAAAATAAAAGGGTCCCTTTTATAAAATTATTAAAAAAGAAATTCTTTCCACACGTAAAAAAGAAAATTAAGTTCAATTCTTTTTTCCTTTCTCCCAAACTACACATGTTTATAGGTGCAATATAAGTTGTATAGAGTACAAGCTAGTTAAACCATATAATTATATATCTTCTTTTTTTTTCAAATCTTCATGTATATTTAGAATCGCTAATAGTTATTTTTGTTCTTAAACTTAGAATGGGGTGATGAATCGAATTGAAGTTTAATTTGCAAATGGATGAGTTTAAAGGTTTGAGATTAGTTTTCATATGACGCATCTATTAACATAGAACAACGACATATTTGTATGTTTTCAATAGATGAACATTTAAGTTATTTTTAATACCTTGTTTAGAAGGCCAACTTTAGATTTTTCTTAATATTTTTTCAAAAAATAAAGATTTTGCTGTGCTAATTATTTAATTAGCTTTTTTGTTTAATAATTTTTATATCTATTTTAGAAGTATCACTATGTTGATATTTTTTCATGGTCATCACGAGAGATGTTGACTCAACCACAAATATCTTGGTGATCCATTAGGCAAGGTTACCCTTTAGATATGTAAATATTTGATTTTGTTCGATTAGTACAAGAGATGTTGATTTTTGAAACCTATTGACGATCCATCATGCAAGGGCATCCTCAAGATATGTAATGTTTGATTTTGTTCAATTGTCACAAGAGCGGTTGATTTTTTAAGAGACAATAATTTTGTCACTGGATTGTCATTCTTAAAACACATCCAAACATAAAGGTATGTAATTTTTAGATGATCTAAATTAGTGTTTTTTTATAAAAAAAAAAACTATGAAAATTGATGTAACCCACAATAAATGTGAGAATAATTCATATATATTAGTATAGGACGATATTTGTATGATTTAGTTGACATGTTTCTAATGCATTATATTTGTATTATTTGAATGACTCAATTCCATAAAGATGTTAGCTATTACAAGACTACATTCTAACTAGTTAGAATAAGGTATGCATTTGTATGACTTAGTATAATGAAGATTTAAGTTGCTTTTAATTGTTTATGAGTCAAATGTATCTCTAGAGCTTAATTGGTGGTTAAGATATTTAATCCTTATTTTGAATATAAGGTATTTAATTATTTTGTCTCTACATTTTTTTAATTATATTAATAATAATAAATTATTTTTTATGATTAATAACGTTAATCTAAACCAAGAAAAATAATAATGTTAATATGTGGGTGAAGATCAGGGATTTTCTAATTTTTAACGATTAATTTTAATATTGTTTTTCTATATTTTATATCTCAACGTTAGTTTAGTTGATAGTTTTGTTTGTATTTAAATATTATTATTTTGAAAACTAAGTCTAGATATAGGGGTATTTTTGTCCATTATTAGGATTTGATTAGTAATAAAATTAATCATCATTGGTCATTTACAAAAGGAAAAAAATATTTGACATGAGATAACCAGCACAATTGAAATATGAAATCCGAGAAATATAATATTAAAATAACAAATATAAATAAGAAAATAAAGAAATAATTATAATTAGATATTTAAAAAATTCTCAAATTCTTTCAAATTCTCTAACTCTAATGTATGAATGCTTATACATTCATCAAATATCACTATTTATAAATAATTTGACAAACATAATGTGAATTATATCGTCACTAAAAATGAGTATTTTGAAGACATTTGTTAAAAGTGTTGAATGATTAAGAAGGTGACATATGATGGACATTAAGCTTAAATACATGAAAATCTATATTAATAATACTTATAATGTCATTCCATTTGTTCATTTGTTCATTCGTTCCATCACCCCTCATTTGAACTACTCTTTTTAGATTTATTTTATTTTGGTAGTTTTTTTTTAGCAAATATCATAAAGGGTTATTGTAAAAAATAATCTAATTTTCTATAGTCTATTTAAAAATTTTACTATATTTTATAAATAGTTTTTTTTTTTTGTTATTTATACCAATTATCCTCATTTTAAAGACGTATTTAAAGTTTTTAATAAATTATTTTAATTGAAATATGATGTATTTCATTTATTAACGGTTGAGATGGATGCATGGACAAATGTTTGAAAAATCGCATGCAAAAGGTTATGTGTCCTCGTCCGAGTAAATTTTTCAAAATCTTGGACTATCTTGCTACTTAATTATTGAGAAAGCTATCAAATAAATTTTTGACGCATAATTCATACATATTTCCTTAATTGCATTTTGTTATATTTTATAAATAGATTTAATTTTTTTTTTTTTGTTACCATTCGTAATAATTCCACTTTTTGCTATTTGTTTACTAGTTTTGTTTTAATTTGTAGTTTATATGTAGAGGAAGTGGAGAAATAAGATATTTGTAGTTTTTTTAAAAATTAGCCAGTGTTGTTATTTACGAAAAAAAATTAAACTAACCACAAAATATAGCCAAAATCTATAAAAATAGTTATGGGATTTTTTTAAAATAATAGAAAAACATACAGTACCTTTCATAAAAAAAAAACTATTAAACTCTGTTTTGCTATTTTTGCAAATGCTTTTTTATTTTTCTGTAAATTGTTTTTTCATTTTTTCTACTCAAGAGAATTAAAACAAAGCAATGTATTAGTATTTAATTTAAAACGATTGGGTTCTTACCTTTTTTTATTTATTATTATTTTAATTAACAAGGCAATATATATAGTATATATATTGTGAATCACAGAGCAATATATTTTATTATTATATAAGAAAGGATTGCAAATTGTTTACTAGAGATTATTTACAAAGCTTTGTTGGAAAGTGTGCATAGAAAGATGCCCTTCATTTATTGCGCTATTGTTGTCCTGATCCAAAGTTATTCTTATTAGTATTACTAACCTTTATCAAAAGAAAAAAAAAAGTATCGTACACAAAATTTAACTGTGGCCATAAATATTTTTTAAAAAAATTGAAATGTAAAATTATATATATTAAAGGAAATACTTTATCAGTTCATCAACGATAGTAGAGGTAAGAGTTTGATTCATTTACTTTTGTGCTGATAATCAGTATTTAATCGATTAAATTAATTTTGAATTAGTAAAAAAAGAACATATATTTATATCCTTATGTAGAAGTTGTTTGATTTTTAGAACTAAAATAGCCCAAATCTTCAAATGCTACTTTGTTTGCAAGAAAATTGGTAGAACGTTAAATAAATATTTAGGTATCCTTTTTAATAGGAATGTATTGAAATAACATTATCTAAATAAAATATATTCTCATATTTCTAGTTAATTAATAGATTTTTTTTATATTAAAATAAAACTTATTTACAGGTAAAGCAAAAATACAATAACTTTTTGGAAATGTTTTCTATTTTTTTAGCTATAAATTAATCGGTTGTGGTATTTGTCTAATTAAATTTGTATAATATTTTAATGTGTTTATTATATGGTTCTGAACTCTATAAAATATATGATATTAAATATGAATTTTCTTTATTTAAAAGAAGAGATGTTTTACAAAAATCAGTATTTGCTTTAGCGGGTTATATTACAATTTATTAAATAGAAAAAATCTGAATGAAATGATCTGAATTAGTGACGGTTTCTTTTATTAAAAAGAAAAAGGTGAATTATGATCACTATTAAAAAAATTTAAAAATGGGCTTGGTAGATAAATTGGCGTGAGACATTTTGTAATAAGAGATTCAGTAAAAACAAAATTAATTATATTTATGTTCTTATTGTGTTTGTTATACATTAAAAAATTAAATTCTAATTTAAAACAATATTATTTAAAAAGTGTTTAATGATGTAAACAAATACACAAACTATCCTTAAACTAAGAGGTGGGTTACATTTACCTCTATCCATTTGCTAAACTTCTTTAAACGGTTTGCAATCAACCCTTTTTAAATCAAAAAGATTACTTATTAATTTAACTCAAACATGAAACAGGCAATTTGTAATTAGAAAAAGAAATTTGGAAAGGGTACATAAAGAAGAAGAAAGACAAGAAGACCACTAAGAGGTTGCACCACAAAAGCTTTCAAAATTCCTACGGCTCAGCACCAAAAATTCAAAAAGCTTGCCCAATTCTCTTGACAACGCTGGAAAATAGGTAAGAAAATTTCTTAACTGCAATTTAACGTCAATTTATTGTACAAAAACACTTTAAATGGGTAGGGTATTCAACATCTTTGAAGGTAGAAAATTTAAAAAAACTTGCCAAAAATTAAGATTAAAAAAATGACGGCTCAAGGTAAGACAACGTCTGTGATGACTGATAGGTTTGATAGCTGGAATTGATGTGTAGAATTTGATTAGATTGAGAGAGAGAAAATACTCCAAAAACAAAAACTTATAATTGGGTGTGTGTGGCGGCAAACTATAAGGTGGGTGACTTAGATTGGAGGCGACGATCATGAGAGATGGCAAGGATTGGACATTTGAGAGGTGGAGGCATCAAGAATAAAATCTATTAGGAATGTGTTTCAGTAAACATTTCTTTTTTACCCTAAAGTTAAACGTGAAGGAACAAGTAAAATTTTTCTAAATAAAAGAGAGAGGGAGAGGGAGAGAGAGAGAGAGAAGATTAGAAAAAGAAATAAAATGCATGGATAGTTGGAGTTACTTTGTCCCCAATCTATTTTGCATGCGCAATGTCGAAAATAGCCCTGAGTAGATAACTCTTTCCTGTGGTTGACTCGTATCTTAAATTATAATAATAAAAAAATACAAGGCATGAAATGAATAGTTGGAATGAGGAGATAAGAATTGCTTCCAAGGCTGCGTTGCGTCGGCTTTCACATACTTTTACCAAAGAATAAAACTACATTACATATATTAAATAACGTTGAAACTACCAAGTATTATTTGCATATGTTGGATGCTTTCATTCTTTACTTTTTTTTTTCTTTTTTCTTTTTAATTACTCTTCTTTTTAGTACATTTATAGAGGGATGGACTATTGTTGGGATTGCATATCCTACTAACTGATTTTGATGTTTCCTAAATATAATTATTAATTAATCTAATACAACCACTTTTTAAATAGTTAATTTTTAGAAACATAACAAAACACACACAAATATTTACAACCTTAATAAAAAAAAAGAAGTAAAACTCATGCAATTATTTTCATAATTTTATTCATTACTTTTTTTTTTGGCAATTTATTCATCCTCTCTTTTCAATTCTTCATCTCGTTTCCAAATTTTCTTTCTTCTATTTTTAAATGATTTATTCTTGTGTTTGAATCTCCTATCTCATTTTCATTGTTCTTTGAAGCTACTTCATCTTTTTTATATTCAAGATTAACGGGATTGTTTAAATATCTTTTTAACATGATCTAAACAATGGTTTATCATGGTCAACACCATCAATTAAATTTGAAGATATTTTTCCATCGTTTAAACTAAACTACAAGATTGTGTAGATATAATCTAAACGATCACTCACTATAGTCATCACAATCATTTAAAATTGATGCATTTTTTTCATTGTTAAAAAGAACTACACGATCGTGTATCATGATCTAAACGATCATAAATTGTTCGTTTAGACTATAGTGCACAATCGTTGTACATGTGGTCGATTAATCTTGTGTTGGCTAGAGTACTTTTTTTATTTTATATTTTCTACTATGTTTTTTTCGCTATTCTAGCGATTTGTTATATTTCTAAAAAAAAAACCCTTTTTTACGTTCTAACTAACTTTTGTGAAATCTAAAAAAATAGTTGTTTTTTTGTTCAACTTTTTTTAACCATTTAATAAAAATATTATAATAATATTATTCTATACTAATATATTTTTTCCATGTACTTTATCATTTTAATTGATTAGATTTTTGTAGGGGCGCTTGTAAAAATAGCAAAACAATTTATAATAATATGACTCATGTCACTACATTTTCTAAATTGCAAAAGTAGCAAATTTAAAATGATTGTCCTATTATAATCCTCCTATAGCCCTCTATATCAATAACTACTTGTTATATTTGTCATATTCACAATATGAAATTCAGATAAAATTTTAGAACTATATATTATAACATATTATGAATTAGTTATCAATATGTTTTAAACATATTAATTATCAATGTAAAAGTAATTAAAATAATACGACTATTTTAGTTCATTTAACTATATTACACCAATTTAGTATTTATTTATCCAATACCATGATTCATTTTTCTAATTTAAAATTAAAATTTACCGAAATTATTTTACTACATTTAACAACTGATTTTTGAAAATTAAAGCTAATAAAAGTTTTTTTTTCCAAAGCTACAACAACTCCACAAGCCTAAGAGATCCATTAAAGATGAAGGTCCAATATGTTTGACTTAAGGCTCGTATAGGACCCACATCTCGTCACGTCCCACTTGAAACGCATTCTTGAGTGCTTCCAATGACTCTAAGTGAAACGCCAGAACATCCAACCTTAAACTCAGCTCGTACTTAAACTTAAACTTTGCCATACGAATAAGCATTCAACACTTAATTAGAATGTGAAGGAACTTGTCAATTTTATTCACTCCTAAACAAACTTAGTACAACTGCTAAACTTAAATTCCAACGCCTTGTCCAGCTCTTATCGCCTAATACAACGCAGTGGCTCTCCAACAATTGCAGCCTCCTTGCTTCACTTACCTGGAGAAGGGAAAACTTAAAACGTAAGCTTAACACTTAGTGAGCGACATTTTAAATGAAAACCTTTGGAAAATACAAGTACATGTATGAATTCATTTTGCAAGATCAACTTCACAACGTCTCAACATGCACTAAAAACATTAAACATCACATTAGCCTCTAACCATTCCCACACATAAATTACTGTGACGACACATATCATCATCAACAACATCCCTAGGAGATTTATAGGTTCGATTCTAGTTGCTTAGGCGGTTAGCTCGAATGCGGACATCTCAACACATTCGACCACCTTTTCATCACCATGCAAACGTCTCAATGCATGGTTGCCTTGACTCTTATGTCCACATAATAGCTAGCTAGCTCTTGATAGGAACAAAGCTAATGGTTTACTCACATTTAAGCATTCCATACAAACACCGTAAAATGAAATACTTTGAAACATTTCAATTACTTGGAAATATTCTTTCAAGAATCATGCTTTTCTTATAAATCATAAACAAGTTTATACATGCATTTAAAATGTACATAGCATAACATGACTTGAAAAGAAAAGCTTTATAAATTTCTACTCTCTCTTTACAAGGATCACTTACTCAAACTAAATGGTTCTCCCCACCCCTCTTCTTCAAACTCCTCTTCTCTTCTCCTCACCTGATGTTCTTTTGGAAGAGCTTCAACACTTAGGATTTCCTTATCCCTTTCTTTGGACCCTTAAGACCTATTTATACTACTACTAAATCGGATTAGTCATTTTTAAACGAGTTTTATCTTGCTAGCTCCTACTTAGTGTCTTATACAAGTATAGGTTTAATATCTTCTCTAATCATGCTTAACTCTATCCTAACACGTAAGAAGCTGACTAATGCAGATTCTTAATTCTTCTTGAATTTTCTTAAATTAAATTCCTTTCTCATCTGACCCTTCCTTGCCCAGCTCAAAATACAAACTCTTCTGCGTGTAAGCTAGTCAGAACGCATAACTACACATTCCTTGCATTGCCTAGCTAGAACGCAGAATTTCTTCCAAAATGCCTAAACTTATACTGTGAGACTCGCTTCTAATTTGAGTATAAGAAGTAAAAACTGACCAAGTGTTTTGAAATTTGCGTTTTGGATAAGAGGAGGCGTTTTGAAATAAGACTTCGTGATAAAATTTTATATGATTAAGTATAGGTTTTGCGATTAAAAAGTTAGTTGGATTTGCGGTAGAACCTATAAGTCTAAACGCTCACAAGAGAAAAAGTCTTCGTGAGAAAGTTGGGTCGTCTTCGAGAAGAGTTATATGCGTTAAGACTTTCAAAAGTTATGTTAAATGGTTAAAGCTATTCGAGGAATGGAATTAGGTAAGAAGAAAGGTTTGGTGAGAAAATGTCAAATCTGATTTGACACGGGCTAACATGTAAGATTAAAGATTTAAGCATGACTAAGATAAATATTAACTTTACATGTGTGAGGTTTCAAGTAAGAGTTGACAATCGAACAAAGAACTAAAGATGACTAATATGGGTTAAGAAATAATATAAATAGAGGATTTGATAATTAAGTAAGTACTAAGATTTTGTTAAGGAGCTAAGGTGCTGCTATTTTGATCTTACGAAAAGAAGAAGAAAAACAAGGTGTTAAGTGAACTGCACAATTTTTTAAATTTTGAGGTGTTTGATAACTTTTCAAAATGCAATTTTAAAAAATGAGAATGAAAAATAATTCATTTTAAAGGGAACTACGTAACCAAAATTTGAAAAAATATGTTTTTAAATAAAATTATGTATATAAACCCTTATAAAAAGATTTAACAAAATATGAAGTTTAAATTTTAATAAGTGTTTAAAAGAAAATATATTATTGGAAAATATTTTTTTTATAATCGAAACAAACTCTTAACAATTGAGGATAATTGTTTTTTTGTTTTTTGAAAAGTTAAAGACCATAATAAATATTATAAATTTATAGAAAAAAAGCCCAAATTAAACGATTAGGAAAAAACGGGAAATCTTTTTAAAAAGAAAGCCAGTGAAGAAAAAGGCAATTCTTTAAATATAATAATGATAATTTGGCAGCCCGCTTTGGAAAAGCGAGCAAAGGTGATATTGTCATTTCACATACCTAGAATAATGGGAGCGAAAAAAAAATTAGGGTAGAACCGTAATTAAATAGGAAACGCGTGGCTTTTCCGCTACGGTTTTACTATATAAGTACCTCTCCTCTTCGGAAGACCTCACAAAAACGCAAACGTTCTTCCGCCACTTCAATTCTCATCGTCTCTCTCTCTCTCTCTTTCTCTCGAATTTTATTTGCTTTCGCTTTTTGTTTCATTGCAAGTCTTAGGGATTTCTCGGGTTTCGTTCTCAGCCGCTAGCTCATTTAATCTGTAAGATTCTTCTTCTTTCTTTGTTTACGATCTTAGGTTTAATGGTCCTCGATTTCTTTTGTTAATCTTTCTGGAATTCCGATTTCTGGGTTTTCCCCCCTTTTATTTCCTGATTTCGATTTGGTTTTATTAATAGGATTTGATTGGAGAAAGAGTCCACTGGAAAAGGGTTTCTCGGTCTTACTGGTTCACCGATTTTTTGCATTTTGTATTTATTGGTACGTTCTCCCTTTCTCTCTCGGGATATCGGGATGGGGTGCTTAAAAAGTTTTGTTGATGTTTGATCAAGATGATTCTCTGACTTGGGTCTTGGATTTGTGGGATTATGATTGATTTGGTTTTGTAGTTCTTTTTTTAAAAATCTGTAATAGCATGTATTTTTGTTCTTGATTTCTGTATGAACCCAGGATTTCTAGATTTTTTAAAATTATTTTCTTCATATCGATTTCGGTATGTTGATGTTCATCCGAATGGTATATCAAATTGAGGAAATCTTGGGAGGGAATCGTGTTCGTTTTATCTGAATAAAATATTGGGTTTCTAGGGCAACATGTTCTCTTTCTTAGCCTAGTTGTATGTATTAATGGTTGATTGCATGGCGTAGATAACGAAGGGGTTCGCGTAATAAAGAAGGGTTTACTTTTTTGAATATGAAAAGAAGGGTTTTTGTTTTACTTTTATAATAATAGAGCAATAATAGGAAAGAGGATCATTTGATTTTCCTTCACGGGTTTTGTTGCATATTTTGCTTTAATCTGTTTGCTTTTTCATAAAGCGTTATTTCATGATTGCAGATCTGTATCCTCTATTATTATTATAATATCATTTTTTACTTCGTTAGGATAACGTTTTGTATGAAATCAACGTTTGTCCTTTACCCCTTGACTCCTCCATTTCGTTTGCTTTTTGTTTTTTCATATTGTTCTTCAATTATATTCACTGTTGTCAGATTGAGTTATTTTTTATCATCTCCTAAGGCTCTCATGTTAAGGAATCAGGCGCCCGTCTATGAATTTGGGTGGTTTGTGTATTGTATTCTATTGAAGGTTGAGAGTTATCTGATTTCATCTTGGGGTGTTGTCTCTATTTTTGCAGCGAATGATTTAATGGAGTCAAAAGGTGGTAAGAAGAAGTCTAGTAGTAGTAGTAGTAGTAGTAAATCCCTTTTCTACGAAGCTCCCCTCGGATACAGCATTGAAGACGTCCGACCACACGGTGGAATCAAGAAGTTCAGATCTGCTGCTTACTCCAACGTATGTTCCTACTTACACTATCACGTTTGTTGTTGTTGCATTATCATTGGTGTGTTGGCTAATGACTAATCTCTTGTTTCTTCTTCTGCAGTGCGTTCGAAAGCCATCCTGAGTTTCGCTGAGTTTCGTTTTCCCTGCGCCCCAGGATCCTTATTTTCATAATAATTTTTAGTTTGTCTTTTTTCTTTAATACTCTCTACTATCCTCGTTCTCTCGTTCAATCTCACAACATAATTAGCTTCCTTTTAAGAAAAGATGACGTGTCCAACCTCTGCTATTGGATTTGAAGGCTACGAAAAGAGGCTTGAAGTATCATTCTTCGAGCCAAGTGTTTTTGTTGACCCTAGGGGCATGGGTCTCCGTGCTCTGTCGAAGGCACAGTTGGATGAAATTCTTACATTAGCTGAGTGCACCATTGTCGACTCTTTGTCAAATGACTATCTTGATTCGTATGTCCTTTCAGAGTCGAGCCTCTTTGTGTACCCATACAAGTTCATCATCAAAACTTGCGGCACTACAAAGTTGCTTCTTTCAATCCCAGCTCTGCTGAAGTTAGCTGATTCGCTGTCTCTTACTGTGAAGTCTGTGAGGTACACTCGCGGCAGCTTTATCTTTCCTGGTGCCCAGTCTTTTCCCCATCGCAGCTTCTCTGAGGAAGTTGCTGTCCTCGATGGCTATTTGGCCAAGCTTGGCCTCAACGGTTCTGCTTACGTGATGGGAAGTCCTGATGAAACGAGGAAATGGCATGTTTACTCTGCCTGTGCCAATATGGGGAATCAAATCAATAACCCCGTTTATACCCTGGAAATGTGCATGACTGGTTTAGACAAGGAGAAGGCGTCTGTCTTCTTCAAAACAGATGCAAGTTCTGCTGCTGCAATGACTGAAAACTCTGGTATTAGGAAAATTCTCCCAAAATCTGAAATATGTGACTTTGAGTTCGACCCTTGTGGTTATTCCATGAATGCCATTGAAGGAGACGCTGAGTCTACAATCCATGTTACTCCAGAAGATGGGTTTAGTTATGCAAGTTTTGAAGCAGCTGGTTATGACTTCGATGATATGAATCTGTCTAAGTTGATTGTGAGGGTGCTGGCATGCTTCCAGCCATCTGATTTTTCTGTTGCCCTCCATTCAGACGTCGTTGGTGAGAATCTGGAAGACTTGCTCTGTCTGGAATTGAAGGGGTACGAGGGTGGTGAGAAGAGCTGTGAAATGCTGGGGGAAAATGGAACCGTCATCTACCAGAGCTTTATGAAGACTGGAGGAGATTATGCCTCATCTCCAAGGTCGACCCTTTTGAAATGTTGGAGTGAGGACGAGAAGGACGAGGAAGTTGGGAAGTATTAGAACTTTCATCAACTTTTACTCTAGCTCTTTTTTATCATACTAGTAATCAATAAACGAAGAAGTATCTTGGGGGGGGTCTTGTTTAAGCTGCCTTGGGTGTGTTAATGCAGCATATTAAAAGAGTCGTGTTCTTTCTTTAGTGTCTTGTTTTTCTTTTTCTTCATTTTGGTGTTATATTTCATTCTGCAAATAATTCCCTGATGGGAAAGCTTGTGTCCTGGAATTCTGCCTGCTGTTGGTCTGCTTTTGCATCATATTATGTTATGATGAAACTTATCAATCATGTTTTCTTATTTTAATCATGACTTGTTTGAATAAAATTTACTTTTGTTCTTTCCTTTATTTATGTGATCATGGCATCTGGATGGTGTGCAAATAGATTTCAACCTTTTTTTTTGTTCTGCTTTAATTATTATTATTATTATGGATGGTGGAGGGTACGGAATAATAGGCCAACTATTGTGAAAAGGAGACAATAATGAGGAGACAAGGGAGGGAAGGGGAGTTATTTGGCCATCGAGTCTGCTAAAAATTTGAACATTCCAAAACTTTGAAAGTTGCTTGGCTTTTTAGATCCGTGAGAAGGAAGTACATCAAGTATTGATTGGGTACAAGTTTTAGGTGGAAGCTGTATTGCTATAAAGGTAAAATCATCACTAATTGATGAATTGGATAGAAAAGTGGTTTGAAATGGCAAGAGGGACCCAGGTAATGGAATTATGACTCGTTCTGATGCAGATGAGTGGTAGAACTACTTTTCTCCTGGCCTAGCCTAGACACTGAATTTGTAGAGAGTGCTTCAGACTAATAAGTACTCCAAAAGATACACCATTGTATGGCGAATTCATACCCTTGAATAATACACATTTTGGAAGAATTAGCCAATATTTAGGACCTCAAAAACAAAATTGGAGTCCTTTTGCTGGCAGGTCAGGGGATTAAAATTCAAATATGCACCCAGAAAAAGAAAACAACAACCAACCGACTTTTTTTTTTTGGTTATCCATTCATGTTTTTTACTATTTTAGTTGTCTTGTATTAGCATATTACTAGTGGCGATGCACAATAGGTTTGAATATGTTTTACTCTGTTTTTGTTGGGTGTTTGAAGTCTCACATTTGTTTTTGAATGGTTTCAAAAGCAAACTCAAGGATTTATCCCCGAGGTTGGCAATTGTCACACTAAAAAGATGTTAGAGTTTTCAAGATTAGATTAACAAGGGGGGTGGGATTTAGGAACTTGAAAGAAAATGAGACTTGAAGATCTGACTATTGAGATATACATGTATATTCAATTCTAAAAGAATTTTGGTTTGTTCCTTGGAATCCATGATTTTCATAGAACAAGATGTCTAAGCCTTGGGTGTTAATGCGACATTTTAACATACTTTTTTGGAGGATGTTTTAGAGTTTTGGAGCCTTCTTGGAACATGTTTTTTTAGATTTCTAAGTTGGCATTTTGAGACTCCTAGTTGTCTAAGTATTTGGAGTCGATCTGACATCCTTCGTTCCTTCTTCTTACTTCTCGTTGTTTCCATTCATTCTCTGGAAAAAATATTGTAGAACGAAGAAGGCAAGAAAAAGATTGTAGAACAAAGATGGAAAAATAATGCACAGAGAGAATGTGGGAGAAAGACGAACTAGTAAAACACAAGGATGAAAGAAATGGTGAAAAGAATCTTTGTATATGGAGAAATTATGGAAAAAAAACTACAAAATGAAGAAGAAAAAGGTGTTGTTTTCGGGTTAAAGTGGTAATTCTTTATGGTGTTAATATAAGCAGAGAGCTAAAACTCATTGGTTTTCAAACTTGAGTTGATTTGCATTTGGGTCCCTACAAAGGACCCATTTGTGCAATTTTTCCCATATATCCTGGTTTTTTTAGTTCATTAACAGAAATTTGAGTTCACACAATTATAACTCCCACTACAATAAACTAGCTCTTCCCCGACGTACAGAAACGTCGCCAAAAACACAAACAACGTCGCGAAAAACTACCTCGACGCCGCACACGACGTCAGCAGGAACGTCGCTAAAAGTCCGTCGGGGATACTTTCCGCGACGCCGCTCGCTGCCATGCCGCAAAATATTTCCTCCGCGTAGGGTCCCAATATGTCGTGGAAGGTTCTTCCGACGCAAACGTCGCGGAAGGCTTCTGCGGCACAAACGTCGTGGAAGGCTTCGGCGGTGCAAACGTCGCGGAAGGCTTCAGCAGCGCAGACGTTGCGAAAAGCTTTTACGACACCGGCGTCGCATAAGCCTTCTGCGTCGCAAAAGGTTTTTTTTTTAATAATTTTATTATTATTATTATATTCATTGGTTTACTCGAAGTAATAAAATTTGTAGTAAACTGATAGAAATAAAAGTATTATTCATTACGAAATGAAATGATAAATTAAATATGTTCAATACAAGAAATTAATTACATACTTCAAAACATTACATAAAATAAAAACTTAAGATCTAATGCTCTCGTGCAGTGGACGCCAATCCTACAAATAACATGAAAGTATTGTTAGAATATCGTATATGGAAAGTTAAACAAATTAAATATTGAAAAGTGCGTACCTAAGTGATCACGGGCCTCTCTGTGCACGACTCATCTCCTCGAGCATCTTCTTTATCTCTTCCATTTGTCGTGCTTGGTCCGCAATTTGTCGATCTCGCTCCTCCTCCCTCAGGCGTTGTTCTTCGAGCATTCGGTTAGTGTTGTCAAGTCTCGCTTTGAGGTCGTTAACCTCTACTATGTGTGTCTGGTAGTCATACACACTAGAGGAAGAAGATGAAGCGGCAGTCTTAGACCTGGGTTTTGGGCCTCAACCAAGACCTTTTGAGTAGCCCGGTCGTCTACCCAAAACTGTCTTGCTTATCTCGTTCTGAGTTAGTGGTTCAGAACCCTCTGGGACGGGCTGAGACTGAAGATCCACCATCTGATTCTG
Source organism: Cucumis hystrix (assembly GCA_025688845.1). Classification (NCBI taxonomy): domain Eukaryota; kingdom Viridiplantae; phylum Streptophyta; class Magnoliopsida; order Cucurbitales; family Cucurbitaceae; genus Cucumis; species Cucumis hystrix. Next base: position 14,303,341 of record CM046888.1, on the reverse strand, counting down.
TACAACAGAAGCTTGTAAGTTTGAGAGATTATTAGACTTGAAAACATAGAATAATTAAAGTATAACCAAACATATAATTTTCTAAAACTTACGAAAGCATCCTCTGCAACTGGTGAAATGAACTCGCCACTACTATTGGCGTGAATTTCTTTAAATAACTCGACACGATCTACAGGACGACCGTGCAGTTCAGTGAGCTCTACTTGTCTATGAAGAAACGACTTTGTGTAGCTCCTATGGTTGTAAGGCTGTCGAGCCCTGACAGCCTTACACATACTTGATTGCTCCTATACATTCCAAAAATGACGATGATCGAAACGTTATACTTTTAAATAAATGAAATATTATAACATAAAAGTTTATAAATAATTACCTGACTGTCAAGTGATGTAGTGATCACATAGAAAGTGCCAATCTTCCACCCGATTGACCAATCTCGGGGGTGGGTTTGCTCGTGCTTGTTCAGGGTCACTAAATTTCTTAAAATGACGATGATTACTTGACTTGAATTCCTTCCACGCAGTGAGCATTTGATGCTAAAAAAATCTATTCAGTGTTGGATCGTTACGATCAAACACGAAAAATTGCTACAAAAGAAATATATTTCAAGTCAGTAGAGCTTTAATAAGGAAATAAAAATATACATAAACGTTTATGAATTTACAGACTTACAGTTAGGCCGCCCTTGACGACCTCGATGCACTCCGGTGGCACATCTTCCCACTTTAGGGCCTGACTAGGAAACGTGTCTCGTGTCAGCACACCGATCGTGCAACTGAAACGAGGGGCGAGTGGTGAGATAGGTCTGTCCTCTCCAGGGGGGATGGAAATGGGAATTCTCCCATTCTGCTGTACGTATCGTTCGACATCTATGTTTCTAGAATGTCGTCGTACTCTCCTCGCAGTGGGAGTCGAATGAGAGGGGTCTACTGAAAACGATATTGTGATTATATATAACAAGCATAACTTAAAGACATAATCAAATGAGAGAGAAATTGTATTAAATATGCTGATATTATTACGAACCTGAAGTGTCGCCTACTGACGACAAACCACCCGCATTATCCAACGCGTCAAGATTAAGTAAATAATCTTCCTCAAGCATACTCTCGGAAAGTTAGACTCCATATCTACATATATAAAAATCAACAAAACATTAAACAAATAAACGTGAGTATCACAACATAATTAATGTATAGAAAAATGATTAAATGTGTGTATACGTCAAAAAAACATTGTTATTCATCATCGCACGACTCGCTTTGATGTGATGATTGTTCGTCATCTTCATCGTTTATGAAATTTTCCACGACATGACAAACATTTGGTCTTTCCACTATTGTAGGATCAACTTCAGTCCTACACAGAGTGTCATCCTCAATTGAGAATCTTGACGTGTATCATTTTAACCAAAAAAATTAGTGACGAAAATTCAGAACACCCAGGGTATTGCTCACAACTTGCTTGATTTAGTAACTTCTTAAATACATTATTTGTTTTGTCTTCTTCTAACTCTAAACCTTCCTCCCTCTCTTTTACTTCTTCAATACCAGCTTGTAAGTCATGCAACATATTCAACATTTCATTTTCTTCAGTAATCGGGTTATTGCTGGTTCCTTCATCAACTATTGGGTTACTGCTAGTTCCTTCATCAACTATTGGGTTACTGCTAGTCCCTTCATCAACTATTGGGTAACTACTACTTGTTCCTTCATTAAATGTTTGTGTACCTATGTTCAATGTCAAAGGCTCTCCATGATACACCCAGTTGATATAGGAGGAGACTATTCCATTGGTTAATAGATGTCGCCTCACACCCTCTAAGGAGTCCCAGTTTGAATTCATACATTTTTTGCATGGACACCTTAATTTTCCATAATTATTTGTGTGATGTTTTACGACCTCTAAAAACTGAAAAACTCCTTCTCTGTACTCAACAGAAAACTTATCCCTAATTTTCATCCGACTCTTGTCCATCTCGTTAAAAAGCCTAACAAATAAATATGTTATATTAGTTTTATACATGCTCCATTTTAGTTATGTTAATTAACAATTTTAAAAATTCAAATTGCATGTGAAATTGAAATTCAAATGCAATTTCAATATGAAATTCATATTGAATATCAAATTCAATATTGAAATTCATATTTACAACCCTAAACATATTCAAATTTCATCTAAATTCATACATTATTTAAAGTTTTATTAATTTTCTAATTGCAATAAAAAAATATATACATACATTTACATATGCACTAAACTATACATACATATATATTACACATTACACTTTAAATATACATATAACACATAAAATTAAACTTATATATACATATACATACACCCTAAACATATACACATAACACATACAAAATAAACATATACCTAAATATAAATATACACATAACACATACACACGCATACAATTATACTAACACATAAATAATAAACATATACATAAACCCTAAACCTTAAACATAAATGCAAAAAAAAGACAAAAAAACGACCTCAAGATGGCGACCGACAAGGACGACGGCGAGAGAGGTGGTGCGGCGACGGCGGGCGGCAACTACAATGGCGACAACAACGACTCTCTCACTTTCTCTCTCGATTTCTCCCTTTCTTCTCTCTCGATTTCTTTCTCACTTTTGAATGAAATCTAGGTTGAAATAGCCGGGACTTTCCGCGACGTCTTTGAAAACGTCACGGAAAGCACGTTTCCGTGACGTGGAGGTTGTTGACGTCACGGAAAATGGAAAAACAAATTTATTACGTTTCCCCTTTCCGCGACGTGTGTCAGAGGCGCGTCGCAAAAAGTGAAAAGGTAATAAATATCGTTTGATGTTTCGCGACGTGCCACAGACACACGTCGCGGAAACTTGAAAGTTATGTTTACTTTCCGCGTTCAAGGACAACCACGTCCCGAAAAGTGAACAAATTTATTACGTTTCACTTTTCGCGACGTGCCACTGACATCCGTCGTGGAAACTTGAAACCTTTTGTTTCTCTGTTACCTTTCACCGACGTTGAAGGACAACCACGTCGCCGGAAGTGTTAAAACAATTATTATGAAATTAATACGTTCGACTATCCGCGACGTGCGTCACTGTGGCATCGTGGAAAGTCAAATTGTTTCGCCCTACGACGACGTCGGAGGACACTGGGTCGTGGAAAGTAAACATAACTTTCAGCTTTTCGCGACGTGTCCGACACGAATGTTGCAGAAAAGTGAAACAATAAATTAATCACTCCGCTTTCCGCGACGTGGCAGCAATGTACGTCGCGGAAACACTTGACCAAAATGAATCGTTCGGCTTTTAGCGACGTGTCTGGGATGGACGTTGCGGAACAGTGACACAATAAATTAATGACTATGCTTTCCGCGACGTGGCGATGATGTACGTCGTGGAAACTCTTGACCAAAACGAATCGTTCGGTTTTCCGCAACGTGTCCGGGATGGACGTCGCGGAAAAGTGAAACACTAAATTAATGATTACACTTTCCACGACGTGGAGGCTATGTGAGTCGTGGAAACCCTTGACCAAAACGAATCGTTCGACTTTCCGCGACGTGTCGGGAGGGACGTCGAGGAAAAGTGAAACAATAAATTAATGAGTACGCTTTTCGCGACGTTCATTTTCAAGAAGTCGCGGAAATTTGTATTTAGCAACGCCCTAGCACAAACGTCGCGAAAAGTCGAGAAACGCCGACTTTCCTTTCAGCGACGTAGTTTCTGGCGTCGGGAAAGCTCCGTTTTCTTGTAGTGTTCATAAAAGTCTTCTTAAACTTTGCTTCAAATATTCTCCATCGACCAAATGATCAATATGTTGCTTGTTATAAATGACAAAGTTAGTAAGATTATTGAAATAGGAATAGGATAAAAATTTGCATAATCAACCTGGAAGCTGTAACGCCCTTGAAAAAAAAAAAAAAAAAAAAGGGTTAATAATAAAATAATATTATTTTATTATTAAAATTATTATTAAATAATTATTATTATTATTTTTTTTTTCTTTTCTTTTTCTTTTTCTTTTTTTTTCTTTCTTTTCTCTTTTCCCTTTCTTCTTCCCCCCGCGTGCAGGCCGCCCCCCCTCCATTTTTCTTCTTCTCCTTCTTCCTCTTCTCCCAGCCGGCCGCCACCCCCCTGTTCTCCTTTCCTTCCGTCCGGTGAAGCCCGGTAGCCGCAACTGTCGCGCCGCGCCGTTCGCGAAGCTTCAGCACACACAGCCGCCCGCCGCCGTCCGCCCAGATCTACTCCCTTCCTCGCGCCGTCCGTCCGGTTCGCGAAGCCTTGCGCCGC
>CM046888.1:14191242-14299030 GCA_025688845.1 Cucumis hystrix | reverse complement strand
AGTACCTTAAAAGTTCATATTTTGAAATAGGGCCCGATTAAATGTTTTTCTTCGATTTCATATGGTTTCAATTAAAAGTTACTATGTTTTTCGTCAACAAACGGTTTTGTGTCAAATTGACGACTTAGACGGTCAGTCAGAAAAGTCTGGGTCGTCACAGAAGCACACTATTTCGTTAGATTATTTTTCAACACTTTCGTATATTATTCAAAAGGATATACATCCACCCAAATAATCACGTTCACATAATTCAACTTCAATAGCAAGCTATATAACCTATAAGAAGTCCACTTCTTGGTGAGTTAACCCCATAAATCATGTTTCCATGATGCATGCGTAGATTAATTGGAATTAAACATATCACTTATTTGGGTCAATGAGTTCCACAAAAACTTGCTCTTTCAAGTAGTTATTTGTTATCTCTTGATTCAAGTGGTTAAAATGAATCGAAAGTTGAATTTAAACACTCAATACCAAAATGAACAGTTGCTTATCTCTAAGATTTTCAGAATAAATTACTAACTCATCCCAGTGCACTAATGATTTTGCCACTCCTGAAGAAACACATAGAAGTGGGAGAATGAGGAGATGAAATCATGATGTATGTTAAGATAGAAAGAAGTTTGTTACAGGGTGAGTTGAGAAAATGTAAATACATAAATGGTAAAATAGGGATGAATAAAGGAAGTTGGTGATTTGCAATAGTTGTTTCTTGCTTCCTATTGGTCTATGAAAAAGATTCTATGCTCTATGTTGAAAGTTGGAGAGTTCCACACTCGAGTATTCTTCTCTAGTGACAATGGTAGTTCCCCAAGGCAAGTTGCCTCGAGAATGGAAGATGGAAATTCTCTGAAAGTCTCTTGAATTCCTTCCTTGTTTCCTATTTGGGAGATGAGTATATATAAAGCCTGACGCATGGACCACTTCTGATTTTTAGGACTGGCATACGCGTTAGATTACTTTTTCACGGTCATTGTTATAGTTGCCTCTCATATGATCTCTGTTTGCATGGCTTGCATTGAATTTCTCACTTTGCATGGTGAACCTTTTGGATATCTTGTTGGGTTTGGTGTCCTAAATCTCGTGTTTCTCATTGTTTGTAAACTTGTACATGAATTATCTATTTAATAAAATAATGAGCTGTTTTATTTGTTTTTATCAACCAATCCAATAAACTAAGATTAGTGGTTGGTTTATATGTAAACTTAAACATATATGTGGTTTAAATTAAAGATGGATCATGTTTAATTAATAACCAAAAAATCTATAGTATAAACATAAAGTTGGGTGTCTTATCTTAGTAATACTATGGATACAACCAATTTTGTAATTGTTATAAAAGTTGTAAAGAATTACAAATGATCTTATCTTAATCATCCATATGGAGACATGTTAGTGTGGGGGTATCCTATACAAAGAAGTTTCATAAGACCATACCACAAAATGTCTAATTTCTTTTTGTCACACCATTAATTAAAGAGATAAACATTTTAATCGGATGATCATAGGTGACTCGACCTTAATCCTAAGTGGGTTGTGAATTCCTATTTATAAGAATGGTCCTTTATTGTACGTGTGAGAGTCGCCAATAAGTTTGCCTGCTCAATAAGTTTACCATTTTGGAGATTTGTCTGTGTAGAGAGTTGAGTGCATAGCTACACAAGATGAAATTCACTCATTTCCATCTCAAGGGTAAGTAGATGAATAGTCCTCTTAATAGTTGATTCTAGGTCTTCAAAAACAAAGCCTTAATAACTTGTAGAAATACAAGTTATTACAGCCTCTTTTAATAGAATAACGAGACCAAAACGCATAAGAAAAGGATCAAAACGTGTAACTTATATTGCAAATTCATGAGTATTCAGAAATACACTTTACATAAATATTATGTCTATTTTACCCCACTTTTAAAACGTAGAACTATGAACAAAAGAAGAAGATAGGAAATCACAAGCCTCTTGCGAGAAGATCAAATTACAATGTGAGAAACGATTTGCTAAATGACAAGAATTGTGGTTTGAGATAATGTGACATGCCACATATAGCTTTCGGTGCACAACGCTAAAATGTTCAGAAGTTCAGATGTTACCCCGCCAAATTGCTGCCTATAAAAAGTTTCCTTCTTCACCAAAGAAAAGAGAATCTGAATGGGTAGAGATGGCCTAGATGTCTAAATAGACAGATGAAATCCTAGAGAAAACGGTGAAAATGACTATAAGTGAGAGCTTAGAGTCTGAGTGGTGAAGATTATATTTTCCATTCCCCCTAACTAGTAACATTTTTCCCTTCTCTTTTCTCTCCATTTTTATATTTATTTGTAATATATGATGTTTATATTGTACAATGGCCTAAGGCCTACACTGGTTAAGATATTACATGTTTATACCTTTTCAATCCATTATTTCTTAACCTTCCATCTGTCAATGTGTTTTTAGTAGTTTAAGGTTGTGATAAGTTCTTGATAAGTGTGAGAATAACTCTTTACTAAAACAGTTATCTCTTTGTAAAAGATATATAGTCAAATCTGTAAGTTTTAACTTCTTGTCTAACTAGAGTTCACCTAAGGGTCATAGGGTAGTCTATAAATACTATGTATCTCTTTGACATTTCATATACACAACAAACTGAAAAGAAATAATATCTGGCTCCCAAAGCACAGTGGACGTAGGCATTTGCCGAACCACTTTAAAATCTTTGTGTGCTCATCTTCTCCTTCTTCCTCTCTTCATCTTCTCTTCATATCACCGTCATGCAAAGTAAAAGGAAAGAAGAAAACCAGAATCTACAGTAAAGAAAGAAAGTTCAAGAAAGTCTTGAGAGCTTCTTCAATCCTCTGTAAGCACAAATCTACATGCAAGTGAAACGTAAGGGAAAAGTAAAACACAAGTAAGTACAGAGAGAGAACTCACCTCTTTATGAAATTAGGTGGCTTCCCCGTGCTCATACAAGTGGCAACCCCTATAAATTGGTATCAGAGCCTGCAGAAAGATTCAAGAAAGCTTCAAGAATCACGTTCTTGATTTCAAGAAACTCAAAGATGGCAGTAGCAAGGTATGATATTAAGAAGTTTGATGGTAAGGGAGATTTTACCTTATGGAAAGCCAAGATCAAAGCCATAGTCGGCCAACAAAAGGCATTGAAAGCCCTCACGGATCTAGAAAAGCTACCTAAAACAATGATTCAAGAAGACAAAGAAACTATGGAGAATGCAGCCTATGGTGCCATAGTTTTAAACCTAAGTGACAATGTTCTTAGGGAGGTCATTGGTGAAGAAACAACTTATGGAATGCGGACAAAGTTGAATGAAATCTACAAGTCCAAAGATCTACCTAGCCGTGCATACGTAAGGGAGAGGTTCTTTACCTTCAAGATGGATGGCAACAAATCTTTGACTGAAAATCTTGGAGAATTCAAGAAGCTGTCTTCAGACTTCAAAAAATTGGGAGACAAGATTGGTGATGAAAATGAATCGTTTATTCTACTAAACTCTCTTCCAGAAGCATACAAAGAAGTAAAGATGACTCTCAAATATGGAAGACAAAAAATCACCACAGATGATGTTATTTCAGCCGTAAAAACCAGAGAATTGGAACTTAATTCACAGAAAGGAGATCAAGCTAATGGTGAAGGTTTGTTCTCAAAGGGGAAGAGCAAAAGCAACTCAAAAGAACACAAGAATTAGAAAAATAAATCAAAGCTTGAATGTACATTCTGCCACAAGAAGGGACATCTCAGACAAGATTGTTGCTTCCTAAAGAAAAAGAAAAATCAAAAGAAACAAAAAGAAAAACAACAAGAAGAACCTAAGGCAGAAGCATCAGTAGTAGAACAAGCCTCGTTTGTGTATTCGGATGCCTTAACTATCTCAGAAAATTCAATTCAAACAGAAGGTAATAAAGATACTCATGATTGGGTACTTGATTCGGGGTGTTCATTCCATATGACACCTTTAAAGGGATGGTTTACAACATACAAAGTGTGGGATGGAGGTCTAGTATACATGAAAAATGACAATGCTTGCAAGATTGTAGGCATTGGATCTGTTACACTTAAGTTCAAAGATGGGACATCAACACTTCTTAGGAATGTGAGGCATGTTCCATCCTTGTAGAGAAACCTAATTTCCCTTGGCATGCTAGACTCCATAGGTTGTGAATACAAGGGCTCTGCTGGAAGGTTTGAAATATTAAAAGACTCCAAGGTTGTTCTTGTCGGTTTAAGAATCAATGGACTCTTTCTCATCAAAGAAGTGTCCATGAACCATGCTGCCTTAATTTTTTCTAATGATATTCTAATCGAAGGGGATTTGTGGCATAAAAGAATTTCCCATATAAGTGGAAAAGGATTGAAATTGTTGTTAGAACAGGGAATTCTTCCTAAAGGAGTGGCTGAAAAGCTAGTTGGCAAGTCTACAAGATAAAGTTTTCAAAAGCCTGATCACAACACCAAAGCTATCCTAGACTACATTCATTCCGACCTATGGGGACCCTCACAAATACCATCTTTAAATAATTCCAGGTATTTTCTAACCTTTACTGATGATTACTCTAGAAAGAGTTGGGTTTATTTTTTAAAGTCTAAAGATCAAACTCTAGGAAATTTAAAGAATGGAAAACCATGGTAGAAAAACAAACTTCTAAACAAGTTAAATGTTTAAGAACTGATAATGGTTTAGAATTTTGTAATGAGGAATTCAATAGCTTTTGTAAAAAACATGGAATAATGAGGCATAGGACTGTTAGATATACCCCTCAACAAAATGGTGTTGCTGAAAGGTTAAATAGAACAATAATGGATAGGGTTAGATGTCAAATGTCTAATGGTTTAATTTCAGAAAAATTCTGGGCAGAAGCTGTTTCTTATACTGCTTACACCCTTAATAGGTGCCCCCATCACTCTACAAACTTCCTAACACCTGAAGAAAAATGGTCTAAACATCCTCCTAATTTACAAAACCTTAGAATCTTCGGTTGTATAGGATTTGTCCATCAAAGTCAGGGGAAATTAAAACCTAGAGCTATAAAATGTATGTTCCTAGGTTTTATAGAGGGAGTTAAAGGGTTTAGAATGTGGCATCCTATAGAAAAAAGGTGTATAACTAGTAGAGATGTGATTTTTAAGGAAGATACTATGTTTATGCTTGATAAACCTAATGAAACACTTTATCCAAATTATAAACCAAATGAGATTGAGGTGGAGCACCCACCAAACCATGAATCAAATAAACTTCCTAGTACCATTGAGGAAGAAACAGAATCCAGTATCAATCTACCACCTACTCTATAAGAAGCTACTTAAGAAGAAGGAGATTTATCCAACTATTCTTTGGCTAGAGATAGACAAAGAAGAACTATTGTTCCTCTTTCTAGATACAGTGAAGCAGATTTTGTAAACTTTGCCCTAAATGATGTGAATCATCTAAATGATGATGAACCAAAAACATTTGATGAGGCAATGAGCTACCCTAATGCTAGACATTGGATAAATGCCATGAATGATGAAATGGAATCACTCACTATCAACAATACATGGACCTTGGTAACACTACCTAGAAATTGTAAGATCATATCTTGCAAATGGATTTATAAACTTAAAGAAGGAGTTCCCGATCTTCAACCTCCTAGATATAAAGCTAGGCTTGTAGCCAAATGCTTTACACAAAGGGAAGGAATTGATTACAATGAAATATTCTCACCGGTTGTAAAACAACCTCCATAAGAATGCTCTTTTCATTAGTTGTTCAAGAAGATCTAGAACTTGAACAACTTGATGTTAAAACAACATTCTTACATGGTGACTTGACAGAAGACATATACATGAATCAACCACAAGGATACATTGAAAAAGGTAAAGAAGATCAGGTATGTTATCTAAAAAAATCCATCTATGGTCTAAAACCATCACCAAAATGTTGGTACAAAAGGTTTGATGATTTCATCTCTAAACTTGGTTTTAATAAAAGTTCCTATGATCCGCTGTGCATTTATAAATTAAAATTCCTATTCTTCCAAGGTTTACTTACTCTTGTATGTAGATGACATGCTGCTTGCAGAAAAATCAAAGTTTGATATTAAAAGAGTAAAGACAGCCTTGAAGGAAGAATTTGATATGAAGGAACTTGGAGAATCTAAGAGAATTCTAGGAATTGACATCACAAGAGAAAGAACAAAGAAGCGTCTAACAATTGACCAAAGTAACTACTGCTATAAGGTACTTAAAAGATTTAATATGTTAGATGCTAAGCAAGTGGTAATTCCCCTTGCACAACACTTCAAACTATCAGCTTCAAATTGCCCAAACCCAGAAGATCCCAACCATGTTAAATACATGGCAAACATCCTTTACTCACAAGTGATAGAAAGTATTATGTACCTAATGACTTCTACTAGGCCTGATTTATTTTACTCTTCTAGTTTAATTAGTAGGTACATGGCTAACCCAGGCAAAAGGCATTGGGAAGCAGCCAAATGGGTCCTTAGGTACCTAAAGGGATCTATGAATGCTCAACTAATCTATAGAATAGGTCCTAAAGAACTGTTTGAACTTTATGGTTTTGTAGATTCTGACTATGCAGGGGACTTGGACAAGAGAAGGTCACCAACAGGGTATTGTTTCCTAATTGGAGGCAACCTACTAAGCTGGAAAGCTACACTATAACCTGTGGTGGCCCTATCATCTATTGAAGCTGAATATATAGCTCTTTCAGAAGCTATTGAGGAAACTATTTGGCTAAAGAGACTACTAAAGGACTTTGGCTTACCACAAAAATCTATAAAGATCTACTGTGATAACCAAAGAACCATTCATCTGTCCAAGAACCAACAATATCACAGTAGAACAAAGCACATAGATATTAAATTTCACTTCATCAGAGAACAAATTGAAAAACAGGAAGTAGAAGTGCTCAAGGTTCATACCAGTGAAAACGCAGCTGATACGTTGACAAAGGTAGTCACTCGAACAAAGTTCCTCAAGTGCCTTCAAACAATCGGGTTCCTGGAACCCGAGAAGGAGTGACTGCATCAAACGCTCTGGGAGTCAAGACATACACAAATTTTTCACTCTATATCTTTTAAGGTGGAGATTTGTGGGAATAACTCTTTACTAAAACAGTTATCTCTTTGTAAAAGACATATAGTCAAATCTGTAAGTTTTAACTTCTTGTCTAACTAGAGTTCACCTAAGGGTCATAGGGTAGTCTATAAATACTCTGATTCTCTTTGATATTTCATATACACAACAAACTGAAATGAAATAATATCTGGCTCTCAAAGCACAGTGGACGTAGGCATTTGCCGAACCACTTTAAAACCTTTGTGTGCTCATCTTCTCCTTCTTCCTCTCTTCATCTTCTCTTCATCTCACCATCATCCAAAGTAAAAGGAAAGAAGAAAACCAGAATCTACAGTAAAGAAAGAAAGTTCAAGAAAGTCTTGAGAGCTTCTTCAATCCTCTGTAAACACAAATCTACACCCAAGTGAAACGTAAGGGAAAAGTAAAACACAAGTAAGTACAGAGAGAGAACTCACCTCTTTATGCAATTGGGTGGCTTCCCTGTGCTCATACAAGTGGCAACCCCTTCAATAAGAAGACCAACATATAATTCTTATCACGTTAGTTGAGCTATGTTCATCGCTTGCCAGCGTCAATCGCCATCTACCCGAGAGGGCAAGTAACAAGTAGCAAGGATAAGGCTAACGCGTGCGGGGAGGATTTTAGAGACAAATCCCACCTTGCGAGATAACTTCCATCATTTGTGTCCCGAAAGGAGAACAAGTGTGGACATTAGGCGCCGAGAGGTTGCTGCCTTAATCATGAAATTTTATAAGTATTATAAGTGAGTTCATCTAGATATACCTAGCCTAATCAAGCTTAGTCATTTGCATCCCAAGAGGTGAGCAAGTGTGGCGTCTAAATAAAAACTTCGAGAGAAGCTTGCTTAATCATAAATTGGTTAAGCCGATTATATCGCATCAAGGCTCTCACATTGCTTAATCACCTAATAATGCGTAGACCTCCCTTCATCTCCTTCCCGCACACAAGTTAGTTCACTTCTCCATTTCATATCCATATCCCCATTTACATATTCTCTAGGTGTACATACGTAGATAGTTTTGATCTGTTTATATGTTATTTAATTAATTCTTTTATACTGCGTAAATAATGAGTAAATTCTAGAACTAAGCTTTGATATCAACTCCCTGTGTTCGATTCTGGATCACATAGATAAACCTATTGCTTTGCTTATATTTTGGCAAGCAGTAGGAAAACTTATACTACGTGAGAACTTAAAAATTACGTAATAAAGAGGTAAATAGTGAGTACTTTGCCTTCGGTGATCATGACCAATGACTTATAGCAGAGAATTAATTATGTATTTGGTTGTTTCCTTAAGTCCTAAGTTAACTTGTGCGGCACAACAAACTCTCACACAAGCAAGTTTTTGGCATCGTGGGTTAACAGAAACACATGCAGGCACAAACAGGCCTCACCATCTTCCTAGCATGAGAGGGGTTTGGTTTATACTATGTTCATTATAAGGAATAATGATATTTAAGGAGTTGATGTATGTACAGTGGTAAAACAATAATTTTGACCCCCTTGTAGTTACATGCAATTGTGAGGAGTTGATGTATGTAGATTGGTTATATCTATAGACACAGAAAAAATCTATAGTGTAAAGAGTGCGACTTGTTAGTCTTTAGAAAAACACTACAAGAATTTTGGTCTTTATCGATAGTGTTTTCTAACAATGTAACAAAAAATGTCTGCAAAGATACGTTATACCCAGACATTTTCATTGTGTGAGCACACCATTGTGTCTGCTGAGCAATATATATATGTAGATAAAAGGTTCTATGGTCTTAAGAAAAATTTTTAGGTTGCATTTCTGTTGATGTTTATTTTAGTTTCTACACACGTATATTGTGTGGGCGGATGTTTTAAGTATCTGTCGACTGTAATTTATGTGGCCAAAAAGCCTTTAACCCCACATTTTACTTTTTCCCACTTTCTAAAATTCATATTCTTTATTCCCCATATTTTTCTCTTATTTTCTCCATTTTTCTAAAAAAAATTCCGTCTTTTCTCTCTATCTCTTCGTCTACTCCAATCTCTTTCACGAATCACATATGCCTCCTCTCATGAAAGCATTCACTGTGCTCCTTGAAGGGATAAAAGCCCATGGCAGCAAGAAGATTTTACAGAACGATTCCTCAATTTAATTTGAGAATCTCAAAATACCAATATATTGGCAATATTTAGAATCAAAATTATGAATAAAAAACTAAGCATGCTTTTAAATTAAAAGATACAGAGAACTTACTCTTGTTGATGTTTCTGAATCTACAATTCACCGAAATGGAGACACCACTCGTCCAAGACCTTTTTATCCTCTGGGATGAGATTGATTTGTGGGAACCAATTGGAATGAAAAAAGGTTTAGAGAGAAACTATTTTGCATACAAGCAAAATCATTAGTTTAATTGAATGATTAAGAAAAACTGGTCTTCTTCTGCACATTTATAACTCTCTTTCCTTCGTGGAGTAAGAAAGGGAGTAAAAGAGAATCATTAGATTCTATTAATTTAAAAAATATTAAATTAATAGAAAATTCAAATCAACAAATTAATTAACAATTAATCAATGAATTAACAATTAATCAAACAATTAACAATTAATCAATTAATCAAACAATTAATCAGACAATTAACAATTAATCAATTAATCAAACAATTAATCAGACAATTAACAATTAATCAATTAATCAAACAATTAATCAATTATTTAACAATTAATCAATTAATTAATAATTAATATTTCATTTAAATCTTATTAATTTAATTAAATAAAACCAAACTATTAATTAATTCTCCAATTAATTAATAGTTAAATTAAATATCTTATTTAACTTAAATTAAACTTGAATCATATTCAAATATAAGTTTCTCTCCTAACAAATAATTTTAATATGAATCCAATTCAAATTAAATTAATATTTGAACTCATTCAAATATTTTGTCTCTCATAAATTAATTTTGAATCATATCCAAAATTAAATTTATATAATAAAGTTTGATTAAAATATAAACTTTATATTATAATATATCACCATACATTATACTAATTTCAAAGTAAATTTGAACATTTCAAATTACAACCAATATAAATAAATCTCATTACCTTTTACGAGCTAGAAAGGGGACCTAATGGACCTATTGATCAGAAGCTACAACGATTTGAGATTAATTGACTAAACTCATTAACCACATCAATTAATATTTGTTAACTGTGTGCACTCCCCTAAAGACTCATAGCTGAACTCTTCTCACTGTAAATATATTTCTGTGTCCATGGATATAGACCAATAACAATAAAGTTAGTCCTTCATGAGTGTTCGTAACACTGTCTTGGTCAAATTACTATTTTACCCCTAGGTTACCTCTAGTCCTTAAATACCAGTGCTACTCTAATGAAGAACCCGTTTATGATCCAATCAATAACCATAAACCCATTTCAAGTCCCAAAGACACCATTTAAAGGAAACACTCATCTACTTACCCTAAAGTAGAAAATAAGTGAATTCTATTTTGTGTGATTATGTTCCCAGCTCCTTACTCGGTCTTGTCCCAAAATGATAAGCATATTGAGTTACATCTAGTGTTACTAGGATAAGATACTCAATCTTATCCCTATACTATAGATCCTTTAAGCTGATCTCGAACATTAATTCTTGTATGTTTCTACATACTGTTCAAAACTTATCAAATAACTTAGGATTTTAGTTTATTGGATTTGAGTTATTAAGACAAAACTAATAATATAATCAATAACATTTATTAAAATTATAATAATAACATTTTATTAATAACGGTCAATAGATTATATTTACAATCTACGACTTTTAGGGCATAAATCCTAACACTCCTCTCTCATGAAGAAGTTTGTTGTCTCACAACTGATCGTGTCATTGTCACAGCTGGTGGTTCACCTACGCGCTTCCAATTGTCTGCACCTCACGATCTTCTAGTTTACCCCATAGTTTGCTGTACATTTTTGCAAGATCCAAGCATCTCTTTCTCACTACAACTCAAAGGTAAAAGTTTGCATATCATTTGTTTCACTATGATCGTTGCCTTGATTTTGGTTGAATTTTACATTATCGAAAAGTCCAAAATTCTTGAAGGTAAACTTTTGTAAATACTAGTATAGGTATCTTATAGGGTTGTGTGATGGAAGTATGAATCAAATAGTTTTGAATTGTGTGATGAAATGGTGGAAAAAGCTTGTGGGATTTGAGAAGAAATCTAGAATGACTGAGAGGTTTAATATATACATAACTATGTCGTAATATGCCTTGGTAAGAATGAAAGAAGTTCCTTGAAAAATTGTATTTAGTAGGCATCATAGATTTGAAGATTAAAGTATTGATATAGATATATATTAAAAGTTCAATTTTACTGTTAGATCATTGAAAAGATTTTAGGCTGGCTTCGAGTTTGATAGTCACAATGAGTTATGTTTTTTAGTTTTTTTAATAGTTAAGGTACACTTACATGTCGTTTGGTCAAGGTTTTATAAATATTTGAGAATTTAAGATGCTTGAAAAAAGAATGTTTGAGAATGAGATGTCCTGAGAATTAAAGATAAATGTGTTTGTTTAAGTTCAACTTATGGTGGAGGATTTGAACTTGAGACTTCTTGTTCTTGAAAACGTATAAGTGCCCGTTAAACTAAGCTTATGTTGACATATAAAATTTGATTTTCATTCATAAAAGAGAAAAAACAAAATGAAAAATATAATAATAATGGTAGCAAATAATAAGAAAATAAAATAACAAAATTAAAAAGATAAATAATAGCAAGTACATGAAAACAAATATTATAAGAAGAAACATAGAAAAAAGAACATGTTAAAATGATAGAAGAAACAAAGAAATAAGTTGTAAAAAAAGTTGAAATAATAAATAGAGAAGAAAAGAGAAGAGAAAAATAATAAGAAAGAAAGAAAAGAAAGAAATAAATAAATGTTAGAGAAGGAAAGGGGAGGTAAAAACTAAGAGAGTAAAAAGATACGAGAAAAAAAAAAAAAACTAAAAAAAGCAAAAACTGGAAAGTTTAGTAAAAACCCACCCAAACCCATAGGATTAGAAATGTAGGAATTGTAGACAAATAAGATGCTAGAAAAAAAAATGTATGTTGCACTTCCACATTTTAAGTAATTTCGAGATTTAGATTCTTACTTTCAAACTTTTTTAGAAATTTTTTAAAGTTGGGTTTTGAATTTTTAAGTCAAACTTAAGCATTTTTAAGTTGTTTTTTATAGTTAAAGTGGTTCTTAGATACTTCTTAGATACTTTTTAGGTTGGTTTGAGAGTATAATTATTGGACTTACATATTTTGAAGTAATTTTGAGAATTGCAGTGTTCTTTCCAACTTTCTAAAAACTTTTTTTGGTTGGTTTTGAGTTTTAAAGTCACATTTATGATTTTTGAGAGTTGAAGTGTTACTTAGACACTTTTTAGTCATTTTTGAGAGTTAACTTGTATTTGAAATTATTTTGAGACTTGAAGTGATACTTTTGCACTTCTTGAAAACTTTTAAGGTTGGTTTTGAGGCTCACTTAGATACTTCAAAATTGTTTTGATAGTAAAAGTGGCATTTAGATATATCTTGGTTACTGTTTTGTTTGGTTTGAGAGTGAAATATGCACTTACACATTTTTAAGTCATTTAAAACTTGATTCAAACTTTAACACTTTTTAAAAACATTTTAGTTTGCTTTAAGTTTTGAAGTCGCATGGACTTAGATAGTTTTAACTAGTTTTGAGAGTTAAAGTGTACACAAACACTTTTTAGGTTGAGTTTTTGAGTGAAATTGTTGCACTCAAACTTTGAAGTAATTTTGAGAATTAAAGTGTTACTTACACACTTTTTAGGTAAGATGTAGTTAGTTTTGAGATAGAAAGTCATATTTAGACATTTTTAAGTTGTGTTTAGGGTTAAAGTATTACTTAGACACTTTTTAAAATATTTGTTGTTGGTTGAGTTTGAAAGCCAGATTTAGGTAGTTTTAAGTGGCACTTATACATTTCTTGGATACTTCTCCACAAACAAAACTCTAGCCCTTACATCACTGCTTCTAATTAATTAAACTCTCAAAACTCAATGTGAATTTTGGAACTTTTTTTTAAAAAAATAATGTTATATTAAAAAGTAACTTAAAAAAATGAGATATGAAGAAAAATATTGTAAAAAATAGGGTAGCGAAGTCGTGGACCCTGCTCATGACTAGGCAAAGTCGTGACGGCGTCTACGACTTAGGTGAGTTGGTAACTGATCCACGACTTCAATAGGTTGGCCGTCTGGACCCACACCATTTTCTTTTTTTTTTTATATATATTAAATATCCAAATCTCCAAATTTCAATCCTAAAAATATGTTTACTTATTAAATCAACAACTTTCCAATTTTAATTTGATTATTTCCTTATTAATCAACTTTTTTTATTCTTTTTCTTTTTTATATATATATATACACGTACATATGTATGTATATATACGTACATAATATATATATTAAATATCTCAATCATCAACTTTCAATTTTTCTTATTAAATTCACATTTCCTATTGTAATTTGATTATTTCTCAATTAAAATATATCTTTTTTTTTCATTCTCCAATTTTTCAAAAAGAGTATATTAACAAAATATGTTATTAAAATTATATTAAACAAATATTTGCAATCCACCAATATCAACAAAATATCTCAATTTTTTTTAAAAAATCAAAATGAAATGAGCTATGACAAGAATAATTCTATCAAAATTAGTTTTGAGTCCTATTTTTTCAAAGAGTTTGCAATCCACCGGTATTTTGCAAATATTTTCATACACAATCTTACTTTTATACTTAATACCGATTTAAGTGTAAAACTAACTAAATAGATTATCAAAATAGGAAAGATGAATTTAATAAGAAAAATTAAAAATGGAAGATTGAGATATTTAATATATATATATAAAAAAAAAAGAAAAAGATGTGGGGTCCACGCAGCCAACTTCGTGGACTTCGTACACAATTTCACTTACCGTTTTTGTCAATATTTTTCTTTCTACCCTATTTTTTACATTATTTTTTAAAATAACATTATTAAAAAAGAAGTTTGAAATTTTGTGATAAAATTTAGTTTTTTTTCAAATAAAAGACCATCCCTTTTCTTTTAACGTGATTATGAGTTTTTGGAGATAAATATGTTTTTTTTTAAATATTCTTCTCTCTTTATTTTAAAGTAAATCATAAAAATATGGAGGATTTTTTTATTAATTTAATTATTTAATGTAAAATTACCTCATATATCCTCATGATCATCTCCTAAAAGGAGGAAAAAAAAAAAGAATACAAATGTTTTTCTCCATAGCCCTTTTAAATAGTACTAGCCAACACGTAAAGATTTTAATTTGTTAGGTTTATTTTGTTACGTATAAGATCGACCTTTGTTAACACTAATTAAATATTTACGATTCAAAAAATATATTATAAAAAGGGTTGTTTTAAAAAATGTAACAAACTGACAAAATATTTACCATGTATATAACAATTTTGAAAATGGAAAAAGTTCACAATGGAAAATACCAAAACTGGCCCAATCAACACGCAATTAATCAACCACACGCGCGTGCAATTATTCTTCTAAACGATCATGATACGTGATCGTGTAGGAAATAATACATGATCATCTAGGACATGATACACGATCGTGTAGATAGTATCAACACTGGCCACACACGTACGTGTAATTCTTCTTCTAAACGATCATGATACGCGATCGTGTAGTTCTTTTTAACAATGGAAAAAATGCTTCATGTCATTCTTCTTCTAAAAGATCACGATATGCGATCGTGTAGGAAATGATACACGAACGTGTAGTTCTTTTTAACTATGGGAAAAATACTTCGTGTAATTCTTTTTCTAAATGATCATGATACACAATTGTGTAGGAAATTATACACGATTATGTAGTTCTTTTTAACGATGAAAAAATGCTTCAAATATGTTGACCATGCTAAACGATCGTGTTGACTAAGTAAGCAATTTTTTAGATCATATCAAAGTGATATTTAATCGATCATGATATTATGGAAGAGGAGCTGTAAGAAAGAAAGAGAAGATGAAGAAAGAAAGAAAGAAAAAGAAAATGAATAAAAATAGAAGAAAGAAAATCTTGAAAGGTGCTGAAGAAATCTGGAAGAGAAGATGAATAAATCGTAAAGAAGAAGAAGAAAGTGAAGTCACGAATCATCCCCAATATCAAGGGCAAATGTAGAATTTATGAAAAAAATATATCGACTTTATGGGCTTTTTTATTTTGTTAAATATTTTGGTGCTTTGTTATATTTATGAAAATTAACTTAATAAAAACATTAATATAAGCAAGTATCTCTTTATCATCTTAAAATAGTCTTGGAATGATAACTGCAATGTTGTTTTTTTAATCACATATGATAAAACAATCAAAGAATCAATAGTAGAAAATTTTATGAACCCTCAGTTAATAGCAGAGAAAACAACAATCAGTATAACAAGTAAAGATAGTAGGGAGACACAACATTGTTAACCCAGTTCGATGACACATCATCTTCGTCTTGGCGGGGGTCATTGACCCAAGATCATAGATTTTATTTCTTTGATAAATATAAATCATAATAAAACTATTATGATTCTTAGTACAAACTTTCTCACTCAACTTCTTTGCTCAGTATTATCAGTGATACAATATTACAGTTAGTAACACTATCACAACTATTTCAAAGGTAGATATGGGTAATCAAAATCTTCCCCTTAATCAAGTTTCAATCAATAGATTAAGGTAGTAAACTGGAGAAACTCCCTCTGAATCATGTCCTTCATCTAGACGTATATGAAAGTTATTTTAAACATCATACTATATAAACTTGAACTTCGGATATTGAAATCTCAGTCTAAATGATAACCGATACAAGTATAAGCAACAAATCACATCATCGAAAGAGAACTTACAGGCTTCGAGTTCATAGAATAACTGACTGTTCAATTGTGAAGCCGTTCCTCACAAAATTGTCTTCTTACACAGCTACACCGTCTTTCTCTAAAATATTCCAGCATAACTCGCATCACGAATATAATCCATTCATGTGAATAAAGACCCCAACAAAAAATCTTCACTAAAAAAGGAAAGAATCTTTTTCAAAGAGAGCCAAATAAAATCTTTGAGCCAACATAATATTCTACATAATTTTCAGTTTCAACAAGATTTTAAATCAGTAAGCGATTACAATTCTGAATCATTAATAATTAGTTCAAAATTATTATTATGTGGAGAAAAAATTATTGATGCAAACATGTTGGAAAAGACATTTTCTTTTCATATCTCGAATATACTTGTGCAGCAACAATATCAAGAGAAAGGTTTTATAAAATATTCTGAATTCATCTCATGTCTTCTTGTTGTCTAACAAAATAACGAGTTGTTGAAAAATCACAAATTTCGACAAACTGGAACAACACCATTCCCTGAAGCGAATATTGTGAATTTTAATTGTGGACGAGGTCTTGGTTGTGGTCATGGTTGAGTTAGAGACTGTGGAATAGGAAAAAATAATTATTATTTTCGTGGTGGTCGTTCTTATAATCCGAATTTCAAAAAAACCACACAGAACGATGATCATAAAGGGAAAGCTCCACAAAATAAGAATTCAAAAGGTGATGAAGAAATATGCTACCAATGTGGTATGGTTGGACATTGGTCACATGTTTATCATATATTGAAACACTTAGCTTATCTATATCAAGCTTCCCTAGAAAAGAAAAAAAGGGAAAAAATGCAAAAACCAATTGTATCTATCAAAGTAATGATATATTCGATCCATCCAACGTGACTAATTTGAATGTGGCAAATTTCTTTGAAACTCATGAAGAGAAAATTAATACAATTGGTGGAATACCAAGTGTTTCTTTTGACTTTGAAAATATCTAGAATAATATTGTTATTTTGTTATCTTTTTTCATATTTTTCTTTTATTAATATTAAAACTTATACATTTCAAGTATGTTTTACTTATTGTAATTACTTCCTTTTAATTGAAGAAGTATGAATCATTTTCATACTAATTTGGGTAATTCAGAAATGAACACAGACGATCTATGTCTGGCAAACAGTGCAACCACACATACAATACTTACAAATAAAAAATATTTTTCTAAACTAACAATGTTGTAAGCTTGTCAATAAAATATCAGGTTCTGCAAACTTAATTTAAGAGTTTGAAAAAGTAAATATTATTTTGTCTAGAGGAACAAAATTCACAATCGATAATGCATTGTTCTAGTCAATCAAAGAAAAATCTCTATGAAGTTTTAAAGATATACGTTACAATGATTATCACATTGAGACTAATAGAAAAAAATGGAGTAGAATATCTTTATATTATATCTACCGTTTTAAATGAAAACGTATATTATAAAAGTGGTCTGCTTATCTTCTGGATTATATTATATTCATATATGCATAATTGAAATATACAACAATAAACCTGGAGTTCATGAATCCAGACATATTTATAATTTGGCATAATCGATTGGGTCATCTAAGATCTTTAATGATGAGAAGAATTATTGAAAATTCACATGGACATCCATTGAAAAACCAAAAGATTCTTCAATCTAATGAATTATTATGTGATGTTTGCTCTCAAGACAAATTAATAATTAGACCATCACCAGATAAAGTGAGAATTAAATCACCTACATTTTTGTAAAGAATTCATGGTGATATTTGTGAACCCATTAACCCACCAAGTGGACCGTTTAAGTATTTTATGGTTTTAATAGATGCATCCAGTAGATGGCCTCATGTGTGCTTATTATCAAGTCGAAATATTGCATTTGCAAAATTACTTGCTTAAATAATTAAGCTAAGAGCACAGTTTCCTGATTATACAATTAAAAACATTCGACTTGATAATGCTGGTGATAATTATTGTAGGTCTATAATTATTTGAATAAGTGTTAAACATCTTAATAGCTTATGTTCATAGACAAAATGGTTGAGCAGAACTATTTATAAAATGTTTGCATTTAATTACTAAGTTTAGTGTCCATAGCCATTTGTCACTCTCTTAATCATCCCACCCACTTGACATGTGTATTGAAGACATTATCTTTTAGTGGCCAAGTAATCTACCACTTGTCACTTTTCCTGTGAATAGAGAACTTTGGTGGATTTGATATTAGAGAGAATTCCAAAGAAGTTGGAGAAAGTGGAGAAATCTAATAACTTTCTAAATATCCAATTTTCATTTCTTTCTTTTCTTATTTATTCATATATTATATTTTCTGGTTGTACCTTGTTTTTATAACATCGTGAATTTTACGTAAGAAGTTTTCATTTTTTTAAAAAATTAATTTTAAAATAGTGTCTAATATTTGAAAACAAATAATGAGTAATCAAATTCCAACAAAATCTAATTGGTTAGGAGAGGAGATATACCGGAATTGAGAGGGCAAAACTGAAAACGGCGTAGAGCCTTCTACCAATTCCATTAAGAATATTTAAATAATGGGCTGGGCTGGGCTGGTTTTGGACTCCTATGCCCGACCCGACCCATCTTATCCACATTCCATTAAGAAGGAATGCATATTGCACCTTCTTCTTCTTCTCGAATTTCTCTCTATCTCTGAACACACTCTCTATGATGTTATCCATGGCAGTTCAACTTCAGCCCAATGTTAATTTATGTTTCAATACCTCCAATTTCACTGCCCAAACCGCTTCAAAACCGTTCCAACTTCCTTTTGCTGTGAAGCAAAGAACCACCGCTTCTTCCTGCATTCCCAACTTTCGTTCTGTTTTCGGCTTGCAATTGAGGCGCCAGAACTTCAGAACTCGAGAAATCTCTGCTTCTGCTGCGCCCATTGAAGCTGTCGAAGCTGCTTCAGAATCGCTTGTTGCTGATGATTCCGACTCCGTCTCTTCTCCTGTTAAGGAGGTCTCTCTCTCTCTTCTCTCTCTGCCTCCCTTTCTATCTCGTCTGATTGCACCGTTTAGTTTGGTTGGTTTTCAGCAAGTTGAAAAATGAATCCTTGTTTTTTCTGCTGGATGGAGATCGTCTGATATTTGGGGGAGAGCTACTGAAAGTTTGGTAAACAAACAGTACTGTCGTTTCTTAGTTAGTTGAGAGGGGCGGATTTATTGTTGAATTTGGTTACTTGAAAGCTCGTTCTATTTGTAAAATTTGTTTTTTTTTTTCTAAATGTTCTTGCTTTTATTTCAGTTTTTGGTTCTTTACAAAGAAACTGCTTGAATTCATTGAGATCCTATAGCTTACTGTGGCTATGTATTGTACATTGTTTGTTTGATCGAGTAGTGTTGTTTTTCTCTATGAACACATGGTAAAAATTCTGGTATAAACGAATTACTAATATTTTGTGAGTAACTTGGAAGATAGGCCTAACAAGAATGTTGATGTTGATTTTCATGAATCCCTAAAAGTTTATAATTTGAAATGAACGTATTGAAGATCAATTCTCACACAGTAGTTAGATGATTGATGCAACATTAACATTAAATTGTTAATTTTATTAAATCCAAATTGAAGTTGGAACAAATAATGAATTAATACTCCTTGTTGGCTGAATTGCTATTTCCTCTAGGTTTCTGGTTATAGTTATTGTGATTTGAATTGGGACGTGGTTGGTTTTTTGAATGCTCATTTTATTATTGCCTTGCCTTGTGCATTTATTTAGGTTTGGTTTTGGTTTTTTGTTGTTAGGTTTGAGTATTGCTTTAATTGTTAAACTTTATCACTTTGTGGCTGGATTTGGATGTCTCTTCACCAAGTTTTGGATATTGTACTTGGAATTTGATTTTTTTTAGCTAAATTTAACTGATATTTTGCTGCTTTTCGAGCAATTCTCTAGTTTCATTTTGTGAGATTTCAGTTTCATCAATATTTAAGTTTAAATTTCAATTCGATAAAGTTATAACTTAGCCTCTTAGGCTAATGTATATGTAGTTCTTTTCTTTTCTTTTCCCCTCCCTTGTCCATACCTTAAGAGGATGCTTTTTGCTTGCTGATTAACCTAGGTTTAGTTTGAATTTGCGTAATCTACCCTTAGAATTTGTAAAGGAATGAGTTGTAGAAATCTTGGTATGTGTAAAATATGTTTTGTTTAAGTTCAACAATAAAACCCGTGGTTTCATTTTGTTATATTTATGTAACCTTTGTTGTTGTAGCTTGTGGGATTAGCTAACTGTTGACCTGTGGGATAAGAATCGTAATTTGGATAAATAAGCTCATGTATTAAAGTTTAGCCATACCTCTTTGCTATCTTAACATTCAGCTATACAAATCCAAGTTGTGTGCTAATCACGTCCTAAAGATGTCTTTTATGTTACACTATATCATATCTAGAACAACTCTAAGCTTATGTAGTTTTTGAACAAGTATTTACTATAAACAAACTCATACTTTCCCCACTTGGCTTTACTTTAACCATATTAAGAGTCTTAGAGGTAATCTCCCTCCCTTTGATATGATGATATCAACATCAAATACTGAAACTGACTGTACAACAGTGAAATTTTTTTTATTCTCATTATTTTTGTGAAACATAATTAAACAAGTACTGGTATTTTGATTTTATAGTTTCCTTTTGCTTTTACAAATGAAAACTTGAGCAAAATAGATTTATCAGGAAGCCCTTCTCTGACAAATTATACATTTTGACGGTTTATTTTTTAATGTTATAGAAACTGGGAGTGGTTGTGAAACCGATGGAAAAGCCAAGGCTTGTGCTAAAGTTTATATGGATGGAGAAGAACATTGGTATTGCACTTGATCAAATGATTCCTGGTCATGGAACTATTCCTCTTAGCCCGTACTACTTTTGGCCTCGGAAAGATGCATGGGAAGAGCTCAAAGTCTTACTTGAGAGCAAGCCCTGGATTTCTCAAAAGCAGATGATTATCCTCCTTAATCAGGCTACTGACATCATCAATTTGTGGCAGCAGGGTGGAGGCAACCTGGCTTAAGCTCCAATGTAAAATGTTCCAAATTTTTTTGATAGTGGTCTTAGATTGTGACTATTCTTGAATCGTACGGCTGTTCAGATGTCCTTTTTCGTATATTCTGAAGTAATTTTATAATTTATAAATGACTCATCTTTTGTTGTATATTATTTTGGTTGTGTAACCCATCTACAGTTCACATTTTCCGTTGAAAGTTTTGTTCATAATCAATATGAAAACCTATTATTTTATACATTTACCTGAGGAAGTTTCTGAGAAGTTTAAGGATAATTACATGAAACATTTAAGCTTTTTTGTTGTAATAGTTTGAAGCTGAAATGTTATGTTTAGCTCATATTTTAAACATGTTTGGGTTTCTGAAGCCTGAAGTTGGGAAACCGGGATCTTGTGTAATCAATGTTTGAATTGCACAAAGGAATAGATTATAGAAACATTGGTTTGTATCACCTACGTTTAATAGTTTGTATAAGTTAACGTAATAAAAAAGGTTAATTTCTAAAGCAAATATTTGTGTAACCAATTTGTAGGATTAACAGATCCATAACTGTTAATCCCATAATCTTGTATAAATAACTCACATCAAATATAAGTTTGGCTCCTAACCTGAAGTAGAAGTTACATAAACCTCAACCTTTAAAGACACTTGTCTTGTAAGCTTTCTTCCTTCAAGTAAATTTTGTTTTTTGTTTTTGTTTTGTTTTGTATTTTTGTTCAATTTTCATTTGTATGCAAGATTTTGTTAGAATACTGAATTGAAGAGAACTTGGCAATATCGAAAATTTCTTTGCTATCTATCCTAGTGTTAGTTACATTATTTTCAACCGTATAAATGTATTGTACTCCAATAAAAATCTCTGAAAAAATAATAATGTTTACTTGTCTGCCCTAGCAAAATTGTTCGTACCCTTTTATGGAGAAATTAGAAACTACTGATCATATACTGAGTCCAAAAGTTTCACTACACGTTTCCTTCCAATCTAAATGTGACTAGCCAATAAATTTACTTTGATTCGTGAACTCTGATATCTTCTTCTGAAATTTCTTTTCCACTGGCAACTTAGTATCTGTATTGATTATCTTGTCGCCGTCTGACTCGTTGAAGAAGATTGAATTTGGTTTTGATGATTGCTCCTTCATATTGTTAACATCTGAATCTAAGTTTAGAACAGAGGATGTGCTTTCTTTGGCAGGTTCTTTTGGTAACTCTTCTTGATTGGTTTCTTCCATGTCAGCATCTTCATATTGAGAACTGCAACTTTCAAGCTCAACAGGACAAATCTTTTCAAAACTAAATCTGTCGTCTGAATAGTCAATCTTACGGGAAGGTATGCTTGCTTCTTTTGTATTAAGTTTAGGTTCATAAGAACTATTCAAATCTGAGCCTTTTCCATTCTTTTGTAGATGAGAGCCATCTTCATGATCTGAATCAATATCCTGTGATTCGGACTTTGAAATGTTGATTGCAGCTTTAGCTGCTAATGCTGCATAAGCTGCCGATTGGAAGGCTTCTTCAGCGGCACTAGCTACATCTTTAAACTTCTTTGATTTCACTAATTCCGGTGTCATCTTTTCACTTGTAATAACTTCATGTAGATCATCTGTGGTGTTTGTGACTTCAGGATTATACAAATCTGCTTCTTTCTTGACTTCCAACTTTTGGTTTTGCTTTTCCTGCAGTTAACAGATGAATTTTTTTACTAAAAAGTTAACTTAGGAATAGAAGCACTCATTTTCTATCAAGGTGAGGAACATACGGCTCTTTGGTGACACTTTTTCCTCTTCTAATCGTTGTATGGAATTAGTTTTGCCTAGCGCTTTTTCTTAGTTTAAAATAAAGCACCTTTCCATTCAAGCTTATATTTTTTAGTTAGCAATTGGCGCTCCCTTATGTAATGTAATCACCTTTTGATGTTTGGGGCTCTTCACTATCATATGAATGAAATGTTTCTTTTTACTATAATTTAAAAAAAAAAAGATATTTCCTCACCTTGATGATTATTGGTGATTCTTCCTCTAAATGGAGAGGAATGCCATTTTCTGAAGCAATTTCCATTAGCACTTTCAGTTTAGTTTCGGCACTGGGCTGTTTTGTTGAAAACTTTTGAATCATCTGTTATATGGAAACTGTGGTTATTAAGTGGAGATTATATATTCGAACAACTAATTCGTTTCTTGCAGTTGCTAAGTATCAAACTCACCTTGGGACTAACACCACAGTTGTTGCGTAAATCAATGGCACTGCTTGCAAACTCCGCACCAAACTTCAACTCGAAAATCCGACGAATCTCTTGAAGTTCTGGAAACTCTCCGCACCTTGAAGCTGCAAATATCAGACTCGATATCGCCTCCTTAACTTCGCCAGGGCATTCCCTGCATTTAAGCCGAAAGAGAATCAGAAAAGTTTTCAAATCTTTTAAAAGGCTTGCATCCAAAGTTTTGACAAAAATGACATAGTGAAATTCTACGAAAGAAAGGTGACCTACTTGTTCATCTGAAGAAGAGCCACGTTTTCTACGAGAAGGCAGCAGTAATCTTCTATCATTCCAAGAGCATCCAACATGTTATTCTCCTTGATCACAATCTCAACCTGTTCATTAACTCAGCGGTTGAAAAAAAAGGAAAAAAAGAGAAGGGGCTGAACCATAGAGTTCTGAAAGAGAGAGAAAAAAAATTACTCTAAGCTGAGCACGATGTTGGTAACTAAGATTCAACAGTTGAAGAACGTCTGCACGAGCTAGGGAGCAACGGGCGCGGTGCTGGTTTTTTAGGATGGAAGTCCTAGAAATGGCCATATTAGCAAGGGTCTTAAACTTGGAAGGCTTCAAATATCTGTTCCTTCCCAGTAAAGCGTCCAGTTTCCTTCCCATGATGGAAAAACCTTAAATTTTGTTTGCTGCTTGTTTGCCTGTGAGAAGCTCTTGAATGAACTACTTTTTGGTTGTTGGTTGCGGACATTGCCTATGTTTTATAGGGAAGATGCATGATTAAGTATTTTACCAACATTCACATGCATAATTTATTTTTTTTTTTCTTTAAAGCAGGTCAGAGAATTGGCTCCCATTTTTGACTTTGAAATAGGCGTTGATTAGTGAAATTTCCAGGCTTTGAATGGTTCAAACAGAATTGACTATGGAGGTATTAGCAGGCGGCTTTGGTCTGGAAAATGACATTACTTGGAAATGGGAAGCTTCTGAGGTATTATGTCCACTTCTAGTCATTGTGAATTGCTTCTCCTTTAATCAACTCATTTAATTGGTGAAAGGTGCTTTCCTTTTTCAAATACTTTTTGTTCTGCAAAAATGTTCAAATAGGATTATTCAGTTTTCTGTTATATTTTGTTGTTATGTGTGTTGAATGGATTTTAAAAGAAACATTTAATTAGTTGAGTTTGGGAGTGATTTTAGTATAAAATCATTTTTGTCATGTCTTGCTCTAAAATTGTGATCTTTGATTATCATGAAAAAGTGATTTCGGATCAATCACTCTAAAGGTGTTTTTTGTTATGGGAATGTGACTTGTGAGTGATATCTTTTTTACAAAGACTATTATTTTATATTGAAAAAAATATTCTCCTATTTCATTTTTTTTGTCCTAAAAATTTTAGAATATTGTGTTTTTCTTTAATAATTGAAAATCACTTTAATGATGGTATGGAAATCACTTATAACAAAGTTCGTGTTAATAGATCTATTTTATTAAAATTTCTATTATCTTACAACACTCTTAAACATTGCTTTCTATTGATCGTCAACAAAAGTTTTACTTAAAAGTGACATTTATATGTACCTCAGTTTAATGACTTTGATTAGGGGATTTAATTGCAATCATGTCTATCACACTATTTGATGGCTCATCCTGTTAAATAAAATCAAGGCTGATCCATAAATGTATCTCTAACCACCTTTTTCTTTTTTCTTTTTATTTAACAATGGCAAAGTTGAATAACTCTCTTTCCTAGAAATTACTTGGAAAGAAATTACTTTTGAAAAAGGTTTAGTAATTCACGTTTTCATTAATTAAAAAAATTAATTGTTAACTAATAACGGAAGGTAAACTAATTTATGTTTGAAAAGAAAAGTTGGAGTTGGTTTTGATTTGACCATGATTTGGGATCGATATCTATAAAGATATGAGATTTCATTGATAATGGTAAAGGTAAAATAAGTTTTATTTTGTGAGGTTACTTGATTTTTTAGTTTGATTTTTCTTTTTTGCAAGAATTTCCTAGTGTATGAATCTTTCATTTTAGAATAATTATAATAGATTGCAATTATGGAAGCAATAATTAATATACACTATTTCCCCCTCTTTTTCTCTGTCACAATTTTGTATCATTCTGCTACTTCAATATTGTTTCAATAACACCATGTTCATCACAAAATTATCATCAATTGGTAATACTCTTTTTGTAGCCCTAACTTCTTTACAAAATAAAGTTAGGACTTCTTTACCTGTTAGAGTGCATACCATCAACCATATTTGTCAATATATATATATAAATATATCAAACCTGTGAAACCCCAAACTTTTTAAAACCATTGGAATTTGTTGAGACTTGGTAAAGATAAGAAAATGTGTTTAAGATAAAGAAAAGTTTGAAATTTTGGTTAAGTGTCAAAATGAAGCGTTTAGAGGTTTTGTTGGACGATTAAGAGAAGAACAACCTCTAAAGAGATTGTGTGGGTGAGAGGTTATCTTGGCGTTTTGGTGTGTGGCTAAGAAAAGTAAGGAAACCTCTAAGTATTGGCATTTAAGTTGTGGAAAGAATGCTTGAGAGGTTATTTGGGCGTTTAAGGTAGGTGAGAAAGCTTTGATTAAAGGTTAGTTGGCTTTAAGATTGACATGGACAAGTGTTTAGAGGTTTGCGACAAGGCCAAGAGAGGTTAGTTGGCATTTGGTCTTGGCGTTTTGGACTTGTCAAGAGGCTCAGGCGTTTGAGTTAGACGACAAAGGATATGCGAAATGGACATGGAGGTTATCTAGGTGTTTGGATGGCTTTGTGAGAGGGCTTAAGATGTTGTGTGGGCGAGAAGAAAGGCTATGCGAGATGGAGTAAGAGGGTAGCGATGTGTTTTGGACATGTATGTGGCAAGCTTAGAACAAGCGGTTTAAAGTTAATCCAAGTGTCTTAATATTATTAACATGCATTTTGAGGTGGAAAGATAGTTTGAGGTGTTCTAAGGAGGTTTAAGGGTGGATTAAGCAAGGTTAAGGTGCCGAGACAATTTCATGCAAGACTTTCTATAAATAGCTAACTTCAGCAAGGAGTTTCTTACAACTCACTTGGGCATTTTCACTCAAATTGGTCTTGGAAGTTCAGAAATTGAGTCTAGTTTGTAAGAGAGGGCTGCTGTGCGTTTTGGATTCAAGGAGGTTTGCGTTTTGATCAAGAGAAGGCGAAAAGGACATTTTTCAGGTGAATTTGAGCAAGGTACATTCTAAGTGGGCTACAGGACTCATATTTTAAAATTTGGTTCTGAAATTTTGAGGTAAGAAAGTTAACTTATTTTAAAACAACTTTGTAGAAGGAAGTTTTGTCAAAAGAGTTATGGATTTCTAGTTATGATTTTTTAAAGTTGGGTCATGATTCTGGAAGTTATTCACTATTCTGGGTAGTGGCCGGGAGGCTTGGATGGTTAGGCGAGATGGGCGTGCGTTTTGGGTTTAGAGGTTATTTTGGGTCAGGTTGCACGTACATGACAAGGTCATAGCACAGCTGAGCGACAAGGCATGCGCTTAGGCTGTGCGCATGACCTTACCTTAAGAAGTTAACGTGGCACACGATGTACGAAGAGCACCAACGCACGCAAAACACACATTGGGCGCACGAGGTAGGTGGCATGGACGTGCGCAGTGTCACAATTGCAACTCTTCAGACACAATATGAGCGATTGTGCGGCACTTGTTCGATCCTCTCAATAAGTCAGCCGATCAAAATCCGCAAACCGCGGACAACTTTAACACACGATTTAGCCTCCTCCACTCACGTTTTTGGGAAAATATTTTAGAAAACGTGAGAAAGGAATAAATTCATTGAAATCGTTGTTAAAACAAGCTTTGAAGACTGTCAATTGCAATAAGAAAGCATAGATTGCAAAGAGTGCGACAAGGCTTGGGCGGGGATTCAACAGGTGTGCCTCCCCTATAGTACATTTTGAACATTTTCAGCTCTGGCAGGCTTGCATATGAAAATGCCGAAACGTCACACCCAAGCATATTGACTTGAAATTGAAAGCAAATAACTAAACTATGTACAAGACATAAAGACAAGATAAATTGGGAGTATTCGGAGCATACGGCCGTAGGTAAACACACCTTGGACAAGTATATCCGTTACATTCTCCCCCATCTAAACAGTTGACGTCCCTGCGACTGGTGCAGCTTGAACTCCTCGATCTTCTGCGCTTCGGCTTCTAAGTCTTCGACACGTTCCCAACTGGTTTCCTCCACAGGAAGGTTCTTCCACTTTACCAAGTACTCGTGGATCCTTCTTGTGGGTCTTCGGACCTTCCTCACTCGCTCAACCAGAATTTCTTCAACTTCTTTATTCTTTTTCTGACTGAGGTCGATGGTTGGTCGGACTATGACATTACGTTGCATGTCATCAGGATCTTGATGGTAGGGCTTCAAATTACTCACATGAATTACTGGGTGGATTTTCATCCACGTGGGCAACGCAACTCTGTAAGACGTGTTCCCTACATTTTTCAGCACTTCTACTGGTCCCTCGTATTTTCTCACGAGGCGTTGGTCTTTGCGTCCACGGAACCGCATCTGTCCAGGTCGTAACTTAATGAGGACCCGATCTCCCGCCCGAAACTCTAGGGGGCGGCGCCTCTTGTCTGCCCACTTCTTCATCCGCTTCGATGCCTTCTCTAGATAGGCTCGGGCGATGTCTGTGGTTGCTTCCATTCCCTAGTAATGTTGTGAGCTTGAGGGTTCTTCCCTGCGTAGGGATGATCAACAAGGTGTGGCAACACCGGCTACCTTCCGCAAACAATCTCAAAAGGGCTCTTCCCAGTTGATGAGCTCGTCTGAGCATTGAAACAGAACTGGGCCACATCCAGCAACTGCGCCCAATTCTTTTGCCTTGCAGTAACAAAATAGCGCAAGTATTCTTCAAGCATACAGTTGAACCGCTCGGTCTGACCGTCTGTCTAAGGGTGGTAACTTGAGGATACATTCAGACTTGTCCCCAAGAAGGTGAATAATTCCGTCCAAAAGGTGCCAATGAATCGACCATCTCGATCACTCACAATACTGGTTGGTACACCCCACAGCTTCATGACATGTTTAAAGAACAATTGAGCAGTCAACTCTGCCGAACACTGCTTCGTAGTGGGAACAAAAGTGGCATATTTCGAGAATCGATCTATGATGACTAAGATAGTCTCATAATCGCCTTTGGGGAGATGGGTGATGAAGTCGATAGAAACACTCTCCCACGGTCTCGTTGGAACTGGCAGGGGTTCGAGAAGTCCAGCAACCTTTGCCTTCTCGACTTTGTCTTGTTGACAGATGAGACATGTCTTCGTGTATTGCATAACATCGTCTCTCATACTGGGCCAAAAGTAACCCTTCTTCAGCAAGGCGGTTCTCTGCCATCCGGGGTGGCCGGCCCACAGAGTGTCGTGACACTCGTGTAGTAATTTCTTCCTCAGGTCCCCCCCTCTAGGGACATACAGCCGTCTTCCCTTTGTCACCAACAGGCCATCTTCGACCCAAAACTGTCTTGTCTTACCCGCCTCAGCTAAACTCATGACACTTCGAGCAGCAGAATCTTTCTGCAAGAATTCCCTCAACACATCGCGCATAGGACCATCGATCTGACTCCCGTAAAGGTGTGCCAACATGCCTTGAACAGCGTGTTCACCTCTTCGACTAAGCGCATCAGCTGCCTAGTTGCTCACTCCCTTCTTATGCTCAAACTCAAAATCAAACTTGGCTAGGAATTCCTGCCATCTTGCTTGTTTTGAGGTCAACTTTGGTTGGGTAAAGAAGTGGCAAGTAGCACTGTTGTCTGTTTTCACAATAAAAGTTGACCCCAGTAAATACTGCCTCCAGGCCCTTAAACAGGGTACCACAGCGAGCATTTCTTTCTCCGATACAGTGTACCTCCTCTCCGCCACATTAAGCTTTCGACTCTCATAGGCGATGGGGTGTCCATTCTGTAGGAGAACACCACCCAACGCGTAGTCAGACGCATCGGTCTCAACTTCAAACGGTTGGGTCACATCGACGATCTCCAAAACCGGCCCTTTGATTATCGCTTGCTTCAACTCGTCGAAAGCAGCCTGGCATTCGGGTGTCCAAGTCCATTTGTTGTCTTTCTTCAGCAAGTCAGTTAGCGGGCTTGCTCTTTTGGAGAATCCTTCCACGAACCGCCTATAATAATTGGCTAATCCGAGGAAGGAGCGCAAGTTAGTGACTGACCTTGGTACTTCCCAATCACGGATCGCGACAATCTTCCCCTCCTCCATACTGATTCGGCCACACTCAATCACATGGCCCAGAAAATTTATCCGCTCTTGCGCAAAGGAACACTTTTCCCTCTTGACATACAGCTGGTTCTCCTTCAATTTCTGAAAAACTCTTTGGAGGTGGTCCTTATGTTCTTCCATCGTGGAACTATAAACCACTATATCGTCAAAATAGACCACGACAAACTTGTTGAGGTATTCGTGGAAGACCTGGTTCATTAGTGTGCAGAATGTCGCCGGCGCATTGGTAAGACCAAATGGCATGACAAGGAACTCAACGCCCCATATCTGGTGACACAAGTCGTTTTGAGCTCGTCTCCCTCGACAATTCTCACTTGATAATAACCTGACCGCAGGTCTAGTTTCGAGAAATACTTTGCCCCATGCAGATGGTCAAATAAGTTCGTGATTATAGGTAGCGGGTATCTATTGCGGACCGTGATCTTGTTCATGGCGCGGTAGTCAATGCACAACCGCAGACTTCCATCCTTCTTCTTCTGGAAAAGGACCGGGGCTCCATATGGAGCTTTCACAGGTCTCACAAATCCTACACTCAGTAGTTCATCTAATTGTTTTCGAAGTTCAGCTAACTTCGGTGGCGCCATACGATAAGCATTCTTCACAGGCGGTTTTGCCCCTGGCAGTAACTCAATCCCGTGATCGATCATTCTTCGTGGAGGCAATGACTTAGGCAAGCTGTCCGACATCACATCCTTGTACTTCTCTAAGACACGCAGGATGTCTTTGGGGATGGTTTCCCCTGGGCTTTCCAATGATTCCAGCGGAATAGCCATAAATGTCGGTTCGTCACGAGCAAGGCCCCTCTTTAATTGCATAGCCAAAATCATTTTTATCCCATCAGGTTGACGAATCTCTGTTTGTACAACAGTGGGCGCTGTTCCAGTAATCACTAGACATCTGGCTAGTGGCATTGGTATGACCTGATGTTCAAGTAGAAATTCCATACCTAATACTACATCGAAGTCATCCATCTTGGCGACCACCAAATCTATGAGACCGCTCCATTCTTCCAACCTTATTGTCGTTCGTTTTACTAACCCGACAATAGGTAAGGCAACTGAGTTCACGGCCTTCATTTTTCTTGCGTCTTTCTCCCAGCGAAGATTTAGTCGTCTGGCTTCTGCTTCTGCTATGAAATTGTGGGTGGCACCAGAATCCACCATAGTGCTCTTAGGCGACTTCTGGTTAACCCAACAGTCTACATACATTAAACCATTCTTCGCCTGCCCACTGGTCTCTCCCATCTTCTTCTGGAGTGACGACAGAAACTTCAGAGCCCCCATCCAGGGATTCTCGCCCTCTTCTACTAGTCCAACTTCTCCTTCAGTTTGACTCAATCTATCATCTGAGTCTGAAGCTAGGGTGGCTTGAAAAGCATTGAAGGCGGTCCGATTGGGGCACTCTCTGGCAAGATGGGGCCCTTTACATATGAAACAACTGATGGAACGATCGGTTGTGTTCTGATTGTTTGGTCCCCGCCAGTTGTTTCCTGTATTTGCTTGAGAGGTCTTGTGGTCCCCACCTTGTCGTTTGTCCCCCCCCGCAGACTTAGGGGAACTTGGGCGGTTGTTCCAGTTTTCCCTAGAGGAGGAAGCTTGTTGTTGTCTTACATCTTGAGATTCACTAGATAGGTCGAACAACCGTTCAGCCACTGCGTATGCCGACGTGAGGTCTTGGACCCGTTGCTCATACAGCTTGGTCTTAGCCCACGGCTTCAAACCTTCGACAAAACAGAAAACTTTGTCTTTCTCCGACATATCGCATATATCCAACATCACTCCAGCAAATTGTTTCATATAGTCCCTGATGTTTCCCGTGTGT
Organism: Cucumis hystrix; assembly: GCA_025688845.1. Lineage (NCBI taxonomy): Eukaryota > Viridiplantae > Streptophyta > Magnoliopsida > Cucurbitales > Cucurbitaceae > Cucumis > Cucumis hystrix. The sequence continues at coordinate 14,267,640 of CM046888.1, read as the reverse complement.
TTCAATTCACGCAGCTTTCTTCGAGCCAGAATTTCGACGTTCTCAGGGAAAAATTGAGAACGAAGCTCTCCTTTTAGGGCGTCCCACGTGTCGATGGTGCAACGCCCCTCTTGGATGTCCATGTATCGGGATCTCTACCACAACTTCGCATCTTCAGATAGATGCATGGTTGCCAACGTCACCTTGGCCTCTTCGGTAACAGTGTTCGTGGCCTTGAAATACTGCTCAACATCAAAGATGAAGTTTTCCAACGCCTTTGCGTCCCTTACCCCAGAGAAGGGCTTGGGTTCAGGAATATTGATTCTACCAACAGGAATGACTCCTCCAGCTGGAGCTTGGTTTGCTAATGCCCGCATAGTAAGGTTCACCCTCGTGTTTACTTCTGCGAGTTCGTTCCGAACGACATCGAGGGTTGCTCGAAAATTCTCCGTCATGCCGTTTATCATCTCCATCATATTCTTTTGTGAGTTATCAAGCTCCATAACTCGTTCTTCCATTTGGCCGACAGAGCCCGACGAACTGTCACCACGCTCGTAGGTGACATTTCTCGTTCTCATAATTCGGGATTCCAGAGTGTCAACTCTAGTTAGTAACTCTTGTATGGGTAATCCGTCAAGACGACCGGACACCACTTCAATGCCATCAGCTTTCTTGGCAATATCTTCAATTTGCTTTTCCAGAAATCGGATGGAATCAGGGACTTCCACCAGGTAGAGCATCTGCTCTTCGATTTCCACAAGCAGTTCATTATGGATTTTGTTAGACGGTCTCGCCACCGACATCTTGTCATCTCAAACTGTCAACTAGCCAATTAGGCTCTGATACCACTTGTCACAATCGCAACTCTTCAGACACGATATGAGCGATTGTGCGGCACTTGTTCGATCCTCTCAACAAGTCAGCCGATCAAAATCCGCAAACTGCGGACAACTTTAACACAGATTTAGCCTCCACTCACGTTTTTGGGAAAATATTTTAGAAAACGTGAGAAAAGAATAAATTCATTGAAATCGTTGTTAAAACAAGCTTTGAAGACTGTCAATTGCAATAAGAAAGCATAGATTGCAAAGAGTGCGACAAGGCTTGGGCGGGGATTCAACAGGTGTGCCTCCCCTATAGTACATTTTGAACATTTTCAGCTCTGGTAGGCTTGCATATGAAAATGTCGAAACGTCACACCCAAGCATATCGACTTGAAATTGAAAGCAACTAACTAAACTATGTACAAGACATAAAGACAAGATAAATTGGGAGTATTCGGAGCATACGGCCGTAGGTAAACACACCTTCAACAAGTATGTCCGTTACACGCAGTAACCCCATTGCAAGGTTAGCACACAGTAGGCCCCAGACCATGCGCGCCAACTAGCCCCATCCACCATGTCAATGGGCATTGTTGGGCTGTTTTTAAGCTGTTTTTGGTTGTCTTGATATTTTTTGCAATTTTAAAGGGAATTTGGATACTTTGATGTTCAAGAAATTAATTAAGAATAAAATATGAATTTTTTTCAGGACAATAAGGACTAGGAGGAATTTTCGGCCAAGGATCTGTATAAGTATTGTGAGTAACATCATAATTTCTAAAGTATTTATTAAACATGTTTTCAGGCTTTACAAGTAATAGCTCGTAAAATGATTTACTAAACATGATCTCAAGTTCTTATACAAGCTATGCTATAGACAAATGTTTACTTAAATGATGTTTTCAAGCTATGTTATGATTTTATGATTTCAAGGAAATGTTTCAAAACTTTCAAGGAAATATTTCATGTTTTCAAATGTTTTTATCCATGTCTGAATATAACATGAAACCTATTATATAAAACTGTTGCTCACTAAGTCTTTCGACTTACCTTTTCAAAAATGTTTTTCCTCTTTCCAAATACAGATTGTGGATCTCTGTAAGCTGGATATACTGCTGCTAGGTCAACTTCGTTTTCATTATGCAAGGATATTGTTTTGTTTCAAAATAGTAATGTGACTGTTCAAATACTTATATCTTTATATTTTGTTCATTTTTCATGATACATTTTACAAAGATTTCATATAGGCTACACTACGATTTTAAGTATTTTAAGTTAAAAACTTTCGGAGTTTAAATTTTTTTGCAAGTATTCATGTCATGTGTCCGTTGAGGTTGTTTCGGAGGCGAACGACTTCGGCTGACATCACGCCACCTCTTGAGTCAATCAAGCAGGTGCCCAGAGCGGGCATGACATTTTGCATGCAATGATCATGTCTACTTGCATGATGAAGAGAATAATAGAGAGATTTTTGCATGCAATGATCTATATTTAATGACACATCATGAGGAGTTAAATATTAACTATATCAAAGTCGTACAATGTTGATCTGGCTAAATAAGTTTTCACGTCTTAATTTAAGGCAAGTTTTTTTAATAATGTTCTTAAAGCATCAAGCAAGTATCAACACTGTTAGGTTGTAGGCATAGTGAGTGGGATTGAGTAGTGCAAACCCTCAAATCAAACAAACAAACAACCTTCAATCAAGCAAAGTGGATCATGTTGCGTGAGATTAATTCTCAACCATTTTTAACCTCATTAGTATCGCGCAATACATTCCACCTTAAGTTCCATGAAACACAATCTCAATTTCGAAACAATCACATCTAACAACCAATACACTTTTGGGTGAGAGTTTCATGAAATAAACAAGCATAAAGGTTTCCTCTTAGCGGCTACCTTAGCCTTCCCTTTGCTTTTAGCAGCAGTAGCAAGACCCTTCCCCTTTCCCTTACCTCCTTTCTTCTTCTGGATTTTCTTAGACTTAGAGGATGAAGGTCCAGACTTTGTTCCAGAGGATGAACCCCTTTGAAACCTTCGGGAATGGGCAACGCCTCTCTTTCTTTCTATTCCTTATTTTTCATAAGAGATTGAAATAGGAGGTTAGTTATGTTGTACTTTATCTTGTTCATTACCACATTGCTACATAATTGAAGGAAGCTCTTTGTAGAGATTTCAAGATAAAGGACACTTCACTCTACTCGTCAATGACCTTTCCATTCATTTTGCCACATTGAAGTAGACCATCATGTCGAGAACATGTTCTCCAACATACTGGCCTCCTTCATACAAGCTTTATAAACGTATTTAATGGTCTCGTGTCGGATTTGAATGGATGATTGCCCAAACATCTCCTGGAGGGAGTCCATAATTTGACATGCAGTGACCATGAACTCATGCTTCTTGCTCAGTACGTTAGACATATTGGCCAAGATATAGACGCAAGCTTTGTTATTAGCCTTTGTCCAGCCATCATATGCATCCTTAACAGTCTGGGATGCATGTCGAGTAGAGGAAGAAGGGAATTCCTCCATTAAGAAGAAGCATAGATCATCGATTACTAGAATTATATTCAGGTTCGACTTTCACGTCACCTAATTCTCATCGATTCATTTTGCATTTTTAAACAATGCAATAGTTGAGGAAGACATGCTGAAATAACAAACAATTAACCGTATTAATTATCTTTGTCTTAACCCATTACACAAAAAAGTCCAATCAATTCAACAAAAACGAACAACTAAAGAACTCTAATCAAATAAATGATTTAGTTTTTGCAACAATACTTTAGAATTTTAGAGCAATAGTCACCGAAGGGTGATCAACTACTCCAAATTGGGACAATTTCAGCTAATTACTAATACCAGAATAACCCTTATTCCTATAGTTTTTAGCTATCGTTGTTCGGTCAAGGATTCATTAACTAACCTAATTCATCCCATAAGTGTGACATGCTTGGTTTTCATATATGCGTTGTGCTTTACAAACATTAGGTTCGAAGATTTAATGTGAAAGGTTCTAAGTGAGCGACTATTTGGTAACTAAATAGGATTATGCGATAAAATGTGCATTTCTATTCACGCGTTGCTAAACTGATGAAAATAAACATTATCACACAAGTTTTCCTCTCTATCGTCCAAGTATAAACAAAGAGAGGTTTCCTGGTAAGTCTAGGGTCGAACACAGGGAATTTAAGCTCCTACTTATCTTATCGCGTACTAAGTCATGCGCTTGGTGATGCAAGATGAGCATGGCAAAGGAGAAAAATGAGGTATGAACTCAGTATAAGCACGACAAGGAAGGAAGAGTTTAATCATCTAACGCAATAGTTCATGTTTTAATACTTCAAGGCGATACAAATCATATATTAACTAAAACTTAGGGCAAGCAACCTCTTAGTGATTATGGCATACTTGCTCACCTCTTGGGATGCAAATACACAAAGTTAAGCTATGATTTATATTTGATCATCTTGAATGTTTTATTAGTAACTTATCCTTTATTAAGGCGAGCAACTTCTCAGCGCTTTTGCCACACAATATCCTCTCGATGTTGTATGCAAAGGATGAGTTTAGCAATAAAATTGCATTACTGCAATCTTCTCGCCATTCGCTTAGCTAAATGCGGTTCTCACTTGTCAGGTGAGTACAATCTATACTATTGCTCTTCTTTCGAATACATAATATTAAGATGTTCGTATTTAACTCTGCAAAACTCATACAACATTCATTATGATTCTCTAAGTACTAAAAACACATTTTATTGCTATTTAGGTAATCAAACATGTTAGGCATGGAAAAAGACAAGAGATATGGAAGAATGAAAGAAGAAATGAATTGCTTTAATAAAAATAACTGTAGGTCTTTTGGCCATGATGTTCATCTTACAAAACAATACAATATAAATAAAAATTACAAATGGAATACAAGAAGAGTGCCTCAAAGTATGATTTCTCATACTCTTTGGCTCTGTTTTTGCCTATTAGTAAGGGGGGAGGTGGAGGTGATGAATTTCTCTCTGCCTTGTTTTAAGCTCTCATCTAAAACTCAAAGAAGAGAGAAAATTGATGATATAAGGACTTACTCTTCGTTCAAATATGCACACCAAATTCTGGAGTGGAAAGCTCTATTTAAAGGCCAAAAGTGATGTTGACAAGATGCCATGTGCCATTAAAGCCTCTGAAAAGTTGCAACGGCGTTGGGCAGTAGTCTTTGTTGACAAGACATCACGTGCCATTAAAGCCTCTGAAAAGCTACAACAGTGTTGCGCAGTAGTCCTTTCGTCATTTTTTGAATTTTCTGCCAACCACCTATGTTTGCTAGTATCTTAATTGCTTAGCTTTTATTTCTTTTTGCCGCAAAGATTGAATGACTATCCTCGCATAGACGTGGTAACGTTGGTCTCCACTCCATTTTGCCTAAAATTCTGTGATAAGAACACTAAAGAGGAGTAAAACAGGGATGAAGTTCATTTGTATCATTCATTTCGCAAAATAACTAAATGGCTTACTTTTTCCTCTATTTTCTTCCTTTTTACATGTGATAAGATTTCATTATTTTACATAAAAGGCTACAATACCTTGTATTTCTACAAGTATCATGACCCTACCATTTTCAGATCTTAGAGGTATGCTTCAACAGGATATCGTTAGGAAAGACAACTGTTGAAGATTAACCTAAGAAATCCTATCCATTTTTTGAGTTTGCTTTATTATGACTTTTATGATAAGACCCTCTGAAGGGATGGTGGCTTTAAGATGACATGCAAGCGAATCATTAAAATCTCACGGTGAAACTATGAGACCTATTTCTAATTTGAGTATAAGAAGAAAAATCTGGTCAAGTGTTTTGAAATTTCCGTTTTGGATAAGAAGAGGTGTTTTGAAGTAAAACTTTGTGATAAGTTGGCGTTTGAATCAATCTGCGAAAAGGATTGAGTGATAAAAATTTATATGGTTAGGTATAAGTTTTGCAATTAAGAAGTTAGTTTGCAAGGAAGTTTTTAGAAAAGAAGGATTTGCGGTAGGATCAATGAGTCTAAAACATTCACTGGATAAAGAGTCTTTGCGAGAAAGTTGGGTAGTCTGTGAGAGTGGTTATATGTTAAGACCTTCGAAAGTTATGTTAAGTGGTTGAAGTTATTCGCAGAATGTTTAGGTGAGAAGAAAGGTTTGACGAGGAAGTGTCAAATCTGATTTGACACAGGTTAACGTGTAAGATTAAGAATTTAAGCATGGTTAAGATAAATTTTGATTTTACACGTGTAAAGTTTTAAGTAGGAGGTGGCAATTGGACAATGATTTGAGAATGACTAATCTGAGTTAAGGAATAATATAAATAGAGGATTTGATCATTAAGTTAGCACAAAGATTTTGTGGAGCTAAATTGTTGTCGTTTTGATCTTGCAAAAAGAAGAAGAAAAACTAGGTGTTAAGTGTTGCAGTTGTTCCACGAGAAGGCTACGCAAGAAGGAGAAGAGAAGTTTTTTTTAGTAAGGATTTGTGAGTATTTCTTGCAAAGTGATATTTTCTTTGAAATTATTTATATGATTTCAAACTTATTTTTAAATGTCTAAAGCATGATTATGAATATTGCAATTTAAATGATTATAAAATTATTTTCAAATTATTAGTTACTTCCTTTGAATGAGCTAACTATTATATGCTATAAGGTTAAAAGCAGCCATGTAGAAAAGGCATGCATGGTGGAGTGTAGCCGACCAATGTAGAAAATGACATCATTGTGTTGGACGGCCTGAGCAACAAGGACGAATCTGTATGTTCTCAAATGTTGTTGATACAGTAGTCTAAACGCGAGGTAAAGAGACAAGCGTAGAGTACAATTCGGTATCTTTGGAGAAAGAAATGATTGTAACTAACGTGTGTTATGCGAGATGATGCTTTATTCGAAATATTTTGCAAAATGATGTGTTATTAATAAACTGATTTGTGTTCAAATGTATGATTTGGCAAAATGATTTATGGAAAGGTATTGTGAAAAGAATTTCATAAAACCTCACTAAGTCTTTTAGACTTATGTTTTAAAATTTTATCTTCCAGAATTTGGCGTTAAGGCCAAGTAGAGAGGAAGGGGAGTTTTCAAGGCGAGAAGCCGCTAGACATTTAAAGCTTTAGTTTAAGTTGTAAACTTTTGGTTAAGGGTTGTAGTGTATTCTATGCATAAAATGTATGGTGTTAATGAAGTTAAGTTTTGAGTTATGATTTAAGGTCTTAACGCATGTTTTAATGTAATTGGCGTTCAAGTTGACTTCTGTTGCGTTTTGATTTTCGCTTGGTAGTATAAAAAGGAGTTGAGGTTGAGCTAAGCAATAAGACCAGTTCCAAAGTTTTAAGCTAAATCGCATCCTATTCACATTATTTCTTGCATTTTGGTTGTTTTGTGGATTGGGGTGAGACAAAAACTTAATGTAGGAGACCGTAGAGTATGTTGACTTGCGTCCTTCTCCTACTTACTATGAACATTTTTCCTATTCACCTTGTTATTGATCCATACAAACATTGTTCGAAGGGAGGCCACATCCAGAGCCACACGAAGCCGACTATGGATCTTATGTGTGAACTCTTAGGGACGTGAGAGCTAAAAATTGATATATCATATATACCATTTTTCTTCCACTAAAATGTTCTATAAATTTAGGGTTTGTTGTACCTAAAGTTTGGCTAAATGAATCTAACTAAGTCTATTCTTATTATAACTCTTATAATAAAATTTTACTCTAAAGTTTTTAGATTTATTAAACCATTTAATGTACCTACTGACATCTTATGCTAATAGCAATAATGTTAATTTAACGTCGGTTTTGGGTTAGTTACCTGGTAAAAGGTGTTCCGTAAACTGTCAACTTAAGTACCTCCAACCTTAGACATAACTTTACTAATAGAGTTCTCTTATAACCTTAAATTCTATTTGTCCTACTTAGTTTCATATTGAACTAAAATAAGACATAATTCTAATCCTATTGTGAAATCCAAAAAAATTTTAGCATTTGAAATTTGCTAAGATTAGTCATGGACAAGAGAAAATGAAATTTATAGAAAAATAAGGTAAAAATATTTGGAATTTGAGTTTAGGTTTGAGAATAAGAGAAAATTTGAGAAATTTATCCAAGTGTTAAAAAGTTGGTTTTTGGATGTTTAGAGGTTGTGTGGGCGACAAAGGAAGGCTAAAGAACCTCCAAAAGGGTGTCATTGGACGGCAAAAAGAGGCTTGAAAACCTCTAAAGGTTAGGCATTTGGTCATGGAGTAGGCGGCCAAGAAAGGAAACTAACCTCCAAAGACGATGCTTAGGTGTTTGGATGACTAGGCTAAGAAGCAATGGAGGTTAGCTAGGCGTTTGAGGCTTATCTTTGTGCAGCCAAAGACCACATGAGGAAGGCTTTGAGAGGTTAGTTGGGCGAGAGACATGGCCACGTGAGGAAGAATTAGAGGCTAGTTAGCCAAAGGAAGGGTGTGACGCGAGAAAGGCTTGCGGCTAAGTGTGGGAGGTTAGCTAGGCGAAGAAGGTTCCACACGAGGAAGCTAGGCGGCCAAGGCTTGGCAAGATGAACATGGAGGTTAGCTAGGCGAGAAGAGGCTATGCGACCAAGGGCTATGTGAGGAAGGCCAAGGAGGTTAGCCATGCTATTTTATCAAGTATGTGGCATGATGAATCCATTTGATTAAAAGTAAGTCCAAGTGTCATTGCCATGTCATCATGCATTTTGCGACCAAGGAGGACGTGGAGCAGTTGTTGAGGTGTTAACAAGAGCATAAGATGTGAGTCTAATTAGGGATTAACTGTCTTCTTAATCGCATGCAAGGGACTCTATAAATAAGCCAACTTCAACAATCAATTGCTCACAACTTACTTGTGTAAAAACACTCAAATTGTTCTTGAAAGTTCAGAAATTGAGTCTAGTTTGTGAGAGAGGGTTGCTGAGCATTTTTAACTCAAGGAAGTTTGCGTTTTGATCAAGGGAAGGTAAGAAAGTCATTTCTCAGATGATTCTGAGCAAGGTGCACTTCTAGAGGGCTACAAGACTCATTACTTGGAATTTGCCTTCGCAAATTTAAGTTAAGAAAGTTAAGACAATTTAAAGCAACTTTTTATAAGGAAGTTTTGTCAAAAGGGTTATGGATATTAAGTTATGAGTTTTCAGAAATGGGTCATGATTATGAAAGTTAAATAATGTTTGGGTAGTACCTATGAGTCATGCATGTGTAGGCGAGTTGGGCTTGACGCTTTGGTTATAGAGGTTATTTTTTGTCAGGTTGCACGCACATGGCAAAGCTATGGCACAGCTGAGTGGCAAGGCATGCACTCAGACTGCACGAATGACCTTTGCCTTAAAGGTTAGCACAACACATGGTGTGTGTGGAGCACCACCGTGCGCACCATGCATGCAATGGACACTGGATAGGCGTCAAGCACGCACGCACAAAAGGCCCCAAGCCATGCATGCTCGGCCAGTCCTCTAGACCATGTCAATAGGCTCAGATGGGCTGTTTTGAATTATTTTGAGCTGTCTTGATATTTTTGAAAATTTTTAAGGAAGTTTTGGAGATTTTCATGTTCAAGGAATTAATTAAGGTTAAAATATGAATTTTTCAGGACAATGAGAAATTTTCGAGACCAAGGCTATATTCAAGTGATTGTGAGTAACATCATGTTTCAAACGTTATTTATTAAACATGATTTCATGCTTTACAAGCAACAACTTGTAAAATGATTTGCTAAAACATGATCTCAAGTTCTTATACAAGCTATGATATTGATAAATTTTTACTGAAATGATATTCCAAGCTATGTTCTGATTTCATGTTCAAAGAAATATTTCAAATAATTTCAAAGAAATATTTCAATTTTTCAAATATTTTTTTATCCATGCCCGAATATTCCATTAGACTTATTGTATAGATGTAGTTAACTCCATACTTATGGTACGGTTGAAAAACCTATTTTTAACTATGGGCCATCGGGAAGGGTATATATATTTAAGTCTTAAAGGAGAAGGGTTAGCTACCCAACGACTGTTCCGTCTTTGGACGAAGGGTTAAATATTGTTGTGGCTATAGAGGACTGTCTTAGAAAAACTATGCAAATGTTTCAAGTTTCATATTGTGACTGGTTACTGAGAAATGTTTTTAAGCTTTGATTTTATACTAAAATGTTTATGAAAGCCTGTTTTATAAAACAATTGTTCACTAAATCTTTCGCTTACCCTTTCAAAAATGTTTCCCTCTTTCCAAGTGCAGATTGTGGATCTTCGTGCTGAACATACTGCTACCAGACCAACTTTGTTTCTCATCATGATCAGATTTGTTGTCTTAAGCATATGTCTATGTTTATTTCAATCAATACTTTCATATTAATTTACAAGTTTTTACTTGATACCTATGAGTGCATTTTAAGTGGGCTACAATGTTGATTTCTAAAGAATATCAAGTTTATGATTTCTTCTAGAAAATGTTTTACCCTCTATTATTTTAAGATTTTCACTTCCAAATATTTTAACTTTTATTATCAAAAAAACTTCTGTTGGTTACAAATTTTCACATTTCCATGTCATGTGTCAGTTGAGGTTGTTTCGGAAGTGAACAATGTTAGCTGACATCATGCCACGTCTCGAGACGAGCAAGCATGGGGTAGGGTGTGACACATATCAAGTGGTAAGAATAATACACAACAATATTAATAAGGCATTGAGTTTAAATCAAATCAATTTCAATGTGTTAGGCAATTCTCAATATCTCAATCAACCATTTTCATAAATCATATGAAAATTTTCTTTTTTACATCATTCATCATAATCCAGATATAAATCGTTTCTTTTCAATTCTATAACCGAAATTCATATCGTAACATATGCATCTCGCATACAACATAATCATCTTGTATAATCATTTTACATGTTTAATTACATCTTTGTTTCTTAGCTCGAGTGTTTACCACACTCTTTTGCCAAGTTACAGCTATGTGGAGTAATCTCAACGCATTTAGCTAGTTCCATCAATTTCACTAAGCATAATGCATCTTCCAATGCCAGATCATACAGCAATCAAAGGACATCCCATATCATATCACACAACAAGTATGAGGCATCCTATTAGAATGGCTGTGGACTTGTTTCGAAATATTTGTTCAGAATTTTAAATTTTCTTCATGGAAGGCTTTGTGGCAAAGATATTATTCTTGAAGATTTGCAGCTACTATTTTATTAAAAGATCGTTCTTGAAGCTCTTTTTTTAATTAGAAGATGTTCTTTTATTCGGAGACATTATCTCAAGATAATATCTTCAGCGAAAGATTTATTTTTCAAGCTTTTGATCCTCCTCTTTCCATGGGTTTTGGTCGAATCTTGGTTGCTTATATATACCTCGATTTTTTGCGTCTTTGGGTGTGTGCATGGGATCAAAATACTGCAGGTTGTATTTTGTGAAGCAATCGACGAAGCAAGGAAGTTATGTCGATTGCCTGGAATTAATCCTTGTTGATTCCATATACGAAGAAAAGTCTTTCAAACAAGAAGATCAAACTTCACGATGATGAAGAAAAATAGAACCTTAATCTGCTGATTAATGAGATACATGATTAAGGGGGGAGATCTTTACTTATAACACCTTAATCTGCTGATTAATGAGATACATGATTAAGGGGAGATTGTTATTTGTTCATTTATATTATGTTTGAAAGATATTAGTGATTGAGTTACTATTTAGTAAGTTAAAATCTCTTAAGTACATAATGTTGAAACTGAGTTGTAAATTCTGTACTTATGATTATAAGGATGTTATTATGATTCATGTGTCAAAGTAATACAAAACTCAGTTCTCGGGTCAAGAACTTAGATGTTGTGTCATCGAATTGGGTTCACAATGACTTGTGTTCCATCTACTTTTACTTGTTGATCCTTTTGTTGCATCCTCAGGTATTAATTGGATTATCTACCCAAAGTCCAAATGTTGACATATTCATTTTTTTGTCATTTGGTATCAGAGTGAGTTTTCTGCAATCAATGGATTCTGTGCATGAAGGGACGTCAACAACAAGACCTCCGATTCTGGATGGGGCAAACTATGCATATTGAAAAAGCAAGAATGATAGCATTTTTAAAATTGATCAATAATAAGTGTTGAAAAGCAGTTATTTCAGGATGGGAACATCCGTCTACTAAACATGCTGATGGGAAAGTCACTGCCATTGAGGAAGCAAACAATATTACCACCATGAAGGTTGACAAATTATTTGGCTCCTTAAGAACGTTTGAACTATCTCTTGATGATAACATATCTAAGAAGAAAAGTGGGATTGTTTTTCAAGGAGTGAGTGATGATATTACAAAATCAAATAAAAAAAAAAGCTTCAGGACAAGAATTTAGCATAAATTGTTACTTTACTGTCAAAAAAGTTTTCAAAGTTTAAAAGCAAGTTCTATAAGAAGTCAAAAGGATATGGATCACATGTAAATAAAAAATTTAATAATTCCAGCTCTTTTAAAACTGGTTCATCTAATTCCTACTCAGCTTACAACGAGATGGTAATAAAAATAATTCTCAATCCCTTCGAAGTGATAGAAGCGTCAGATGTCATGAGTGCGATGATTTTGGGCATGATCAAGTTGAATGCACTACCTATTTAAAAAGAAAGAAAAAGGGCCTTGTTGTTACCTTGTCTGATAAAGAATCATACTTAGATAACTAGTGATTGTGAATATTTTGATAGAGCCTTAACCAATTGTATTTCAGAGGAAAGCTTAGCCGTGCATGAGAGTGAATCATCTCTTTTATCTGAAAAAAAAAGACTAAAATATCTCCTCCCGAGGTTGATGAACTTCCGCAAAAATGTCTAGTATTATTGTCCTTTTATTAGAATAATGAGGTCAAAACGCATAAGCAGATGATCAGAACATGTGACTCATGTAATTTCATAAATATTTAAAAATACAACTTGCATAAGTATCATACCTGTTTTACGCAATTATCATGTTTAAACATAGGATAAGTGGGAAAAGAAGAAATGAACAAATCACACAGGACATCTCGCACAAAGGCTACGCGATGTGAACGAGCTTGGCGACTAACAACCCCAGACAAGGAACCACGACATCACGTGAGGAAAGCTCACTAGAAGACAATAATGGTAGTTGGAGTGATATGACTTCACAAGGCCAGATGTCAGTGCTGACACACTCAGAGGAATAGAAGTTTTTCTTCGAAAAGTAGCCTATACAAGCACTTCGTCCTCACCAAGAGAAGGAGATCTAAATGGACCATTAGTGGACTGTAAAGGTCCGTTTAGAGAGCTTGTGGTTGGGATAGAGAAGAAGAAGGCGATCCTTCTGGTCTCTTAACTTGTAACATTATTCCATATCCCTATCCCCCATTTATGTTTACATTCTTTATGTTTTGTGTTGTACATATTGTACATTGGCCTACGACCAATATTTTTTGTATTTTTTTTAACACACATAAACCTTCAATCCAACATCTCTACACTTTCCATCTTTTAGTGTATTCGTTGTAGCTTGGGTAGGTGATAAGTTCTTGATAAGAAGAATTTCTTATAAGCTATATCTTGTTAATTGAGCTAATTGCATCGTCGGGCTAGCATTAGTTGCCAACTATCCGAAAGGAAGAGTAGCTAGAACCTAATTAACGCGAGCGAGTAAGATTTCCATCTCTCCTCGCGAGGTTATTTCTAACATTTGTATCCCGAAAGGAGAGCAAGTGTAGATAGTGGTACAAAGAGGTAGCAATCCTTAATCACGGAAGCCTATATGGGCGATAAGTAAATCCTTCTAGATATAACTCGTAAAGTTGTACTTAGTCATATGGAACATCAACAACGATCATGTGTGGCATATGTGACTATGAGAGAAACATGCCTTAATCATAAATATGGTTTAGTGAGTTACGTCGCATTATGCTTATGACATTATTTAGTTGCATGATAATACATAGACATTCCTCCATTTATTTCTTCGAGACAAGTTAGTTTGCATCATCACACCTTCTTCTGAGCCTCGCTTTACAGACTCTCCCTATATAGTTAGCTAGTTTTACATATGTTATTCTTTAATTCTTTCAATTCGTCTAAATGATAAGTGAACCCTAGAACAAACGTCTGTAAACAATTTCCTGTGTTCGACCCTGGATCACCCAGGTAAACTTGTTGTTTTTCTTACACCTGGACAAGCAGTTGGAAAACTTGTACTTAACGAGGACTTATGCATCATTCAATGAAGAGGCACATAGTGAGCAGCTTACATGCTATGATCTTGACCCATGATTCATCACCTAGAATTGATGCATGCTATACAGGGAGTCACGGTGAGCGCATTAAGCGTAATGACCTAACTTGGTGATGTATTGCAATTGCGTTGTACACATACGAAATTATTAAGTCCAAACCCATAACCAAAAGGCTGAAGGATGCAAGCTTCCACCTAATGTTTCTGCTTTTCCCATTGATATGATATCTTTTCAATCTGAATATTGCGTACACAAATGAAAGTATGTGGTGCAACGTTGCATTGTTGATGAATCCATTATCTCTTATCACGATCGTTCTTGCACTATTGTGCATGATCTTATCTCTACGGTTGGTTTGTTACCCACTATTATAAATGTTGGTCCATTCTACCCTAAGGTCATCAGAGAATTCATTGTCAACCTCCTTGTTGATTTAAATGATCCTGGAGCTCTAGAATATCATAAGGTTCATGTCTGTGGGAAGTGCTTTAATATCTCTCCAGCTCTTCTGAATTCGTTTTTTAAGATCTCTCTACCTGTTGGTTTATCTTTCACTCTTCCTTCCTCTTAGCAGTTAGCTTTGGAGCTCTCAAGTGGCTCGGTTCACTAATGGCCTTTTGACAGGCAATTTTCTATAGTAAAACTCGGTGTTGCAAATTGGCATCCTTCATCTCATCTTTCAATTGTCTCCACTACTTTGGCGAATTTGATGTATTTGACTGACACTAGAGGTAAAATTGATGTTTGTGATTCGGTTTTCCACGTTTGTTAAGTGACTTTTTACTGTCTCAGCATCCCAATATCCTTACTGAGACTGATGTAGCTAGACTTACTCCTAAAAAGTTATCTTTCAGCTACAAACTTTTTCAAGGATCCCATGTGCCAGATCTCCCTACTAGCTTTCGACCTCCCCAATCTTGTTCTCAGTCTTTTTCTGCTAACTTGAGAATTCCTCTTGATGGTCTTCTTTTCTCTCATGAGTTAGCATCTCATATGGTTTAACTCTTGTATGAGGAATCTCGATCTCTGAGTGTTTTTATTCAAGATTTACAAGGGGTTTTTACTGGTCTGATTAGTCAAAGGGCTGCTATAGACTCTGTTCTTTATGTTGTTCATTCTTTGATTGCTGAATTTCAAGAGCCTTCCGGATCTTCTCCTCTTGCATTTTGATTATTTTTCAGCATGCAAAGGGGAGTGATAGTTTGAGACAGTTTAAAGATATTTTGTAGATATTCTGAAGATATTTCATGGCTGTTGTGTGAATAATAAGGGAAGATAGTTTTATGTTTCTTTTTCTGGAAATTTTTTTCTTAGCTTCTTGAGAGCTTCCCCCTGTATTTCTCGATGCTCTGTAATGATCACTCTTTAAAATGAAATCTTATGACATCATTATTGTATTGTGTTTCTATGTTTTTGGCCTATGGTTTGCATGTCTGAACAAATAAAGGAAGTCAGTCCCAAGGGGGACTTTGTTAGAATGTGTGTGGGCTCGTTTTGAAATATTTGTTCAAAATTTCCTTCGTGGAAGGCTTCGCGGCAAAGATATTATTCTTGAAGATTTGTGTCACACCCCCTCTCAGATCAATTACTCTCGACCGTGAAATGGCCTAAAGTCAACCGATATCATCTCTTACCTTGATGATACCTACTGACCCTATTCCTTTAATCTTTGAAAATGCAGAGAAAACATAAATCTCATTCCATTATTACAAAAACTCAAGTGTAGCCTAACTCATTACAACATTAAATTATACATAATGTTTAATTATAAAGGTTTGACTCATCTAGATTTCTATACAATTCTTTATGTAACCTTCATCATTCTAAAAAATTACTTAACTATAATAACTTGTAATTTCTTTTAAGAGACTGGTCAGCATGGCAGCAACAAGCTCAGCTCAGGGCAACATGATCCTTTCCTAGAAAGTGAGAAAACATTTTGAAATAATGAACTTAAAATGTCTAGTGGGTGATATTTTCAAAACATAATTTCCAAATAGTTATGCTCGATGCTTTTTAATAGCAAACATAAGAGTCATTAAAACATAGTACAATAAAACTTTTAGAAACTTTTCATAAGATTCGTCACACATCCATAACATTTAAGAATATTATATCAGTCTCCTACTGTACATTCATAATATAGGTCAGATATCATCGAACCATTTTTTCCATAGGCAACAAAGCCTTCATTGATGTAATCGCATTAGGCTCGTCTATAGAGCATTCACATCAATAATCGGTGTTGCCTTTAGTGATGTGATCACATTAGGCCCCTCTATAAAGCCTTCACATCAGTAATTAGATTGGGAACTAGATGTGCACATTCAGAGGTCATTGTATAGTGCTGGCATAATGCCATGAAAACATTTAAATAAGCTTGTACCTTAGCTTGGAAACCATAAACATTTAAGAAAGCCTTTAAATGCAATCAAACTTGTAAATTTCCTTAGAAATCATTCAGAATAAAGTATTCACAAACTAATACTTGTATGCTTCAAATCATGGTATCAAATAACATTTTTAAACTAATTTTGCTCACTCACGTGACGATTCCTTCCTTATTTCAAAAAATTTCACCAAATTTTACTTTTCCTGAAAATAGGGGATTTATACTTCAATTAATTTTCAATAATAATAAAATACCAAAACACCAAGAAAAAAAAACACCCAAAAATGCCCAAAATGGCCTAAAATGGTTGGTTAGCACGCATGCATGGGCAGCAGGCCTGCTATGCACGCACATGGCTGCGTGCTAACCTCGCAGCCCTATTTGGTCGTGCGCGCATGGCACCCCACAAGGCACCCTCATGCCTCTTATGTGCAGCCCCACCCTGACGCTCGACCACCCAGTGTAATGCCCAAAAGCTGGGTTCTCGACCAAAATCCTTCTTTCAACTTTGTAGGCTAATATCTCAAAATCCAGAACCCAAATGACAAAATGTCCTTCTATAAAGTTGCTTATAAATGTCTCAAGTATCTTACCTCATAATTTCAGCTCCAAATTGCAAAGGATGTGCTCTGTAGCCCTCCATAAGTCCACCTTGTTCAGATTGCTATAAAAACTGACCTTTCTCCCTTTTCTCAACTCAAACTCGAACCTTCTTTGCTCCAATTTTTTCAGCAGCCCAAGAATACAAATTAGACTCAATTATTTGTGACGTTTAGCATATGGAAACAAGGAAATGGCACGAGTGGATATGATGCTCTTCTCCTTCAAAGCTTCCTCATTTATAGAAAGGTTGCATGATCACCTACTTTATGCATGCATGCCCAGGCCTTGACACCCTTCCCTAGTCGACCCTAGGTTTTTCTTAGGTTATTTTCATGTCTCCATGTCCTACTTAATAATAACAACTAAACATCCTTTCATTACATGCCTTGTCCATCCCTTTTTGTCTTTACCTAAGCCTTTTTCTTTGAATTTCTCCTTTCCTTCCATACCATGCCCATCTCTTCTTATCATCTAGCTCCTTTCCTTGACTTCATTTTCTCGTTTAAATTTTCATGACACTTCAATCCTATACCAAAGTCCTATCTATGATATTTGGAAAATATCGCTCAAATGCCCTTTTAACAAAAGCCTTGAAGTAAAAATCCTTCTTCAGCCCAAAATCATTATACTTGTCTTTAATTCAGCCATAAGTACTAAAAATCTCGATAAATATTCTTTTTCCTACTCCTTTTCACTAAAGTACATCCTTAAGCTCCTTGAAAATTTTGAAGTTTACAAAATAGTGAAAATTCCCTAAAGACTCGAGGATCGGGGTTTACAATTGGAAGCTACTATTTTATTAAAATATATTTCTTGAAGCTATTTTTTTAATTAGAAGATATTCTTTTATTTTGAAACTTTATTTCAAGATATTATTTTCAGGGAAAGATTTGTTTTTTCAAGATTTTGATCCTCCTCTTGCCATGGGTTTTAGTAGAATCTTGGTTGCTTATATATACCTTGGTTTTTGGCGCTTTGCATGTGCGCGTGGAATCGAAATATTGTTTGTATTTTGTGAAGCAATAGAAGAAGCAAGGACGTTATGTTGATTGCCTGGAATTAATCCTTGTTGATTCCTTATAAGAAAAAAAGTTTTTCGGCTTAAACAAGAAGATCAAGCTTCACGATGATGAAGAAAAACAGAACCTTAATCTAATTGATGTGATACATGATTAAGGGGGAGGTCTTTATTTATTTATATTATGTTTGAAAGATATTAGTGATTAAGTTACTGTTTAGTGAGTTAAAATCACTTAAGTACAAAATGATGAAATTGAGTTGTAAATTCTGTATTTATGGTCATAAGGATGTTATTATGATTCCTTTTCAAAGTAATACAAAATCTTAAATGTCGGGACAAGGACCCCCCAGACATAGATGTTGTGTCATCGAATTGAGTTAACAATGTCTTGTGTTTCTAGTGTTTTTACTTAGTGATCCTTTTGTTTTATCTTTAGTTATTAACTGAAGTATCTACGCAAAGTACAATTATTGATGTGTTCATTGTTTTGTTACATCCTACTCAAGATCACACAACATGAATAGGACATTCTATTCTAAAATACACAACAAGGATAAGGCATCCCTTACCAGATCACATAGCAAGTATGAGACATTCTCATCGCATGGGGTAGAAAGATTATCTCATTTCAAACTTTATCAAATTTCATGCATTTTCCAAAATATATTATTTCATCACCTCATTCAAGTTCATAATAAGTACAATTCATTTGTAAGTCTTGTTCATTTAAGAATTGGAAAAGCATACAAGAAACATATAGTTCATGGTCTCAATGAAAGTATATTTAAGGATTCAAACACATTTTGGAAATCCTTTTCATTTAAAAACATTTTATAAGAAGAACCACTTACAGTTACAATCGACTATCCTCTAGACCTCGAGCTTCCTTGCACGTTTTGGTCGAACTCAAGTTCATTTAGAATGTTTGAAAACCTTGGAATTTCTCTCAGTCTTCTCTTAAGTAAACTCAAGGTAAAAGTTGCTTCAAAAGGATCGAAATTCATCTATTTATAGACTTTTCTCGTAAAGTTTTTTATGCCAAAATGATTACTTCTGCCAACGGTGAAAATTGGTCCAATGTTAGAACGCCGCGTGTCTCTGCCATTTCCTTATTCTGGTTCGGATTGGATGGCAAAGTCAAATCAATCACCGACTTCCTTACATAAGAATGACATCATGACGGATGAAAATGTATAGCAAAAATTAATGCTCGATAAGGTCATTTTTATGACAAGAAATTACAAGTAAATGAAATTTATACTAACGAGAATGAATTATTATTGCAAAAGAAGAAGATTGAAGAATAGGGAATTCTTACCGCTTTCACCTAAAAAATTATTTATAATATTTCCTGCTCAACATGATTTATCGCAATGTATGGAGTAAGGGTCAAACCCAAATGAGTGCTTGATGGATAGCAAACTTTCTTGAAATCAAGACTAATGGAAAAATAGTTAGAAGACAAAAGGAATTATAAAAAATGTAATGCAAAAATTTAAAGAATAAATGTTGAATAAGAATCAAAAGAAAATTTAAAGAAATTCCATTCAACTTCAATAAAATTAGACTTAAACTTCTCAAAGATATAAAAGAGGGCATTGGTTTTGGATGCAATCTTGATCATACGGTAAGAAAACAAGCAAAGAAAAATTTGAGATTTAAATTTTTTTTTTTTTTTTTTGAGTTCAACTTGCTTAAATTCTCAAACAATTTGTGCAAGATTCAAGACCTTTAATCTATTAGAAATGAACAATCGTGTATTTGTGGAACTTGCTTCTTTAAACACACAATTATTCACAAAATTAATAGGAATTGAATCTTTTCCCTTGAAAAGATGTGACAATCACCAAATTTAAATTAAATTTTAGAATCACACAAGAAATTAAGTGCAAGAATCTTGGAAATTAATTTTGCAATTTCTTGACTTCATTTTCACAAAGAGTTGTACATTGCATACTTGAAAGAAATCGTTTTCACAAAGAGTTGTATAATGTTCAATTGAGTTGTACATTGCATACTTGAAAGAAATGGTAAATTGAATTCAATTAACTGAGGTTGGTCAACAAAGTGATGGGATCAAATTCAATTATGCATAAAAATGAAGCAATTCTAGGAAGATCTCAAATCAAACTTTATTGTTAGAATTTATGTCCTAAAAATTGGTAGTTCGTAGTTGAAAATTATATTATATTCAATCAAGTGGTTATTAAGGACTTATTAGTGAAAATAGAAATACTATAATCTTGAATCCAATAACTAAGGTCTCGATGCTATTTAGTGTAGACTTGAACTTTATGTAGAGAAATAAATGTGGATCATTAGAGTATATAGTCCAAATGGTCTATAGTGTATGAATAAGGTCAGGCGCCTTATTCTATGGACACTAATATGGATGCGGCCCACTTTGTAGTTAGTACAAATGATGTAATCCTGAATCGTTCATGTAGAGACATGAAAGTGGGGGCATCCTATGTAAAGAGTTTGCATAAGACTGGAATCATAAAATAGTCACTTTTAAGTTATAACATCATTGACTGTATAAAAGTGACTATTTCGATTATTGATGACCTAGGTAACTTAATCTTAATCTTGAGCTAATTATGAAACTTTTTTTCAAATGGAATTTTTCTTAGATCTGCATAGGTGAGGGTAGCATCAGCGCTCACCCAGTAACCCTCTCATTTTAGAGCTAAGATCGAATGGATGGCTAGAGACATAGGGTGCAAGAAGAAATTCACTCTTACCCGCTTTAAGGTTAGTAGATAGGTTGTTCCCTTAAAGATTCAATCCAAGTTTTGAACAAGGGACCGCACCCTCTCATTGGCCCGAGAGGGATTCAGTTTGTAGGTTGGACCTTAAACTAATTGTTCAATAATGGATTAGTAGGACTTAAGGAGCAAGATGTAATCTCAAGGGTAAAACAGTATCTTGATCCAGCCAAGGTTAAGAACAACTTGTGAAGCATTAACTTATTGATCATGGTTATATTAGATGGACACAAATATATCTATTGTGAGGGGACTACAACTACGGGACTTTAGTGAAATCACTCGTTAGTTAACAAATGTTGATTAGCTTAGTCTAAAAAGGTTTAGCCAGTTAATCTCGGATCATTGAAGTCTATGATCTATAGGTCTATTAGATTCCTCTGCTAGCTCATATGGAATTAACTTATAACAATATGATGGAATAATTCAAATTGTTCGAATTAGGTAAATAGAGAGAAACCGACGAATATATATGATATAGTCATCCGTTATAAGTTTGAGATAGAGCCTTATCTTTAAATGTGATTTAAATATTAAAAATATGAATACGGATTCATATTCGAAAGCTTGGAATTGATGTAAATGGTCATAGGTATAAAAAGTCAAAATGTTGACTTTTGAAATTGAAAAATCAAACTTTTACAGGCATTATATTCAAATGAGATGTGAATTTTGGAAAATGTATGCA
The DNA here is from genome assembly GCA_025688845.1 of Cucumis hystrix. NCBI lineage: Eukaryota > Viridiplantae > Streptophyta > Magnoliopsida > Cucurbitales > Cucurbitaceae > Cucumis > Cucumis hystrix. The sequence continues at coordinate 14,246,115 of CM046888.1, read as the reverse complement.
GATTCATGCTGAGGAGGTCGAAATTAGTCAAAACGGACAAAATGGTAAAAAGTCAAAAAGTCAAAGTATTGACTTTTGACTTAAAAAGTCAAAGTTTGACTTAAAAAGTCAAAGTTTGACTTTGACTTAATTGGTCAAATGACCATAATGCCCTTAGACTAAACTTCATGGAAAAATCCTACATTTTGTTGGAAAATCTCACTAACACTTATAACCCTAATTTCATTTAATTATAGTAGATTTTGCATGTTAATCTCTAAAATGTTAGATGCATCTAAAGTAAATTTTGACCTGAATTTCCATTGTGCATGTTATGCTTTCCATCATTTATATCTCAAGAATTGTCATTCAACTGTAACAAGAATTTTGAAGGCAATTTCAACAAATCTCAACATTAATTTCTCAAAGAATATGTATATTGCTTACAGAAAGACAAGATGCTTAAAGAATTCAAGAATAAAATTCAATCAATTAATTTGGAAACAATAAAACGGCAAAATTGAATTGAAATTCTGGAAAGAAACTAGTAATTCTATAACAATTCAAGAAAATTGATGAAAACCCTCATAAGATTAACAATTCCAATGCCCCTTACCTAACAAAGTGATTACCCCTCCGTTTATTAAAAATATCAACTAGAATTTGGAAGAAAAATGGTAAAATGGAGAAAAAAGTGTTGGGACAATTCTTGACCCCTCTATTACCAAATCAGAGTTCGGGCAATTTGATGCAACAAAAAGCACTTAAATCGAAGTTCGAACAATTTGAAGATCAAGGGTAAAATGGTAAACAATTAAGAAGAATTCAAAATTCAACACGCATAATCCTTCTCAATGTCATGCGTTTGAAACCCACCAGTCGCGATTTATTTTTTCAACAATTTCTCGGATGGCATTTTGGTAATATCCTCAAACTTCGCCCGCCATGTGTCAACTTCCCACTCCGCACATGCCTTAGACGTCAAGAGATCGAGTCTCACCCGCTGCAAAAATACTTCGAATTTTCAATCCAAAAAAAGTCTGACCCTCTTCCACTGCCACATGTTGATGTTTGGTCAACCGCGCGTCCTCTAAGTTGCTGGTACAGGTCCAACACGCGTTATTTTCTTTCTTGTGAAAAACCCAAAATATGAAGCTCCAACCTATTTTTCTCTGTCTTCTTCATCGATTTTTGTTGGTTTTCTCCAAGATTTTCACCAGAAGTTACCTTCCATCGCCCTAAAATCCTATAAATAGCTTCTCTCACTCCCATTCACTCGTTCATCAAGTTCCCACTCAAAAATCACTGAAAATCCTTTGCAAAATACTCTCCAAAACCCTCTCAAATCCCATTCCAAATCCATTCCAAATCCATAAAATTTCATCTATTTTCGTGATTCTCGTGGAGGGCTAAGACTTTTATGAGGTAAAGAGTAATGGGTTGAGTTTTCTTTCGAGGGTTGTTACTTTTTGGCAAGAATTTCTATAATTTTTGCCTTATTTCTTCAACAACTATTACTTTACTTTCTTGTAAAATTGTTCGTAATCCACTTTCTCGAAGCAATAATGTTGTAATTGAATAACAGTTAAAAGCATATTCACACCTTCTCTTGTTGGAACAGAAACAAAGCAATCATCGTTGACAACCACGTCCACTGAGACCTTCACGATGTCACCGTCCATGTCGGAGTCGAAAATAGTTCCAAAGCCGACGACATTCTCCTTGATCCCAATCGCAAGTCGACAAGAAGTTCCATCCTACAATATACAATGGAAGAAAATATAAACATATTAATATATAGCATCCAAGAAATGGGGAACTACAGGAATCAAATTCATACTAACATTCACTTTCGTCAAATTCCAACTAAGCTCAATTTACCCCACACAAAATACACAACTTAGAGTAATTAGAGGGAAAATTTCAAGTTAAAAGCCTGGAAGTTCTCTAAGCAATCAATATTTTGATATGTTAAGGACAAGTGTTTAACTAAATCTCTTGAAATGTGATAAACTATATTGAACTGAACTAGATGGGAATAATTATTTTTTTCCTTTAAACCATATGAGAATAAAGTTGAACTTGAATATAATGTTCAACACATGAAAAAGCATAATAAAGAACATATCAAAATCAATCAAACAAGAGAATCCAACACTAGAAGACCACTTAAACTATATTCCTTTCTGAAAGGATTGTTAAAAGAAACGATTTTGGACTTTGGAGAATACTGCACTTTCCAAACCCTTTCTTGAACCTCCTGACTATTCATTAGCTTTATCCAAAAACCCACAAAAGATAACTCCTTGAGTATGAGAAGTGATAAAAGTTGGAAGAACTACAATTCATGGACAGGAGTAGAGAAAAGTTGAAACACACTAAGGGTGCGTTTGGGGGAGGAAAAGAGTTATGAGAGAAAAGGACTGTGATAATCCTATGTTAAAATAATATGTGTTTGAGGGAAGGTTTATTATTGATAGTGTTATGATAATATGTGTTTGTGAAAAGAATTATGAATGGTAGTGTTATGATAGTATATGTTTGGGAGAAGGATTATAATAAGTAGTGTTATGATAATATTTGTTTTGGAAAAGAATTATGTGAGAAGGATTATGAAAATTATTTATTATTATTATTTTTTAAAATTCATATTCTAAATTCAATACACAAATATCCGTATATTTAATTTACCAAATTGTCATATTTTCGTAAAATACGTTCCATTAATTTTCTTAAATTCGATGTTCATTTTCAACCTTTTTTAATGTTGGGTCGTTACATGCAAATAAATTATATATTTGTTTTTTAATTGATATATTGATAAAGTAAATTAGATGACAATTTAAGCCCATCAGCTTTTTGAGTATTTTTGTAACATTTACCTTCCTTTCACGTGACCCTTTTTTTCTTGTTTATTGCTTCTCTCTCCTACACATCATTTCAACATATTAGTACTCACTTCATCGTCTGTTTTTTGCAGCAAAGCACAGAGAAATAGTATAGAGTTAAAAGAGGACCTCTTTGCTTTGATTGCTCAAATCATGAGATATTTTTATTTGTGTGTTTGTGAAAAAATATGGTCAAGATATTAATAGATGGTGTTTGGAATGAAGTTTGATCCAAGATCCCTCCTCCACTCCCTTTTATCCACATCTCTTCAACTTTCATTTTCTTTCACACGCACAAGCGCACATACACACATTAATTCTCTCATTAATTCTTATCATAATTCTTTACAACTTAGAAGAAGGCCATAACAATAAAGGGAAGAAATTTTTTATATCTTTAGGTATTAATTCTTACCCTAATTCTTTCCTACTTAGAACAAGGCCATAACAATAAAGGGAAGAACTTTTTGACATCTTTAGGTTTATCTCATTCCTCAGTTGAAACTTCTTGGTTTATAACAAGAGGGAAACATGTTATGGGAACCTAATCTCTTCCTTATTCTTCTCATTAAGCCTAAAGATTAAATAAAAGGAAGAAAGAAGAAAAACAAAAGAAAGACAAGAAGTTAATGGTTTAAATTTTAAGAAAGGAAATTTTCTATAGATAATGTAATTCAACTTCAAACAGAAACATAATGAATTCGAATTATTCACTGCAAGTAAATACAAGGGAAAATAACTCAAGAATCTAGTAGATCACAAAATACAAATTAGTAGAATCATAATTTTCATATGTTAGATATCATCAAAAGCAGTTAGACCAAAATTTAGTTACCAATATGTTAGTTGATAGGAACTATAAAATCAGGGAGTTATTTATAGTCCGCTGAACCAACTCTTTGCCAACATGCCCAACTCTAACTATTTGATCCCTAATGGAGTTCATGATAAAGTTGACATCATTCTAAAAGTCATTCCAAGAACATAAGTTGCAACCAATGTTATGAGAAAAGGACAAACAATGTAACAAATAACAAACACTCTAAAAATTTATATCAGAAGGACTCTAAAAATCCAAATAATATATAAATAAACCATCTGCAGTTGCAAAATAAGTAAGTTTCAAAGCTTTCTTACCATGAGGATTGGGAAGTGTTGCTATCCAAGATCTCCTGTAGTTCCTCTTCTATGAAATTCAACACAAAAAATAAAGTAGACAATATATTGATCCAAATAATCCTTGCTTTTACCTGAGAACCATAGCACAAAAAAACATCATCATTGACATACAGCACATCAGTAAAACTTCAATGGCTTAAAAATGAGAAGTCCCAGTTTTGTATCTTATGCTCTTATAGTTTTTAATTTAGTCTCTCACTATTCGTAAATGTTAAAATTAGATGATAATGAAACTTACATAGCATGATACTTCATAGATTGCCAGAAGTTTTGAAAAGCAAAAAAAAAAAAAAAACAGTCATCAAAGTGAGGAAAATTGAATTTTTTTTACTAATTTCTTTGACATTTGGAGGAATAATTTTTTTTCTTAATATGAATTTATACAATTTGAATAGGTATTGGGTCATATAAGTTTATCATCAACTCATTTTAACATTTACTAGAGGGAGACTAAATTGAAAATTGTTAGAAATTTTAGGAACTCATATTAATAAAAACATGTAGCAATTAAAGCAAATTTAACTAACAACTAAAGAGAGTAAAGGGAACGAACCAATGGTGTCAGGCGAAGGAGCACTACAATAATCATCAAACAGGGGAGCTATCACTACGAGAAGAACCAGACGGAGGAGGGACCGAGGAGAAGCTGTTGGAAAAGCCAGTGGGCCTTTGGCCCAATACAAAGTTACCTATAATGTTGTCCCACATTGATAAAGTTGGAAAAGGAAACTCTGTATAAATAGTTAAGTGCCACTAGGGGAATACAAACTGTGTTGATGGTGATAGTATGACGTTGTCACCACGCACGTTGCTGTTTCCACTACTCTCCATGCTTTCCTTTTGATGAAATTTCAGATGGCAGTTGAGGGGACTCCATTATAAATAGAGCCCTCCAGTCATTTCATTCATTCAATACAGACTCTCCACTCTACCTTCCTCTCTACTGATACACCATCCTCCCTGCCGATACAAAGTTCTGAGCAACTTCCTTCATCGTTTCTATTCCTATTTCCGACGAGGCACGTAAGAAGTAGAGAGCTGTGTTAACCTTGGGGAGCAACCGACATTAAGATTAGCACCACGATCTGGTCAAATTTGCTTTCAGGGCAGTGATTCGTCACTACGCAGCAAGTCATTTTGATCATCGTCAACGGATTTTTTACAATAATCTGAAAGCAAATTTACAATGTCGGTCAAAGACAACAAAGTTCAAACTACCGCCGTTGGTCTCAAAAGTTCTTGATCTTTTTCGAACAACTCGAAGTCGACTACGTCCTCACCGTCGAACCACCAATTGATCCTCCAACACCCTCTGATCCAAAATCATCCACGGGATCCCTTGTCATCACTACCGACCAGGTAAAGAAAGAATATGCAATTGATCTCGAGAAGTACAAGAAGGACAACAAGACAGTTCATGGATATTTATTGAACCATATGTCGGATCCGATGTTTGAAATCTGCCAAGGACATCTGGTGCATTCTGGAGTCTCGCTATGGTGGAGATGATGCTGGGCGAAAGAAGTACGTTGTGGGAAGATGGCTGCAGTTCCAGATGACAGATGATAAGCCAGTTGTGGAACAGATACATGAGTATGAAATGGTGGCAAATGTTCTGTCGGAAGGTATGAAGATGTGTGAGATACTTCAAGCTAACGTTCTGCTGGAAAAATCCCCTCCCTTCTGGAGCGACTATCGAAATCACCTGAAGCACAAGAAAAAAGATTTGAAACTCCAAGATCTGATCAGCCACATGCATACAGAAGAGGCCAAGAGATTAAAAGATAAGTTAGCTTCCCAAAATTTAAATTATGTTAATGCTAACTTGGTTGACTCTTCCTCTATAAACAAAGATAAGACAAAACAGGATAAAATGCAGAATGGGAGAACCCCAGAAAAGATGTAGTTCAAGGCTCTTGGAGGAAAAATCAAGAAAAGGAAACTCATCTACTATATCTGCAGAAAGAAATGACACAAATCCTATCAGTGCAATCAAAGGAAGGGGAAATCAAACAACCAAAAACCAACACCTCAAGCCAACCTTGCTGAACAAGATGATGAAGTCATAGCTGCAGTTGTAGAAGTAAACCTAATTGAAAACAAAACTGAATGGATCCTGGACACTGGAGCATCAAGACACTTCTGCACCAACAGAGATCTTTTCCATGACTACGAGGACGCTACTGATGGAGAATACGTGTTCATGGGAAACTCAGCTACCATAGGAGTAATCGGAAAAGGGAAGGTTATCTTAAAATTAACTTCTGAAAAAACTTTATCCCTAAGTAACGTTTTGTATGTCCCTTCCCTACGTACGAACTTGGTGTCTGGGAGTCTGTTGAATCGGGCGGGTCTTAAGATTATACTGGAAGGTGACAAAGTAGTCCTCACCAAAAATGGAGAATTTGTTGGTAAGGGATATATGTCTAATGGTCTTTTTGTACTCAATACTGTTTTATAAATGCGAATACTTCTAGTTCTGCCTACATAATTGAATCTATTGATCTGTAGCATGGTAGACTAAGACACGTGAACTTTGCATCAATTAGGAAGCTTAAAGATTTAAAACTAATCAATGCATGTGAATAGTATGAAACTAGTAAATTTCCTGTATGTGTAGAAAGTAAGTGCTTTAAGAAACCTTACAAATCTGTTATGACGAGAAGTATTGAATTATTAGAATTGATTCACTCGGATCTAGCTGATTTCAGAAACACCCCTAGTAGAGGAGGCAAGAATTATTATGTATCTTTTGTTGATGACTTCTCTAGATTTACTAAGGTTTACTTGATAAAATCAAAAGATGAAGCTAGTAGCATGTTTTTGAAATTTAAGGCAGAGTCTGAAAATCAACTAGGCAAAAGGATAAAAATATTAAGATCAGATAGAGGTGGTGAGTATTCTTATTGAACTCTCAAAGAATATTGTGAATCAAATGGTATTATTCATGAATTTCCTGCCCCTTACTCACCACAACAAAATGACATAGCAGAACATAAAAATAGAACTCTTAAGGAAATGATGAATGTTATGTTATTAAGCTCTGGTATATCTGACAATATGTGGGGGGAAGCGATGTTGTCTGCATGTTTTGTTCTTAATAGGGTTCCTCACGGAAAACTTGACAAAACTCCCTACGAACTTTGGAAAGGATATGGACCAAATCTCAACTATTTGAAAGTGTGGGGATGCTTGGCTAAGGTACCATTTCCTGCACTGAAGAAATCCACGGTAAGGTTTAAAACCTTTGACTGTATATTTATTGATTATGCTCAAAACAATGCTGCATATAGGTTTATGTGTTTGAATGATAAAAGCATAAATGAATCTAGGGATGCAGAATTCTTTGAGCATGTATTTCCTTTAAGGAGATCTCTGTCTGTTCCCTGTCCATCAGAAAAATTGCATGATCTAAAGAACCCCAAAGTTGTTAGTGAAACACCTGAGGTAGATACTTCTAGTAAGATATGATTTAGAACCTAGAAGAAGTAAAAGACATAGAACTGAGAAAAGTTTCGGACCCGATTTCCTAAGCACCTTTATAGTAGAAAGGCACGATGAAATTGATTGCAATTTCACTAGCCTATTTTTAATTAATGAAGATCCTAAAACTTATCAAGAGGCCTTAAGCTCGGTAGAGTCCAGTATGTGGAAGGAGGCTATTAAAAGCGAGTTGGATTCACTAACCATGAATCAAACATGGGAATTAGTAGACATTCCTAAAGGAAGTAAACCAATTAAGTGCAAGTGGATCTTCAAAAGAAAAACAAGACCAGATGGGCCAATAGAAAGATACAAAGCAAGACTAGTAGTGATAGGGTATACTCAAAAGCAAGGTATTGCTTACTTTGACACCTATTCCCCTGTAACTAAAATAACCACTATTAGAGCCTTAATTGCACTAGCTGCCATTCACAACCTTCTTATTCACCAAATGGATGTAAAAACTTTCTTTCTAAATAGTGATTTAGAAGAAGAAATCTATATGACTCAACTAGAAGGATTCAAATTTCCTAGCCAAGAAAATAAAGTATGCAAACTTAAAAAATCTCTCTATGGTCTTAAGCAGGCTCCTAAACAATGGTATGAAAAATTTAATGATACTTTGATAAATAATGGGTTTAAGGTAAATTCCTCATATACGTGCGTTTACTCAAAGATGTCTGGAGCTGAGTGCATATTAATATGTCTGTATGTTGATGACATATTGATCTTTGGGACAAACTTGGATTTAATAAAGGACACCTAGTTCTTCCTGTCATCACACTTTGATATGAAAGACCTAGGTGAAACAGACATAATTCTTGGAGTTGAAATTAGAAAAAATAAAAACGGTTTATCCTTGTCTCAATCGCACTACATTAAGACTTTATTAAAGAAATTTGACTCCTTCAATGTCTCTCCAGTGAAAACTCCCTACGATGCTAGTAAACATCTTAAGAAGAACAAAGGAGAGAGTGTATCTCAACCTGAATATGCAAAGATCATAGGTAGTGTTATGTATTTAATGAACTACACTAGACCCAATATTGCATATGCTATCAGTAGATTGAGTAGATAGACACATAATCCTGATAAATACCACTGGGATGCCTTACATCCTCTATTGAGATATCTTAAAGGAACGATAAACTACAGTTTGCACTTTAATAAGTTTCCTACCGTGTTAGAAGGATATTATGATGCAAACTGGGTTACAAATAACGATGAGGTGAATTTTACTAGTGGGTACGTATTTTTGCTCGGGGGAGGACCAATATCTTAGAAGTTTGCAAAACAGACCTACATAGCCAGATCCACTATGGAATCTGAGTTTATAGCATTAAAGCTGGCAGGACAAGAGGTCGAGTGGATTAAAAGTCTACTAGGAGATGTACCATTGTGGGGGATATTTGTGCCTGTGTCCGTACACTGTGATTCACGGGCTACCATAAGTATTGCCAAGAACAGTGTTTATAATGGCAAGAGAAGACACATACATCTTAGGCATGGAGCTGTGAAATACTTGCTAAAGGAAGGAACCATTTCCTTAGAATTTGTTCGATCTGAGAAAAACTTGGCTGATCCTTTAACCAAAGGACTATCAAGGAAAATGGTTCTAGATTACTCAATAAACATGGGACTAAAGCCCTTTGGAGATCCATAGCACTTGATTTTGTGTGGTCTATTAAGATAGACTTGATGGTCCATAGCCTCTTATTAGGTGGTCTGGTGTGACAGACTTAATGGTCCATAGCCCATTTGTGCATACAGTCCTTTATGGACTAGATGGATGCTACTAAAACCTTTAATTGATCCATAACTCTGTGGATAATGATCAAGTCTCCATAGCTCTTATTGAGTGGTTTGCTTTGGCAAACTTTATGGAGCATATCGAATCATTGTGAAGGTGGGGTCGCCTTCTATGAAAGAGTTTAAGGACCTCTTTCTAAAGATTTCACGATGAGTCGAGGTTCATTCTATGTGCATGGCCATAAAGACACAAATCCATATTGTAGAAACGATGACCGAAACTAGGGATAAAGCGTGTCGTAAGGGTCTCAACCAGTGTTGAAGAAAGTTTAAGATCTAATTTCACTTTCTTTAACAAGGTTGTTGCTTTACCTCACTACGCATCAATTCAAATCTTCGGATATTGATGTCTAAGCTTAATGTCCCATCCTTGCTCAGAACTAACTTTCTCTCGACTATCCTGTAACTTTGTCGCTACAGTCTTTTGTGGAGGATTGTTGGAAAAGCCCGTAGGCCTTTGGCCCAATACAAAGTTACCTATAATGTTGTCCCACATTGATAAAGTTGGAAGAGGCAAATGTGTATAAATAGTTAAGTGCCACTAGTGGAATACAAATTGTGTTGATGGTGATAGTATGACGCTGTCACCACGCTTGCTGCCCCCGTCCGCCCGTGATAGTATGACGCTGTCACCACGCTTGCTGCCCCCGTCCGCCCGGGCGGACGGGCTCATGCTTGGGATTGGGCAACCGCACTTGCACGAATAAGGATGTAATTTTTTATACTCATCCGAATAATTTTTTTGGTTCCCCTAAGTGCCTCGCCACGTGTCACTCAGTGATGCAGTCATTTAAAGTTTTGTCATGCATCACAATTCGAGCCAGTTCTCCAGTCGTCCCAAATTGTCTTTCTTCCACCACAGTCCACGCCGCTGCCGATCTTTCCTCCATGCCTTCCTTTTGACGACATTTCAAATGGCATTTGAGGGGGACTCCATTATAAATAAAGCCCTCCTCTAGTTCATTTCATTCATTCAATACAGACTCTCCACTCTACGTTCCTCTCTACCGATACAAAGTTCTGAGCAACTTCCTTCATCATTTCTATTCCTATTTCTGGCGAGTGCACGTAATTAAGCTTAGCACCTTGGGGAGCAACCGACATTAAGATTAGCACCACGGTCTGGCCGAATTTGCTTTCAGGGCAATGATTCATCACGGCGCAACAAGTCATTTCGATCGTCATCAACGAAATTTTTACAACAGAAGCACCAGACGCGGAAGACGACGAACGGATATGACGCAAGGAAACTTACGAGCGAGCTGGATGAATCAGAAGATGGCAGTGGATGGCGAACACGAGGAAACTCGATGGCGCTTACTCATTGGAAATATCACAACATGATGGTGGTGGCTGGATGAAGGGTTTTGACAGCAGCAGCTAGAGGAAGGGTTTTGACGGCTGTGGTTAGAGGGATTTTTCGACAGGGAACGAGGAAGAAATGTTTTGGTTTCGCGTTTTAGAGGTATTGTCAAGGCAAAAAATAAAGCATATGATGAAAATACACTAATTGGTAAGGTCGCTAAATATCTATCGTGCAAAAGATGATATGGAATATGTAACACTAGTTGCAAGCCAAGAACAAAGAAAAAGGTAATGAACTCACCAATCTACCTTGTAAAAAGAATTTTTAGATTTACCCTATTTTTTTACCGTAGTTTGGTGTCAAGTTAGGGTATCTAACGGCCAAGGGAATGGTTGCTAACAAAAAATTTTGAAACCAAAGCTTGAAAGGAAAGTGGTTATTGGAAAAAGAAAAATATAAAAGAATATATTTGTAGGGAAAATCAAGAGAATTTGTAACAAGGAATCAAAACAAGTTGGTTTTCAGATGCAAATTTAATCCACAAACAAAAAGTAGAAATTAAGTTACATGAGGAAATCAAAGTGAGGGACAATAGACATTATTCAATTCTTATCATTGAACTAAAAGAAACATGAATGACTTTTGCTTTAAAAATGAGATTCATGGCTAAGGTCCTTGCAAGATCAACTTGCTTGGTTCTTGTTAGAACTTTGATTAAGATTTAATCCTCTAATTAAACAAAGAAAGATCAAACACATGCATACTAGACTTGTTCTATCCACACGTCATTAATCAAAAACATGTGAGAATCAAAATTTTAACCAAGAAATTAAATCAAGTAAGTTTGCCTTAAACTAGATTCAAGAAAAGAGATAGGGACACACACAAGCATTCATTGTTAATCCTTGCAACAACAATTCATCCTCAATTCTTCTACTTTTAAAGAAATTAAAGTACCTTCCATACTTTTTAGAGAAAAATGCAACATGGGTTTAATTGAAATTCATTGGGCACACGAATTGATGGAATTACACTCATATTCTGCCAAGAACTGGGGTGATTTATCTAAGCTTTAAGACAATCAATCTTTCAAGAATTAACATGTTCATAACAAGCAAGAAACAATATGAAATTTATGGTAGACAAAGATAATCAATTGAATCTTGCAGTTTGATGTTCTAAACAAAATGTATTTTGCATACTAATTAACAATAAAAAAAAAATTAAAAGTTTATTTCAGCAAAGAACACATGGAATTGAAAGTAGAATTTGCTCTTAAACAAAAATTAAAAAATCAACATGCTAAATTTGAAGGAAAATGGAAGAAACTCTTTAAGAAATTGAATACTCATTGCCCTCTTACCATGTAGAAGATTACCCCTCCATTAATTCCAAGATAAAAGTGCTTGATTGAAGAAATTTTGATAGAATTTATGGATGAAAATTGGAGAAGAAAGAACTTTATTATTTTTTAAGAAAGGGTTTTACAACCTAAGTAAAAAGAAAAATTCTAAATGATAGGATGAGTTGCAAAATACATTGAAGTTGGGTATTTATAGGGAAAATAAAATAAAACCACCCAAGGGATTCGAACTACCGATTTTAGGGAGGCGCGAGCGTTCAATTTGACGGAAGCACGAAGATTTTTCAGATTTTTGTGGGAAAATTACGAATATGTCGCTTTGAATATGTAAAAAAAAATTTGCAGAGTTGAGGATTTGAAGTTGGGATGTTGAGGACGTACGACGCACAGGTGAGCAACACGTGGCAGAACATGATTGGTGGAGGGGTGCCCACAGTTGACTTCAAAAAATCAAAAATTGTTTACATTGCGTGAGGTTCGAACACTTGATATGAAAGTTGTGTAGGCGAAAATGATGGTGTTTTGGCTTTGGAAATGCGGAAGAAAGGAGGTCGCGGCTTGGACTTGAACTTATGATCTGGAGGTGTTTTGCCTACGTGGATTTTGAATTCTTTTTCATATTTTCCAATTTGCCCTTAATCTTCAAATTGCTCGTTTTTCTTCATTCGGACCCTGTTTTTGTTTATTTTTGTTGCGTTGGGTTTGTAGCAGAGTCTACTATAATATTCTGCATAAAAATATCAAAATAATAAATATATGTATGGTATGGATTGAGAATAAGACTACTAATAATTGAGCCAATAAATACTGTTGGAGAGTAAGGGATTTCGAGAGATTTTTTCTTTATGAAAAGGAGAAATTTGTTAAATTTTGGAATAAAGGTTTTTTTATTAGGAAAATTTTTAAATGACACAAAAATTATGTCGTTAATTACCGATGCAAAAATTGTGTAAAAAAAAATTTTGCATTTTTATTTTTAACGATACATTTTAATCCATCATGATCCCACTCCTTTTTTCTTGATTCCAGGTGTCATTAAAACACAAATTTGTAGTAGTGGTATAACGAACTTTGTGCTAGGTTGCCTTATAATCAATTGATTGAAAGGGACATTAAACAATATTTTTTCTCAAGATTGTTGCCATCAGATAGAAACTCTCTTGATGCCACTTCGGGAGAGGCCTTAATAGATATAACTCCCTCCAAAGCAAAGAAGTTAGTTTCTAGAATGGTCGAGAATTTCCAAAACTTTTCTAGTAGAACACTTGATTCAAATACTTCATTGTCTTTTTATAATTCTGTTAAAGAACAAGTGAGTTTACTAACGAAACTTTTTACTTCTTTTATGAAGGGAGAGGTTCCTAAGGCCGCCTCTTGTGGAGTTTGTGGGTTGCTAGGCCACCGCAATGAGCAATACCCGAAGCTTAAAAAGGTGAGTGTCATGGAGGTTTTAGAATAAACAATTTACAAAGTAACAACTACAACTCTGGATGGAGGGACCATCCAAACCTAAATTGGGGCCCTCAAGAACCCAAGCCTACCAGCAGTTCTACTTCCTCATCTTCATCATAAGGTACATACCTAGAGGAGATCATCTCCAAGTTAGTTCTTAGTTCAAATACTTTCAAAATCGATTTTGAGAAAAATTTAGCTAAGTTGAGTTAACAAACTGTTAATACATCTGGAGCCATTAGAAGTTACATTGATATTATGAAAGCATCAATTACTGAGTTAGGAGATAAGTTCAATCAATTAGCAGCACATGTTCTTAAAATGGAAGAGAGGGGCAAACTTTCGGCTCAATCTGACCACACAAATGTGAGTGCGATTCTTAACTCCATTATTACTAGCTTATTCTCGACCCATAACGTATATATATTCATTGTTTTAATAGTTTTATGCAGAATGTGATAGTAGACTCCACTACGGATCTAACATAATGAAAATCACTTAAATCAAAGTTCGAACAAAAGAAAACTAGCAAGTTGAAGATCAAGGGTAAAATGGTAAATAGCTAGGAAGAGTTCAAAATTCCACGTGCACAATCCACCTCAATGACACGCGTTCGAAACCCACTAGCTGCAATTTATTTCTTCAGCAATTTCAAAATGGCATTTTGGTAATATCCTTAAACTTCGCTTGCCATGTGTTAACTTCCCACTCAGCACACCTTAGATGTCAAGAGATTGAGTCTCACCAGTTGCATTAATACTTCAGATTTTTAGTTTGAAAAACATTCGCGCGTGCCCCTTCCTTTGGATTTTCGATTCGAGTCCAACGTGCCTTACTTTTTTTCTGTGTGAAAACCCCCAAATCTTAAGCTCCAACCCATTTTTTTTTTTGTCTTTTTCATCGATTTTTGCCAGTATTCTTCAAGATTTTAACCGAAAGTTACATTTCCACTACCCTAAAGTCTTATAAATAGCTTCCCTCACTCCCATTCACTTATTCATCAAGTTTCCACTCAAAAACCCTCTGTAAAATACTCTCCAAAACGCTCTCAAATCCCATTTCGAATCCATTCTAAATCCAGAAAATTTCATCCATTTTCATGATTATCATGGAGAGGTAAGACTTTTCTTTTGAGGTAAAGAGTAATGGATTGAGTTTTCTTTTGTGGGTTTTACTTTTTTTTTTGCAAGAATTTGTGTAATTTTTGCTTTATTTCTTCAAGAACTAATACTTTACTTTCTTGTAAAATTGTTTGTAATCCATTTTCTCAAAGTAATAATTTTGTAAATTCAAGCAAGATTTTGCTTTGCATGCAATGTATTCATTTTAGAAAAATAAAGTTGAGAATTGTTTTTTATAATTCTTGATTCTTTGAAGATTCTTGTACATATACTTCCCCTAACTTGTCTGTTTTAATCCTTGCAACATGTACAAAATGCACATAAGAATTAAAATCATCGACCACCTATAATTCATAACCAAAATATATAGTATATATACAGATACTTATAAATTTGTATAACTAAATACATATACAAGTAATTGTTTTGACATGTCCATTATATATGTTTATACATATTATATATACAATATATATATTATAATTTATATATAATGTATATTATAGATATACATGTATGTACACTCATATGTTCATATATATTTGTATTTATGGGGCTATTTGGAATTAGATGGGCTTGGCATTAATGTTTGGCCCATGATCTAAAATGAAGAGCTTAAGAAATGGGCTAAATTAAGGGTTTTATCTTCTTACAAAATAAAATAAAAGAAAAAGTTTCTCCTCTTCTTCCATTAATTTTTCAGATCTCTCCTCATCTCTTCTTTTACCTTTTCATTCAAATCCTAATTTTTTCATCCCCTCATTTACGCATCTTTCTCATTTACTTCATGTCTTCCTCTTGTTGGCATGTGGTCTTTCATCGAGGTGGAGGATAACAAGCAAAAATCGGATTATTGATTTCTTTTGGCGAAGGAAATAAAAAAGATAGTCTCGTTTCGTATTTTTCTTGAGGTGCCCTTTTGGCAGTCGAAATCGGATTCCGACAGAGGAAATCGGATCCCAACGGAGGAAAGACCGGATTTATTCACTGATTTATTTTGGTGGAGGAAATTAGAACCCAAAGAAGAAGTTATGGGTATGTTAGCCTTCCTAAGGTACGTAATGTCTTTTCTTTTGTTACATAACTTTGTTCTATTTTAATGATTTTTTTTTATTTTGTATTGCATTTTTTAATACATTTTTTGTTTGTTCTGTTTTTTTCTAATGTGTTTTTTTTTAATGCTTTTTTTTTTCTGTGCTTTGGTTGCAAGAAACATTTTTTATCTTTTAATTTTTTGTGTTTTGATTACAATATTCACTTTTTATTTTTTAATTTTCTGTGTTTTGGTTGCAAGATACACTTTTTATTTTGTAATTTTCTGTATTTTGGTTGCAAGACACTTTTTATTTTAAAAAAAAATTTTCTAGATCAAAGTTTGTAAATCATTTATAGTTTGTAGTTCGTGGTGTTATGATTAAGTTTTAAAACATTTTGATTACTTTTGATTTGTTTTAAAACATCAAGCTTTTCAATTGAAGAACTTTTGTTATTCTCTTAATTTGTTTCAAGTGATGGTAAAAAATGATGATTAATTTCTTGTAGGATCCCCTCATCTCAAATTTAAATTACATTCTTTGTTAATGTTTTTTCTTCCTTTTATTATTGAATAACAAAGATTGACACATTATTATTGAATTTTTTGGATTGTTTATGTATCTATTGTAAATTTGCTCCTATTATTTTTACAATTTTGTTTTGATTGGTATTATTTTTCCTCTATTATTTATTAATTATTTGTTCAATTATGTGGTAGTTGAGAAATTTAAATTTGACAAAACAGATATATTTGAGGGATTTAACTGTTGATAATTTTTATGTTTACTTATGATAGTTGAGAGATTTAAATTTGGAAATCTTATTTTTTTATTTGTATATGTGGTAGTTATGAATAATTTTTATGTTTACTTCTGGTAGTTGAGACATTTAAACTTGGAAATCTTATTTTTATTTTATTTGTATTTAATACATTATAATCATTATTTCTTTATTTATTAATGATGGTTGAGTGATTTGAAACTAAAAATTTATTTAAAACAAATATATTAAATAATTTATTTTTAGTTAACACTACCATTTGTTTTAATATAAATAAAGCAATTCTCCTTCCTAAACACGTCACTTATTTTGTATCTAAAATTTACTTTATTGAGGTTGAGGTCATAACATTCTCGCTTATCTTTAAGTGTAAATTATTTTCCATATATTTTTGTATAGACTTTCTTCTATATATATTATTACCTTATTTTTTTTCTTAATTATTATTTTCCTCATCAACTAATGCACTTTGTTTTTCCATGATCTTTAATATTTTGTTTGGGGTATGTGCATTTTGCTTCGTTAATCTGTGTTTTCGAACTATTATGAAGTAAGCTCTATTGTATTACAAGGTAATGTAACTTTCAACAATATTTTAAACATTAGTTCCATTTATTTCATCTCATCAACTGTTTTATTTTGTTTTTTTTATAGGTTTATTGGTTGATTCTCGGGTGGAGAGGCAATGTGTGTGTCCTCTCTCAAACTCAACATGTGAATTGTGAACTTTACATTTTGGACTAGGCGATACATCATTGGTTAAGATCATAACATGCAAAATGCTCACTATATACCTCTCTATTACCTAATAGTTGAGTCCTTGTCGAGTACAAGTTTTCCTTTTGTTTGTCCAAGTGTAAGCAAAATAGTAGGTTTACCTCAAGGTTGAACATAGGAAATTGATTTCAAAACATTAGTTATAGGATTTACTTATCATTTAGGCGGTATAAAAGAATTAATTAAATAAGGTATAAAAGAATCAGAACTATCTACTTATGTACACCTAGAGAATCTATAGAGGGAAGGGGAATAAGTGGATATGCGATGAAAATGCAGATTAACTTGTATGCGAGAAAGAGTGAAGGAAAGTTTATGCATTATCTGGCGATTAAGCAATGCGAGAGCTTTTATGCGATATAACTTACTTAACCAGCTCATGATTAAGGCAAGCTTCTCTCAAAGTCTTTAAACGTCACACTCGCTCGCCTTTCGAGACCCAAGTGACCAAGCATGATTAGGTGGGGTATATCTAGAAGTACCCACTTATAATATTTATAGAACTTCGCAATTAAGGATAGCAACCTCTCGACGCTTAGTGTCCACACTCATTCACCTCTTAGGATACAAATGATGAAAGTTATCTTGCAAAGGGAGAGAACTCTCCCTTGCGCACGTTAGTATTGTCCTTGCTACCTACCCTCTCCCTTAGCTAGCGACTTACGCTGGTCAAGAGATGAGATTAGCTAAACTAACGTGATAAGAATTATAAGTAAAACTTATTTTCAAGAACTTATACAAACCTAACTACTAATAACACGTTTACAAGTGAAAAGCCAATAAACGATGGATTAAAGTGGTATAAATAAGTAATATATATTAAAGAATGTAGGTCTTTGACCATTGTATAATATGAACAACATATATAAGACAAGCATGATACTTATGTAAGATGTGTTTGATCTAAATATTTATGAACTTACAATATAAGTTGTACATTTTGGTCTCTTCTTATGCGTTTTTGCCTCATTATTCTAATAAAAGAAGCTATAATAACGGGAGTTTATGCACGTTGTCATCTATCTTGCCTTGCCTCGCACACTTAGACACTCACCATTACGTAATGTGTTCTTTTCTTTCCCACATTTATACATAGACTTTTGCATTTTTAATTTCTTTGTTAGTACATTCATATTTTGTATATTATGATTGTGTTATATTTGTGAGATTATTTATTTTAACTTTTGAGAATACTTTGTTTGAAATGTAATTTGTAATATTAATTGTTTTCCTTTTAAGTTAATTTATATTGTTCACTTGTTGTAATAAAAACAAAAGGACTACACACATATTTTTTATAAACAAAAACCTCCCTTAAACCCCTATTTGAGAATAATAATGATCACTTTTTATAGAAACATATGAGATAAGTGTGTTTGCAACTTTTTTTTTTTTAAATTGCTTAAAAATAACTATGGTTGATGCAATATTGGTTTGTATACAAAGAATAATAATATTTACTAAGTACATGAAATTTGTACAAAATGGAATTTTAAAAACGATTGACTAACTTATTTTTAAAAACCGAAATTAAATTATAAAATTTAAAGAGGGTTTGCAAAAATAACAAAAGAATTTATGATAATAGAGTCCATGTCACTTACATTTTTCAAAATTACAAAAATAGCAAATTTAAAAACAGATTACCATATGATTACCATTATATTTGTCAAATTTGCAATATGCAAAAATGAGGTGTTATGAGCTATTTTTTTTTTCTAAATTTTGTTGTCATCTAATGCAATTTCTCAAATTTTAATTTCATATAAAATTAAAATTTTAAAATTAGAAAACGAATAACATAAAAAATGGCAAAATAGATTAAAGAAGAAAAACAAATTTTTTACAAGGATTTTTGTTACTTTGGTTTTTAAAACGAAAAGTAAATTAACAACTTATTACTAATGTACCCACCTATTTTTATCCTACATATATACATTTTTTAAATAATAATATTAGTAATAATGACAAAATTTATTTATTTGTTTGTTTTTATAAAGGTAAAAAGTTAGTAATAACATAATATTTTATAATATCCCATTTTAAGAAATAAAAATAAATCAATTTATTTTTAAAAAAAAATCTTTTAATATCACATTTATCTTATTTGTTCTATTTTAGAAAGAAAAAAAGAAATGAATTTGTTTTAAATAAAATCTTTCAATTCACTTTTGACTTACTTATATCATTTTAGATAAAACAGAAAATCAATTTTAAACAGAAATATTTTAATATCCATTTGATTTATTAATTTATTTTTCACAAAATCTCAAAATATCTCATTTAATTTACTTTATTTATTTTAGAAAATGAAATTTTATTTTATTCACATAATATCAAATTTTGATTTTATTCTTATTATTTTTTTCTAATTTGTGGTACACCCCAGGTCTATAAATAAGGACATTTTTGTCATTTGGAAAGGGGAGGAGAGTTTCTTAAAAAAAGAATTCTTTGAAGAAGAAAAATTGCTTAGAGAAAAAAATCGTTAGAGTGAGTATGTAGAAAGAAAATTTTTAGAACGAATCTTTGCGAAAAAAATTATGCAAAAGTAGGTTTTTTCTTATTCTTTTAATTACCTTATTGTCTTTACTCTTTCTTTTTTTTACTTTATCTTAAACAAATCAAATCTCATTTTGAAATAAACTTAGTTGAAGGTTGCATTTGGTATCCAAGGATCCGCACCTCATACAACAAGTAATTTCTTTGAGATTCGAATCCTTATTTTTCTTTTCTTCTCTTTTTAAAAGATAGAGACAAATAAAAGAACATGTAGGAAAATTTTATTATTTTTTTACTACTTTTTTCTTTCTTTTATCATCATTTAAAATAAAAATCCTTTAGCCGTTTTTTTCTCTCTAAAAAAACAAGGAGAAAGAAAACACGTAATAAAAATCTTTGTTTTTTTATAGGTATTTCATTACCTTTTTCTTAAATTCTAACTCTTAACCTTTATTTTCTTTTTCTCCAAAATTTGGAGGGAAAGAATGAGGATAGAGAATTTTTTTTTATTATTATCAGTATCATTATATTATTGTTATTGTTGTTGTTGTTGTTATTATTAATTATCAATATCATTATCATTATCATTATTTTTATTATGATTATTATTTTTATTTCTTTTATGGTGCCGCCACTCCTCTACCATTTTTTCTTTCTTTCTTTATTCATTCTTTATTTTATTTATTGTTATTATGTTTCCCTTTTACTTATTCACATTACTATCATAATAATTATTGTTATATGCACTTAATGTAACTCTTTGTATTTAAAATTTTTAATGTTTTAAAATTTTTTCAATTTAAAATTCTTTATGTTTTAAAATAAAAATCCCTTTTAATCATTTAGCAAATTTTTCTATAATGTTATAAAAAAAAAAAAATTTATGCTTTTCAAAACCTTCAAAATTTCATCTATGATTTCATAAGGTTTCCTAAATCAATCTTTTCTAATAACTTAACCGTTTTCTTTAAATAAAATCCTATGATGGAATCTAGGAAATTTAGGAGTCCGATTTCCTACAATTATTGAGGTGAAGGATTACATCTTTGGAAGTAAGATGTGATCCCAAGAAAAAATGAATTTAATCAATGTTTCAAAAAAAATCTTTATTCGAAAACTAGCCTATGATAGATTTTGAGAAATTGTAATAATTTCTCATTTTCTTAAGGTGAGAAATTTCCTTCAATATATAGTCTAATTAATGAAATATTATTCCACTTATTTTATGAGATAATTGATTCAAATATTGGAGTAATGAAGGGTAAAATAAGACATTAGTTTTAAAATAAATTAAAAAAATATTTTCAATTCAAGATTTGAAATTTGGCCACCGTTTTTCTAAATGGATGTTGTGGGGTGCTAATACCTTCCCCATACACAAAGGACTCCCGAACAACTCTACTTTTCGCATACCATTTTTTAAAAATTATTTACTTTCTCTCGGTGTCCAATCACACCGTAAAAAAGATTAATGTCGATTCCTATTTTCTTTTAAAACTAACTCTTTTGAGGACGTCGACCGCTCTGCATCTTCTCGGGCACGTGGCGACAACTAACTTCTTGGAACATTGGTAAATTTGTTACAAGGCAATATGTTAAAACTTTTGTTTTCAAGAAAAAAATTGTAAAAGAAGATAATCTACTTTTTTTAAAAGCAATGCTAAATTAAAATCAAGAAAGTCTCGCAAGTATTTTTTTTTTGGAGAAAGGCACCATTGTCTTTTCTAAAATCAAAACTAAATCAAGAAAAATTTTATAACTCAATTATATAGCGGAAAGAGAGAGAAGGGAGATACAACAAACCTCCTTTTCTAGGTGTGTAAATTTTCAACCAAATTTGTTTAATTCAAAGCGTGGAATTGAAAGATTCATTTAAGAATAATACAAAATCAGAAAATACATATTACCGAACTTATAACCAAGTTTCATAGCCAAATACAATGAGTTTCAATCTTATTCTAAGCTAGAAAACTTACCTTATCCACTCATGACGTGCTGAGATGACTGCATCCTTCAAATTCACCTACTTAAACTGAGATGAGCTGCAACAAGCGAGAGAAGTGTCAACATCCTTTGGTGGGGTGACACTCCACACCAAGAATGCAACTTCAATGATTCAAGGCATAATTTTCCTACTCGATGCCTAGCTTACCACTTAGATGCTTTTAGCACATTTGAAAACTTAAGTTGAGCGCCAAAAATGCTCAATGTGATGAATAACAATGAATGCAAAAAAACTTCTCATTTTATTTACTCAAACACTCATTTCAACTTTACAACTTGACACTAAATTTAACTGATTAAAATTTCAACTACACTTTTTACAGTCTTGCTATGAAAAACCATACTATGCAAAGAATTGTGCAACGAGTGTGCAACACTTCTATGTGATGAAGGCAGACAACAACTCAACTGCCACACCTTGTCCCATAACGTATTTAAACCTTACAATGCGACATGTGACACGACTTGAGCAACCCTAACACCCCAAAATGAAACGTCAGAACGCTCAACTTAAGTCCTTGAACTTTAGCTTGATCACCTTGTCCAACTCAAGTAACTTAACACAAGTTTGAAACTTAAACATTGGGTGATAAGAAATATATTCATGACGCAACATAGAACAAACAACTTCTCTTTATTACTTAATAACATGCATTCCAAATACAATACACATGCTTTCTTTGCAATGAGACTTAAAATAAAGCTTAAAAGTCTTACACAACTTCTCAACTTCACTTAGAACGCTTGACTTGCCCACTTAAATGTGTAGCAGCTCGTCTTACTTTCCCATTTTTGCCTTAATGCCTGACTACCTGGGGGAAGGGAAACTTAAACCATAAGTTAAATATTAGTGAGTGATAGTTTTTTAAAATCTTTATGGGCATACAATATTTAAAATCATTTCATAAGAATGGCTTCAATGCCTCATTCAATAAAACATAAAACAAATATTAGTCCTTTCATATTCCTTTCACCAAGAACATGAACATTCCCACGCATAGACTACTATGATGACCTTTTCATCAACAACATCCCTTAAAGAAGTTTATGATTCACTTGCCATTGCTCAAGCCATTAATGTAACAACCCAACTTTTTATACTAAGCTAAGGTCATTCCCACTAAAATAAATAAAAAAGCCTTTTTATTTAAAATAAAAGAGAATACTAAATTTTAAAGGAAACGCTTCAAATATTCATTTATAAATTTTAAATAAAGTATGAAAAGAAAAATAAATAAATAAAATACTAGTTCGGATTTTATATTTAAAATAAAAAGAAAATATCCTAAGAGTACTCATGAGTTTTGAAATAAATACTGTAAATCAAATAATGAAAACATAAATGCATAAGAAATCATAAACTTTCCTCTATGGCGAACTACGGTCACTTCTTGTCATTAGCCAGCTTGCATCTACCCCTACCTTTGCCTGAAAAATTAAACATATAGAAAGAGTGAATACAAACATATACTCAGTAAGGGACCCACTACTAGTCCCGCTAGATGTCAGTTAACTTTCCGTTAGGGTCCTGTAAGAAAGTAAGACATAACTATAGTGCTCTCGAACACACACTATCCAGTGATCCCATAGGGACACATTTAGGCTCTTGATGAACCCGAAGGAAACACTCTAAGAGAGTCAAGTTGATAGTGACTCCGTCGAATCACTCATAAAAGCTAGCCACACAGGCATAAATAGGTGGTGATCCCAAGGAACACCTATATGGTACAACTCTAACAGAACATGCATGTAGCATATCATAAATATCATATCTCAATCATAATGTATCTCAATCATAGCATATCTTAATCACATAACTTATTCATAACATATCATGAATCACATATCTCAGTCATGTGTATCTCTGTGTCTATGTAGCCATCAATATCAGTCATCCCTAACAATCACATCATGCATCATAGCTACGATAATGCATAATAAGGTAAAACATACATGCAAACTCTTTAATCTAATGCTAAGGGTCTAATAGTAGAATCTCTTACCTCGATATTAGCTAAAAAAAATAATCATTTTTTGTCAGTCAATTTCCAATCAAAGCAGGTCCTAATCAGTAAGGAAAAAAATAACTAAATTTAATAACATTAATAGTTGATTATTGACCCCAAAATCAACTCAATTCAACTTACCCAAAGTTGAGGTTGAATTCCAATTCAACCTTGATTAGGGAAAAATTTCTCAAAGTTAATTCTTTTAATTTAGCCTATTACCCTTCAAGCGAAAAAATCCAAATTAACTTAATTAGGGTCCAATAAATATAACAATTGACGAGTATATTCGAAACCCATAAAAACTCACCCCAAATGCTCAATATAGGTGAAGAGAGGGCAAAATGGTGCAGAGAGATGGCTCAGATAGTGGCTCACACGTGAGAAGATCTACTCGAGTGAAGGAAAAACAGAGACTCTTTGACTTCATTGCGCGGAGATCTGCACGTTGGGATGGAGGAAACTTGGCCAGAGGCTTCGCTGGGTGAGACGCGACGGCAGAAGAAAGATGAAGCTTAGCGACGGAAGAAGAGGCGCACGACGGCTCGCAAGCGAACAACGAACGTGCGAAGAATGGCTTCGTCTATGCTTGGACAACGACGAACGTCGTCTATGGTGGCGCGACCTTCAATGGAGATCGGTGAACGGAGAAAAAAGGGACCACAGCTAGGGTTTCAAGAGGAGGAAGATGATGAATAGTTCTTTTTCTTTTAGAACGAGAATGAGGAGAATAAAAAAAATATTTAATAATAATAATATCAACAATATATTATTATATTATTTTTTTCCCTTTTCTTTTCCCTCTTCTTTTTCAATAAAATCTTTCTCTCTGCATTTAATAATTTACATCATATTAATATTTTACTTTTTTTCCAAAACATAACAATATAATAAATCATATTCTCTCTCCTCATTAAATCCCATCAACCCATCTCTCATTTTATCTTTCCAAAATCAAAACTTAATAATTATATATTTCCAATAATATAATTATTTACCTTTCATAACCCAACTAATTATATATATACATATATAATTCACTAATATTCTTAAATCTCACCAAATTAAAAGGAGAGTTTGCAAAAATAGCAAAAGCAATTATGATAATAGAATCCATGTCACTTACATTTTCAAAATTGCAAAAATAGCAAATTTAAAAGTAGATTATGGTCAGATTACCATATGAATACCGTCATATTTGCCAAATTTGCAATATGCAAAAAATATGCGCTATGACTTATTTTTTTCTAAATTTTTTTGTCATCTAATGCAATTTTCCAAATTAAAATACCAAAATCATTCAATCTTTCTCAAATCATAATAGTACCAAAAATTTCAATTTCAATAATTAATTAAATATTCTCCCAATAAATACTTAATTAATCTTAATTTTCCCAAATTCAAACATTTTCCTTCAACTATCTAAAATAACAACCAAATTATTCCATTATAAATTAAATTCAATTAAGATAATTAAATTTAAAATTGCCTTAATTTTTGGGTGTTACATTTAAGCTCAATACTCTCCTTTTACACATTGGCTAGCTTCATTTCGCCATGCAGTCCTTTTCTATATGGTTGCCTTTACTCATTATGTACACATACTAACTCATTGATAGGAATAAGAGTAATGATTTACTTGCAAACATAACATACAATCATGAAACTCTAACTTGAAAACATAACATAAGAGCTTTTTTAGAACTCAAACTTTCTTATAAACTTTGGAAAATCACTTACTATAATTCCTTTCTTTAGAGCGCCTAGCTTCAGATCTCCTCTTCTCGCCCAGTAGTAGTTCAACTGTACCACACTTAGCTTTTCCTTAGCAAAATATCATACTAGCCTCCTTCTCTTTTGTCCTTTTCTCCTATATATACTAATCCCAAATTGGATTAGTCATCCTTAAACTCTCATAAGCTTACAAACTCCTGCTTAAAGTGCTACACACGTAAGCTTAATGTTTCTCTTAACCATGCTTAAACTTAGCTTTACACGTAAGCAACTGTCAAATCAAAATTAGACCTTCCCTCACTTGCTATCTTCTCGTGTTGCATTAAAACGCCTTCCTCCTTGCGTTATTAAACAATAACACATTCTCCTTCACGTCGCCAAGCTTCAATGCGAACATCAAAATGCCTGATTCCTAAAAATACTATCCTTTAAGTGCCTTTTTCAAAATCCTCTGATTACATCCTTTACTTCCAAAGTGACATTTCCAGTTAAGACTTGAGTTGAGCATTAACGTTCCTTAATCTTATCAAGTCCAAAATCCTAATCTCCCAACAAGTGTCCCTCTTTCATTCTTTTACCTTAACCAACCAACTTCTCTACCCAAAATCCCATGACACCCCAAACTTCACACTTAACTTCGCCAACCCTTCGAATGCCAATCTCAGTGCTTCTTCCAAAAACTTCACCTCTTTCTTCTCAATACCTCACCTTACCTTCAACTTCACCTCCTCATCATCTTGGTACTAACTCTTAATGCATTGAAATGGGTGTTACAATCACCCTTAATGTTGCAATAAATTTAAAAAGGATAGATATATAGGTTTATCTACGAAGCACAAACACTCTTTTTTGAAGAGAGTATCAGTGTTAGACTCCGGCACACGGGGACATGGAATTGACACATTAGAGGGCACACGAGAAAGGACACATTAGAGGGCATGCAGGAACGAACACACTTGCGCTTTTTAATACCACATTTGAAAGCTGTCACAAATAGAAAAATTGATAAAATATTTACCATTCATATAAAGATTAAGTGTAACGATAATTTTGTCTCTTATTGGATTTTTTTACCGAAGGTAAATAGTTCGTTATTTATTTGAAAAAACCTCATTTTTTTTAATATCATTAAAAAATAATTAAAAAAAATAAAACACACCCTTTTATTCTTTTAACGTTCATTCCCCTTCGTTAAAATCAACCCCTAGCACTCTTCACCTCTGGTCCTCTCCAATCTTCAAGGCCCCTCCCCTCCGATCAGCGACGCCGGCGACCGCCGCTCACCTCTCCGATCAGGCGATGCCCGCGACGTATGCTCACCATTTCCGATCAGACGACGCCGGCGACTGCAACTCCGATCAGACCAGCTGCGCTCGCCCTCCGTTTTGGTTACTTGCTGTCTGGGTTTAAAGGTTTTTCCCCCCTCCCCCCTTTTTTTAATGAATTCATTCTATTTTTTATACTAGATGCCACCTTCCTTCTCATCTACATCTACCAATAGTAGTGAATCATCCACGTTTTACATTTTGTTTTGGATGAAAGTGTGATCTCTTTTTAGGATTTTGTATGTGTGTCGTAGTTTGGAACATTTTAATGAACTCATACAACTAATGTACTCTTTATTTATGTTTTAAAGAAGTATTGTTATGTTCTAATGTATATGAGTAATTTATCTACAAGTATTATCACATATATTATTTAAAAAAATAAAAAAATTATAACATGTCACTTTACTTCTTTAGAAATTTGGCGTATCGTTGTGTCGTGTGTCGGTGTCTGTACTTCCTAGAGGCTTATGGTATGGGGGAGTGTTAGTTTTGTCTTTCGTGTGGTCAAATAGAAATAATGCTAAGGTATATGGACCAATAAACTGTAGATAAAGATATAGGGCATGTTTGAAATGGTTAAAATCACTTTTGACATTTCAAAATCACTTTGGCAAAATCAATTTTGATGTTATGAAAACTGCATTTAAAAGTGCAAAAGTAAATATTAAATTTATTTTGAGTTACCTGTTTGGAGTGATTTCATCATAAAAATGATCTTAACAACATCAAATATTACTCCCAAACATGCTCGTAGCTTATGAGTAATAGCATATTTGCAAATGAAACCATGTCTATAACAGAGGTTAGTATCATCAGTTTTGTTAGGAGAAATGAACATATTTTTAAATAACTAATCACTCAAGAAGCCTAATGTTAGTCTGGGGAGATTGAATAATTATGTTTATGTTACTTTTGAAATTGCACTGAGGTTTATATCGTAAATTTATGTTAAATGAACATATTTCTAAATAATTCAATCTCTAATGGAAACCTTTTTCTGGATGCCTATTGGTTATAACTCCCAAAATGATGCTTCTACATCAGATGATTAGATGTTTTTATTTATGATAAAAATAGGATACGTCCTAAAGGCCATTCTCTCCCCAATGATGATTTTGGGATGGCTTGAAAATTTGACTTCCAAAATTCATCCGAACTCTCCTTAAAAGAGGTTACGATCGAGCTTGTTCGACAAGCTACTAAAATTACGTACACACATATAAAGGACATTCTAATTAGTAATTAGAGGTCGTAAGATAATTTCCATTATTTGTTATCAAAGCAAAAACAAAATCATTGATAGAGCTTTTTATGGTTAAGTTGAAATCAATATTTTGTTCGTAATAATTTTGGACATTTGGAGCTATAGAAAGGATTCGACCCAAAATGTGACATACGTTTTTCTTTAAGATTCTGCATGCAGATTCTCTAACAAGTCGGCATGGGGGAAGTAAAAGAAGGCAAAACCATGAAGAACAAGGTTGATTTGGACAACCACGATGACGCTTTTTGGTGGTTGATTCATAAAGGAGTTAAAGCTATTTTTTTGTCCATATCTTTATTTGCTTTGCTGGTCCGAGTGGCAGTCTCCCTTCATCCTTACTCGGGTGCTGGGAACCCTCCCAAGTATGGTGACTATGAGGCACAGAGGCATTGGATGGAAATCACCATCAACCTTCCAGCTAAGGACTGGTACATGAACAGTACCACAAATGACCTCAACTATTGGGGACTTGATTATCCACCCCTAACAGCCTATCAGAGTTTCATTCATGGTCTTTTCCTCAAGTTATTTGATTCAGATTCAGTTTCACTGTTTACTTCGCGAGGTTATGAGTCCTATTTT
Organism: Cucumis hystrix; assembly: GCA_025688845.1. NCBI lineage: Eukaryota > Viridiplantae > Streptophyta > Magnoliopsida > Cucurbitales > Cucurbitaceae > Cucumis > Cucumis hystrix. The sequence goes on along the minus strand of CM046888.1, from coordinate 14,217,523 downwards.
GGGTGAGTATGATTATATTTTACATCTTTTAATAAACCACTCTATTTTTTTCTTCAGACTTCATTACATTTGAAGTTTTCTCCCTTTTGTTGGCTTCTTTGCAGAAAACTTCTAATGAGATGGACAGTTTTATCCTCCGATGTGCTGATTTTCTTTCCTGCAGTTTTCTATTTTGTTCTTGCATATTTTAGTGATAACTCCAGGTTTCGTAAAAGTGATATAGCATGGCAAATTGCAATCCTTCTCATCAACCCGTGTCTCATTTTAATTGATCATGGGCATTTTCAGGTTTTTACTCGTACATAGCTATGTTTTCATGGGTTTTTTTACTCGTACATAGCTATGTTTTCATGGGTTTTCTCATATATATATTTAAAATTTTTTATTTTAAATTTGGAAGCATGTTGAGTCTTCACCTTTTATCCTTTGTCACAGTATAACTGTATAAGCTTGGGCCTTACTGTGGGAGCTATTGCTGCCATATGTACGGATAAGGATCTTGTGGGCAGTTTTCTATTTACTCTTGCTCTAAATCATAAGCAGGTACCTTTCATTTGTCTCTTTCCTAAGCATTATATCTTTACTCTTTGCTCTAAATAAATAACATATATTCTTTTTTTTTCGTTAGTGGCGCATATGATTCTGTTAAATGGTAGAAAAGAGAACACAAGGTTTACATGGAAAACCCTATAACAGAAAAAAAAAAAAAAATCCACGTTTGAGTTTTTTTATTTCATCTACCTTGAAAGTTACAAAAGAGGACAACATTATAGGCTCTAGCAAGCTCTTATACGAAAAAGGAAATAAACTTAGGGTAAAGTAAAATACTAAAATACCCTCATGGCTATAAACTATCAACAAACACCCTTATTTCTGTCACTCCTCAAGTTGGGCGTAGATGTCAATCAGGCCCAACTTGCTAACACATGAGTCAAAACTTGGCCTAAGCAACTATTTGGTGAGAATGTCAGCAACTTGTTGACAAGATGGAATATACAAAATACAGATACTGCTATTGTCCACTTTTCTTTTATAAAGTGTCTATCTATCACCACGTGTTTCGTTCTATCATGTTGTATAGTATTATTGCCTATTTTCCTATTTATACTAATCCTAAGTTGGAATAGTCATCCATTAAGCTTTCTTAAATCGCCAGCTCCTTTTTGTAATGCTACACGTGTCAGCTCAATATTTCTGTTAGTCATGCTTAGCCTTAACCTTGATACGTAGCCCACTAATTAAGCATGATTAGGAAATTTCCTAGAAAATTCCTAACTCTCAACGCCATGCCTCTCCTCACCTTGCACTAAAACTCCTACTCCTTCCTCGCGTCGCCTAGCCTCAATGCGGTCCCTTAGAACACCTAAATCCTCAAGCACTTTCTTCTTAAAACGCCTTCTTAAGAAAATCTTATTCCCAATTGATCCTTCTTTTTAGACATGGGTCTCACACAAATGTGGTCATGCTAACCTCTTGCATGTAGCAGACGAAGGATCGTGAATGGGACAAGCGCGCACCTGTTGTGGGGCATTCCTGCGATAGAACACCAAGTAGTGTGTTCTATTATTTTATTAAACAACCAAACTTTTACAGAAAACAGTACTAACACATCCTTGTAAACAAAGAACAACACAAGAACTAGTACAGAAATTAACCGAGTTCAACATAAAACATCAAAACAGAAAAGTACTTCATGAGAATGGAAATAACTTCCTACAGACTACAGAAATTGCACACTTTTTGCATTTCCTGCTCTCCGGAAATTACAGCCCTACACTTTCAGAAACTGATTAACCACCCCATCTTTCCTTTCATCTCTCCCTTTTAACCTCCCCCCATGTAACTAACTGTGGTCCCCACTAAGGTGGTTTCCACTTCCTCCACTTCCATCACTTGTGCACGTGCAATTCCACTTGTCTTTCTTCTGCTATATTGTATTACAATTGGTGGTCTATCATTACTCTCCCTCTCCAAAGACACCTTGTCCTCAAGGTGGAAATGAGGAAGCTTTTGTGTAAAATCATTACAATTTTCCCATGTAGCCTCATGAGGTGGTATTCCATTCCAACTAACAAGCACTTCCCACTTTTTTGTTGCTGGATTTTTAGGATAGCCAAAAATGTCTGCTGGTAGTAACTCTTGAAATGTAGGAACATCATCAATCCCATATAATTCGGTAAATGTCATTCCTCCCTCCATAGCTCGACATTCTATCAAGAAACCTTGATCAGATGGTATCCATGTCTTCATCATGTGTTTCAGACTCACTCTAGTCTTTGTCAAACTCGGGTCACCCCTTATAACAACATTCTTTTCATTTTGTATGAAATTTAAAGTGAGTTTTCGCCAATCCACTTCAGTTACCCCCAACGTGTGCAGCCATTGTATTCCAAGGATGACATTCACTCCTCCCAACTCTAATGGTAGGAAATTATCAACAAGTTTCCAATCACCCAATGTTATTTCCACTTGACTACATATGCCCTTACCTTTCACAGCAGTACCCGACCCCAAAATGATCCCATAGTGAGAAGTTTCCTCCAAGGGCAATTTCAACTGAGCCACTAGTTTTTCAGAAATAAAGTTATGCGTTGCACCGCAATCTATCAAAACCACCACTGACGTCCCTTGAATTACTCCTTTTATTTTTATCGTGCCCTGATTTGTTAATCCCACCACCAAATTTAATGACAATTCTATCACTGGTTCTTTTTGTTCAATATCAAGTTCAATAGCTTTTACCTCAGGTTCCTCTGTATGATTATCCTCTTCTACTACTTCCAATTCCTCCCCATTTGCTTGAACAACTAACACTCTGAGTTCCTTCTGATCCTTCACCTTACATCTATGGCCTGCACAAAATTTTTCCTCACAACAAAAGCAGAGTCCTTTCTCACGTCTGGCTTGAAACTCAGCATCACAAAAAGTCGTCTTGATGGTCCTTCCCGTCGATTAATTTCCGCAGCCCCTCGAAGTGTGATAGCCCTTACTGGAACAGTACCTTCTGACTTATTGTCATTGGAAACTACAGGAAATTGAGTATTTAAAGAAGTAGAAACCTGGGTTTTATCATCCCCTGCACATTTGAAGTCTGATTCACCCTTATCACCTCTCAGTTCTCAATTTTTTGGGCCAATTTCATCATTTGAGCAAGCCCAACAGGTTCCCAACATTCCAATTCTGCCTTAATCCAAGGTTTCAAACCATTCATAAATGTTTCTTCTATAACTGTCTTCTGCAGAAAAGGCAAAGGTGCCACCAGTTTATCAAATAAATTTCTGTATTCATCCACTGTAGTGTCTTGTTTTATCGTTAAAATTCTGCCCAATATTGATCCCTCACGGCCTGATCGAAATCGAATAATAACTCTTCTCTTTAAATCTTCCCAATTAACAAACGGTTCACGGTCTTCATGAGATCTATACCAATCCAAGGCTGCACCATCAAAACTAATGATTGACACCATCATCTTATCTGATTCAGTAAGTTTGTGTATCTGAAAATAACGTTCTGCTCTAAATAACCAAGAATCCGGATCAATACCCGCGGAAACTGGCATGTCAATTTTCTTGAATTTGCTTCGGTCCCCTGCAGATTCTTCTCCTTCCAACTTGGTGTATTTTTCTTCCGATTTTCCTCCCATCACAAATGAATCACTGACATAAATCATAGTTTCTTTCTTGCTGGACGAACCTTCTGGAACTTCTTCTCATGTTGTTTTTCCCTTAATCATTCCTTCAATATATTTCATGAAAGTTTGTTGTTGCTGCTGTTGCTATTCAACCTGCACACCCAGCCTTTCAATGCTCTTTGCCAACAATGAAATATCTTCCTTAATAGACGGTAATCCATGTAACGATGCCCGAATGCCAGATATCTTGATCAACCATTTCCAACTTTTCCTCAATTCGCTTTTGAGCCATGGCGAAAAAACTGCACAGATTCGAATTCTCTGATACCAAAATGATAGAATACCAAGTAGAGTGTTCTATTATTTTATTAAACAACCAAACTTTTACAGAAAACAGTACTAACACAGCCTTGTAAACAAAGAACAACACAAGAACTATTACAGAAATTAACCGAGTTCAACATAAAACATCAAAGCAGAAAAGTACTTCACGATAATGGAAATAACTTCCTACAGACTACAGAAACTGCACACTTTCTGCATTCTCTGCTCTCCAGGAAATTACAGCCCTACACTTTCAGAAACTGATTAACCACCCCCATCTTTCCTTCCATCTCTCCCTTTTAACCTCCCCCCATGAAACGAACTATGGTCCCCACTAAGGTGGTTTCCACTTCCTCCACTTCCATCACTTGTGCACGTGCAATTCCACTTGTCTTTCTTCTGATATATTGTATTACAATTGGTGGTCTATCAGGCATGCCTGCGAGATGTCATGAGCATGCTTGTCCAAGACATTGTTTGCCTATGGCCGCATGCCCAAACATCCTCAAACTACTTTATCTTTATGTTTTGTACTTAGCTTAGCCTATTACTTTCCTTTTGATGTCGCTGGCCTTGAAAGTGACATTTTGCACTTTTCATATGCAAGCCTATCAAACTTAAAAATGTTTAAAATGTACCATAGGGGGACCCACTAATGAATCCTTTGACCAAGTCTTGTTGTACTCTTTGCAAACTAAACTGTTGTGCAATTGCTAGTCTTCAATGTTTTCTCTCTCTCACGTTTTATAAAACCATTTTCTCTAAAATCATGAAGGGAGGCTACATCATACTGCGAGTTTGCTTGTGGCTTTCGGATTTAGTATGGCTTGTTCACTGAGTTAGAACGGGTGTCGCACAATCGTCTGTCCCTCATTTGAAAGGTTGTGATTGTGACACAAGACATGTGCATGGGTGGTGCGCATGAGGGGTGGCTGCCACATAGAGTGTGCACGCGCGATGGCACGACAAGGAGGGCACACGCACGCATGCCTGTAGCGCTATGGATGACACTGTCATGGAGTTGGGTAGACACACCACCCGCCCCCCGGGCATTGAACGTCAAATGCCCCACCATTCGAGTAACTGTTCAAGAGAGCTTCACCTGGATATGTGGCATTACAGGAAGCGGTCATTGGAGTGACTCGTGTCATCCATCCAAGGAGGCCATGAGGCAGTTAGAATGGTCATTAGTGGGAGGGAGTTATTTTGGAAGTTGACCATTTGATTAGCCTAGAAACTAAGGTAGTTAATAAAGGAGTGACTAAGCATGTAAAGTGAGAAGACTAACTACTCACTAAGGCCACCCTCCTAGCCTTTAGCTCCAAGTAACATTGCACATCATTGCACACCTAGCTTCCTCTAACCTCGCTTTGGTGCACGCTAGCACCCTTTGGCCGCCCCATTGTGTGCACACGCTCTGCTCCCTAACTCGAGGCCCGTGACATGTTGCATGATGAGGAAGACCCTGTTGCTATGAGAAGCTTGTTGCCACGACTGGGAATTCACCTCTGGGTAGGTAGACAACTCACTTATATCGATTTCATGGCTTATGTTTCGAGTAGGTTTTCCATCAAAGGTTTTTAACGACATTAGAATTGGATGGATATGCAAGGGCTGAGATAAAGATCAATGGCATCTTGGACAGCAGTGGCAATGACGTCAATGGAAAAATCCGTGGCTCTAATGATGGCGACGATAGCTGTGGCTGAAGCAAGATTGGAGCAGAGCTTGGGTTATCTTGCACTGGTTGGTTTTCGCCAATGGCGGCTAGGTTTTTGTGACCTTCTCTGATACCATGTTAAACGGTAGAAAAGAGAACAAAAGATTTATGTGGAAAACCCTAAAATAGAGTGAAAGAACCACAATAGAGAGTCTCTTTTAATATTTTCACACCATGAAAGTTACAAGAGAAGACAACTTTATGGGCTCTAGTCAGTCCTAATATAAAACAGGAAATAAACTTAGGGTAAAATAAAATACTAAAATACCCTCAGGGCTATAAACTATCAACAAAGCTTTTTATTTCCATCAGATTCCATTTATGTTGGCTTGGTTTTGTTGATCTGACATATTAATTCAGTAGAATAAATACATAATATATACATCTGGAAATATCTTATATTTTCTCAGGAGTTCACCATATAGTTTTTTATCAGAACTTTTCCCAACTAATTTTTAGGTTATGAACGTGAGGATAGTATTAAATTTATTATTTAAAATTTTCTGTATTAACCTTAACTAGAGCGAATGCTGAAGTTACTTGATGTCTTGCAGATGAGTGCATATTTTGCTCCAGCATTTTTCAGCCATCTCCTGGGTAAATGCATGAGGCGTAGAAAACCCATTGTTGAAGTGTTAAAATTGGGCGTGGTCGTCTTGGGAACCTTTGCTATTATTTGGTTGCCATACCTTCATTCAGTTGATACCCTTTTGCAGGTACGAAGAATTGTCAATAACGTAATCATTATTTGTCACTGTGCCAGTATACCTTCAAGAGTCAATACAATGTTCTTTATCCAGAATAAAGAAAACTTCCTTTTCTCCCCTCCTAGCTTTTTGTGTGCAGCAGAAGATGACTTCACTCTCTTCAAAATTGTATCTGGAATGTGTTCATGAGTAGGGGCTTGATAATATCCTCAATATACTGAAAACTATTGTCTTGTTCAATCAACAAAATTGCACTGAAGAAGGGCTTCAACTAATATATGCTTGTGTTGAAAGAGAGATTGTTACGCTCTTTAGACATTCTAGAGTTGTGAGGATCTCCCGAATGTAACATGCATGCTCTCCTTTTAGCATAATAAAACACACCGGTCTCTTTTCTACCCTATCGAATTAATGGTGGACTAAGTGTTTGGTGGGAGAAAAAGGTTTGCTCTCCCTTCTCTCCTCTCTCCTTATCCCTTTCCTCTTTTCCCATCACCCTTCTTCCCTCTTTGCCTCCTTCCCCGATCTCCTTCCCTTCCTGACCCCCAGAATTTAGCATCCTCCAACAGTCCAGCCTTCAGAAACAAGTCTTCTTTTGTCGCCTCAGTATTTAATTTTATCATGGAAGTCAAGAGTTGCAAAGTTAATGGTTCTTATTTCTGCACTTGGTTTGAAGGTGGTAAGTATTTTGCGGAGGATGTAGAAAATAGAAAATCCTTGTCACTAGTCAAATCTCATTTAGATTGGTTTGTGGATCAAATTTTGGAGCTTCTGCAAATACAAGTTATTTCCTTCTTCACTCGTAGAGCCAAGGAAGTCTCCAAATTTGCTGCCTCGTGGATGGGTATTGAAATGTACTGTATGGCCTGAATCTGGAGGACATTTTTACTTGCATGTTCCGGTGGGTCCGAATCAACAGGGGTGGATATCTTTTGCCAACATGATTAAAGACTTTCTCTCCATATCAACAAGCAAGGAAGACAAAAAAAAAAAAAGGTAAGTTCTCTCTCTTCTCTCTCCTCTCTCTCTTCTCCTCCCCTTTTCCGGTAGCCGATTTCTTCATCGGACTTTTCCGACAAGTCTCAAAGCACAACATGGAGGTTGCCAGTTGCAAAATCGATCAGTCCCACTATTGCATTTGAAAAGAGGAAGATAGTTGTTTCATTAAAGATGTGGAAGCTTGTAGAAGCATTTCTATTTCCGTTAGCCAACTCAGATGGACTCAGTCAGTAATCTCTGATTTACTCGGAACTCTGGTGGACAATTATTTCAAAAATTTTGGGTAAATTGACTAAGGAAGATTGAGAATTTTGAATTTTCAAGCAAAGTTCGAATGGGTCCTAAGCTGCGATCACTGGCCATATTTAAGGATTTTTTTCAATATTAGAGTTTGCTTAGGAAAAGATCAGTAAGGATGGAAGTCGTTTTGCAAAATGCTGGAAAAATTTGTAGAAAAAATGGACTATGTTAGATGGTACTCTGGTAATACCTCTAGTTTTCTTTCTTCACAAATGGTTGAAAAGTTAAGTTATGTTGATAAGGCTAAGTCCAGTAGCTCTTAACTCCCAGCTCCAAGGTCTGAAAAAATGGAAGTCAGCCAGAATTTTAGCCAAAAAAGGAAGCTACAAGCGGCCAGTCATCCTTCCCCTCCAAAACAGAAGCAGTGGTTGATCAAGAACCATGAAGTTGCTAAGGTTAACTTTGAAAACCTTTGGATCATATCAAAATTATTTGCCAGATGACTGGAGATTGATTCGTAAGAGGTTGGAAGAATTTTTTTGAACGAAAGTTGTAATAAACCCTCTATTTGATGAGAACACCCTCATTAGTATTGATCAAGGATCATTCATAGACTTTATTTGGAAGAAAGGAAAATGGCAGGCTTGGGGGAATTTCCACCTCAAATTCGAAAGATGGGACGACATCAAACACAATCGGCCACTTGTTTTAAAAGGTTACGATGGTTGACTCAAAATAAAAAACCTTCCTCTGGATTATTGGTGTAGAAGCACCTTTGAGGTTATTGGGGATCACCTTGGAGGTCTTATTGACATAGCCATTGAAACTCTGAATTTAACAAATTGTAGTGAAGCTCGGATTCAGGTAAAGAAGAACTTATGTGGTTTTGTGCCGTCAACAATCAAAATTACAGATCTAAAGAGGGCAAATATTTATCTACATCTTGGTGACTTTGAATTTCTAAATCCTTCTAGATCTTCCAATGTTCCTATTTTGCTAGATGATTTTAAGAATTCTATTGATCATTTGAGAATTAGAGATTCCTTGTTAGATTAAAATTTTGATCTTTCCTCTTTTTCGTTAGTAGTGAATGTTCCAAAATCAGTTTTTGGAGCTCTCCCTAGGAGTAGAAATCCTTTTGAAATTCTGAAGCTTTTTCCAGCCATCCCACCAATGTCGAAGAAGAAGACAGAGGCCAGAAAATAGTCCCCCTCTTTGAATGTTGCTGAACCCAAGATAACACAGCTGTTGCAAAATGGCAGTGGGGCCACGTCTATTGATTCTATTTTTAAAACTCCAGTAGACGAAGAGCCATCAAGTGAGAGGAATAAAGAAAACAAGGCACACTTAATTACTATTAAGAGTAATTTTAATTCAGCTGTTAAGATTTATTGGGAGAGAAAAAAGGATAAAGCTTCTTTAATTACTATCATGAATAATTATGATATACCCTACAAAGTAATTAAAGAAAACTTTTCCCCTCCCACCCAACGACTCCAATTCCGGCCAACACATCTCCACTCCCTTTTGTTTCTAGATTCTGCAAAAGGCAGATCAGCAAAAGGTAGCAAATTTTTTCAAGCTTCGAAAATCCTCAAGCATTATATTCGGAAGCAAACATCCTTCAACAACTTATGGACAACCTTATTAAAATTTGAGTTGAATGATGGTTGTGCTCTCAAAGTTCCACTTTCAGCCTCTTCTCGAATTCACTGTTCTGAGCAACCTATTTCAGAATGTAATCCAGACCTTTTGGAGGTATGCAGCTCCAAGATTCAGACCTCTAATTGCCTCATCAGGTCAGTAAACTCAGTTTCTCCTGCCAAGCAATTCAATTATTCGAAACTTTCCAACTCTAACTCTAAAGTAAATTTGATGCGAGGCTCTCCTTGTCTTGTTGCCAATTCCTTTGAAAAGCTTCCCACCGAGGCCTTGGATTCACCTTTTAGTGTCAGTAGTGAGGAGTCTTTGGGTTTCCTTTAATGGTTTTGATCACAAGTGTAATGTGGAAATTGAAGGGGCAGACCTCACTTTTTGATGAAGTCGTCACCTATCCTCTCAAAGTACCCTCGAAATTGCCTAAGGATCTGCTATCCTTAGTCAATGATTGTGGCATCATCTTGGTTTAAAGAGACAGCTGACCAGAGGGTTCTTGATTGATAAGCAGGCTGCGTATGGGTGGATGTTTAAATTAAGCAAATGGGCGAATTTTTCGTCTTATGATGTTGGTCTAAACTCTGGTTTGAGTGCATCTCATACTGTTGTGTATGATTGGTAGAAAAAAGGCTAGTGGAAGAGATAATCGATGGAAAGATTGTTTTGTCGACGAGGGCCATCTTATGGATAAAGTGGTGAAGGAACTCTTACATAGCATTTCTGAAAAGCAAAGAAAGGAAATGGATTCAATGGAATCTGCAAAAGATATTCCACGTTTCATTGTATCTTTCAAGGATCAAATCAATATGATTGAGGTGAAGCACCATTCGAATTATTTCAAGACATTTCATGATTTCTTTATAAGAGAGTTGACGCCTGGTGTTAGACCAATTGAACATGTGGAATGTGGAATGTGGTGATGTTGCTATATGTGTTGCTGTTTGCTGACTAATGGCATTTAAGTCATTTGATGACAGCCTAAAGGGCGGAGTTTTTCAGTTCAAGGTCCTTTAGGGCAAAATACAAGTGCAAGTGCTTTTAAGGATGGGTCATTGGTGTTATTTCAATTGACACCACAAGATTTTCATCGCTTTCGTTTTCCAGTCTCTGGTTTCATTGAACTAATTGTAGACATACTTGGATGCCTGTATACTGATAATCCAATTGCTGTCAATAGCAAGTATTGCAATCTCTTCACAGAGAACAAGCGTTCAGTAGCTATAATTTCAACGTCCGATTTTGACAAGGTTGCTTTTGTTGCAATTGGAAATACCTTGGCTGGCAGCTTAACCTTAAAAAAAAGGGTAGGGAGTTAATGTAAAGAAAGGAGAAGAGTTTTGGGTATTTCTCTTTCGGTGGAAGTTCCGTAATTTGTGTCGCAGCAACTTAGTGCTCTCTAAACAATCAGTTTGTGAATTACTCCACTCAAGTTCTTTGTCTCAACTGGGCAGTCTTTATCTCTCAACCACCCCTAGCCCCTGTTCTGTTTTGGTGACTTTGTTTTGCATTTTGACAGGTTTGTTTTCCCCTATCTGGCCAGCCTTCTTTGGAGCATTGCTTATATTTTCTTTTGTCTGTAGGCTCAGCCTTTGTACTGCTGTGTTTGCCCCATGTCCCTTTCTTTATTTTCTTTATTCCGTCTCAACTTTCTGCATTAGACTGGACTATGTCTCCATTGTATTTTGGCACATTTTATTTTCTAGTTTTAATTGGGATATGTGGTTTTGGTGCTAAGATGTCCGAGTGCACCTTCTGATTTCCCTCACTTATTATGCTCATTGTTTAGAGTTGTTATTATTAATAAAGTAGTTTGTCTCCGTTTAAAAAAACAAGCAAGTAATACACGAAGATGAAGGGAGTTAATATGTTCGAATTGCCGGCATTTCCTCAAAAAGTTGCTTCAAAGTATGGCAGTATTGAATTAAATCATCGTTCCTCTACCTCAGCTCCAACAATACAGATCACATTTCCAAAGCAGGGTAAGTCATCCTTTTGGGTTCATAAGAACAGTGAGGTAATCAGAGAAGATTTTAAAAGTCTGTGGGTTATTACTAGTCTGTTTGAGTTTAATGATTGGAAAGATATTAAAATAGTGCTGGAGGATCATTTTCCATTCCAAAATAACCATTAATCCTTTATCTGTGGATAAAGCTATAATTAAATCTCCCTTATGCAATCTTGAAGACAAGGTTGAGTTCCTGGGCAAGTGGCAGAGATATGGTCTCTTCAATATATTATTTGAAATGTGGAATGGCAAAAAGAACAGTAGACCATATTTTGTGAAAGGTTATGGCGGTTGGATCTCTATTAAAAACTTACCGTTGGATTATTGGAGCGTTGACATTTATAATAAAGCCATTGGAGGATACTTTGGAGGTCTTGAAAGCATCTCTTTAGAAATCATGAATCTGATTAACTGTAGGAGGCCGAAATAAAGGTTAGTTGAAATCTTTGTGGTTTTCCGCCAGCTACAGTTGAATCACAAGATGCATTTAGAGGCAATATTTTCTTAAATTTTGGGGACATAAAAGCGATAGAAGCTCCAAAGGCCATCGAAGAAGCTTTGTTCATTAGCGACTTCAACAATCCGATTGATCTACTTAGAATATCAAGTTCATTTAGACGGAGGAGAATCTCCAAATATGCTGAAACGTGAATGGGCCTGAGGAACCCTTTTGAAGTCTTGATGGAAAAGGAGGCGAGCTGGGCATTGGATCCATCTCATGTTTGCCAGAAACCCCATCATCAAGTTTCAAAGGTGCCGGAGAAACACAAATTGACCAGTAGAGAAGTTGAGGAAGTTGAACAGTCTAATTTATTGAAGACAGAGAAAGTTACAGCCAAGCCAAAACCATCACCCAATAAGAAATCAAAGGAAGTTGAGAAGACGTTTCTAAGGAGGACAAAGAAAAGAGTGCATATTTTAATCAATTTGACCAATCAGTCCTCAAGCATTAATAAGGTTATTAAAGGAAAATCAAAAGTTATCTCGGGTGGAAGTCTCAATATGGAGGATCAAAATTCTAGTGGACCCAGTTCAATCATTCCTTTGTCGTTTAACAGCAAGCCGTTATCCTCAGTTTCTTCCACTCAATTAGCTCCATTATTAGTCAATATTTCTGATATTATCAGAGGTTCAACTGCCAAAAGCTCCAACAGTTCTTCCACTCACAGCCATCCCCCTTTCGGGTGGAATAAAGAGCAAAAAAGGGGCACAGTGAAATTCCAAAGCATAGAAAGCTTCTCTTCCCTTCAAAGCTTTTCCAAAGCATTTTGTTAGAAGAAAGAGAAAGAAGGCCGTGGCCAAGAAGATCTCATCGAAGGCCAAGCTGATTTTAGAATCCGGATTTTTTAGAAGAGAATTGCACATAGGTTCAAGTTCCTACACAAAGTACTAGATCAGAGCCTAAAAAATCAACACCCCCAAAGTTCCAATACTCTGTTTTCTCGCTACATAATGCTAAGGTAAAATTTCTAAGAGGCACAATGGTTCACACTCCAATCTTTCCTTACCAGAAGAAGAAAGGTAAAGCCGACTTGGTCTCCCTCTTCAATATCAGTAGCGAAAAAATTGTTCATTTGGAGAAATCCTCAGAGGCCATAAAACAGAGTTTGGATGAACCCATAGTGGCAGACTTGGGTGTTCTCTTTCAGGGTGTTGAAGAGCAGGCAGAAGATCATAAGATTGCTAAAATCTCTTTACAATCCCATTGCAGTGAAGTTCCCGCTCACCTGAAATCAGTGGTAAGAGACTGCAATCTTATTTTAGCTTAACTTTCAGCTTCTCTTTGTTCATAGCAGGGTACGTTAGTATGAAAATTGTTACGTGGAATACGAGAGGATTAAAAGATCCAAAGAAGAGACTGGCCCTTAAGATATTTTTGAAAACACATAATCCGAAGATTGTTCTAATCCAATAATAAAAAAAAGATGAATTTGACATAGGTTTTATCAAGTCAATCTGGAGCACCAAGGGAGCAGGCTGGGATTTTGTGGAATATATTCAGGAGGATTGCTCAACATTTGGGACATGAACAGACTAATTGTTTTAAAATCTTTAATGTAGGTTACTCTCTAACTGCAAATGGCTCACTTTGTGTAAAAAAGTTTGCTGGATCACTAACGTTTGTGGCCCCCATTGACTATAAGGAGAGAAATTTTTTGGCCAGAATTACTCTCTTTGTCCGGTTATTGCTCACAAGCCTGGTGGGGATTTCAACATCACAAGATGGTCTCACGAGAGGTTCCCTATTGGAAGGGCTACTAGAGGTATGAGAAAGTTTAATAATTTCATTGATAAAGCTAATCTTTTGGAAGTTACTCTTAATGACAGGTTCACATTATCAACTCGTTGAGTATGGGACAAATAAATCAACTTATCCACGAGGCACTGATATTGTTATTTATCATCTGAATTTTCTAGTTTACAGTTGAATTCAATGAGAGTATCAGCAGGACGACACCCCAACATATCTGTCTTGGTCAGCAAATCAAGAGTATACTTCCTCTAAGATACGGAGATACCTTTTTTAGATCTAGCTATCTCCATTTCAAGGAAATATTTCAAATTTTCGAAGTCTTTGATTTTGAACTCATCACCCATCCTCTTTTTCAATTGGATGATTTCAACGTCGTCGTCCCCAGATAGAACGATGTCATCAACATAAACAATCAATACTTCAACCTTTCCAGCCTTGGAGACATTTGTAAACAAAGTATGGTCAGAGTGCTCTTGATTGTATCATAGGGACTTGACAAAGGTAGTAAACCTATTAAACCATGCCCTAGGTGACTGTTTTAGACCATATAAAGAATTTTGAAGTTTCACACCTGATGACTGAACTGAGCTTCAAACCTTGGGGGAGGGCTCAAGTAGACTTCCTCCTCTAGGTCCCCATTCAAGAATGCATTCTTAACATCTAGCTGATAACGAGGCCAATCTTTGTTCATAGCAATAAATAATAGGATTCTAACAGTATTTAGTTTGGCAACTAGGGAAAAAGTTTATGAATAACCAACACCATAGGTTTAAGTAAACCTTTTTGCCACTAATCTCATCTTGTGTTTGTCAAGGGTTCCATCCACCTTGTTTTTTAGAGTGAACACCCATTTGCATCCCATAGTTTTATGTCCCTTATGTAGAGCGCAGATCTCCCAAGTCTTGTTCTTTTCAATGACCCTCATCTCTTCCATGAAAACACTTTTCCACTCAGGACATTCTAAAGTAATGTGGATATTTTTTGGTATCACGGTAGAGTCAAGATTGGTTGTAAAAGCTCTGAGTTGTGGTGAGAGATTCTCGTATGACACATAATTAGATATGGTGTGCTTTGTACTGGACCTAGTATCTTTCCTCAGTGCAATAGGAAGATCAAAGGATGGATCATACTTACTAGTATTTCTGTAATGGTTTGACTTAGTTTCTTTTTCAGTATGTTCAGCAACAACCTCATTCTCATCAATCCTGTTCTCTCTGTTTATAATGACCCCATCAATATTGTTCTGCTCACCCATATCTTTCAGAACAGCTGTTTCGGACCCTCCATTCTCACCTGCCTGACTGTCAGTATGTGAGTTAGTTGAATTCGTCTCAGACTTGTCATTCTCACTCATTCTGTTATTTCTATGTGAGTTAATGGAATCAGTCATACCTTGATCTCTTATTAGTTCAAAATCCTGGACTGGAGTCGTCTGAACAACAGGAGACTCAACTCCCTTTATGAGATTCCTCTTATAAAAGGTTTGTGGGTACGATTATACTGTGAGGGCTAGGGTCAAATTAGGTAATCACAGCAGGACACATAGACTCTAAGGGAAACATATAGTTAGACTCTTTACTCACACTCTCCCCTTGAAGTAGGCTAACGGGAAAGAAAGGACGATCTTCAATAAGGGTGACATTCATGGTAACAAAGTACTTACGTGAAGATGGTTGGAAGCATTTATAGCCTCGTTGGTGTAGAGGATACCCAACAAACACGCAAGCCTGAGCCCTAGAAGTGAATTTAGTTTGGTTAGGATCATGGTTTGGACATTAGGCTGTGCATCCGAACACTTGAAGGGGAACATCAAGGATGAGACGGGTGGAGGGATAGGATTCTTTGAGGCAATCTAATGGTGTCTGGAAGTGAAGGACATGGGAGAGCATGTGGTTGATGAGATGAGCGGCAATGAGAATGACATCACCCCAAAGATAGGAAGGAAGAGAAGTGGACAACACAAGGGAACGGGCAACTTCCTAAAGGTGACGATTTTTTCATTTGGCAACCCCATTTTGGTGTAAGCACAAGAACTTTGGTGAACAATTCCTTTAGAGAATAAGAACTTGTTATGAAATTGGTTTTGAAACTCACAACCATGATCACTCTGCAAGATTGCGATCTTTGTATTAAATTGCGTTTCTGTGGTGTGCTAGAAGTCTCGAAATGTAGAGGTAACTTTGGTTTGTCAGAGATCTGGAAAACCCAAGTAAGACAAGTATGGTCATCAATAAAGGTCACAAACCATCGTTTCCTAGAGGAGGTAGTGACCTTGGATGACCCTTAAACATCACTATGACAAGAGTACAAGGTCGGGTTGGCTTATAGGGTTGCGAGGGAAACGAGACTCAGTGTTGTTAAATTGTGTGCACACATCACGAGATAAGGAAGAAATATCAAGTTTAGAAAAGAGATGAGGAAATAGGTATTTCATATATTTAAAGTTGGGATGACCTAAACGAAAATGCCACAACATAAGATCTTTTTTAGAAGTAGTAAAGTAGGAAGATAAAAGACTCGTCCTAGAAATGTTACTAGAGAAGGCATCATTAAGCAAGTAAAAACCCCTATTGTGCCGGGCAGTGCCAATCATCCTCCCTGAGCTCAAGTCCTGAAAAAAATTGAATCAGGTAAGAAAGTTGATTCACGAGTAATCTTGCTAATCAACAAAAGATTATATGAAATTTGTGACACATGCAACACATTGTGTAATGAGAACCCGTAATAAAAAAAAAGCTGCCCTTTCACGACAATGGGAGCTAAGGAGCTATCATCAATTCTTATCTTCTCATTCCTACCACACGGAATGTAGAACACAAAGTGTTCAAGGAGCCGGTTAAATGATCTGTGGCACCAGAGTCCAGGATCCAAGGATTCTTATTATCAATACTAAGGAGCCTAAAGGATTGAGGTATACCTGACTGGACAATAGCTCCAAGTGTGGTTGGACTAGCATTCTCACTCACATAGTAAGATGATAAAGTAGGAACGATGTTATCGGATTCTTAGAATACATGGGTATGAGGGTGTTGAGTGTCGTCCCTAGGGTAACCTCAATTGTTGCAATCTGTTGTCGAAGCTATTTCAGTTTCTGTTGAGCTATTTCCAAAAAAGAGGAAGCTTGCACATTACGGTTGAAATGTGCCAAAAATTCACTAACCTCAAGTATTGAGTGAATTTGAGGGTTCCTAACATCGGGATGATAACTAAGGTCAGTGGGTGGCATGACATACAGATTTGACTGCAGAAGCGGTGGTGGTTGATCGAAATTAGGTGGCAGCACATGAATAGGCACGTGGGGGACACTACAGGCTGAGGATGAAGATAGGGGTGGCATAGTTAGGTCGGCTGACAGTGTTTGAATAGATGGTCCGACTCATGGATTTCCGACAGAGGCGTGTGGCGACGCAGACGATGAGAAAATCTGCGAAATTATGTTTACCGACGTTTTCTAAAGGCGGCGGAACCATTTGTCCATGGCAACGTTGATTCGAGCATTGACGGTGGCGCTAAAACCGACGGCTGTCTCCTTTGTTTTCATTGCTAGTTATAATGTTTAGGGTTTGTTCAATCCCTCTCTGATATCATATTTGAAAGAAGAGACAAAGACACAACTTTACGTGGAAATCCGAGTATCGGGAGAAAAACTTGATATTTTTCTTATTATTTTCTGAAAGAAGTACAATAGGTACAAGAGGAGAATAAATAGAAAAAATACAGAGAGAAAAAAGGAAAAAAATATTTAGGGCAAATCCCCCGATGAGCTAAGTCCACTAATTCTAACACCGCACAGTCGCCCATCCCATGTTTGAAAGTTTGCGATTGTGACACTAAAAGGGTCTCAACCTAGTTAAGATATCTAGGTGCGTCTATTGATCCTTAGGTTCTTATGCTCATTGTATAGTCTTTTTGTACTTGGAGCTTTTGTCTTATTATTAATTATTGAAAGGAGAGACAACGAGCACACACCAATTTACGTGGAAACCCGAGTACCGAGAGAAAAACTACGATTGTTTGTTATTATTTTCTAATGAATAAAACAATAGGTACAAGGGAGAATAAATAGAGTATACAATGAAATAAAAAAGGAAAAAATTTAGGAAAATAAGGAAAACATTCCCACAATCTTTCCATAATTATTCTAGGATTCTAACAAAGAAAATATCTAGAAAAAAAAGGAAAGATTTCCAATACTCCCTCTCAAGTTGGGACGTAAATATCAATGAGGCCCAACTTGCTGACACAAAGTCGAAGTTTGGTCTGAGAAGCCCCTTGGTAAGAACATCAGCAACCTGTTGACTCGAAGGGATGTACGGAATGCATATGTTCCCACTGTCAAGTCTTTCTTTGATGAAATGCTGATCAATCTCAACATGTTTAGTTTTATCATGTTGAAAAGGGTTATTAGCATTACTAATAGCGACTTTATTATCACAGAAAAGTTTCAATGGTGTCTCACATTCCTGATGAAGATCTGACAAGACTTTCTGAAGCCAAATTTCCTCACATATTCCCAAACTTATAGCTCTGTATTCGGCCTCAACGTTGCTTCTGGCCACAACACTTTGCTTCTTACTCCTCCAAGTTACAAGATTTTCCCAAACAAAGGTACAATAACCGGAAGTAGACTTTCGGTCAACAATAGATCCTGTCCAATCCGAGTCTGTATATGCTTCAATGGTCTTTTTGTTTGTTTTTCTAAACATCAGCCCTTTACCAGGTGTTGTTTTCAAGTATCTCAGAATTCTGTTGACAGCTTCCATGTGTTTCTCATAAGCGGCTTGCATAAACTAGCTGACAACACTCACAGCAAAGGAAATATCAGGACGGGTATGAGATAAGTAAATCAATTTACCCATAAGGCGCTGATATTGTTCTTTATCAACTGGAACTTGATCATTAGAGTTTCCAAGTTTACAATTGAATTCAATAGGAGTATCAACAGGACGACATCCCAACATACCTGTCTCGGTTAGCAAATCAAGGGTGTATTTTCTCTGAGACACGGAGATACCTTCTTTAGATCTGGCCACCTCTATTCGAAGGAAATATTTCAGATTTTTCAAATCCTTGATCTCAAATTCATCACCCATTCTCTACTTTAGTTGACTGATTTCTGCCTGATCATCTCCATTCAAAACAATGTCATCTACATAAACTATTAAAACAACAATCTTCCCTGTCTTAGAAACCTTTGTAAATAAAGTATGATCAGAGTGCCCCTGACTGTACCCTTGGGACTTAACAAAGGTAATAAATCTGTCAAACCATGCTCTGGGAGACTGTTTCAGACCATATAGGGATTTCTGGAGTTTACACACCTGCTGACCAAACTGGGCTTCAAATCCAGGCGGGGGGCTCATGTAGACTTCCTCTACAAGGTCTCCATTTAAAAAAGCATTCTTAACATCCAGCTGGTATAGAGGCCAATTTTTGTTCACAGCAACAGATAGCAGAACTCTAATAGTATTCAACTTAGCAACTGGAGAAAAAGTTTCTGAATAGTCAATACCATAGGTTTGAGTAAATCCCTTTGCAACTAACCTTGCCTTGTGTCTGTCAAGAGTACCATCTGTTTTGTATTTGAGAGAGAACACCCATTTGCATCCCACAGTTTTGTGCCCCTTGGGTAGAGTACAAATGTCCCAAGTACTATTCTTTTCAAGAGCTTTCATCTCTTCCATGACAGCATTCTTCCATTCAGGACACTCTAAAGCAGTGTATATATTTTTTGGTATTATGGTAGAGTCAAGGCTTGCTGTAAAAGCTCTGAACTGAGGAGAGAGATTATCGTAGGAAACATAGTTGCAAATGGGATGTTTAGTACAAGACCTGATACCTTTTCTCAGAGCAATGGGAATGTCAAGAGAGGAATCATACTCATCAGGTTTTCCTGTATGACCCTGTTCTGCTTCATTATTACTGGTTTCTATTCTGACCTTAGTCTCATCACCACTGTTTTTTTTTTCCACATTTTCAAGAACAGCAACATTAGACTTGTCATTCTCACTTATCGTATTATTAGTACAGGGGTCAGTAGGGTTTTCCATACCCTGATCTCGAGGAGGTTCAGAGTCTTGGACTGGAGCCGGCGGTTGACTAGCAGGGGAACCGACTTCCTTTTTGTGATTCCTCCTGTAATACGTTTTCCAGGGAACTTGATTTGTGGGTAGGACTATGGGATGAGGGTCGATGTCAGACACGACACTAGGAGTAGGTTCGATAAATTCAAAGGTGTTGTTAGACACTTCACTCACACTTTCCCCTGAAGATGGCTAACGGGAAAGTAGGGTCGGTCCTCACAGAAAGTAGCATCCATAGTGACAAAGTATTTCCTGGGCGGCGGGTGAAAACATTTATAACCACGCTGGTGAAGGGGATACCCAACAAACACACATGCCTGAGCCCGAGGGGTAAATTTGGTCTGATTAGGTCCAAAATTATGGACATAGGCGGTACACCCAAACACACGAAGAGGAACCTCAGAAACAAGACGAGTAGATGGATAAG
This sequence comes from Cucumis hystrix, assembly GCA_025688845.1. NCBI lineage: Eukaryota > Viridiplantae > Streptophyta > Magnoliopsida > Cucurbitales > Cucurbitaceae > Cucumis > Cucumis hystrix. The sequence continues at coordinate 14,197,477 of CM046888.1, read as the reverse complement.
ACTCCTTAAGACAATCTAAGGGAGTTTGAAGATGGAGAATACGAGAAGACATTCTATTGATTAAATGAGCTGCTGTAAGAATAGCATCTCCCCATAAGTATGAAGGAAGGGAAGTGGAAAGCACAAGGGAACGGGCTACTCCCAGAAGGTGACAGTTTTTTCGCTCGGCCACTCCATTTTGTTGAGGAGTGTAGGCGCACTAGTTTTGATGAACAATCCCCTTGGAAGCAAGAAATTCACTAAGGTTATGGTTTTGGAATTCTCGACCATTATCACTCTGAAGAATAGCAATTTTTTGATGGAATTGAGTTTCAATGGTGTGATAGAAATTTTGAAACATAGAGGAAACCTCAGATTTATCAATGATAAGGTAGACCCAGGTAAGACGGGTATGATCATCAATGAAGGTTACGAACCACCGTTTTCCAGATGAGGTTGTTATCTTGGATGGTCCCCAGACATCACTAAGAACAAGAGTGAAGGGTTGGGTTGGTTTGTATGGTTGTGAAGGAAAAGAAACTCGATGTTGTTTGGCCTTAATACACACATCACAAGATAAGGTAGACACATCAATTTTAGAGAAGAGATGTGGAAATAAATGTTTCATATTGGAAATTAGAGTGGCCTAAACGAAAATGCCACAACGTACAGTCTTGTTCAGAAGTAGTGAAATAGGAAGATAAGAGACTAGTCCTGAAAATGCTATTAGAAGAGGTATCGTCATCAAGGAGGTAGAGTCCCCTACTATGCCGGGCAGTGCCAATCATCCTCCCCGAGCTCAAGTCCTGAAAAGAGACAGAATCAGGTAAGAATATTGCTTTGCAGTTTAACTCATGAGTGATCTTGCTTATCGAAAGCAAATTATAAGACAGTTTAGGCACATGCAAAACATTATGTAAGGAGAGCCCTGCACAGGGAGAAATTTTCCCCTTTTCAGCAATGGGGGCCAAGGAGCCATCTGTAATTCTAATTGTCTCGTTCCCAGCACAAGGAATATAAGACAAAATGTTCAGAGGACCCAGTCAAATGATCTATGGCACCAGAATCCAGAATTCAGGGGTTCTTTCCATCAATACTAACAAGACCGAAGGAATGAGGTATACTTGATTGGACAATAGCACCTAAAGTAGCAAGAATGGGATCGGTTTGGTTCCTGTATGGATCAAATTGTTGAGGAGGTTCAGCAGACTCACTCACAGACGCCTGTCCTGTGTTTTGTTTGTCGTTGGAAGGACGTTTCTTACCTCCTGGGGGACGACCATGTAACTTCCAACATTGTTCTTTGGTATGCCATTGTTTTATGCAATGCTCGCAGACAGGAATTGGTTTTCCATTATGCTTGTCACTGCCACTGTTTGAAGACCTTGCACAAAAAGCAACGGAGTCAATAGTAGGAGTTGGGGAAATATTCATAGCACTTGTGCGATCTTCCTCGAGGCGGATTTCAGAACAAATTTCCATCAGGGAGGGAATCGGTCTTTGGCCTAGTATACGCCCTCGAACTACATCAAACTTAGGATTAAGACCAGCAAGAAAGTCATAAATCCTGTCATTCTCTTCAATTCTCGAGTACTGCACACCATCAGTGGGATCACGACAGACTAGTTCTCTACATAGGTCCATTTCTTGCCATATAAGAGAAAGCTTATTAAAAAAGTAGGTGACATCCATGGTTCCTTGCTTGCATTCATGAATTTGCTTTCTCAGCGTGTATAGACGAGAGGCATTCTGACGTTTGGAGTAAAGTGTCTGGGCCGTGTCCCAAATATCTTTGGCTGTTGCAGCAAACAATAACGGCTTGCCAATTTGAGGTTCCATACTGTTGATCAATATGGATTGAAGAATAGAGTCCTCTGCCTTCCAATATCGTTCATGTGGGTTGCCCGGTAGGGGGCGAGGTATTTCCCCTGTTAGACAGCTAAATTTATGTCGTCCTTCGAGGACCATCTTTACTGACTGAGACCATGAGAAATAATTATTGCCATTCAACTTTTCTCCTGAAAGATGATACATAGAAGACTGAGCCACTGTATTAGTCACATAAGAAGAGGATAAATTAGGGAACGAGTTTACCGAATTCTCAGAATACATGTAGAGAAATATTGGATGTCGTCCCTAAGGTAGCCTCAAGTGTTGCTATCTGTTGTTGAAGCCCTTCCAGTTGTTGATGAACTATTCCGGAGGAAGCTTGCACGTTACGGTTGGAATGTGCCGAAGATTCACCAACCTCAAATGTTGAGTGAATTTGAGAGTTCTTAACATCAGGATGGTAGCTAGGGTCAGTGGGTGGCTGGACATACAGATTTGATGGCAGAAGGGGTAGTAGCCGATCAGAATTAGGTGGCAGAACATAAATTGGGGCGAGGGAGCAATATAGTCCGCGGATGAAGAAAAGGGTTGGACAGATGGGATGGTCGGCGCCGTCTGAGGATGAAAACCAGGCGCGTGGAGGTCCGGCGGCGGCGCGTGGCGGCGAGTGAGGTTGCTTCGGGGGCTCGGATGACTGCGGAAAAGACAGAAAATTATTTTCGGACGTTTTCTGTAGTCGGCTTAACAATTCATCCATGGCAGCACTCATCCGACCATCGACGGCAGCGGCTACGGCGGCACTAAAATTGGTGGTTGTCTCTTCTGTTTGATTTTCATCAGTGGTTTGGTTTTCTAGGGTTTCTAGGGTGTTTTCATTGTCCCGCTCTGATACCATATTGAAAAGAGAGACAACGAACACACACCAATTTACGTGGAAACCCGAGTACCGGGAGAAAAACCACGATTGTTAGTTGTTATTATTTTCTAATGAATAAAACAATAGGTACAAGGGAGAATAAATAGAGTATAGAAGGGAATAAAAAAGGAAAAAATTTAGGAAAATAAGGAAAACATTCCCACAATCTTTCCATAATTATTCTAGGATTCTAACAAGGAAAATATCTAGAAAAAAAAAAAAGATTTCCAACATTAATATTAATAAAAGAGACTTTTAAAACAAAATGTGTTTGGTGGGTGGGTACGAAAACAAAACATTGTTTCTACCACTGTGGAGGCAGAAATGAAACACAACTTAAGATTTGTGTCTAATTATTCGGACAATACAATCTTACAGTTGGTAGTACATTAGTTTATCTCCTGATTTTTTTTCCGATTTTGTTTGCATCTGTTCTGTTTTTTGATGTTTAATCCAAGTCTGGTTGGCTTAGGTTCTATCACGTCTTGCTCCCTTTGAGAGAGGATTGTATGAAGATTATGTGGCGAACTTTTGGTGTACCACGTCTGTCCTTATTAAGTGGAAGAGATTGTTTTCAGTGAAATTACTGAAAATTTTGAGCTTCACTGCTACACTATCAACTTGTTTACCTTCCATGATTCAACAGATTCGTGTCCCAAGTAACCAGGGGTTTCTATATGGCCTTTTATGTAGTTCTTTCTCATTCTACCTGTTCTCGTTTCAAGGTACTTGCTCTATCTCTCTCCCTTATTTTTTCTCTCTCTCTCTCCACGAGCTAGGATAATATTTTTATGAAGATAGTCTAATTAACCGCCTCTGATTAACATTGCAGTGCATGAGAAGTCTATTCTTCTTCCTCTTCTTCCTGCAAGCATGTTGGCCCTGGATGAGCCTTCATTATTTATTCATTTTCTACACTATGCATTGCTTTCAATGTTTCCTCTTGTAGTTCGAGACAAACTGGTTCAAGCATATCTTGCCATTTATGCTCTTACCTTTCTTATTATCAATGCATTAAATAAAGGAAAGCAAAAAGGGGGAGGATTTCATTCTGCGGGGGTTTTATTTGGATGCTTCCTGTTTTGTTCACTTGTTCTCCACGTTGTGTACTTGGTGGTTTGCCCTCCTGAGAGGTATCCCTTTCTCTTTGAGGCAGTAATTATGCTTCTTTGCTTTTCTCAATTCATCTTCCTTGTGATCTTCTCCAATGTAAAGCAATGGACGCTGTCTAAAGCTGTTCCACAGATGCACAAGCAAAAGCTTAATTAGTTTGATATGATTATAACTTAGTTACTTACCGTGGCTTTACATTTTTGTTTGCTTAACCAATGACACAATATCGTGTTGAGATTATTTGAAACAGAAGTAACTCAGCAGCGGCCCTACAGTAGTTCAATTGTTTTGATAATTGATGAAGTAACCGTTTCCAGTGAAACTCTTGTCACCATTTTTATGTTTCTTTTTCATCTTTCAGTTACTTTTCTTACTATTTCCTTTGTGGGGGTTTTCTTCTGTTTCTTAAGGAAAGCTGTTTTTTTCCATAAAGAAAGAGTTTTAAGTTTAGAAACTTATTTAATACATCTGAGTTAACTATTGATAAACTGTTGATTTTTATGCTTGTGTTTGACTTGGAACGGCATCTCTTCTAATTTCTGAACAAGAAAGAGAATGCATAAGTTTCCTTGAAATCAATTTGGTGATATCTTCTGAGGAACAATACTCGCAGTTAACTCTAGAATTTTGAGTTCTCGAGGCATGTTTGGATGACTCTCCAAAGTGCTTAAAAAAAGTTCAAATGCAATTAAAAAGTCATTTCAAAATTGTATTGTTTTGGCTTTTCAACAAGCAACAAATTCTTTTTCAGAAACGAGGAGAAACATCTCCTTTATTCTTGTTTTGGCCTTTCTGTCTGAAGCTACGAGGGTAAGCTTTCTTAATTTGTTTGATGGTCTCTCAGTCTGTCCTGTTGTGATTTATGTTGCCATTAGTTTTGAAAACAGACCTTATGGCTTAAGATGCTGAGATTCCACCCAGCTAGAAGTTGAGAAAAAGCAGCAAGTTTATACGGAAACTTTTAGAATCTCGCTAGTGATTTTCTCCTAACACCAATTATTGTCTATAGTTGTCAGATTTGCTCCCTAGCCCTCATAATTAAGTGCTGATGATACAATATGTCCATCGACATGATCGGTTCGTTTCATTTGGTACTCTTTTTGGCAAGAAATCTATCGTGATTTGCCTTTATTCACAGAAGTCTTCGATGGCGCCTGTAGTTCATAATAACAAGCCGTTGTATTCTCATTTGACCTATCTCTCATCTGTTCCAATCTTGTCTTCGGTAGGTAGTGATTTAAGGGTTTCATCACTGCCGTAGCTACCAAAACCAATGGAAGAGATAAATACATTCACATATTTTGTAGTTTGATACACTTCAATTAATCAATCTTGTCCATGGTTGGCCGAAGGATCTTTTGAAATTCTTTTAAGTTCGATCACTGAATAGACACTTTATTAGAAGCTTAGAGATCATAGATCAATAAAACTAATAAAGTTATTGAAGTATCATTATTAACAATTAAAATTGTACATTACCCTCTGATTATGTAAACTTGTTTTAAGCAATTGATTTATCAATAACGAACAAATATGAACATAGTTCAATTGACATGAGCTATGAACTTCAAGTTTAGCAATGTACTTTTTTTAAGAAAATTTTTGCAATTATAGTTGTAAAATTTTAATTGTAACTATTTCATAATGCTAAAAGTAACTCATTGCGATGAATGCGATGAATTCATAAATTTAGAGGTCAAAAATTAGATTAGAAGTACAATAATAAATTAAGTAGAAGAATGTCTTTTGGTGAGTGTAGTTTCTATTTAACCTATACATTTTACCTTATGAGTTTAATTTTATTTTGGATCTTTAGTTTTCAACATGTTACATTATTGATAACCTATAATCTAAGTTTATGTATCTCAAATATTTCATTAATTCTTATTGTTGGTGTTAATTTTTAATTGATTAATTAAAATAATATCGATAAAATTTAATTATATAAAAATTAAAAGAAATGATTGACAGTATTAGTAATAACTCTGTGAAAACTTGAATACAAAAAATGTAACATCTTGATAACTATGGGTCAAATGAGAACTAATTCAAAACTAAAGTTAGATATATAGCATCGCGAAGTTTATGGATTAAGAAAAATCGTATTACAACTTAAAAGATCAAAAAAGCAAATATAGTCTAAAGGGATAAAGCTAATTCGAACCGGATAAAAAAAAACCATATTACAACTTAAAAGATCAAAAGTACTAGAAAGCAAATATAGTCTAAAGGGGTAAAGCTAATTCAAACCTCTATTTGATAGTGAAAAAAATTCAAACAGAATGAAAGTAAACTTTTTCATAAAAGAATATTTGAGTCCATCTTAGACAGAATTATATGTTTATTGTGTTAAATATTTTCATAATTAGATACGTGATAAAATTTGATTATTTTCAT
>CM046888.1:14094068-14190931 GCA_025688845.1 Cucumis hystrix | reverse complement strand
AACAATAATAAAAAAAACCCAATTCTTGGTAATTCAAACTTTCTTCTCTCTTTTGTTGACAATTTACTTTTTATCTTTTTGAGTCAAAAGAATAAACAAATTTCTTTAACATTTTCCATTTCTTTCCGCAAAACATGACTGGATTAATGGTAAGAATATTGTTGTTTAAGAAAAAAAAATCGAGAAAACATGTGTGTTTGAAACTATTTAGGTAAAATATGTTATTTATTTGTTGTCCTTTATGGAATTCGGGTGACGAATTCAGATGGGTTGTTGCACCGTTTTCAAAAGGTTAATATGAAAATTGATTGCATTAATGACTTGGTGGTACACATTTTTATATACAGTAAAAGTATGCAAAGGAATGATTATTATCTTTTTGGCATACTGGTACATGTACAACCCTCTTTTGCACAAGACCAAGGTTTGAATCCTAAGTAACACACATATATTTGTTTTTTTTCTACTACCATCAACTATTATATTATATTTATTCTCAAAATAATAATTATATCATATTTTCAGTTTTCTAACCTTCTTTTTTGAAAATCTAAATTTAAAAATAATTTCACTAATTTACAAGCTTTATATGAAAAACTATTTTAACACTTGTAAATAATTCAACCATAGTTATAAGTTTGGTTTTCGTTTTTAATCAAGTTTATCATTTTTATTCAATATTTAATCAATGGGTCGATGATAAAACATTTGTATCAAAAAGTTATAATAAAACATTTAAAACTATATTTATAGTAAATGACTAAACTATGATTATACTAAATATTTGGCTATAAACTACTTGTTTCTAGACTCATTTTATGTGATTACAAATTAGTACCTAAACTTGAGTTGGTAATAATTTAGTTCTTGTGTTTTAAATTTGTAATAATTTAGGTTTTACACTTTAATGAGTAACATTTTAGTTCATGGTCTTTTACAATTTGATATTTTTTAGTTTCTATTATACAAAAATATATTATGATAAATTAATTGTAAAAATGTTTATAAATTAGTGATATTATTTAGAAATTTCTAAATTTAATAACTTAAAAAAAATTATAAAGACTAAGGACTCAAATACTATAGTCGATGATCCTTATAAATTTAATAATTTAGTCATTATAAAATTGAAGTAATTAGTGATATTATTTAAACTTAGATTTTTAAAAAATATGGTTAGAAAAACTGAAAATATAGTAATAATTTTTTTTGAAAAAACATAATATAATTTAAGGATAGATTAAATTGATAAAAAAATAAATCAGCAGTGGTAAGGCCTGAAATAAAGTTAATTACATAAGATTGAAGCTGTGCGACTGCGCTAATAACAAACTGTATTAGAAAAGGGAGTATTAAACTATAATCTGGTGGTGGAAGTTATTATCAAATAGGACCATAGTTTATAGGTAATGGTATTTTAGTTTTTAGTGTGAAACACAAGGAAAAGAGAGGAAATCTTTGGTTGCTTTCGGTTAGGGTTAGAAGCATGATTGTGAATGCATTTGGTCATCCCAATAGGCAATAGTAGTAAGTAGTGACCACACAACTTATTTTGTAATATATGAAGAATTCGGTGAATGCTTTTAATTTCCTCAATTTATGCCTTTTTGCTATTTCACATGCCTTGCTTTGTTTCTTTTATTCCAAAAAAAATAAAAAAAAACCTTTCTTTTTTTTTTTTTTTTGGATTTTCAAATATAATGTTCAAAAATTAAGTGATTTTAGTATATATATATATTTTTACTAAAAACATGGTGTATTATTCCTCTCTTTGGGTAGGGTAATGTGAATATGTGACTCATGAATTGTAACAAACGTCCAATGAAAACTAATAAAATTAATCTAAATAAGATGAAACTACTATATAAATATTGAAGTCAATTGTTGGATTCATGTCAAAAAGGAAAAGGAAAAGGAAACCATCATTTTAAGCCTTCTCTTGAAGTTTATGTTTTGAAAAAACTTGTTTTGTTAGACTCTCAACTTTTTTTTTTTTTCCATATCGAATCATAAATTTTGCCTTTAAACAAAAGAGAAATTGGAAAGTATCACACTTTTCCCCCTCTTTTCTTCTCTCTTTATCTCTTCTCAACCGTTACAGACATTCCCTCTTCCTTGTAATTTTCGGTTGGATTTTACCCACTTTTTTTATCCACAAATATCTTCCTATTTTTCACACCTACCTCTAGGTCTGTTTTATTTTTCAAGGTTAACAAATCATTTAGATTCATGAATATTTGTCTATGGATTTGTACATATTGTTGCATTTTCTGCAAGGAGTTGTAAGTTAACAAATCATTTAGATTCATGATATTACATGTTTTGCCTTTTGTCTACCGTTTGATCAAAACACTTTTTTTAGTCAAATCATGTACAGGTCAAATCACTTATTGATCAAAACGTCGGCTAATGATCAACTCGTCTAATGATCGATTTGCTTGGTCAAGACACCTACTACAAAACATCGATAAGTTAGAATAAGAGGGTTTGAGTCGCAGATCTCACTCTCTCACTACAACAAAAATGATCTACGACGACAGTTATTTTATGTCGCGAACAAAATCCGTGACAATTATTTACAGTAATAGAAGCGGGAGTCATGGAAAGTCCTTCCATGACAGTTTTCGAAAACTGTCGCAATAAGTTTTTTCATGACAGAAAATAAATGTCGTTAATTACTATTTTATGACAACAAATAACTGTCATATTTTATATTATGACAACAAATAATTGTCATCATTTGCGTTTTAACTACCGTTTAAAAATGTTGCAAATTCGTTTATTATGACATTTTTTAAATGTCAAGGATATGTCAATCGTGACAGTTTTTTTAAAATAAATGTCATTTTTTGCTATCGACGACATTTTTTTTCTGTCAATTATAAGACAATCATGACAGTTTTTTATAAAAAAAAATGTCATTGCTTTAGTATTGACGACAATTATGGAGTGTAACGAATTCATATATTATGACATTTATTTCCTATTGTAAATTCCTCAATTACTACCATTTTTTCCTGTTCTCCTTATCGCTCCGCCATTACACGAACCATTTGAATGACAATAATGTTATAATACATAACATCCATATAGAAACAAATGGTCGGCACTTTAATATATATACGCTATAATACACTTTGTAATATTTGTACATTTCCAATCAAGTTTGAAAATTTTACAAGTATGGAATTACAACCCTTAATCAAAATCAATGTAAATACCATCATAATACATATAACATGATTTTCTGTATAAGCATAAACAACTAACGTGTAATCTTTCACCTCTAAATATTCTTTGTTGCTTGAACCATGGTCAAATCCTTCATTTCTAAAAACAGCCAGTGTATTTTGATGACCCTGATTAGCTTCTTTGAAGGAAATTTCATGAACTTTGTCGGCTCCATTAGAACCTACAAAGACAACATCATAAGCATACATCACAGGACAAGAGAGTACAACTGGCTTAAAGAGAGTACAACATGAATATAGCAGACAATCACAGAAATTTAAGAAAGTAAGCTAAAATGATAGTGTCGAATGGTTGGTGGATATAATGGAAAGAAGTAAAAGAACTGAAATATGAATTCGTTATGGATTAGCTATAAAGTATAATATGGATAAACCAGGTTCCATATTAGATCCTCCATGTTTTAGAAAGTTAGGTTCCCAGTACATCTATTTGCATCACTCTACAAAACATTATCTAGATCTCAAAAAATAGCAAAAAAGAAATATACAACAACAGAATCAATTCATACAAAGTTTTATACACATATAAAACAAAATCTCATTTTAGAGCATGACTAAAGAACATTACTTATAAGAAGGTTCTACTTAAAACTATTTAAAGGTAATTAAGGAACATTACAATTAATGTAAGATTGAAAAAAAACAATAGTGAGATTATAGAAGAATAACTAGAGTGTCCACACAACAAGGTCATCCAATAGATTAGTGAATTCAAAGAACACGTACTAGATCCTGACTTCTCAACCTCCCTGACAATGTGGGTCATTCTAGCCTTGTAACCGAAAAAGCAGTCAAACTAGTCAAAACATAATGCGTTAAACTAGTCTCATATGTGTTAAACTAGTATCATATGTCTCTTTGGTTATACATAATGCATTAAAAATTTCACTCATCAACCAAATATCATGTCTCTTTGTGCAAACAGATTCTTATTGCCTTGTCGTCCTCAGGATAAAACAGTCTTGTCCTTGAATTAGTTTTGCGATGAAAATAATCAGAATCTGAACACTAAAAAAAACACTATATGCTCGAAAAACTTCACAAAGAGAATTTTATAGAGTTTTTCTCTTTCTCCTGCACACAAAATGAAGAACAAAATGTGTTTTATAGAGTGAGGAGACAAATAGGGACGTTGAAAATTAATTTGGAAAATTAATTTTGAAAGCGTTTGTAGTTAATGGAAGATTACGTTGAAAATTAAATGTAAAATGGTAATATAAAACGTTTGATTATTTAATTATGCAATAAAGATCATGTCATCTATTACATCTCATCTCGCTTGATCGCTTAGGATGTCAGCATGTGAGAGGAGATATTCTAGAATTTCGCATAGCTAGTACCATCACGTAGTCATAATCAATATCACATAATTGAAAACTATATCGCGTAGGACTCTCAAAGCTATCCATTCGTATAGCTTAGTCCTATTGCTTATCACATAACATTTATCGCGTATCGCATAGTGTTATCGCGTAATTTTTTTTTCATTCAATAGTACACTATTTATGATCATATGTCGTTATTTAGAAATTTCTTCATCATTTTCAAGAAAAAAATTAACTTAAAAATAAGTGTATATATATATATATATATATATACATGTACATACACATACATATGCGTGTATCCATATCAAACTTTCAAGTTAATTTGGATTTTTTTTAATGTGGATATAATCTAAAAGTGGAGAGAGATTCCCCCAGCCAAGACGTAAAAGGTAAGCTAATAGCCTCACAACTCAAGAATCATACGCATTATTAGAGATGAAAGATTGTGAGATCAATTATGCAAAAACGAGTTATAGCAAGATTGGCTACAATATGGAGAGTAGCTAGTGATTAGAAATCACTACAAACCCTAATTAATCAAAAGGTGGGCTTTGAGAATAGCAAATGAATGAGAGTTTTGTCAAGATATTAAATGGATATCAAAATCATATATATTGCTGTTAAATAATTATAAACTAGATCATGACCATAATTATATGCATTTTAAACCACGTTAAAAACCAGCTAAATCTTCATGGCATGCTCTTAATTATAACCGATTTGAAGTATATGTGTGTGCCAATTTGAGTATAACTAAACTTCGTTGAGCCATATATATTTGACCAGAAAGTAAAAAAAAACATTGTATTTTAAATCTATTATTTCATAGCAGGTAATTAATGTAATGTTCATATATCTTGAAAATGAACTGTTTGGGTACATGTTCAAATATTTCTATGAAAATTTCAGTGTTTAACAAGAAACTTATACATAGACATCCACCAAAACCATTTTTAAGTCTAAAAGACAAAACCACAATATCGTAGACCACTTTTCATGATGCTGTTGACTTGTTAGAGTGAAGAAGGAATTAGGAAGCTGAATAGGCACTCCCTATATGTTGGTAGATTTTTAATTTGGATCTGGAAAGGGAATAATCAAATTCCACAGACATTTAAACTATATATTAAATTGCAAAATTTAGTAAAATAAATAAATAAAACCTATGTTAGGTTTGTGTCTATTTAATCATTGTATTTAGAAACTAGTTAGAAAGGTTTTCCATTAGAAACTATTAAAGTTACTTATATTTTAAAACGTTTATAAAAAATTAAATCTTTAGACTCTCAATTTGATTTTTAATAAATCATAATATAATTTTGTTGTATGCATTATTTTACGATCTTGTTTTTGCATTGACGTTATGTGTGATTCTTAAATAATACAGTTAATATGTTGCAGGAAAAGATATACAATCAAAATATCACATAAAATTGACACGGGGTAAAACCTCGTAAATAAAAAAATTGAGAAATGAAAGACGAAGGATTGTTACTATTTTGTTTATAGAAAAAAAAAGAGTACATGGACTAAGCATATACAAAATTGGAATGAATAAAGATCTATTAAAAAATTCAAAATTAGTTGAAATATATCCTTATTTTCTGTTACACCTTTGAGGCAAAAGAAAGAAAGAAAAAAAAAGACAAACTTGTATTTATATCTCTTAAATTTATATCACGTTAAAAAAAAATACAGCTTATAACACATCTTTTTTGCAAATTGTAAATTTGGTAAATATGATGGTAATATGCTTTTAAATTTACTATTTTTACAATTTTGAAAATATATGTGACAATTGACATGAGCTTTATTATTATAAAGTTTTTTGCTATTTTTGTAAAGTTCTCACCGTTCTCGTAAAATGGTTCGATTTGGAAACTATTTCATTTTAGATTTTTGGTTTTTCAAAATTAAGCGTTCGAAAGTTGTTAGAAGAAAACAAGTTTTCAAGTAATATTTATCTTTTAGTAGCAACTAAGTTTGTGAAAATTTTCTATTTTTTGAAAAATTCCTTATTTTTAACTAAAAATTAAAAAAATGAAATAATTAGCCCATGAAGCAATTAGTTAATGGCAAAAATCATCTAACTGTATCAATAGTTTAAATCCTTAATTTTTTAAGTATATAAGTTTTTGGCTTTGTACATTTTCTTTGGGTATGACTTTGGACAGTTTTATCTCTACTAATGCTTTTATCCTATAAAACTTTTAACTTGATTGGATTAACCTCCTAAATTATTGTGTAGACATTTAATTATAAATATATACTTAAAAATATTTTGAAATGGGTAGATTTATTCAAATGTCAGTTTTACAAAATGGGCAATTCTAAAAGAAAATTATAACTAATGATTCATCTATTAAAATTTAAAAGTTTAATTGATACAACTCTAAGTTTTACGCAATATTTTTCCAAACAAAATATAAAGATGGGTGTAAATTGATATAGCTATAAAAATTTAATTTTTTTTTAATAAATATTAGTATATATTTATTAAGTTCATGGTTTAAATTCACGTATCAATTGAGAGTACAGTCCAAAAAACTTTTAAACCCAAAAGATTTCATAATTATTTCTCTTTTGAAAAGCTAATCCTCTATTCAAAATGTAGCCCGAAGAAAAGTTAGATTAAAGATTTATGTAACTTTATATGTGGGCATACTGAGATTGCTTTTTCTTCTTCTTACTATTCTCTACTTTTTTTAATACAAAAATTGTAAAAAATGGAAACAAACTTCCAAACCTTTAAAATAGAAAATCACACCAATATATCACTAAAGTAAGTTTCTATGTTGGATTATTTTAGGTTTTACATTGTTTATTGTAAGATAAAGGAGAAATTATGCTTAAATCTTTATTAATGTAATCTTAAAAATATATATACGCATAGAAATACGAGGGAAATTGAAAAAACTATCATTTTTTTTTGTTTTATATTTTAAAAATAGCACAGTTTTAGAAAACTAGTAATTTTGTTTTTTTCGTGGTCAATCTCGGTCGCGATAGACTCGAGATTCTTCCCAAATTTTAAAAAACTCTTTGAAGAAAATTTCTTCTAGATAATAGTGTATTTTTTTTTAAATTTGAAAATAAAGACAAAGAAGCCAAACAATGTAACTTTGGAATTAGAATAATTTTTGCTCATAAACTTTTGTTCCTTGAGAGCATCAGCTAGAACAAACTTAAAGAAATGAGGATTGTCCGACGCTTTACAAGGTCGTTTGACAATGTCATTTTGCGTGCAATTGGAGGAAGCCATGAAGGGGAGCTCTTGTTCAAGAAATTCCACAATGTTGTTCCATGATGGCCCTAAGCTAAAGAACATAAAAATTATGTAATATGATCTCGGTCTAAGGTTGCCCAAGAGGTCCTCGAGTTTTCCTTAATTCATTTTTAGTTTTCTCGGGACAATGTTATGAAATTTCTTGAACAAGCTTTAATTACCACTGTGAGGTGAGTGGCTTGTTTTTCTTAATCCATTAATTACACCCAAGCTACTCATTAATTACATCGTTCCATCTTTCCTCAAACAACAATTAATAAATAAGATTTTGTCAATCTCTACACTTCAACTATTTTTTTAATATACTACCCACAATACAAATGTATATTAGTTTAAAGTTCAATTTTTAGTCCTTGAAGAAGAATACTTGAATTTCTTAAACAAAAGCTTCCCCTTCATGGCTTCCACCAGTCATCGGAAAGAACAACGTTGTTAAACAACCTTGTAAAGCGTCAGACAATCCACATTTCTTTAAGGTTGTTCTTGCTGATGCTCTCAAGGAACAAAAGTTTGTAAGCAAAAATTATTCTAATATCCAAAGTTACGTTGTTTAGTTTCTTTGTCTTTATTTTCAAATAAGAAAAAAAAAACACACTATCTCGATGACGCATTTGGCCGAGAGAGATCGGGAAATTTCCTTCAAATAAATTTTTAAAATTTGGAAAGAATCTTGAGGTTGATCCCTATCAACATTAACTTAAAGAAAAACAAAATTACGAGTTTCATAAACCTGTGTTACTTTTAAAATATAAAACAAAATGTGTTTTTCTCCAAATTTCCCAATATAACAGCTATAACAACTGTTACTGAATCTCAACAAACAAATTAATAAAATAATAACTAATAATAAATAGACTTTATACACCCCTTCAAAATGGACCATGATGTTGAAAGCTCCCATCTTAACCATAAAAGTTTGTAAAGCAGGGAGTGCCTTCTGTAAGCATATATTGGTTGACTAATGAGAAGACTAAAAAGGTTGTAAATGCAACACGCCTTGTTGAGGTTAGAAAAGGTTGTATTCAATAGCCTTTAACTTTTCAATTAAAATAGAATTGATGCGTAAAAACAGGTGTTCGATGCAATCTGGTATTTCCATATCTCTTTTTGATCTTCTACAAAAGAGGAAATCTGTATTTTTCGACAATGAAAGCTCCATGAACATGACTAAAAAAAATAATTAATTTCTAATCTCAAATATGTGAGACCTAGCCAAGAAATGTTGGGTGCTGGTGCAATTGGAAAAATCATTGAAAATGGAAATCTGTAATATTCCTTCTCCTACCATTTAAAAATGTAATGTTGATTTGAAGGACTTACCGATCTATTATGTGATCTAGAGTTTGAATATATGAATGATTCGAAAGGTTATATAATAAAAATATAGGCTCCTTTGACCAAAGCTATCTTTGGTACACTAGTGTCATTAATTACGACGGTAACATTTTTAAACAAAATGAAGAAACTGCACTGTGACATAAACGTCTCGGTTATGCTAGTGTTAGATTTGTTTAAAAAGCTTTGGCAAAGAATGTAGTTGGGGGATACATATAAACCTTTCAAATAAAACTCCATTTATTGATGTCCATTTGACTAAGACATCACCCATATGAAGCAATGAAAGACGAAAACTTTAAAAGTTACCAAGTTAGCGACAGTGGAAAACATGTCAGTAAAGCTAATACTCTCTTGCATGCAACAAGGCCGACTTTACATATGTCAATACTTCCATCAGCTTTTTACTTAACACTATAAACCCATTTGCATTGAATAGCATGTTGTCTTTTACAAAGAGGAACCAGTACACTTGTTTCATAGCTACAATCTCCTCATTGTTCATGGCTTTCTTCGAGAAGTTAAACTTAATAGCTTAATGGAAAAACCATTGTTCAAATTATATGAAAACATTATATGGAAAACCTTTGGTGAGAATCAATCAAAACATCAGTAGACAAAATCTTACAACGAGAATAGCAATTTGCGAAACTTTTGGAGCAGAATCATTTATTAACAAAATCTAAAGAAAAAGGTGTGGGTATGTTGAGATTTGTGTCTAAAAGCCTTTAGTTAATTATTTATTATTAAATATGAAATATTAAATTATCCATTAACACTAAAACTTAGAGATGATTATATATATTCTTGAACGGTAATTGACATACAAATGTTGGAAAATAATATTATAATGTCAAACTAAATTGATTGCTGTGTCGTGACGAATCACTACCCTAAAAGTAATCACGGCTGACCGAGATGTTAATCGTGTTGTCGGTACTCTAAGGTTAATACAGCTCCCCCACTCAGACGTGCACTCGTCGGAATAAGGAGTAGAAACAAAACAAAAATACTTAGAACAATATAGAAAACAAAGACAAGCAGAACATAGAGGTTTTTCGTAATGGAAGTGGGGATGAGAGAATGTTTTGGTATGTAGAGAATGACAAAGAGCAGCTCATTATATAGGGGGAGAAGGGCCAACTGAAGCACGAATGTGAAGGGTTGAACGTGCGAATGGATGGGCTGAAAATGAAGGGCCTGGATGTGAAGGGTTGAACGGGTCGAAAATGATGCCCCGTGAAGGTTGAACTAGAGAACCGAGCTACCACTATCAAGAAAGAAAAATAATTACCAAATTATTCTCTTTTTCAAAAAGAACAAATTTAGGTAGCAAAAAAAGTACCACTTTTCAGGCAAGCACAATCACCCTCAAACCTTATAATGGTGGAGGCAACGACACGCAAATGTGGTAATAAGGTTACGCTATCAACACCAACATACTTTTATCTTTAGTGAAGTTTTTTAGTATTTATACCCTCTCACATCTTCTAAATCTTTCAATGTGGGACAAGGAAAGGAAAGTTCTCTCAACTTTGCTTATGGGCTTAGGTCCACAAGTCATTTCCAACAATCCCCCACAAATGACTGTAACAATAATGTTAGGGGGTAGACAAATAAGAATGAGATTTTAACAATTTTGTTTTGAGCTAAGATAGTATATTAAGCTTCAACATTAATATCTAAAGATTTGAATTGATGCTAGTTTAGCAAGGCAACAACCTTGTTAAAGAGAGTGAATTACATCTTGAACTTTCAATAATTAATACTAATTGAAACCCTCATAACACGCTTTATTCCTGGATTTTCATTTTATTTCTGCAAGATATATTTGTGCTTATTATGGCCATGCACATGATCCTCGGGTCATTGTAAAAGTTCTAGAAAGAGACCTTTAAACTCTTTCATAGAAGGCGACCACACCTTCACTATCATGTTATATGCTTTCATCAAGTCTGTCAAAACAAACCACTCGAAAAGAGAGATATGGAGAATTCATCATCATCTATACAAATTATGGACCACTCAAAAGGTTTTAGTATCATTGAAAACTTGTAGAAGTACAAGTTATTGTAGCCTTTTAGATAAAACAATGGAGTCAAAACGCGAGATAAATAGTCAAAACGTGTAGCTTTTAGTGCAAAATTGTAATATCAATAGAATGCACCTTACATAAGTCTTAATGCTTGATTAACTATGCTTTTAAGTGTTTTCATGTAGAATGACGTAAATAAGAAATGAAGTGAGGATTGAGCACGTTGAATCAGGGAGAAGAAGACTGAAAATTCACGAGCCGCAGGGCGAGATGCTAGCACATCACTACAACAAAAATGGTTTACGACGACAGTTATTTCCTGTCGCGAGTAAAATTCGTGACAGTTATTTACAGTCATAGAAGCGGAAGTCATGGAAAGTCCTTCCATGACAGTTATAAAAAACTATCGCAATAAGTTTTTTCATGACAGAAAATAAATGTCATTAATTACTATTTTATGACAACAAATAACTGTCATATTTTATATTATGACAACAATTAACTGTCATTATTTGCGTATTAACGACAGTTTAAAAATGTCGCAAATTCGTTTATTATGACATTTTTTAAATGTCAAGGATATGTTAATCGTGACAATTTTTTTAGAAAATTTAATGTCATTGTTTTGCTATTGACCACCAAAACCACCCACATTTTAAGAAACTGATAGATTTTCATAGCAACCAAATAGAAGACGAGAAGAAAGAATCAGAACAGAGGAAAATTAATATGAAATAGAAGGCAAATCTGAATCGAGCAAGAGGAAACAATCAAGACACAATGAAACTAGTAGGTGCAGAACAACCCAGTGAAAAGAATCAAAAGCACTTAATAGTAACTAATAAACCCAGAATGCAAGACGCTTAATTTCAGAAAGAGCAGAACCCAAGATCACATTCAGAAGCATGTAATCCAACAAATGAATAATGAAAAGGAAAAGTTGGGAGGAGGAGTAAATAAGAGGAAGCACATGTGAGGAGTTATATATATAGACAGAATGATAGAACAAAGAGAGCCCCACAAATGAGCTAATAATTCAGGCCATCTCATGAAAGGCAAGAATGGTGAAGTGAAAAAGAAAAGAAAAGGCAAATTACTTACTTTTTGTAGATCGAAGTATACTAAAACTAAAAGTACTGTGAACAAAAACCAAAATTCTAAAAGATAATATTTTTCGATAAATGTGGATGAGAGAAGAAGACGGTATATATGAAGACAAGTTAGAATAACGGATGTGGTGCCATTTTCTGCTAGGGTTTGACTCATTGCATGGAATCCAACATATAGGAGATGGGTTCTGAAGCCATTGGAGAGTAAATCGCATTCACAGAAACAACCAAAGACAAAGTGGAATTGGAAATCAAAATTTCATCCATTTCGCAATTTGGGATTTGGGAAATGAGAATTCCCATCAAACATTAAAAAATTTGCCAAACCTGTTTTTGATCCAAAACTTCTCTAAAACCTTTAATTTAACACAATCCAAACCTAGGCATAATGAAATTTCAGATATTAAAGCCCAATTTTCAGTAATTTGCAGTGAATTTCGAAAGGATTGACAAAAAAACTTCGATACTTACTAGAAATTTCTCAAAATGTAATTAACTTTTGCTGGACAGCACGATAAAATCCTCCAAAACCTGAATCTAAAGTAAAAATAGGATGAAGTCGAAATGGAGCCACGAACGAGTGATGGGAAAAGAAAACCTGAGAGTGAGGGGGAAGATGCCGGCTAGAGGTGGTAGCGTTGCGTTTTGCTGGTCAGCGCTCAGTCGCCGACGTTGGTAGTGGAGAGATTGAGAA
Organism: Cucumis hystrix; assembly: GCA_025688845.1. Classification (NCBI taxonomy): domain Eukaryota; kingdom Viridiplantae; phylum Streptophyta; class Magnoliopsida; order Cucurbitales; family Cucurbitaceae; genus Cucumis; species Cucumis hystrix. The sequence goes on along the minus strand of CM046888.1, from coordinate 14,177,893 downwards.
AGATTGCAGCAAGGGAAGTGCAGTTGTGATTTTCGCAAAGAGAGGGGGAGGGTTTTCGAAATTTAGGGGCTTTCCTTCTTTTCTTTCTTTCCTTTCTTTTAACTTAAAACAAATAAATATTATTTTATTATTAATATTTAATGACAGTCATAGATTTATGACATTAAAAAACTGTTATAAATTTGGCCAATCCAAAAATTTCCGTCTTCTCCAGCCAAAAGCGCATTTTGACAATTTGTGACAGTTTTTTTTCCTTCTTTTAATTTGGATTGTATACAAATGTCATAGAATGTCATTTTTGTTGTAGTGTGTATAGGATCTCTTGACACAGTAAATCCTCTAATTTTTTTATAAAAAAAAACATAATTAGAATGGACATACACAAGAAGAAAGGTCATCCTCAATCAATACCCCAAAGTTTCTTCTTAACCTCATTCAAAGTAAGTCAACCAAAAATTAGCAAAATAACTCTAATAAGCTTGGCCAAACAAGAAGGAGAACATAAAGAAGACAAGTCATTAGTACCGATCCCTTTTCACCTAGGCCATGTAACTAAACAAGTCAATAATTACCTGATGCTTCCTTTTAGGCCTAACCATATGGGTCCTCCCAAACTCAAAGGCCATCCTGGTAGTGAGTGAAGTGATATAATAATGGAGCAAACTATAACCAAACCAAGGCTAATGCATTGACAAACTATAAGCTCAACAGTTTCTCATTTATAGCACTAAGAGTGAAGTGAAATCATAAGAGACTTATTTCATTTAATGCAACGATAGTCATAATTAAGCATGTTCTCATTCCAAAATTTCAGAATGTGCAAAATTAATCACAATAATCTTAGGACTATATTTGAAGCAATATACCAATAAATCTAATTTGGCACATTAGTCTTAGAAGTGTGCAAAAAAAAAAAAAATGAAAAGAAAAGAACGATAAGCATAAGCTAAAGCTATTTTCATTGATTTAGGAACCATAACCAAACTCGTAATTTTGTGATTTAGCTTTCTTTTATGACACATATATACCTACTGAAGATGAATAATTACCCAACTAATGATCAAGATGGTGAACTAATCGGATATGCTTAGAAAGCAATAATTTATAATTTATGATGCAGTAGAAAAGGAAATAATTGGACGAGCAAACTAATAGTTAACTAAAGTATAGTATCCAGTGTTCTAAACTTACCGATGTAAAAGAAAAGCTGACCTTGTATAGATGATGGTTACACTTACATTTTAAAAAACCAAGAGAAAAGCAAGTAAAGCCATGCAAGAAGGAAAACTAGGAAGTTTATTTGTAATAAATGCTTCTTCCCATGTCTACCAAACAATGGTTACAAAAAACAACTTTGTTTCTTTTTCAGGTGGCAAGGCGGTGAGAGAGAGGCGTTATCATTCTCGTTCAGGTGGCAAGGTAATTTTGTTTAGCATACCAAGTGTGGAGGATGTTTCTTAAATCTTTGGAGGTAGAAGAGAAAAGAAGATTAGGGTTTACAAAACCCAATGTCTCTTAAATCCCTAGTGGTAGAGCGGCGGTGGTGTAGTCGTCAGATCCCCTCTACGTGAAGATATGTAAAGTACACATTAACAATTTTAAAGGATACCTCTAGAAGCATAGCTATATTTGTCAGAAGTTCTCCATAAATGCCTATGCATTATTGTCGGCATTAGCATTTCCCCTAAGAACTCCCGATGCATTGCTTCTAATGTTATTGCTTAGGTTTTTGCAATTGAGATATTTGTAAGTTAGATTCATCATCTTAAGGATCCTATCGTAAACCTCTCTTCGCATTATCAACTAGTCCGTTAGTGTGTCAAGCATGACTAGGCGTGATGAGCATGATTTTATATTGTTTAAAGGTTATTTGGGCTTATTATTAGCACACAACATGATCATGGCATAATCGAGAAGCGAGGGATGCGCTCAGGCTGCACGCATGGCCATGCACAAAGAGGTTAGGGTGCAAAGTTGTGAGCACAACAAAATGCGCCCAAGGAACGTGATGAGGGGTGCGCTGAGGAGGCGGCCAGGACGCGTGTGGCACCTGATCATTGCGAGGTTAGCATGCAGCACGCAACACCCATTAGCGAGGTTAGCAAGGGGTAAAGCCTGTCCAAGCCCAGTCATCATGCCATTGGGTGCAAATAAGGCCATTTTGGGCTGTTTTTGGTCTGTTTTGCTATTTTTGGGTACTTTAAGGAAATTTTGGATATTCTCATGATCAATGAATTAATTAAGAATTAATGTAGATTTTTCAGATCAAGGAGAATGTGAAGAAAATTCTCGACTAAAGATCAAACTCAAGTACAGTGAGTGACACATTGATTTAAAAGTTATTGTTCAAAGACATGTTTTATGATAAAAAATTATCAAATTGATTTCTCAAGCTATGATATGTTTGAATGATTTATTGATGAACTATGAAAGCAAAGGAAATGTTTCAAGATTTTCAATATGTTTTATCCTAGCCCGAATATTCCATGAGACCTATTATATACATGTGGTTAACTCCAAAATAATGCTAAGGTTGACAAGCCTATAGTTTATGGGCCATCAAGGGTATATCTTCATCCCTTAAAGGAGGAGGATTATTGTGAAAGTTGTTTCCTATTGATTGTTTCGTTTTAGGGCGAAGGTTTAATACTGCCTGTGGCTATAGATCATGTTTTCCAAAAGCTATACAAAAGTTCATTATTTCAAGTATCATGTTATGAAATGACTGCTTATTGATAAATGTTATTTAATCTTCAGTTTTATGTTAAACTGTTTATGAAAACTTATTTTATAAAAAATAGTTGGTCACTAAGTCTTTTGAATTTCTGTGTGTTAACTTACTACTGTGTGCGTAACTCAAAATATTTTTCCTTTTTTCAGGTACAGATTGTGAATCTCTGTGTGCTTAACGTACTACTGCCAAGCCAAATAAGTTTTCAGTCATGAAAGGAAATGATTTAGTAAAAGTATCAATATATTTTATGAAAAGTTATATTTCCATGTGTTATATACTTTACTTGGTATTTATAAAAGTCAATTCTAAATGGGTTACACTACGGTTTTAAGTTATTTCTAAGTTTAAAGACCTCCGCTTCCAAATGTTTTATGTTTTCAAGTTAAGGATTAGTTGAAGTTGTTTTAAAGGTGAATGATTTCAGTTGACATCACGCAACCTTTCGGTCAAGAGCAAGTGATCTAGGAGGGGGTGTACAACTAAGGTTGAATAGAGGAAATTTTTATCAAGCTTTAGCTACAATGTTTGCTCTTCATTTAGGCGATATACAGTATCTATACAATATAAAGTAAATGTGTATATGTATATTAAAGCTACTATTTACACTAGAGATTTTGTAGAAGGTGATATGGGATGGTGTGGTTGTGGAAAATGAACTAACTTGTGTTAAAGAAATATGAAGGAAGGTCTTCGTGTTGTGGACGATTAAACCAAGCACTGGCCCTTCATGCAATAGAGATTGCATAACCTTCTTCTAATTAAGGCAAGCAACCTCTTGGTGTCTAACACCATACTTGTTCTCCTTTTAGGACACAAATGATGGACACAAATTATGTGATAGCTTGCTAGTTTGTTGGTGGGTGTTGTTTGTGTGTGGTAGGTTTTTAGTTAACCTACGACGCCAAGCACCGGGTTGGGCGCATAAGTTAACTTAGGACTTAAAGGGTACAACTAACTCTATGCGACAAATCATTGATCATGATCACAATATGTGAAATACTTAATATGTACCTCATTGTCACGTAACCACTAAACCCTTGTTGGATACAAGTTTTCCTACTACTTGCCCAAGTACAAGCAGAGTAATAGGTTTATTTGGGTGATCAAAAGTCGAACACAAGGAATTGATATCAAAACATAGTTTTAGAGTTTACTTGCCAATCATGCAGTATAAAAGAATAAATTGAATAGTATAAAGAATGTAAGAATGAACTCTACTCCTATCTACGCCTAGAGAGTCTGTAAAAGGGGGAGGAGATGAATTATGAGCGATGATACAAACTAACTTGTATGTGAGAAGGGGATCGAAGGAAGGTGTACGCATTATTAGGTGATTAAGCAATGCAAGAGCCTAAATTCTACATTATTTGCATTACCAGCTCATGATTATGGCAAGTTTCTCTCGAAGTCTTTAAATGCCACACTTGCTCACCTCTCAGGATCCAAGTGACTAAGCATACTAATGCAAGCTACATCTAGAAGTTTTTGCTTATAATACTTGTAGAACTTCACTTTTAAGGACATCAACCTCTTGGTTCCTAGCGTCCACACTTGTTCACCTTTCGGGATAAAAATGATAAAAGTATTCTCACAAAGGACGAGTTTGGAGACCCTCTCAGGTAGTTGGCGATTTACGCTGATAAGGCGATGAACATAGCTTAACTAAAGCGACAAGAGTTATAAGCTCAACTTCTTATCAAAATTCATCACCAACTTGAACTTTTGATAACACATCGACGAATGGATAGTAAAGACACGGTGGATTGAAAAGGTATAATCATGCAATATATTAAAGAATATAGGCCTTCGACCATCGTATAATATGAACATATATATTAGAGAGAAATACAAAAATGAAAGATAAAGAAGATGGAGAATATTACAAGTTAGGGGACAAATGAAATGTGGGTTCTTCTCCAATCAGAAGTACATCTCTCACTTTTACGACTGATTAGAGAAAAAGAAGAAACTCTTTTACAGCTGGATGAAGGACTATTCCTTTTCTTTTCTCTCCCTCTAGGTTTTGGCCCACTCGGACCTCTCGACCATTCTACTAAGATGTTTGGCCTTTTGGCCCATATAGGCCTCCTTTGTTATGGTGGTGATGGAGTTCTTTTATAGGCAACTTTCAGCTGAAAATTTCTATTCTTCTAAGCATGTTAGCGCTGCCCACCGAAAGGTGTCTATTGCGAGTCACATCATCTACAACCTCTATCCTCTGTGATTCACTCATTTGTTCTTTCTTATTAATCCTGCTTTAAGACACTGTAAGTATGGTGAAACAAGCATGAAAGCTTATGTAGAATCCATCTCTAAAGTATTTATTCAATTTCAATATAAACTACGCGCTTTGAAATACTTCTTCTCAATTTTCAACTCATTATTCTAATAAAAGAGCCCATCGTAAGTTGTATTTATATAAGTTATCACACCTCCAAATTTAGAATAGTGCTTGTTCTCAAGCATTACTCCATATTATGCTTGTTCTTAAGGACAACCATACTTAAAGACTTATCTTCCTCCTTGCATTTCTAACCTTCTCAAAACGCGATCAAGTTTTATTCGTTATTCAGAGTTTACTCTCATCACGTACTTCTTGCTATGAAAACATTTCTACTTTCACGATGCGGCAAACTTAATACTCAAAATTTCCTTGGCAGTCTTACGAGTAAATCTTATTTTCAAAATTTGCAGTGGCTAAAGTTTTTGAAGAATTTTGACTCCTTTTATTTGACGAAAGAATAATTATTTATCTTATTTACTTGTGGTTTGGTGTTGAGTGGAAAATCATAGGTACTTTATGAGTCTATTTCTCTCATCAACTGTAACTCATATAGCCTCTTATTACTCAACTCTCTGGTTTTTACTTATTATTGCTAGAGGAGACAACATAAGAGTTATTTTAATTGAAAAAATATTCAATTTTTTTGCTTTCTGACTGAGTTTTAAATTTTTTTAAAATGTGGTGTTTGTCAAAAGATGCCATAGGATTTTAAATTTTTTTCAAAAGCTTTAGTGCGAGCTTCGCACACCCCCAAATTTAAAGGTTACCTATGTCCTCATGGCTAACAATGAATGATAAAATTATTCGGAGAAAATTATTATAAAAGAGGTTTGAGGTAAAGTTTGCTCGCTTAATAAACTATAGAAATATTTCCTAAGTGAGGTTCCTTAACATGTTAAATGCCTAATAACAAATGAAACTTTATTTCGCATAGTTTATTTCACTGAAGTTATCATTGAGATGCAATGACAAATTAAAGTTCTCTAATTGGGGTAAGCCAAGCTTGCGGCAAGAAGGACTATATGCAGAATAATTATACCTAAAGTTGTAACTTATTTTGAAAGGAATATAAATTCATAGAGATGGAAATTACAAAAGCACTGGATAGAGATAAAGAAAAGAAGATTTACAAATTTCAAGACAACCGCCCTTTTAAGCTTGCGGCGGAGGTGGTGGATGTTGCACATCCATTCTTGCATGTATTGTCGAATCAAATTGTGTGAGGGGTTGTGTTAAGTTTATAGAAACCTGAGGCGTTGGAATGGTGGTGCATACAAACAAACATTGATATCTTAGTAGCACATTAAATTGGGTGTCACACCTTTCCACTAGAACTTCGACTATGCTAGTCAACCGTTCAACTAAATTCGTTAGACCTTTAACTTTGCTCTTCAAGACTTCATTCTATTCATCTACCTCAAGAAGTTGTTGCTGGAGCTCCTCCTGCTGTGTTACCAGCTCCACTACTCTCTCACTAAGTTGATTTATTCGTGCTTCAGAGTGTGCATTTGCATTTTGTCTATTTTAAGTTTCAGATCGCTTAACTACTTCTGACTTCGCAAGTGAATTTCCTGAAGTTTTTGCTTTGGCACTGAATTATATCCTCAAATCTACTTTCCATTGGTTTGCATACGTATTGATCTAGGAATTTGAAGATATAATCTTTGTCAGCTATTTCTTGTTTTCCTTCCTTCACTGCTTCTTTACTTGTGGCATTCCGAACTAAGGCTTCTATGTTTTCTTTTTACGGTGAAGGGAGGTGTGGCTTGCCAACTTCCTTAGAAATTGTTTCTTTCTTTTTGTGGAGTGAGTCATCAATCGCCATCTCAAGGAGTTTATTCTTTCTAGAGGATAAGTTTGGGTTGTTTCCACCATCTTCTTGTTCACTGATCACTTCACTATTGATCAAGTTAAGATCAATGAGAAAGTCCTTAGCTTCACCCTAGTGCGAAACTTTTTGAACAGGTGATTTAGTTTGGGCGGCTAAGTCTAATGGGATTAAAGCACGGGAATTGTCAGGCTCTTGGTTTGATGCAGATTGGCGATTTGGATTTGGTAGGAGTCGATTTATGGGTCTACGATGGGGATTTGGGTGATTTGGATTTGGGAGGAGGGGGAGGGGAAGTTTGCGAAGTGGCGAGAAGCACTGGTTACTTAGAATCCTTGACCTTTAAGGTTTTCATTTTTTTGTTCTCAAGGTGTTCTCCCAGCCATGCCTCTTCTTCTTAAGAGGAGTGTTGTCGCTTTCAATTTCTTCCACTTCCTCCTATTTTCTTTCTCCTGCTCTTTCTTTTTCTTTCTTTTTCGCATCCACCTGGCGACTTACTTTTATTCTTTCTTCATCCCTCGTCTTTAACTTTTTAGCTGTTGCCTGATTTTTATGGATGGCTATAATGCCACTCAGGTTGGTCATGAATGCGAAAGTCTTAATGGAGTCAAAATGCAAGATAAATGATCAAAACATGTAACTTTTAGTGCCAAATTGTAATATCAAAAGAATGCACCTTACATAAGTCTTAATGCTTGATTAACTACGATTTTAAGTGCTTTCACGCAAGATGGTGTAAAGATGAAATGAAGCAAGGATCACAAGCATTAACTTAGCGAGAAGAAGACTGGCAATTCACGAGTTGCAAGGCGAGATGCCAACATATATCACTATGCGAGATGATTTAGTAGAAGACGAGTGGTAGTTGGGGCTGATATGATAAGGAATGACTACTTTCTACGTAGACACTTGTAGGCAAGGACAATTGTGAAATGTAGGCAAAGATAGACGTACAACATGAGCATTTAATTTTCAGCCTAAAATATGCCTATAAAAGAAGCTTAACTCCACCTTGAAGAATATCATACAGAGGAGGCCATTCCTTAAGGAGGCTGGTGAAGGACAAAATTTAGAGTCCTTCACCATTTGTAGTAGTGTTCTTCCACCATTCTTTTTCCGGTATATCAACATCTAAGTGAGATCTTAAAGAGAGTTTCGAGAGAGAGAAGTCCCCTTTCCATTTCCCCTAACTTGTAAAAGAGCAAAGGAATGCAAGCCAATGCATTCTGTGACTCGACATAATTCATTTCTTTCCATTTTTACACTTTCTGATGTATTGTATAAGTGTTCTTTATTTTATGGCCGAAAGTCCTACATTTATAATACAATGTATTTTTATGTGCTATTTGTCTTCCATTTTGTTAATTTTCTTATTGTTGATGTTTTTATATAGTTTAAGCTCATGTTATGTACTTGGTAAGGATTCTTTAGTTATAATTACAAGAATTCTGACCTTTAATGCCAGGTAGAAAAAATGAGAAATGGGCAATAATGTCGTTTTTCAAAATGCGGATGATTAATGTCGGTTTTAAACTGACATTAAACCTCTCTCATTAATGTCGTAATGTCAGTTTTAAACTGACATTAATCATCGGCATTTTTAAAAAACGACATTATTGCCCATTTTATTCTTTAGTTTATTAGTTATTATTATTTTGTATTATTTTATTATTATTTTTAATTTTATAAAAAATAAAACAACCTCTCTCTTACTTTACTCTTTCTTCATCCCCTTCATTCACAATTTCATTCATCCCCTTCCCTCACACTACTCTTCCCTCTCAAAATTTCACACTACTCTTCCCTCTCTTCTCCAAACAGTCGTCCACACCACCACAACATCCGTCGAAATCAGCCCATGCCCACTGTGCCCGTCGTGTCCAACCCTCGTCCACCACCGTCGGCAACCTGCATCCACCTTCGTGACCCCAACTCCCACCACCACCGCGCACAACTTGTTCGAGCCCAACGCTCACCACCATCATCGGTCGAAACCTTCATATCCACCTCGTGCCCAGTCGTCGCCACCATCGCATGCCCAGCCGACCACCATCACGTGCAAGCTCGAATCTGGTATATAATTTCTTTTTTTGTTTTGAAATCACTTATCTAAGTTCGAATCTAGTATATAAGGTTGGATCTGGTATATACTTACCTTTGTAAACAGTGGCCAGATCTGTATTCGAAGTGCCGCCCGGTGAACGCCTTGAACTATTCCGAAAGTCGAAAATGTAAGTTTCCTTGTGCTCTTCCCTTTGTTTTCCTATAAAAGAATGGCTGCCGAAGTCAGCAGTCTGATTCGGGTACTCGCTGGGTATGAGGACGATGATAATCGCAAAGCCCTCGGTAATGGCCAAGATTCAACGACTCTCGTTACTCGTGATTTGCTCGGTCAATCTTCCAACCTTACCGACTCTCAAGAATTAGACCTCGATTTGCAAGTTCCCACCGGCTGGGAGAAAAGGCTCAACTTGATGGTTCCTTTCTTTCTTTCTTTTTTTTTTAAATTTTCCTGTTCAATTTTTCCAATTGGTTGCTGGAATTAATTCAATATTTGTTTGAGATATTAGGCTGAAGAAAAAGAAAAGGGAAATGGAAAATTGTTTCACTGTGGGTATGGTTTTGTGAAGAAGAGACTGCAAATTTTTTTTAGTGACATTAATTGCGATGCTTCATTTTTTTTATATATTTATATAAAGTTTTGGTACTCCTGATTAATTATACATTCTCCTCTGGAATCATTAAATTTCTTCTTTTTCGTGTGAATTGAAAACAACCGTATCATTAAAATTTGATTTTTAAAATGAGTAACTAAATTAAATTTTGGTGTGTTTTGTTTATGCAGTCGAGAAAAGTTTAATTTGAGAAATTTGTAGATATTGGTTTGACACAAATATGTTGTAGTGAGAATCATCTAGGAATAGATTAATGCTACTTTTAGTTCAGCAAGTTACTAAACATTTTACTGGGAATGGATTGATATCATTCATTTGCATTATTTTAGTTTGAATATGTACCATTTGTTTATAAGTGCAAAAACTATCAGGAACTTATGATTTATGGTGATCTATATTGCTTTTAGAGGTTTCTAACAACTATCATTAGAAATTGTATACCAGTGTGGGATTCAATGCTAATTTCTATTTAAAATTAATTAGTTTTGTGAACGTTATGTTTAGAGCCACAATCTCCCAAGTTTTATTTACTACGCTTTTAGAGGTTTATATAAACTTATGATTTCTTGTAGTGTTAGAGTACACAAGAATTACTTCTTCAACCATGCAGTGTCAGCAACAGTAAGGAATCGTGGCCTGGGTTATAAAATATATCTATTGCCAGTCAAATAGCTGCTGGGGATTCATCACTTGTGACTGCTAAGTAACATTATTGATTATTAATTGTCTTTATTTTTCACCTCACTGATATGCTTTGACAATATGACACCATTTGTTGGTTCTAAATTATGATTTCTCGGTGTTTCATTCCATTTCTTATGCTTTCTCAACCATTTGCTATTGAAAGAATAAGAAAGAAATCTATATGTATTTATTTCAGGAGGAAGCTTCAAAAAGAGCTTGGAGTTATTCTTCCAAAGGATGCATTTGAAATGATATTTGATTCTCTTCCTGAGGCGTTAGCGAATCGTTCCAAGTAACTATAATATTTTTAGACATCGCATATGATTTGGTTTTTTATATCCTTTCCTCGTGATTAATCTTTTTTGGTTACTATCTGATTTTGGTTTCTGAACATAAACATTATCCATTTCTAAAGTCTATGGTTTGAAACTTCGAAAAACCCCATTGCCCCACTCCAAAATTCCACCTCACTTAAGAAATACAGTGTTGTGGTAGGTACTATCTTAACTGCTTGGCGTCTCTATCGGTACAATCCCCTTGGTAATTATGCTCTCAATTCAAAGGGTAACGAACAAGATGAGTGAGAATCATCTTCTTGAACCTTCAGGAGGGGATTTATCCATGTTTATTTTATTTGGTTTTTTATTATATAAAATACTGATTTTAGCCTTGTTGAAGATTTGTATCAAGTAAATGTGAAGTGTTTGACAGCTGATAACTACATCTTCCTTTCTGGACTTAGAAGCACTGTGGTTTCTTTGAGAAGTTTGAATATAGTATTTGTTATTCTGTAGAATTGTAAGCTGCTAGTTTTCTTATTAAGGCTCTTTCAATTTCCCATTTTAATCATTTCACTTGAAATTGTTGACCCACTTCCATCTTGGAGTAATTTTATTTCAAATTCTTAATTGCATAGTTGCTAGTGTAAGTGCTGATAAGCAAATCAAGATTTGGGACGTATCTACTGGACAATTTAATATAACTATGCAACATCATACAGACAAGGTAAGAATCTTGGTTGTATTGATACATTAATAGCTTTAAAATTGGCTTATAGAATTGTACTAAAGGTTTAAATTGGTTTCTTGAATTGTTCTCTATCCCATAGAAGACAATTGGTTCAAATTAGTTTCAAGTATTCACAATGTAAGATCTTGTCTTCTTTGTTGTTGATGTCTTAATTTATTCCTCTAATAAACTTCTAGTGAATATCTTCTAGTTCTCTTCTTGTTAATCAGTTGCCAAGAGAAATACCAGACGCATTGGGGAATATTACTACTCTAACTTCACGGTAAGTTGTCATAGTATATTCATTCTCTTTTTTCTATTTTCAGGGTATGGTGTTTTGGTTTTTGATTATATGAAGACTGCAACTTTCAATAGAAACGTTACATTACCTGTCGTATTATCACTTGATCTTATCAAAATAAAAATCCATTGTTTAGCTCTCTTTCTACTCATTTAATAGCTCTAGAAGATCGAGTGATGACTTTCTTTTTCATCATTGTTGTGCATATATATCACTTATATGTTTCACAAAATCAAAAACCTTGAAGGAAACTAATTTGGAGTTTACAAGAACCTTGGAATAAATTTCAATTATTCATACGTAGTTATATCTTATAAATGAGAGTTGAAGATTTTCCATTATTTTTGGAGTTTGCTGTAAGAGTTGCAAACAAGCCTTTTACTTGGATATTTGTATAGCAAAGTATCATCGTTCAAACTTGCGCCAACAATTATCTGTTCATGAGCATGAATGTAAGCAAGCTTTGAGACATCTCACATTCACCTTCTGCTAAATTCTATACATAAAAAGTGAAAAGTTTGAGTTTGAGCATTTTCATATTAATTATTAAATGAATATATATAAATTATTAAATAAGATATACCAATTTTCATACTCATGTACGCTATATATACCTGAGCTCTAAACCAATCAGGAAATGCTCATTGATGTCTTCTAAATAACTCAAAAGTGCTTTGAGCTTGACGACGTATCAACCTTAAGTGTTTTCTAAAGTAGATAATTATGAGTTTTTGTGATGACAATAACAAACACCTAAAATAGTCAGTGAAGTATAATGTTGGAAATGCGTACTTGGGATAGTCCGCTATTTCATCTACATTGTTGAGGATGTACCAATGTGCGAGCCGTTTCTCTTTCTATGATAGAGTTCGTAAACTTGATGCCTCTAATGGTCATACTTTCTGCACAAACACTTCAAACTCATCAATTACGTCGTCATCGGGAATGCTATCATCATTTTGTTCATCTCTAGTGAATCAAGTTTCAATCCCACTTAGATATCTCGAGCAAAAAGTCCCTGATTCATTCATCACCTATGCTTATGTAATGACCCCTCAAGATGTGCTTTGTTTCGGAAAAATTATTTTAAAATGCGTAAACTTCTTTCAATGGGATACATTCAACTATAAGAGACTGGACCAACAACTTTGGTTTCATATGGTAGGTGAACGACAAGGTGTATCTTTACGTCAAATAAGGCAGATGGGAATATTCTTTCCAATTTACAAAGAATGATTATGATATTTGATTGCAGTAGGTTCAAATCACTTATTCGTATCATTCTTGCGCACACGTCAAAAAAAAACCACATAATTCAGTAATTGCAGGGAACACATTTTTTGGAAGATATGCTAGAACACCAATAGGGAGAAGTAGATGTAGCAAAACGTCATAGTCATGTGTTTTAAGATCTAATATTTTAGCGTCTCTATCATTCACAAATCATCAAATATTAGAAATGAATCCATCGAGAAACTTAACTGATTTCAGATACTTGTAAAATGCAGCTCGCTCGCTACTAGTCAACGGGTACAGTGCATGTGGCTTCACAAATATGTTACCAACTTCTATTAGGTGTAGATCCTTTCTTATTTTCAAATCTTGTAGGTCCAACAGAGTATTCGTGGTATCTTTTATTTTTTCTTGAATAGTCAACAACGTACCAACCAAGTTGTAATAAACATTGTTTTCAATATGCATTACATCCAGTTTATGACGTAATAGTAGTCCTGACCAGTAAAGAAGTTTAAAAAAGATATTTCTCTTAGTCCAATTGAGAGCTTGCTTTCTTTTCTTATCTTTCAGTGAGGGATGTTTACTCACAACTAGAAAATCCAACAAATCTAGTTGTTCTAAGATATCATGCAGACGAGCCATATGCTTTACCTTTCCATCACGTGGCTTATTTCTAAGACAAATGTAGTTATCTGAAAGATAATATCGATGTCCCATGAAAGATTTTTTCTCTTTTATCCCAAATGACGATTATCTCCCATTCATATGGGACATGCCTGATACTATTTCGTATTCCACCTGGATAATTCATCATACCCTAGAAAGTCATTAATTGTCCACAACAAGGCTGCATACAATTGAAGGAACCGACCGGTAAGAGAATTATAAGTACGCACACCAAAAGTCAATAACTATTTCAATTCCCTCAATCAATGATTGTAGGAAAATATCAATTTCCCTACCAGTTGAACTCTTTCATGTCAGGTATAAGCAATGAAATGAAGAAGTTGGACTCTTTCATGCATTTTCAAGATGACAAACTATGAGGAGCTAACACCACAGGCTACATATTGTACGAGGTACTCATATACTCAAACGAATTAAACCCATCTCAAGCTAATCCCAAATGAACGTTCCGTGAATCTGAAGCAAAATCAGGAAAATCACAATCAAAATGCTTCCATCAGTCGACATCAATTGGATTCTTAACACATCATCTGTTTTGACTCGTTTATTCTTATATCCACTCATGTCAAACGAGCCTTCTTGCGTAGAAACAATCGCTTTAATCTCGGTATTAATGGAAAGTGGCGCATTACCTAATGAAAAACTTTTTTCCCTTTGTTAGCACTAACCTTGAACCGAGAATAATCACAAGCTGAACAATGTTGGAAGTTGCCAAATTCTTTCTAGTACATAACACGGTTATACATAAAAGCATGAATAGTCTAGTATCCTAGGCCTAAGTCATGCAGTTTTTGTTTAGCTTTGTAGAATGAATCGGGGATAGTAGTACCCATTGGAAACGATGCTTTTAACACTTCAAATAACAAGTCGAAGGACTTGTTACTCCAACCTTTCAAATATGTGTGTTGTCTTTTGTTCTACACCAATATTAAACTACATTTCATTCTCCAAACCTTCCTCTGTTTCTTCTTCATGGTCAATCAGAGCTTGTGAATTATTAAGTCTATCGAACATTTCATTTTCTTCATGAAAAGGGTTACTGCTAGGTCCTTCATCAAATCTTTCTATACCTCTATACAAGTTCCCTGGCTCTTTGTGATACACCCAGTTTGTATAGGAGGGGGATATTCCAATTGTTAGTAGATGTCGCTCAACACCCTCTAATGACTCTCAAGTTGAGTTCATACATCTCTTGCATGGACACCTTATTCGTATGTAATCATCGACGTGAAATTTTGCAACCTCTCAAAAGTGGAACACTCCCTCTCTATACCCAACCAAGAATTTATTCCTAAGTTTCATCAAACCCTTACCCATTGTTAAAAACCTAAAACATAAGAAGGTTTGATTAGTCTTATATTCCTCCTCTCAATGCTCAAACTTACTCCATGAATAAGCTACGCCTCATAAGTACCCAATCTCCCAACTTTCACTAAAGCTAAGTTTAAACTAAAGAGGCTACCATAACTGCAGGATAGCCAGAACAAACTAACCACAAATTACTTCAATCTTTGCAAGCTACCTAACACTTCCAACAAACAAAACTACTAACAAATTCATAATTAAGTTTAAACTAAAGACTATCATAACTGTAGGATAGCAAGAACAAATCAATCAAAATGCTTCAATCTTTAGAATCTAACTAAAACTTCCAACAAACAAAACATAATAACAAATAAAAAACTAAAGGTTACAATAGTTGTATGATAACCAAAACAAATCAATCAAAATGCTTCAATCTTTACAATCTAACTAACATTTCCAACAAACAAAACACTTCCAACAAATAAAAAACTAAAGGCTACAATAACTGTAGGATAGCCAGAACAAATCAATCAAAGTGCTTCAACTAACACTTCCAACAAACAATTTTCTCAATCGATTATAGGCCTCCTACTAATCCATTATAGCCCCCCCTCCCCAAAATTTCAACAATTTCAACGATTTCAACAATTTCAAATATTTCAACAATTTCAAAAATTTCAACCTAAACCTCTAACCATTTCAATAAACATTTAAGCATACATTTCAACAATTTCAACCCTGAACCTCTAACAATTTCAATATACACTTAAACGTACATTTCTTTAATTTAAAAAAACAAAAAACAACTTACCAGAATGACGAGTAGCAACAACAAAATAGGACGACAAGCAGCGGGACGATGAGCGGCAGAGGAACCCGACGGCGATGGGGAACTAATAACTAGTAGAAATATAAGTTATTACTGGCTTACTGGCTATGGAGTAAAATGGTGAAGTCTTATAGCACGGAAAAAAGAAGAAACATAAGAAAAAGTAAGCGATTTGATTACTCCGCGAGATGCATGACACAAAAGAACTTTATCCCCATTTTACTATTGTTTAGTGCTCTTATCGCAGGATTTCAGGCAAAAAAGAGAGAAACTTGGCGAAGATATGGCTACACGAGAAGACCCATCAATCTTTATGGCAAAATGAAATACAAATTAGGTGATTAAAGCACTACCATACCTAGTGGTTAGCGGGAAATTCAGAAAAAGGATAGAAAGGACGTCTGCAACACCAAGTGCAGCTTGTCAGTGGTCTTAATGGCACATGGCATCTTGTCAACATCGTGCCTCATATATAAATAGAGCCTCTCATTCCATAATAGGTGTGCGTAATTTGGCCGAAAAAGTAAGTTCCTCTCGTCGTTCATCATTTTCAGTCCTTGAGTTTTACTTGAGAACTTAAAGCAAAAACTAGGAGAGATTTCCACCTTTCATCACCTCCCCTCACCTGTAGGCAAAATTCAGAGCCAAGAAGTATGAGAAATCAAACTCCAAGGCACCCCCTTTCTGTTGTGTTTCCACTTTGTAATTTTTATATTGTAATATTTTGTAAGTAACATAGTAAGGCTAGAAAGCTCAACTTATCGTTTATGAAAGCAATGTATTTCTTCTTTCATTCTCCCATATTTCTTACCTCTTCTAAATCTACTTAGTTGATTGATGGCATGTTAGTGATTGATGTTATTAATGCTTAGAGAGTTACATTGAAAGTAGTAAGCATTTTGTTTAGCTAGTGGTAAGTGTCCTAACTTGTTTATTCGAAAGAAAAGCAAGGAAAGGGATGGTAATCATCAAATAAGTAAGGATCTCACTTAGCTAAATGATTGGTGAAGAGAACATAGCAATATATTCTCGTCACCAAAGCACATCTTTTACATAGCTTGCCGAAAGGTCAATGTATCAGACGAAAGTACTAAAAGGTGTAGGCCTTAAATAAAGATTTGCTAATGTTACTACATTCATGATACATAGATATGCCATAAAATAACTAAGTGTACTTGAATCCTGAAAGGCGAACAAGTATGATATTGTAACGAAAAAGTACTCATTTTAATTCATAGTTAGTTTATGTGTGTGTTGTCTCGAAGTAAGAAAGCATCGATCGGGACAAATAGTTAGCTCAACTTTCCTTCTTTGCCATGTCTATAGTGAGATCATATCACATTGTTCCATGCCGCCTGTTCACCTTGCATCGCCAAGCACCGTAGTGTACGTAACTAGAATTCTTAGTATACTGTTAATATAAGTTTATAGTGTATAGTGTATACCGCATAAGTTAGTACGCGATTAGATAAAGTAGGATCTTGCATTCTCTGTGTTCGACCCTGGGCTTAGTAAGAACCTCTCCTTGCTTATACTTGGGAGATGGAGAGGAAAACTTGTGCAACAGTGTTTAATTATCATGATAGCAACGCATAAATAGGAATGCATATTTTATAGCATAACCCTATTTAGTCACGTAATATTCGTAAACTTAGAGCCACTCATGTTAAATCCATGAACATGCTACTTGAGAGATTACAATGCATGAACTATACACAAAAAGTCATTTTATTCACCACGAATTTCGACCCTTCTTCTCGGCTTCTTCATGGCGATAGATCTCTCTCGGTCTCTCTTTCTTTCTAACTCTCTAACTCTTTCTTTCTCTCTAACTTTAAGATATGTGAACAAAAATCTGGAATTTTATAGACGATCTTCCGACCCACAATAAAAAATCGAGAGATCTCCACTATTCCCAATGCCATAAGTAAAACATCGAGCATTATGCCCCATATTTCTGACGTTTTACATATGGCATTAGGAATGGTGGCCTCCACTCCCGATGTTGTATGCATCGCATTGGGGAAAAGCAAACTAATTATTTAATTGTTTCCTTTTTCCGAACGCGGTCAACGTATAAGTCAGGAGTGACCACCTAATTTTCAAAGTATATATGCACGACGTTGGAGAAAAGAAAATAATTAAATAATAATTTTCTTTTCTCTGATGCCATACACGTTTACGTCGAGAATAGCCACATATTTACTAGCGTATATATGCATTGCTTCTGGAAAAAGGAAAATGTTGTTTAATTGTTTCCTTTTTCTCGACATGTACGTGTACGACGTGGATTGTGTGGCCATGCTTGAGCAATCAAATCAATGTCAAGATAGATTGCATCTACCCACAGACACCTTACAACATCAACAAATGAGCTATATCTCGGCGTTCTGTATTCCGACGCTTTAAAATGTGTCGAAATAACCCTGATTTCTTGTAGTGTTTTACCTAACTGATTTTCGATTTCTGCCTTAAATTTAAAAAACATGTTACCGACTTCATCTTTTGTTTCTATAAGATAAATCTTAGTAAATCTAGTAAAATCATGAACAAAAGATACTTAATAATTTTTTCTACCTCTACTTGTAGTGTTTTTTAAATCAGCTAGATCACAATGAATTAACTCTAACAATTCGGTACTTCTAGTTACAACAGAGTTGGACAATTTTTTAAAATATTTACTTTCTACAAAAACAGGATATTTACTAGTATCATGTGATTCAGATGCCTTAATTAGTCTTAGTTCTTTAAGATTCCTAATTCATACAAAGTTTACATGACATAGTCTACCAGGCCACATATCAAACGATTCAACTATGTAAGCAGAATTAGAAGTACTTGCATTCATTGAAACACATAAGATATATACCCCTTACCAACAAAGTCTCCGTTTTTGGTGCAGATAACATTGTCACCTTCGAGTACAATATTAAGACTAGCTCGATTCAATAAACTTCCAGATACTAGATTCCTACGTAAGGAAGGTACATACAAGACATTACTTAAAGATAAAGTTTTTCCAGAAGTTAATTTTAAAGTAACCTATCACGTCCCACTCCAAATATCACTTTATGCGACCTTGTGGGAATGTGTAGCCTAGACACTCAAAGTGTATCTTCCCGTGAGATAGCATGTTGAATGCCTAGTATGCCCAAGTACTTTAACAACCAATCTTTTAAGCAACTTGAAACTAAGCTAAAAGTAAAATAAATTTAGAGCAAATTTTAAAGAAAACAGAAGTTTAGATTGAAAATTGCAATAACCCAACAAATTTAGGGTAAAAATTGAAAGAAAACTTCTAAAATATTCCCCATATATTTTGAAAAACCTTGCAAGCCGTAGCCCATTTATGAAGTGGAAAGAATGCAAATATGAAGAGGAGTTTTTCAAAATATATGGCGAAATCGGAAAACTTCTAAAATATTCACCATTAGAAAAATGTATATTTCATGTACATTATTTATGTAGGAAAAAAATAATAGTGAAAAATCCAAATTATAATAGTCTAAACCCAAACCATAGTCTATAATAACACAAATTATAATAATTTTTACCTTAAATACAACTTATAATAACATAAACTATAATAGTTTGCCCCTAAACGCAGGCTATAATAGTTTACACCTAAACACAGACTATTATGATACCTCGACTATTATAATCTCCAAATTATTATAAGTCACTCCCCATCTTAAACACTTCCAAAATGTTTACTCTAGGAATGATATTAATTTTCCAAAACACTTTCCAACTTCACCGATTGAAGAAGAGAGGCTCCTGGAGAGGACACAATATTGATTAGCGAGGTGATAAGCACCTTTAACAAAGAAAATGGGTTTGTTATTCCAACCCCAGCTAATCTCATCTCAATTGATTGATGAGTTCCAAGGGGTATCACTTAAAGAAATCGGGAGTTTTTCGACGCAGGAAACTTCGTCGGGAAACATGTCACCGGTAGAAGCTGGTGTTTCCCGATGCCGCTTAGTCCACGTCGGGGGAAGGCCTTTACTCCGACGCATGAACATGAGCGTCAGAATTTTCTTGCCCTTCCTCCGACGTGGTGCTAGATACATCGGGCAATGACCTCCTATTCCAGACGTACGTCATGGCGCATCGGAAGAGGGTAGACAATTAAATGTACCGTTTCGTTCCTCCAACGTGGTGACAGGTGCGTCGGAGGAAGGGCATATCATTAATTGTACGTGAAACCTTTCTCCGATGAGGTGTCAACAACGTCGGGACTAGTTCAGGGATTCCTGACGTGCCACTTATAGCGTTGGAAATAGGGTTTAGGAATTCCAGACGTGTCACTAAGTGCGTTGGGAATCGGGTCTTATTCTCGACTTTTTCGTCATGCGTCAGGAATTCTCTGTCGTTTTAACTCCAATCTTTATAGTGAACTTACATAGAGGTATTGAAAGGTTAGACGAAGGAACTAGTAGTAACCCTTTTGATGAAGGAACTAGTAGTAACCCTTTTGATGAAGAAGATGAAATGTTTGATATGCTTAACGATTTACAAGCTCCGATTGAAAACGAAAGGGAAATAGAAGCTCTGATTGGTGTAGATACAGAAGAAGAAACATCAAACATATTTCATGACTTATTAAATGAAGCTCGTAGTGAGTTATACCCCGGTTGTCCCGAATACTCTTCCCTAAAGTGTTTGGTTAAGATGATGCACATAAAATTGTTAAACGGTTGGAGTAACAAGTCATTTGACATGATGTTAGACTTAATAAAGAGTGTGTTTCCAATGTGTGGTACCAACATTCCTAGTCCATTTTACGAAGCTAAACGAAAATTGCGTGACTTGAGGTTAGGATATGAAACTATTCATGCTTGTAAGTACGACTGTGTCCTGTATTGGAAGGAGTTCAATGATTTACAGTTTTGTCCAACATGCGGTGAGTTTCGGTATAAGGTTAGTCCTGATCATAACAAAGGAAAAAAAATTTCGCATAAGGTATTGTGTCACTTTCCTTTGATACTGAGATTGCAACTCTTATTTATTTCGCAAGAAGGATCTTCTGACATGAGATGGCACCATGACAAACGTGTTCAAACATATGATGTGTTGAGACATCCAGCCGATGCGGATGGATGGAAGCATTTTGATTCTAAATTTCCTGATTTCGCTGCAGATGCACGGAACATTCATCTGTTATTAGCTTCAGATGGTTTTAATTCGTTCTGTCATATGAGTACCTTGTGTAGTATTTGGTCCGTGGTGTTAATTCCTTACAATTTGCCACCCTGAAAATGCATGAAAGAGTCAACTTTTTTCATGACATTGCTCATTCCCTGGCCAAAATCTCTTGGTAGGGAAATTGATGTTTACCTTAGACCCTTGATTGAGGAACTTAACAGTTGTGGACTTTTGGGGTGCGTACTTATGATTCCCTACCAGTAATTTCTTTCAGTTGTACTCAACCTTGTTGTAGATAATAAATGACTTTCCAGCTTATGGTGATTTATCGGGGTGGAGTACAAAAGGGTATCAGGCATGTTCCATATGCATGGGAGATAGATCGTCATTCGGGATAAGAGGAAAAATATATTTCATGGGACATCGATGTCCTCAGTGGGTGACACATCAGATGAGTGTTAGTTACGAACAATTTTTTTAGTCACGATTTGTTTTTAACATAACTTTGTCATTTCTACTCCGACTCTCAGGAGGCATCAACAGTCTCGAAACTTGGAGTTAGAGAGGTACGTTCACAGAAATGGTAGAATTCCAATTACCATAGCTTCAGGAGCGGAGAAGTCAATATCTCCACACGCTGTCCGGTTCAGAACACCATTAGAGTGTGTGTGAGAAATACATTTCCAGTTCGCTGCCTTAAGTGGACTGATGTTAGGAGAAAATACATTGAGGTCGTCAAGGGCGATCTGCAGGTAAATTCAAAAGTGCATTAGTTTTTCTATAGAGACATACACATCATTATATGAAGGAAACTAACGTGTGAATTTTTTTCGTTCGTAGCGTTTTTTCGTGCTTGATTTCAACGATCAAGCACTTACTAGATTTGTTGAGCATCAGATGCTCACATCTTTTAAAGAGATCAAGGGCGACTGTCACCGACATTTCAAATGGTACAGCGACCTAGAACAGGCACGTGCCAACCCACCTAACATATTGGTGGGACGTATTGAAGATAGGCACTTCCTTTGCGATCACTACATGAGCCGTGCATTTTAGGTGAGATTTACGAATTCCAATGATATGTGTTATTTTACTTAATTTTCTTAACGGGCATGTGTACTCTTAACAAACATATTTTCATGCAGGAGCAATCACGGACGAATAAAGCTGCTAGGCAGAAGCAGCCTTACAGTTATAGTAGTGAGTTGAAGTCGTTTCTACAACGACAACATGATCTTGCTGAAGAACAAGGTATACCGGTCTATCGAAATTATTCAGAGAAACCCACGCTCGGAGTGGATAATTCATTTCGCCTGCAGCTGCGGATGCGCATGTTAGTTTGAACTTGATTTTTTCTAAATTATGTACTTAACCCTTCTCTAATTCATAACTTACATAAAATTTTATTTGTTGTAGAGTCAAATGCTGGCACTTCAGTCCCAGTCTACCCAAGAGAGTTCTCAGCCACTCTCTGATGATGGTATTTGTGAGATCTTTTTGGGTAAGTGCCAGGCTACTCAAAAGGTCTTGGTTGGGGACCCAGGCCCAAGTCTTGCAAAAGTTCAGATAGCAGTTCTTCAACCACTTCTTCACATTCTATAGCGGTCGAAGAAGCTAATGCAATCCTCATTGAGCAACAACGACTAGAGATTCAAGAAACTAGACGCATGATTGAAGAGCAGATAAAGTTCTCCGAGATGCAGTCTAGACAAATGGAAGAAATGATGAAGAAGATTGAAGAATTGAGTCGGACACATGGATGATCGTGAGGCGTCCGCGGCTTTCCTGCTTTCTTTCTTTCTTGTTTTATTGCTTTCTTGCTTTCTTTGCTTTCTTTGCTTTCTTACTTTAATTTCATTTTTCGAATTTAAGACTATGTTCTTCTGACATTTATGTCATTGTAATACAATTTCAATTTTGATATTTTGGTTGTTCGGTTTTAATTTAAATTAAATCGAATAGAAACTACAATGGAAACAAAAAAAACTAAAAAAAACTAAATAATAATAATAATAATAATAATATTTAAAAAAATTAAATGATATTCCCGACACAGCACATGCGTTGGGACAAAGGTCTATTTCCGACGCATATGCACTACGTCGGAGGATCGTTTATCGACGCACTGTCTCCCGTCGCAAGGAAAACGTCAGTGGATCCCAATAGGTAAGCCGACGAATTAAATACGTCGCTGGAAACAACGTCGGAAAATATGAACCGTCGACACACGTTTGTGGTGCGTCGGAGATAGGTCTCCCGACACAGTTGTACTGACGTACCTCCCGACGTTGCAAACTACGTTGGGAGACCCTTCCCCGACGTTCAGGGCACTATTTCCCGACGCTGTGGCACGTCGGAAAGCTTGTAGTGTATTTATAATATCCTTAGCATCACCCTCCAGCCTTCCTCCTCGACTAATAAGTCTTCAACCCTTCTATTTTTGAGCTCCTCAGCTAACCCAAACACTCAAAATTGAAGTTTAACCTAAATTCAATTTTATTTAAAAGTTCTAAACTAGATTTTTTAGATTTTTTTTTTCTTTTTTTCTTTTTTTGCAAAGTTCAATGGAAAGTCTTATAAGAAAAGTAAATAAAATCAACTGAAAATTTTTAATTAAACCCCATTCAAAATTTCATTTAGAAAAATTTCAAATTGGTATTCAATTGGATTGAAACGAAGATTTTGGTGAATGAATAAATTAAGGACATAAACAAAAATTAATAAACGAAGAATAAATACCTTTTATAAGGAGTTAAGCTATTTGTATATCGTTGTATTTATTGTGTCTTTTACATATAAGTACAACATTATAATTATTTAATATTATATTAATGAAATTATCTTTCTAAGAAATTATCCTAAGAGGTTGGTGTGTTATTTCACCCATGTGGATAACAAATCTCTGTTTTCCATTTACTTTCAACTGTGTGCTTATTTTTACTGTTCTTATTAATGCTCTAACATCGTATTACATGAGATTTGAAAGAAAATGTTGTAATCTTCCTTCCAAATATATACAAAGATTATTTGATAGTTGTACCTAAACTGTTACTGAATCTCAACAAAAGAATTAATAAAACAAAGTTAACTAATTTGATATGCATAATATTATTTGGAAATTATTCTGTTGTTGCCTTTACTTTTTGGTTATTTTTTTCTCAATTTAGGCTTGTTTCTCCCATTTTTGAACTTGCTAAATGTTAAAATAAATAATATAATTTAAATCAATTTGGTGATCATTTTGTTTTAAATTTTTTGTTTTTGTAAATTAAGGCTATATACTTCTCTTCTACCACAAATTTCTTGATTTGATGTCACGTTTTCAAAAACTAAGTCAAAATTTACAAACCAAAAGAAAAATAGTTTTGAACCTTTTGTTTTTGCTTTTTGAATTTAGTTAAGAATACACATCAGTATAAACCAAGGTAAGAAATGATGAGAAAATAGGTACAGTTTAAAAACTGAAATAAAAAAATAAATTGGTTACTAAATGGAACTTATTATTATTATTAGTTTTTGAAAGCTTATTACAAAGTAAATAACGAAGGAAAGAAATAAGGTGAAACATTTAATTAGTGATTACTTTGTTGCAAAAGTTGGAATATTTGTTGAAGAAAATTCATCTCCTTTTGCGGATGGTTACCACTAACTTTCAAGATTAGTTTGGACATTTTTCAAAATCCCAAATCGGTTATGTACAGAGGACCATTATTCCTAATAAGTGGTATCAAAGTAATACACATGATCCAAAGGTCATGTTACACTAGGTAGAACCATCAAGCGTCGAATAGATCAATCAAGGGCCTTGAAAGAACTAGACATGGTTGGAAATACGTGATTGACCTTTATGAAACTAAAGAACTGGCGATATGTACTATCAGAAGAATAGGAGTTGGCTTAGACAATAAGTAGATGAAGATATGGTTTTGATTCCTAGATGAGGCTTATTAATCTATGGTTTGGAGAGGATCGTTGAAAATGCAACCAAAGTTCTAAGAAATATATTCGAGGGTCATTTTCTTTGTTTGGTTGACTATTTAGATTCAATGAATTTAGCCAACATATATATATTTAATAGATTATAGATTGAGTTTTTTAAAAAAACATACCAAACTGGCAAAATATTTACACTATATAGAACAATTTTGAAAACAAAAAGTTCACAGACCCACGATGGAAAATACCAAAATGCCCCAGTCAACATGTGATTAATTGACTACTCGCATGTTCTTCTAAACGATAATGATACGCGATCATCTAGAAAATGAAACACGATCGCATAACAAATCTAGACAATCTTTGTTGTTTAGATTTGGTACACGATCATGGATCTTGGTTGTTTAGCTAGGTTTGGTACACGATCATGGATCTTGGTTGTTTAGCTAGGTTTGGTACACGATCGTGTACTTAAATCTAAACAACCATGTACCACACTACAAGAAACAAGGGAATGGTCAACACAAAAACACGTCGGCGAAGGACGAAGAAGACATCAACAAAGGTATTGCCGACACACTTTGAGACGTCGCCAACAACGTCGAAAAAATTGTCGGAAAAAAATTTACCGACGTTGGACAAGGGTCACGTCGACTAAACCTCAACGCAGACGTAGGACTTACCGATGCGAGAACGACGTCACTAAAAAGCTAACAACGACGTGAGTGAGGCACGTTGGCTTAGCTAATATTGTAGTTGCGTTGGCAAAAATATTTCCTTGATGCATGGCCAAGACGTCGGGGAATGTGCCCTATGACGACAAAGAGTATGCATCGGCAAAACCTTAATTTTTATTTTTTTCAAATTATTTATTTTATTATTTTGTTGTTCTTATTGTTGAATATTGTTCTCGGTTCTCCGTTTGGCAAGAAACATAATGTCCACTAAGTTATAAAATTTAAGAAATTGCATTATAATAAATCAAATACAATATATACATGTTCAAAACGTACAAATAATATGTTCAAAATGTTTAAAAACAATTACAGTAAAGTAAGAAAAAAACCTACACCTATCTTATAGATATCCAGTAGTCTCGAACGCCACATAAAAAATGCAAAACCTACAAATGAAATAAACATATAGTTAGAATATCCCAGATGCAGAATCAATCAAATTAAATGTTGAAAAGTATGTACACCAAGTGTTCATGAGCCTCTATGTTTCCGACTCATATCATCGATCATCTTCCTCATATGTTTCATTTGTCGTGCATAGTTTTCTTCCATTCTTCAAACTATTTCGTCCATTTGTCTATCACGATCTCCTATTTGTCGATCAAGGTTTGTCACTAGTCGGTCCCACTTCTCCTCTCTTAGTCTTTGTTCTTCAATCATGCGGTTAGTGTTTTCAAGGTTGTCCCTAAGTTGGCTAACCTTCACAATGTGTACGCGGTGGTCGTAAAAGGAGGAAGAAGTTAAGGAAGCACAACTCTGCATGGACTTAGGTTTGGTGCTCCAACCAAGACCTTTTGAGTAGCTCAGTGTCTACCCAAAACAGTCTCGCATATCACATCCTCAGAGAGTGGTTGAGAACCCTCTGGGACTAGCTGGGACTGAAGTTGTAACATTTGATTATGCACAATAATACAAGCTGATTTTAAGAGAGATCATCAAAATTTAAATAGAAAGCAATAACAAGTTAGGGTGAACTTATATGTGTGTCCTCTGCTGCCGGTGAAACGAACTCGCCATTACTACTGGCGTGTGTCTCTCTAAACAACATGACATGATCCATTGGATGACTGCTTTCTACAGTGAGCTCGACTTGTTGCTAAAGAAACGACTTGGAACCCCTCTTATGATTGTAAGGTTGCTTCGCTCTAGCAACCTTACAAGCACTTGATTGCTCCTACAATCAAACAAAGTGTAATTAAAATGTTATATCCAAACAAAAATTAAACGAATTACTATTAATTGATTTTAAGGTAGACGATATTAATCACCTGGAATTGTCTAGTCATGTAATGGTCACAAAAAAAGTGTCAATCTGGCACCCGATTGACCAATCTGGGCAGTGGGTTTGCACGTGTTTCTTCGGGGACACTAAACTTCTTAAAGTGCTAGTGGTTCTCTTTCCTACACTCCTTCCACACGTTGAGCATTTGATGCTCAACAAACTGATTAAGTGATGGATCCAAAAAAACTAGAACAAAAAATTGCTCCAAAATAAATAGATTTGAGATCAGTCTTCTACATACGTATATTCAACATATATATATGTTAAAAAATTTACAAACTTACCCATAGGCAGCCCTTGACGACCTCGATGCACTCTCGGGGTACATCTGTCCATTTTAGTGCCTAAATTGGAAACATCGCTCGCGTCAACACACCGATCGTGCCGTTAAAACGAGGGGCATGTGCGAAGACAGGTCTATCCCCTCCCGGAGTGATTGAACTGGGACTCTCCCATACTGTTGAACGTATCTCTCCAAATCAATGTTCCTGGAGTGATGTCGCTTCCTCAGAATGGGAGTTAGAGAGGGTTGAGACGGCTCTACAAAAGAAAAAACAACCAATTAGATTGGACAGTAATGATGAATACTAGGATCTAAGTGTAACAAGACAAACCTGGAGTTTTGCCCACCGAGGATGAACTTCCCACGTTATCTAATGCATCCAAATTGAAAAAATATTTGTATCATGATTACCGACCGAAAAGTTAGACAAAATTCCTACAAACATGAAAACCAACAAACATTAAACAAAATGTGAGTACAACATAAACTAAATGTATAAAAAAATGACTAATGTGCATACGTTAAGAAGACATTCACTACCTTTACCGACTACCTTAAACAAAATGTGAGTACCGCACCACCTCCACTACCTTCACTACCTTCACCGACTACCATGACTTCACTGCTCTGTGTTATGTGTCAGAAATCACGCTCCAACATGTGAAATCGTACGCCACCGACAATGCATCCACTATAAGAGCAAATCTCAAGTGAAGGTCCCATTGCGAGTGAGAAGAAATCTTGAGAAATATTATTTGAACTCTCACGCCTTTCTACTATAACTTGAGACATGAAAAAGTTTGACTCTTTCATGCATTTCCATGGCGGCAAATTGTTAGGAATTAACACCACAGACCACATTCTGTACGAGGTACTCATATGACCGAACGAATTAAATCCATCTGAAGCTAATCCCAAACAAACGTTAAGTGGCTCTAAAGAAAAATCAGGAAATTCAAAATCAAAGTGCTTTCATCCCTCTGCATCAGCTGGATGTCTCAGCACATCCTCTGTTTTCATGCATTTATCCTTATGCCATCTC
Source organism: Cucumis hystrix (assembly GCA_025688845.1). Taxonomy (NCBI): domain Eukaryota; kingdom Viridiplantae; phylum Streptophyta; class Magnoliopsida; order Cucurbitales; family Cucurbitaceae; genus Cucumis; species Cucumis hystrix. The sequence goes on along the minus strand of CM046888.1, from coordinate 14,149,894 downwards.
ATGTTCGCCCAGCTTTCTTGCAATACAAACAAGTGTTGTAATCTTGGCAACCACGATATGTAGCAGAATACTTTATACGAAATTTTTTTCCTTAATGATCTGTCGTTGGAACTAACCATGGACTGAGACACACCACAAGTCGGACACTTTTGCAAATCTCTAAACTCCTTCCAGAACAATACAGTCATTCTTACAGGCATGAATAGTCTTGTATCCAAGTTCCAACTCAAGCAACTTACGTTTGGCTTGGTAGAATGAACCTGGGATATTGGTACCACACATTGGAAATGCACATTTTATTATCTGTAAAATCATGTCGAAACACTTGTTGCTCATACAATTTAGAACCTTCACATGCATCATCGTGACCAAAAAGTTTAAGGATGAAAATTCTGAACAGTTGGAGTATAGCTCACGACTTGCTTGGTTTAATAACTTCTTAAATACCACGTTTGTTTTATCTTCTTCTAAATCTACCCCAGTGATAAACGATATTTCATTCTCCAAACTTTCCCTCATCCTTTCTACGTGTTCAATACTAGCTTGTAAATTATACAGCATACCCAACATTTCATTTTCTTCAGAAAATAGATTACTACTAGTTCCTTCATCAAAAGGATTATTACTACTATTCGTTCCTTTATCAAGTCTTTACATACCTCTGTACAAGTTCATGGGTTCTCCATGATACACCCAGTCTACGTATAAAGAGGCTATTCCAGTAGTTAATAGATGTCGCTCCACACCCTCTAATGAGTCTCAATTTGAATTCATACATCTCTTGCATGGATACCTTATTTGTCAGTAATTATTGATGTGATATTTTGCAACCTCTAAAAATTGGAAAACTCATTCTTTGTACTCAATCGAAAACATATTTCTAAGTTTCATCCAACTCTTGTCCGTCTCGTTAAAAGCCCTAAAACATAAATACGTTTGATTAGTTTTATATCTTTCCTTTCAACTTACTCCAACTTAACTATAACTTAACTCTAACTTACTCCATGAATAAGCTATATTGTCGAATCTCTAATATAGCACTAAAATTAAATTCAAATCTAAACTTAAGTTTAAACATAACTAACATTTTCAACATTCCTAACAGTTCATACATAATTAAAAGCTACTTAAGAATCTCAAACCTAGTAATTAATAGATTAGAAACTATTTTTTTACATAAATAAATAGGCTACCATAACGGTAGAATAGCCACAAAATTCAAATTCATATTCAACTTTAAATTCAAATTCGTATTATAATTGATATTAAACATAAATTCATATTTAAACTCAAATTTAAATTAACTATCAAATTCAATATCTAATTCGTATTCAAAACTTTAAAGAACATACATTACACATAGATTTATAATATCAACATACAATCTCAAATTTACACATCCAATCTCAAACTTACATATAAAAACTCATACATTTTCATATAATTAAAAACATACATAATATATTACACATGCATACATCTCTTGCATGGATTACACATACAAAATTACGTAATACATTACCAAACATACATTGAATTTCAAACTACACATGCATACATTTCAAATTATATATAATATATTACACATACATACATTTCAAACTATACAAGTTTCAAACAAAAAAAAAAAAAAGACAAAATCTTATACCAAGCAAATCAATGATGGAGGACGGGGAGGAGCACAGAGCGGTGGGCGGCGGATGATTGGGATGGAAGGCGAACAATTGATGATTCTTCTTCTTCCCTCTCTTTCTCTTTTTTTTTTTCCTTTCTCTTTCGATTTCGCGTACTCTATGTTCTGTAATCACAAAACAAATAGGGAGAGAAAAGGTCGACGCAACACGAAAACGTCAATCTTTACAGACTTTTTTCGACGTCTCACTAATGACGTTGGAAAAAGTCCAACCGTAATAATTAATTCCTAGTCCTTTTCCAACGTGGTCAATGCTACGTCGAAAAAGGTTTAAATTATATATTATTATTAAAACCTTTGTCGACATGCTGTGTATTGATGTCGGCAAAGGTTTAAATTCAATATTATAATTTAAACCTTTGTCGACGTGGTGTGTAAGAACGTCGGAGAAAGTCTAAACCTAAAATTTAATTCCTAACTTTTCCCAACGTTCTTTGTGTTTGCATCGGGGAAAGTATAATAAAAAATTCAATTACTATCTATCCCCAACGTGGTTTTCGGTTGTGTCGGCCTTTTCTCCTTATCTCGACATGTGTTTCTCAACATCGGCGTTTTCTCTCTTTTCTGACATTGTATTTTCTGACGTCTGTGACGACGTCGGGAAAAACCCATTTTCCTGTAGTGTATATTTGGTACACGATTGTTTAGATTTCATTACACGATCGTGTACCCAAATCTTAACGAACGTCTACCAATATCCCAATGATTTTTTCAAGTTCTTTTATCTTTGGTACACGATCTTGTATCAATATCGTTTAAATTTGGTACACGGTTGTGTAGCCAAATCTAAACGATCGTGTACCAATATCCTAACGATTTTTGTTTAAGATTGTGTACCAAGATCTTTTATATTTGGTACACGATCTTTTATATTTGGTACACAATCTTGAACCAAATAACACTTTGAAAGAAAAAAATAATACAAGATTTATGATTGATTGAAAACAAATATCATGATTTCATAAAAATAGAAAATAAAAATTGCAGAAGAAGAGAAAAAAGAAGATGAAAATTAAAGGAAGAGCAAACCTAGAATATTTGAAAAAAATGACCGACACTCAGGCCATAAATATTTTGAAGTTTTGTTATATTTATGAAACTTAACCTTATAGATTTCAGTTTTTGAAAATTTCTTTTGTATTTATGATTCAAATAGTAAAAATCCTTGAGTTTATTTTTTGAGGTCTTCTGAAAAATATAACAAAGTGATAAAAGTATTTACACTCTATAGAACAATTTCTCCCAAAACGGAGAAAGTTTATAGGCCCACAATGGAAAATACAAAAAATGTCTCGTGATTAATTGGAACCCAAAGCGGGTAATATATTTGGTAAACGATCATTTAAATTTGTCGATTCTTTTCTATATGATTGTTTAAATTTGATCGTCTCAAATCTAAATGGTTTTTTTTTTCAATGTTCTTTGGTACACGATCGTTTAGATTTGGCTATTCTTTGGTACACGATCATTTAAATTTAAACGTTTAAATTTGGGTAACCAAATCTAAACGATTTTTTTCAAGAATTTTAGTGCACAATCGTTTAGATTTGGTTCACGATTGTTTAGATTTGATCTTTTAAATTTGGGTAGCCAAATGTAAACGATTTTTTTCAAAAAAAATTTGTCCAAGACGATCGTTTATATTTAGTACACGATTATTTAGATTTGACCGCTTAAGTTTGGATAGCCAAATTCTCAACAATTCTTTTCAAGATTTTTTGATACATGATAGTTTAAATTTGGCTATCCAAATCTAAATGATTTCTTTAAGATTTTTTGCTACACGATTGTTTAGATTTGTCTATCCAATATCCCAACGAATTTTTTTTCACGATCTTTTATATTTGACACACGATCTTCAACAACCAAATAATAGTTTGAAAAAAAGTTTTAAAAAAATAGAAATTTTATATTTGGTACACAATCTTGAACCAAATAACAGTTTGAAAAAAAAATTACTAAATAGAAATATTTACAGCTATTTACACACTATTATGGTGTCTACCACACACAAGATCCAATAATGTTAGGTTAGAGAATTGATAGGTGGGACTTGCTATGACTTTCCTCCTAGAGTCAACTTCTCTAATCTTTCGGTATTTTATACTAATGTTTTTGTATGGATCGATGATCTATAGATTCTCTTTGTCTAGGTTTTTTTTCTTACTCTCGAGTTTCATTTCTCTCTTATCGAGCCTAAGCACACATGAGAGTCAAACCCCTCCAAAGTTCATTTGATGGGCTCGTCACATTCTAATTTGATCATTGCTTGAGTCAACTTTACTATTGTGTACCATCGCATTACGACTCATCATTACTTTCTTGAGTTCAATTGCCATAGTGTTATGTCGAGTGTACCCTTTGATTCAAAACCACCTCTAACATATATTATCATACACGGTTCAAACAGTTATCTAAATTACAATTCAATTTTTTGAATCATACACATATATTTGAAAAACCCTAAAAAAATTATGATGCCTCGAACTTGTTTCATTATATATATTTTTAACCTCTGATGCTTTGAACCTGATTCATGGCTTTATACGTTAATTATTTTTGTAATATGTATTTTATTCCAATGACATCATTTGCCATTATTATTTTCTCTTCTTTTCTTAAATCTTGCATATATGTTTGTGAGGAAAACCATGAAACAAACTATTATTTTCTCTTCTTTTTCTAACTCTTGTCATTAAATTCCTTGCCATCTCATTTTCAATTTTATAGATTATAACCAGTATAAAATCATAATTACCCCTAAAAAGAATCATAAATGTTTTCCTCTTCAACCCCTCTCAAAATTAATCATATCAACATATAAGAGGAAAGAATAGCATGAAAAGAAAAAGGAGTAGTTTATCACATAACACCATAAATATTTTAGGAAATAATACATAGGTATATTTTAAAGGAAAATTGTACCATATAGCACAAATTAAAAAATAAATATAATTTATGACACAGAAAAACAATATTGGCCAAACTAACAATTTTTTACCAGTCATATGGAAATTTTTTTTAAATGTCAATTTTAACCCTTCAGTTTTCTTTCTCTTATGCTTTCAGTGATGACTTCTATCTTTGATATTATACTATGAGTGATGACTTCTATCAATGACATCATGTCTTATCTGTTAATATGTTTTACATGAATTTATCACTGATAACTTGAATTTTGAATTTCTTAAATGATTAAATGTTGATAGCATAACCTAATTAAAATCAATAATTTATTTCAACAAAAATTTACAACTATATCAATTTCAATTAACTATCAATGATAGAAGCTATCATATGAATAATATATGTTATTAATTAGTGATTCAAAGCTATTGTCGATAATATACTAATCTGATCTCTTTTCTTTGTCCATTTATGCTAAAAACAAACAACCACAATATCATTACTTTAGAATAGCATTACATTAATATAATAGCCTATTAGGGAATTGCTTATAGATGCTATCAATGATATCCTTCTGTTGCTATATCACTGATAGATAGGATATCACTAATAGATGCTATAAGTGATAGCAATAGAAGAATATCATTGATAGTAGCTATAAAAAATATCAATTGATAGCCTAATTGAACCTTATGAATTCAAAATTGATATGTTTACCAAGTTGATATCACTTATAAAATAATATCCTTCGTCTAATGATATCGCTTATCGTTGCTACTAGTGATCATATCCTTCTAATGCAACCATTGACATATAATATTAGTGATATTATTTTACGTTGATAGCAATATAGAAAAATTACTTATAATAGCTATTAGGAATATCAATTGATAGTAACATCGCTTATAGAAGATATTAGTGATAAGAACTAACATTTCTTAAAATGAAAGCTATCACATACCATATCATTGATAGCAGTTATCAACGATAGTAGCTAACTATAGCAACCGATACCATATTTCTCAAATTGAAAGTTATTCTACCTTTCAGTGGCTATCGTTGATAAAAGCTATCGCTAATAGTTGTTGTCAATTATATCAATTGCTAACATGCATATTTTTCAAATTAAAAATTATCACTGATAGTAACTATCGGTGATAACAACTGATAACAACTAGTAGTGATATTTACAAATTTTAACTGTATGTGATAACTTTCAACGTGAAAAAATCGAGAAGAAGTGTGTGAAATAATTATTTCTCAAATTAAAAGCTATCAGTGATAACATATATGACTGTTAGCAATTGTTAGTGATAGACGTTATTACTGCTAGTTTTTAAATTGAGAAATTCGATTAAAAAAAACTGCCAAAAATGAGAGTTGGACGTGAATATTTTAGTCTTTTACAATTTTTTGTGCTATATATATACAATTATTTTATCATTGTGCTATATATGCTATTATTTTATACTTTTTTGCTATGTATGCAATAACCCTATAAAGTATAATCTACACTCATTTTATTGTTCGACTACACTCCAATATATGACAAGTTTTTTAAAAAGAAATTAGATAGTTTTTATTTTCTTATTTGATGAAAAAAAATGGTAAAAATAGATGCAACTGCACTAAATTATATTGTTATATTTCATTCACTAAAAGGAAAGTAGGTAAATAAGAGATTTTTTTTAACAGGTAACAATGAGTTGGCGATTATAAATTGACGCCTTCATTCATTCATACAAACCCACCCATCTCTCTCTCTCTCCCCTATATTTTTCTCTCAGAAAAACTTTCCTCTTCATCTCTGCCCATGGCGATGATGATTATTCTAACAACACTTTTGGTGATTTTTATTTCATCACTTGCAAAGATTGCATATGATACAATTTCATGCTACTTGTTGACCCCAAGAAGAATCAGGAAGAAGATGGAGAAACAAGGTGTTCGTGGCCCCGTCCCTCGGCCGCTTGTCGGAAACATCCTTGACGTAGCAGCACTTTTAGAAAAATCCACCGCCAAGGACATGAGCTCCATCGATCACAACATCGTCGACCGCCTATTGCCTCATTACACCACCTGGACAAAGCAATACGGTACGCCATGCATATACCATCAATAAAAAAAATATTAAAAATAAAAATGGTTAGAGATTCGAATTTGTCAAGAGAACCAAATTATATTGGTAAACATTAAAAAACAAGCATAGTTTCTTTTAAGATGTGACTTTTTGAAGATGCGTGATTGAATAAGATATATTATAACCTATCAAGTTAATCTTTTGAGTTAGGAATTTTATGGTATAGGAAAGAGGTTTATATATTGGAACGGGATGGAGCCGAGGCTATGTTTGGCGGAGACGGAATTGATAAAAGTAGTATTGAGTAAAAACAGCAATGTGTGTGGGAGATCATGGCTGCAAAGACAGGGAACCAAACATTTCATTGGGAAAGGATTGTTGATGGCAAATGGAGAAGATTGGTATCATCAACGACACATCGCTGCCCCTTCATTTATGGGAGATAAACTCAAGGTAACTCACTCTATAACTGAATATAACAATAATATTTAAACATATATATGTGTGTATATATATATATATATGTGAAGAAATGAAAAATAATTTGTCGGACAACAGACTGTGATGCAAAAACACCCAAATATTTAATTGATCTTTATGCTTTCAAATTTATCTTCCCTTTATCTCCTTTATCTGGTTTGGTAAGTTTATGTTTTCCATTTTTTCTACTTTTTCATCATTATTAGAAATAAAGGCAAATATGGAAAGAGGTTTAATTTGATCATTATTATTATATTGATATATTTTGAATTGAAAAAAAAATGTAGACGTTTGTGTTTTTGATAAATGTTTGATGTTTTCTATTTATATTTAAATCTAGTATTTTAATACAAGTGAGGACCGCACCCTTAATTTGAAGGATTACAAAATCCATATCAATAACTCATTTTAAAATTAAATTTGAGGTTAAAAAAATTTCATACCGCTATCTTTATATTATACTACCGTTAATTCATCATCTATAAAAAACGTAGCTCGATATTGATAGAGTAATTTAGAGAAAATGAAAGTAAAATCTAGAAATAGATGGAAGAAGAAGAGAAATGACGGTTAAATATAACGGAGAAAATTGACATTAAAATTGCTCGGTTATACTTTTTGTTGGTTAAAAAGAGAAGATAGGACCCACTATGTAATATATGTCTAAAAGGATATAAATTAATTTATGGGACAGGGAATAAATTTGATTTTATCATATGTTTATTAATTTGTCTTTATATAATTGGAAATGTTATATGATTATAAGTTGTAATGACATGAAAAGAGCTATGCGGGGTTGATGGTGGAATGCACTAACAAATTGATCCAATCACTTGAGACCGAGTTTGACTCGGGCCGGACCGAGTTTGAGATCGCCGATTATATGAAACAACTCACCGCCGACATCATTTCTCGGACGGAGTTCGATGCGAATTCCGACAAAGGCAACCAAATCTTTCATTTGCTTACTCTTCTTCAGCACCTCTGCGCCCAAGCAAGCCGTCACCTCTGCCTTCCCGGTAGCCGGTAAGCCTTCTTTATGTCAACTTCCAATCCTATACCCATTTTTAGTCTAAAATTTTCGTTTCTTTCTTCTCTCTGTTTTTAAATCTAATAATTTTAAAAATATTTATTAATTAAAATATCACTTTAGTCCCTATAATTTTAGAATATATTCAATTTTTTTATAATTTCAATCCTCCAATTTTAATTTCTATACTTTAAATAAATTTTAAATGTATTCATTGGTTTTTTTATTTATATAATTTAAACTTTTAGTCAAATTACATATATTAAAAAGAAATTTAAACATTACTTTTTACTTTATATAACTTTTGGTAATCGTAGACAACTAAAGTGGATAACTTGGACTCTTGTTCACACCCTCACATTATTGAATTTAAAATGTTTAAATTGATTTTGTTTAATAATGATTTATAGAAGTTTCAGTAATATAAATCTTTTAGTCGCTAACACATCTGTCTATTTAACTATGTTTTATTTTGCAAATTATAGCATAATTATAAAAAAATTGTCAAAAATAGCAAATTTAAAAAAATATTTATAACATATAGCAAAATTTTCAAATTCTATCAATAATAGATATTGATAGACATTAATATGCTTCTATCAGCGGCATTGAAAGACAATCATAGAAGTCTATCAGTTTCTATAATTAATCAAATTCAAAATTTTGCTATAGCTTATAAATATTTTGCTATTTTAAGAAATGCCTCTAACTATGATGTGTAGCAATTTTAGAAATAATAATTAAGTATATAGCAATATTTTAAAAATATTACAAATATAGCAAAGTCTATCAGTGTTAGACTTCTATCGCTGATAGACTCTTATGGTTTATTAGTGATAAACCAATATTTGCAACATAGTCTATCAATAATAGATGATTGATAGACTTTGATAGATTTTACTATATTTACAATTTTTTTAAAAAATTATTGCTATATACTTAATTATTTTAAATCTACTCCAAATTGTATTCATAAAAACAAACTTTCATTAATATCTCTACTTTATATAACATACAAATAAACAAAATTAATTTATAGAAAATGATTGTAAAAGTAAAACTATAAAAAATATTTACAAAATATTGGAAAATTTTAAATTTTATTATACACTGAGATTAAACTTTGTTATTATAATTAATGGTAAATTTGAATTTTTAAAATATTTTGTAGATATTTAATTTTTTCTATGTTTGAAAATGACCTCTGGTTCATCTTTCGATATATTTTTAAAAAGAAAATGTCTGCTATTCTCCATCAATATAATATTACTTTGGAGGTGGGGAATGGAGTTTTAATGTTTATTTTGATCAGGTTTTTTCCAAGTAAATACAATAGGGAAATAAAGTCACTAAAAATGGAGGTAGAGAGGTTATTAATGGAGATCATTCAAAGCAGAAAAGATGGTGTGGAGATTGGTAGAAGTACTTGCTATGGAAGTGATTTATTGGGAATGCTATTGAATGAAATGCAAAGGAGAAGAGATGATGGGGATAATGGTTTCAGCTTGAACTTGCAACTCATAATGGATGAATGCAAAACATTCTTCTTTGCCGGACATGAAACCACTGCCCTTTTGCTCACTTGGACAATCATGTTGCTTGCCACTAACCCTAATTGGCAACAAAAAGTTCGTCATGAAGTCAATCAAGTTTGCCATAATGGTGCTACTCCCTCTGTTGAACATCTCTCTAAGTTCACTTTGGTAAGCAAACTGTTGCCCTGTGTCCAATCTTGCATTTCAGCTTTGGGCTTTAGTGGTAATTTAATCACTAGTTAGAATTATAATATATTCACAGGAATAATCACGTTACAACAAGTTAAATTTTTAAAGGGTGTTTGAAACACCATGTTGATTATTATAGTATTTAGATAATAATAATTCGTAGGTTATAATAATTTGCATCCAAATGTTTTTCTACTATGACTTATAGACAATTATATAATTCACGACTATAATAATTAACTTGATAGTCTGTGTTTGAAGTGTATACTATTTAAGTTTGGTTAGAGTGTAGTAAACGTTGCAAAAGAGAGAAAGAGAGGGTAAGGAAGAGATAGTAAAATACTATAAATATAATATTACAGTTGGAAATTAATTCCAACTATTCTAATTTCTTTTGAACAATATACATATGGTCAATGGATTAGTATGGTGCACCAAGATACAATGGTTGAAAACACCAACTATTATAATTGGAACTTCAAATATAGAATGAGCTATAATATAACTATCACTTACCCACTTAGAAGTTAAATTCTCAAACAAATTAAATGGTTAGATATATGATCATATATTTTGTTAAATTCTCAAAAAGTAATTTTTTCTTAACTTAGCTATCTCATGATAATTAGTTTTGAGATAAAACATGCTTAACTAACATGCATGAAGTTTAAACGGGTATTCGGTAATTAATGCGTATTTTTCAGTTAAACATGGTGATAAACGAATCACTAAGGCTATACCCACCAGCAACAGTGTTACCAAGAATGGCGTTCGAGGACATAAAGGTAGGAGATTTAGAGATCCCAAAAGGCTTATCAATATGGATTCCAGTGCTAGCAATTCATCACAGTGAAGAGTTGTGGGGAAAAGATGTAAACGAGTTCAAACCAGAAAGATTTGCATCAAAGCCATTTAGTGGTGGACGTTTCATTCCATTTGCAACTGGACCAAGAAACTGCATCGGCCAAGGCTTTGCATTGATGGAAGCTAAGATCATCTTGGCTATGCTTCTCTCTAAGTTTAGCTTCAGTATTTCAGATTCTTATCGCCATGCTCCTGTTAGTGTTCTCACCATACAGCCTAAGTATGGAGTTCAAGTTTATTTGACTCCAATCAATTCTTATCAACCTTAAACCCCTTTTTATTATCTTCTTCTCTTCGTTAATTAAATACAAAATATTGTCTTTTAGACATATATAAAATGGTACGAAATTGGTGAAATTCCAACTTCCTTATCCTATATCTCCATATTTTCATTAATATATTTTAATCTTATTATAGTATATATCATGCAGTATCTAAGAAACAAATTGGTATTTTCATTATGTTATTGCAAATCAACATAAAGCAGTAAGATATCGATAATCTTACCCGAATACTAATACTAATAATTTTAAATTTGTTTAGAATTCGAAAAGATTATTTGCTTTTTATGATTTTTTATAAAAAAATTATTTTAAATAATAAAACTCTTAAAATATTTACAAATATGATAATCATATACTGCAATAATAACAATATAGTACTATTTAGTAGTCTATCAAAATCTATTTTTGCTTATGAAAAATAAAATTTTGTTATATTTATAAATATAATTTTCATTTTGACTCATTTTGCTTTGCTTAGCTCATTTTGTAATATTTGAAAACAATTCATTGTTGTATTTATTATATCATTTCTTTATATATATCTATTAATGTCTAACATTTCTTAAAATTGAGACCTCAAAATTTATTAAAAGCTTTTGTAAAAATAGCAAAAAATTTATAATAATAAGCTCACATCATAGCATTTTTTAAATTTGCAAAAATAGCAAATTTAAAAGTGATGACCCTCTAATAGTCTTATGATTACCGTATGATACTTTATGATTATCGTTTGATATTACTAATTTTGACATATTCGCAATATGCAAAAAATTGGTGCAATGAGCTGTTTTTTCTAAATGTTTTTGTTATTTGATGCAATTTCTCAATTTATTAATTAGGTTATGTACAAATTGTTAAAAATAACAGGTACTATTACTAATTGTTTTCAAAAATAACAAAAATAAACCAAAGTATTTATAAATATAACATAATATCACTAATAAATATTGAGTCATTAATAGATCTATGTATGTACTAGAAAATCTTGCTATTCTTATAAATATTTTACGTATTTTCTTCATTAAAAATGAATTTCCTCTTGACGAAGGAAAGATTGAAAACGACTTTAATTCCATAGTTAATATAGTAATTATACCAGTTGAGCGATGTGCAATTATATATATTCTTAACGACCCAATCGCTCTCTCTCTCTCTCTCTCTCTCTTTTCATAAATATGTTTAAAAACTTCTTTGATTTTATCTCCTTTTCCTAACGAGTCATATATCTTCTCTCCCATATATTTGTAATTATATGTTACAATATTACGAAAAAGTATCTTTTAATTTAAATATCAATTCTATTTGAGCAAATAATTATATATCCCTTTGGATTCCTAGTTGAACTCTTTACCTACTTAAATACTCAATAGTGGACTTCTAACTCCCCCTTTAAATTTAGATAGTCATAGAAATAAATAAATTATTCAAAGTGAGAATATTAAAAAGGAAAAACAAACTTAATTAAATAAATTAAGGACTCATTCAATTATATATCTTCTTAAGAAAATGAAATTATTCTGTTATATATATATATATAATGATATGGGGATGTGTCTTCTTCATTGTGCTTCATGCTCCATAAACTTAGCAATGATGGTGCCATCACACTCTTCTATTTATTACCTTTCCTTTTCATTATAAAAGAGACACATTTCATATAGTTCTCATGCCACATATATATTAATTAACAACCAACCACATTCTAACTCATACCAAGATATAATTTTAGACTTAATCTAATTATTTGTATATCTATCAATTTTGTTTAATTTGAACAAATCATATAGTTGTCTATAAGTTGTAAATATTAATTTTTTATTATTCATACAAAAAAAACCCACAATAAAATGATTTTTTGGAAATTTATAAATTCATATTTGTTTTATTAAATAAAAAGTAACTTTATTAAAATCAATAAAGTATATTTTTATTCCCACACTATTTTTTTCCCAACTTTGATGTATCATTATATTCCAATTTTTGACATTTTCAACGTATTAAAGAAAGGAAAGAAAATCTCTTTGTTTCATGTTTTAATTTCAATCCTAAATTTTAAAATTCTATATTTTTAGTTTTAAAGTAAGTTTTGATTTTGATTTTAGTTTTTAGATTTCAAAATGTTATTTGTTTTAGCTTTGTGATTAAGTTTTGTTTTAATTTGATCCATAAATTTCAAGATTTGTATTTTTAACTTTAATTTTTTACATAAGAATTAAAGTTTCATTATTTTTCATCACAATTATTTTTAAATTTTGACTTCATAATATGTTAAATTATTTAATAGAAATGAACACATGACTATTTAATAAAAAAATTGAGGTTAAAAATGTAATTCTTTAAAAGTGTGAATTAAATTGAAACAAAATTCAAATTATGATTATAATATTTTGAAATCCAAAAACTAAATGGATCGAAACTAAAATCAAAACCTAAAACCACATCTGTATTTTTTTTCCCCAAGTGATGTGAGATTGTCTCACATGTCCACATCAATGTGTATAAGACATATACTCTCAACGAGGATTGAATCTCCATCTACATATAAATTAATAAAAGAAAAAAAGTGACCAAAAGTAAATAAAATGAAAATAGTAAATAAAGTGAAATGTAAAGAAACATAGTGTATATATCTCAATCAAATAAAAGAGGGTTTCTTTACTTAATAAATTTAAAATGGACTTAATTTAGCTGAGACTGCTGAAGTTTAATTAGATGATGTGATTTTTTTGTACTTAAAATCTCAACTTACTTCATTACGACGAGGAGAGAGTATGAGAATTTGCAAGATTATGAAGATTTGAATATGTAATTTGAGAATAAACATTGTATACTAATTATATTGATTTATGTCACTAAATCGTTGGTAGCTATTTGATTTTGGTCTCTTATTTTAAATTTTAAAAACAAAGCTTACATATTAACAACACTTCGATAATTTATTAGTTGTTATGTTAGTTGTCTACATTTTAAAGTAGTTTCAAAATCAAAACCAGATTTTGGAAACCAAAAAAGAAAAAAATTGACATTTAGAAATTGGATAAGAATTTTAAATGGTGGAAAAAATGAAAACCATGAATACGAACTTGTTTGAAAACAAGCCTAATTTACAAAAATTAAAATAAAAAACCTAACATTTTCAATTTCATGTATGTTTAAAAAAGAATATAGTGAAGTTACCGATAAATATGAATTATATAAATATAAGAACTTCACACAAGGCATTACCCATAAGAGATTTTGAAAGGTGACTTTAATAATAACATTATCCCATGATTATAAGGATATAATTACATTTTTTTGTTCTAACAACTTAGCACGAGTGGGGTTTAGTATATCCAAAATAAATAATAGATTTAAGGAGAAAATGAAGGGAAAAAAGTGGTGGGGTTTGACTCTAATGTAAAGTTGTGGCCATGTCCATATGAAATTCATCCTTAAAAAAAGTTAGAAAAAATAGTCAAAAAGAAACAAAGAGAGAGAGAGAAAAAAAAACATATAAAATGGGTTTCCACAGAATATGATTAAAGACGGAGCCAGAAAACGCTGTTGGTTTTATATTAAAATATTAGAGTAGAAACAATGTTTAAAATGTGTCAAACAAAAATTTCGAGGAAACAATTGTGTCAAACAAAAAATTGATGTAATTTCAAATTTTAATAAAAAGTTGATATGGATCCACAGCGTCGAAAAGGTTATAAAAGTAAAACAATAGAAAATTATACAGCAAAATTTAGAAAATAAACTAAAAATATTTTATTGGTGTAAATAAGGGTTTTTTTAAATAAAAAAATAGAACAAAACTCGAAAATACTTACTACGTATATAAAAATTTTGAAAAAGGAAAAATGTCACAAGGCCACAACGTGAAATAACAAAAATACTCCCACGATTAATCGACCACACATGTCCAAAAAAACGATCTTGTACCCCTGTATCCAGTCTGAATGATCTTATACTAAATCGAAACAATTTTGGTACAATACTTGATAATGAAAAAAGAATAAGAAGAAAAAAAAGAATAGAATGACACAATACTTGATAATGAAAAAGAATAAGGATGAAAAATATTGCCTTTATGAAAAAGATGACGTTGAAGATAGATAACGAAGAAGAAATAAATTCTAAAAAAGAAGATGAAGAAATTAACCAATAAACTAAAATATAATATATAAATAAATAAAATTATAAGAATTTCATGAACTTTTTTTATTTTGTTATACGAGTCATCAATATTTTCAGTTTTGTTATATAATATGTAAATTAACCAATAAACTAAAATATAATATATAAATAAAGAAAGAAAATAAAGAAAATAAAATTATTTATCTCCACTATATTCCAATTATTTTGAAGTTTCAACTAACATGTGTGTCTTATAATAATTCACCAAATGTCACTATTTAAAGGCAATTTGACATGCTACTAAAGGCTGGTATCTTCAAGACACATGGTAAAGAAGTTGAATGGAGAGGGGAGTGACACATGACAATGAACACTAAGCATAATGGGCATCTATTATAATATTTATAATACTCCCCCTTAGATGCCCATTACATATATGAAACATGCCTCGTTCACTACAAGAAATTTGGCCTATGATGTCAGTTGAAAAAACTGAACACTGATGTTTAATGTTAGTTTTAAAAAAAACAGATCTTTAATGTATGTTTTAAACTAACATTAAAGGTATCTTTCTTTAGAAACCAACGTTAAAGTTACATTAAAGATAGTTTTAATTTTTTTTTCAAATTTGTTTCCCTCACTCCCAAATTTTGTTTCCCTTTTTTCCTAATTATAAGTACATAAAATAAAACAAAACTAACTTTAAATCCTAATGCTTTTTTGTTTTCCTTTTCATTTTCCTTTTCCATTTAAGTTCCACCACGATCTTTTCTTCTCCATTGGTGGCACGGTGCTCATATCTCTGCTCACAATCCATCTCTCCACAACTCTGATATTTGATCTCCACTACTCACAATCGTTGCAGATCTCCAAGCTCAACCATTCACCTTCGTCAGCTTCATTCAACTCAAATCTAGTGTGTTTGTGCGTGAACAAGGTTAGCACATATCAAATGCTTATCCTTTCTTCATCTTCACAACAACAACAAACCCTCACACCACACCCTAAAACTCCCTTCACCTAAATCGGTAAACCTCAAACCTTAGGAAAAATTAAGTTTTTTAAAGAGCTTGAAAGGTTAGATTTTGTTTGGAGTTAAGCTTGGAAAAATAAACGCAAGTGGTGTCATTTAATGTGTGTCTTCGTAGGTCGAAAGAAACAAAACTAAGTTGAGGATGGTTAAGGAGTTATGGATGTTAGGTTGAAAAAGAGAAAATTTTGGCTCAATCCATAAGTAGGCATTTTGAGGTTTTGTGGGTGGCCAAAAGAGGAGTAAATAATCTCTAAGAGGTTATTAAGCGAGATGGCAAGTGTTAGGTGGCCAAAGACAAATGAGTGTGTTAGGCGAGATGATCATGACTAGGCGTTGAAGGCTTGTCTTGTTTTTGAGGTTATTTGGGCAGTGAAGAGACATTAAGCGTTTTGTCTAGGCGGCCATAAGGTTGGCGAGAAAACTTGCATGCGAGATGAGGCTTGCGGTCATGTAAAAGGAGGTTAGCAAACATTGAGATTCAATGTTTGGGAGTTTTGATTAAGGTTAGGCGAGGAAGTAAGGCTGGTGCCTGACCATGGTAAGTCGATTGAGTGGATTCCCTGTGCCATTTGCATGCAAGAGTTCTCAAGAAACTCTCATGTGAAGTTCATTATAAATAGGTGATTTCAGAAGAGCATTTCTCTCATTTTACTCCTGCATTTTAGCTCAAATTACTACAAAAGTTTCTAAATTGAGTCTATTTTATAAGTTGAGGCTTCTGGTCAAGTTTAAGGTGGGGAAGATAAAGTTTGAGCTAAATAAAGGAGGAAAGGTCATTCTCTAAGAGAATTTGAGCAGTCTTGACTTTTAGAGGGCTACAAAACACATATTATAGAGTTGTTGGCTGAAATTTGGAGTTAAGCAAGTTAAAACAATTTCACACAATGTTGTAGAAGGAAGTTTTCTTATTTGAGTTATGGATTTGGAGATATTAACCTCCAAAGTGGGACCTAGGTTCTGGCCAAGAAAGAAATATTTAGAAAAGTTTGAGGTTGGGCTGATAGGTTAGAAAGAGCGTGGCGAGCTGCATGTGCATTTCATGATTTAAGAGGTTAGTTAGAGCTTTTGAACGTATAAGGCACAAAACAGTGCACGACCAGACAGCACGAAGCACGCGACTGTGCCATGTGGTCTGCCCTACGCGTAAGATGCATCAATTACGCACGAAAACTCTACATGGAGCACTAGGTGCGTGGCCAAGTGAGGCGCGCGACATGTCCCTTGCAAGGTTAGCACCCAGCAAAGCTAGGTAAGCCCTGCGCGTGCTAATAACGTGTATAAACATTCGTTATTATAGCTCCTTTTATTTGAATAATGTGGTCAAAACGCACAATAAGATGATCAAAATGCGTAACTTATATTCATAACTATTTAGAAATACATCTTACATAGGCATCATGCCTGTTTTATGCGATTACAATGTCTAAATGTAGGATAAATAGAAAGGAAAAAGCTAGTGAATCGCAGAAGACATCTCACGTAAATGTCACGCTATGGGAGCTCGCCTAACAAATAACATTTCCAGGCAAGAAACCACGTCATCACGCGAGGGGCTTAGTAGAAAACAAGAATGGTAGATGGAGTTGATGTGACTTTACAAGGCTTGCAAGTGGTGTTGACAATTTCAGAAGACCAGTAGTTTTCCGCCAAAAGTTGCCTAAAAAATGACTTTATTCTCACCAAGAAGAGGAGGTCTAAATGGACCCAAAAGAGGCCTGCATAGGGCCAGTGGACGTCTATGGGAGATAAAGACCTGAGAAGGTCAATCCCTAGAGAGAGAGAGAGTGGAAGAAAGGAATAGCCTTTTTGCCGTCTGTTAAGTTTTCTTCTTCTTTTTCGATCAGCTATAAAAGCGAAAGCCCAACATCTGAGTAGGAAAGAATCCATACTTCTATTGCTCTCCCCCCCTTAACTTATAATATTTTTCACTCTTCTTTCTCTCCATTTTTTCACTTCTTTGTAGTTGTTCATATTGTAGAATGGACGAAGGCCTACATTCTTTATATATATATTGCATATTTATACCTTTTCAATTAATCATTTCTTAACTTCTCACTTGTCAATGTATTATTAATAGTTAGATTTGTGATAAGTTCTTGATGAGGAGTCTAACTTATAAATATTATCGCATTAGTTGAGTTATATTCATCACTTGGCCAGTGTCAATCACCAACTACCCAAGAGGGCAAGTAGCAAAGATAAGGCTAATGCACGCAAGGAGGAGTTTGCCAAAAAACTCCACCTTGGCAAGAAAACTTTCAATATTTGTATCCCGAAAGGCTAACAAGTGCAAACATTAAGCAATGAGAGGTTGCTGTCATTAAACAAGAAGTTCTATAAGTTTTATAAGTGAAGTTTTCTAGATATATCTTGCCTAGTCAAGCATAGTCATTTGCATCCCAAAAGGTGAGCAAGTATGGCGTCTAAACACTTGGAGAGAAGATCGCCTTAATCATGGGCTGATTATACAAGTTATATCGCATCAAGGCTCTTGCATTCCTTAATCGCGTAATAATGTGTAGACCTTTCTTCACTTTTTTCTCGCATACAAGTTAGTTCATAATCCCATCTTACATCCACTTATTTCCCTCTACATATTCTCTCAACGTTCACAAGTAGTTTTTATTCTAGGTTCTGATTCTTTCATACTTTATTTAATTAATTTTTTTATACCGCTCAGATGCTAAGTATTGCCTAGAACTAATGTCTTGAATCAATTCTCTATGTTTGACCCTGAATCATCCAGGTAAACCTACTACTTCGCTTGCACTTGGACAAGTAGTAGAAAAACTTATGCTGAACGTGGTTATGCGATGAAGAGGTACAAGGTGAGTAATTTGTATACAGTGATCATGACCCATGACCTATCGCGTAGTTTACAATGATAAATCATCACATAAATCCCGCACCAAGTTTTTGGTGCCATTGCTGGGGAATTGATTTATTTCAATTGTTAGAGTAGACTTTTACTTTAATTTTCGACAAAGCATTTGATCTTGATGAATCACGTGATTAGCCGAAAATCATGCAAATTGGTTCATGGTACCAGAGTAATCTGAGATTGCTTAAACCAACCCCAGGATTAATGTATCTTTTGGTGGATGGCCAAGAGGAATCTTAATGGATGTGGTTAGTCGCAAATGAAGATGAGAGCCTCTATGAAGTCGTTAAAGAAATTGTCCGCGCGCAGAGCTAATGAAAAGCATATTTCACTAAGCTACGCAGTAAGAACTAAGAAAGATTGTTTGAACATTGCGATGAATGATTGAGAGTATAGACTTGCGGTAATGAACAATCATGATGCAAAAAAATTCATGTTGCAAGTGATCTCTGAAGTTTAGTGACGATGCAGACAGAAAAAGTTATGCGGAGCAGCAGCGATGATACCACAACTCTTTCACACCGATGAACTTGAACACATGGGTGCAACTGTACTGTATAACTCTTCCATTATCTTTTTAATTGCACCTTTATTTTTGTGTATGTACTTATGCTTGTATATCGTTGTAAGTACTTGTATACTTGTAAATCATTTTTGGTATGTGAATTTTTATATACCTTAGTCTTACATTAGGGAGGTTGTGCGGTAAACCGCGAAGTTATAGACCGGTGGGATGAGATAATTAAGATGAAATCAGTTTACGAGAAGGATTGAGTTAAACGCATTAGGTATTCTGACCTTCTCGTAGATTAAAGCTGAGAGTAGGCTTCATTGGACAGCATTAGTTTTTTTAGGAAAAAGGGAATGTCTTTTCCCTAAAAACGTTCTTAAACTTCCAAGATGAAATGAGTGCGTCGTACCTCGAGCCACGAGTACTCTGTTAGAATTAGCACACCTCATTTAATTTGATATTACCTTAACCGTATGATAACCAAACCCTTAATCCTAGTTAAGAGAGCCTATTTAAACATACCAAAATCATAAAGCTCGATATTTATCCAAACACAACAAGTCACAAAACCATAAATTGCCACATCCTTCAAATCACTACCATTTCAAAAATTCTTCTCCTAGTCTGGCAAGATATTCTTTTTATCTTTCACCAATAAATGCTTCCCTTATAAAACCCCTCATAAGACTACAATTTCCCGAATACCAAGTGATTTACCTTCTCGCCTCATTATGCGATAAATTCACAAAAGTTGAAGAGCAGTAAGAAAGGTTAGAAAGGACTGAGGGAGAAAATATGGGAATAAAAGAAAATGTAAGGGAAAAAATACAAGAAAGTGAAAAGATATATAGGAATAAAAGAAAATATAATGAGAAGAAAGGAGAAGAAAAGAAGAAGAAAGAAGAGCTGCAGCAGCCGGTTGAGGAGGAAGGAATGATTCTTCTACTAGAAAGCACTTCCTCACCTACTATTGAATCTACAGGGTTGGAGACAAGGGTCAGCGAAAAGATGAAGCAAAGAAAATCCGGGCCCATGAAAGAAGGAATGAAAGAGATAAAGAGGGAGAAAAAGCAGTTTAGGGAGTTTGAGAAAAGAAGCAATGAAAAGTTGTTGTAGGGGGAGGAAGTGCCCACTCGCAAGGGGAGAAGAGAAGTGTTATGATGAAATCCCTTGCAAGCACAAGTAGAGGAAGGTGAAAATAAAAGTGTAGCCAAAAGGCTCAATGAGGGCAATAATTTGAGTTTCGGTCAAAAGTATACAACGAAGAAAATGGTTTGGCCAGGGACAAGTTGGGACGTCATCACCATTCCTACAAGCAGGAAAAGCACTACGCCTCAAAACCAATGAAGGTCATGAAAAGGTTAAAAGAAAGGATGAGGATGACGTTGAAGCCAAGGATAAGAAAAAGGAAATCCCAACGTAGCGCGTATGAGATGAGGAGGAAGCTTTTGGATCGAAGAGAGGACAATCCCGTAAAGCTAAGGACTCCAATGACATCTTGATGCAAGGTCCCACAAAGAAGAAGAAGAAGGCCCGCTTACCTAACCTCTACTCCATAGTTCAACTCCCTCGAAGAAAAATACTCTCAAACTTCCCACAACTCTAAAATGTCAAATTACCCTTCTATAATTCAGAGCAACCAACCAGCAAAATATAAAGCACCTACTTCCTTCCAAGCAATCCAAAAGACTCAGGCTTTGTTTGACAATCTCTGTGACACATCTCGATTTGGCAATACAAGTGAGGACGCATCCACCAAAACCATCTCCACGAGAACCTCCTTTATCGTTGAAACCTTGAAAGGAGTTGCTAAACTTTAAAAGTTTTAATAAATTGTGTTTTAAGTATGCTTTATGTAATTTAAATTTCTGTTTATTTATGTTATTTATAATATAAGTCATAACTTATGATCTAATTCTGATGCATTTAATCTTTCTTGTTGCAAGCTTGACTTCCCGCTTTGTCGTATTCTAATTTTTCTTCACAATTCAATGACACTTCAATGAAACAAATTATCTGAAATAAAGTTTCATTTATTATTCAGGCGTCTAACTTGTTAAGGAACACTACTTAGAAAATATTTCTCTAGTTTATTACACGTGCAAACTTTACCTCAACCCTCTTTTGTAAAACTTTTCTACAAATAACCTTATCATTCAATTTTTGCAACAAGGACATTACTAACCTCTAAATTTGGGGGTGTGAAAAATCCACATTAAAACTTTTGAAACTTTTTGGAAATCCTTTTAAGGTGTCAAAAAACAAGGCGTTTTAACAAAAGTTAAATCTTCACTAGAAATTTGAAAACTTTGAAAATTTTGTATCCAATTAAAATAACAACATCTATGTTGCCTCCTCTCGCAAAAATAAAGAAGCAAAGCTTCAAAAGTAAAAATTCAGATAGTGAGTAATAAGAGTCGATAAAAGTTGTAGTTGAGGAGAGAAATGGACTCACAGAGTGCTTATGATTTTCAACTCCAATATAAATATCACTACGACAAAACTGACAATACTTGACGATTTTTACATGTCAAGTATTTGTTTACTTGACACTTTTCAATGCGTCAAGTAATCCAGTGTCAAGAATAAGAAAAGTTTACTCGACAGTTTTCAAGTGTCAAGTACACTTATACTTGACAAGTAAAAAGCATCAAGTATATGAGATTACTTGACGCTTGTTACACGTCAAGTAATCCAGTGTAAAAATAAAGGGGCTTTTTGTTTGACAATTTTTAAGCATCAAGAATTTATTTATTCTTGACACATTTTGCATGTCAAGACTTTTTTTTTCAAATAAAAAATTATACAATTGAAATATTCATATAATTATATTGCACCTGTTTTGAAATCCATTCACACACATATAAGTAAAGCCTTTAAGATTACACAAAGTTGCTAAACTACGTATATTAATTAAACAATTGAATCAACCCAAACTTTCCATCAAAGAACTAATAACTTTAACAAATTGCATATATCAATGAACCATACGTATAGTTGGTCATTACATACTTAATTACAATAGTCTAAACTTCTAACAACATCCCAAACTTTCCATTTATGGCTAAATATAAACAAAATATATGTGCAGCCCAAAGGTGTACCATATCAACAAAATATACATGTCTAAGCTACAATATGAACATTTTCTTGTTGCAAAATCTTTGCTTCTTTCTCAAACAATTGAGCCCTTGCATTTGTGGTTTCCAACCTTTCCTTTTGCTCTTTTATTCCATGCCTCAAATAAGATAACACATAATAACTCCCAATTTTTTACTCGACAACCTGTAGAAGAAACATTTATTTTATAAGAATGATATTCGTTTCATCATTGAGATAGAAAGTGATATCCAAAAATATATAGAACCTAGCCACAAATTTGAAATGGGTGGAGAAGGCTTAAACATCAAAAGAAAAACAAGCTAAAGAAACATCCAAAGCAATAAGGAATAATACCAAAAAATAAAGTCTCCTCCAATTGTTGCAAAGTTCACTAATGCTACTCAATGTGGAATCTTATCCTTGGTGGTGTAAGGATAATACTCCTTCCCATTAACAATCATGTAATAGCAAAGTTACAGAAAGTATGGGAGGAAATAAAGAGACGACCCTTGTGATATAAAAAACAATTAACGCCATCGAGCAAATGCATTAGTAAGCAATTAAATTATTTTCCGTTTTGCTGATGGCTAAATTCAAGAATAATTAAGCAATCAATCCAAGTGCTTATGATGAGAGAAATCAAAGTTCTCCTAGTTACATAGTACTGTAGGATAAATTTGAACATAAGACAAAAGAAGTTAGAGAAAGTGGAAAAGTGATTGAGAACCAAATGTCTAAAAATCTTATGTATCAAAACAGTAAACTGTTGCATTAAAAACTAAAGTAACACTGACCTGTTATGACCATCTTCTCCACCAAGTTCACAAGCAGTCCCAAAATTTGAGAATGAAGGAAAATGGTTGGGAATCAGTGAACACATGTTTCTAGTCCTCCACACGAAGCTGTTGACAGCCAACATGATTCTCATTGGTCAAGTTCATGAGAACCTGAAAACAAATGATAGAGTATGACGAAAAAAATTAACACAAAATAACTACAAAACATCATTCAAATCCTAGGAGTAGATTGTCATAGATTTAAGATTAAGGTGAATCATACTCCTCAAAGGACAAATTATAGCCCATATGGTTGGCTTATGGTCTTCTTAACCATGATCTCTTCCTTGCGGTTTGTATTTACTAAGAATCTTCTTCAACAACTGTATATTTTCTTAAATTTTGTTATTCATTCATTCTATGTATCAATATGTTTTAAAAGACTAAATTGAAGTGAATATAAACGAAAATATTTTCTTTAAAGCAACAAATTTTAAATTAACATGTGAAAGTTTTGAATGGGTTTATTTGCAGTCTCCAAATCTAGTGGGAAGCCCATTGGGATTGCTTCAACTTGTGTTATATTGCATCTATAGGAACAAGGAACATGAACAAAAGTTTTGAAGAAGGAAAAAGGAGGTGTTGTTATGATGGAGACTCAGCCAAATTGGGACTTGGAAAAGAATAATAATGAAAATCACATTCCACATCAAAATAACTCCTATATTTAGTTTTCTAAAAAACAATTTAATCTCTCCCTTTCTATACATAAGTGCTTCCTCTATTAACCAAAAGTGCTTCAAATGACCCTCTAAATGGAGAGCTACACGTTACAAGTTAAAATATTATTTACTTTTAGTGTAATATTGTGTATGATAATAAAATTGATGTTGCATCTTTGAATTGGATGTCAAATAATGATTGCTACTTTTTATTCATTTGTGATCAGTTGATGTCACTTTTATGAAATCAAACCAACAATGAAAAATTGGAAATTGGAGATTGTCAGTTTTGAAAGATTTTGAATGCCAACCAACTGTCCAAACTAGTTCTCGATTGGTTTTGGCTGAAACCAACGAGCATTCTAGTAAACTACCCAAAGAACAAAGAAAATCGTAAAAGAGAAGAGAACGAAAGAATATACAAAGGATTACTGCCTTTGATAATGGATATAACCACAGACAGAAGAAAAAAAATGAGGAAGACAAAAAGAGAAATGCCACAGAAGAATTTAAAAAAAGAGAGGAAAAAAACTTTTAAGTAAGACAAAACATTAACTGATAAAGAATCCCAAAGCAAACTGCAAAAGCCAATGTAAAATGCTTAAAAATGAAAAGCAGTCGATTAGAAACTTCATCATAATAGAAAAAGGTAAGAAAGGTTATGGAATGTAACTTGGACCAGTAACTTTCCAAAAACAAACAAAAACTTGAAACAACATTAATTCAGATTGGGTAAACAAAAAAACATAATGACATCAAAAAGTGCACAACGTAGAAACAATCTAGATTTCACTTTTCACCAGCAAGAAACAAAATTAGACTACTAAAGAACATTTCAACCAACAGAAGTTGCTACGACATAATGCATAGAAAATTTTAAATCTACATGGTTTCTACAAATTCTGTTTCCACATTTATTTTAGAGAAGTAAATGAAATTAGATTAAAAAAATGATTATTATGTGAGCGCACTCCTTCTCATGTCATGACCAAGATTGTTAAAATGTCTTAAATAACATTGGCAATACGAATAAGCAAGTACGGAGGTCTCACTTTGATTATGACAATAGGTCTAGAAACATGTAATATATAAATTTTCTAGTATGCTACATGGTATGCATAAAGGAAAAGTATTTGCATATGTAGTTCGAAGAGCATCGTAGATAATGGAGTCTGAGTGAATTTTTCATAGTCAAATTCTTGAAATTGTGCTGCTTTGAATTCATAATTTTCTCCACATACTTCACACTGCACCGATCTTCCACGAATCTTGACCTGAATTCAACTATAAGACTTAGCATGGCTTAAAAGATAGAAAAGCAAGAAATGACAATCTAACACAAAATAGTGGATCGACTCAAATCAGTTCAAAAGTTGAAGGGTGAAGAATAACTAAAAATTAATTGGAAATACAAAATTGAAGATCCCAACTAAGAAAATAATTCTCCACTTTTCTTTCCAATGAAGATTGAAGAAACGTCACTTTACTTTATCAAGTAGATTTTTCATGTTGCTATGAATGAGGGAAAAACTAAAGAAATCAACATACCTAAATCAAACAGAAGAGAATGGTTTATGAGCTTGTGATAATGCATGCGGCTTCTATCTGCCTCAGTTTCAGGGATGCTTAAAAAACCTCAATATTAGAAGCTTGCAAGCATTACCCAGAACCCCACTATGTTAATTCATATGCTAACAACAGAACAACAGAGGTTAAAAAAATTAGAATAAGGGAAAGAGTGTTGAGAGGAGGGAAGAACATAAGCTCTAACTTAAGGAAAAATATCTCTGAGAGAGGAATCTTGATTCTGGATGTGGATGGAAGAACTCAGAATCCCATGGAAAAGTGAAACCCCAGCTTCAATATACCCATATCTTGACATTTGCGTGGGGTCATTCGCCCGTAGCCGTTCGAGTGTAGCAGATATGTTCACTTCGTGGGTCATCGTCAGACGTCGGTTGCAGCCGAAGGTCACCACCAGCCGTCGTCGTTCATCGCTGCCATCGTTGTTCGTCGCTGCCGTCGTGGTTTGTCGTGGTCATGGTTTCCGTGGTTTTAGGTTAGTTTTTGGTGGTGATGGAAAATGTGAGATGGAAAATTTGGTAGCATCGTGAAGAAGGAGAGAAGAAGGGGTTTTAGGTTTTCTTTCCTTAATTTTATAATTAATCGTTTTTTAAAATATGTCATAAATGTCAAGCATGTAAAATTATACTTGGCGCTTTTAACCTGTCAAGTATTAAGAATTTTTTTAAAAAAATTATGCATTTTTCAACTTTTTCATTATTCTCGACTTTTTTCATTTTACTTGACAGTTTTATTAAAAGCGTCAAGTATTTCTAAACTACAACCATCAAGTAAACCCAATTTTGTAGTAGTGTATAATAAAAAGCATTCTTTCACCAAATAAAATGAATCAAATTTTTAAAAAATTTTAGCCATTTCTGAAGATTGAAAATAAAATTTATTGTGGAGAATGAACTGAAGGGATAAAAGCCCATGACAGTGGAATATTTTACAGAATCATTCCTCAATTTAATTTGGAAATCCCAAAATACTAGTACATTGACAAAAATAATTAAGAAACTAGTTTTCTTATTAAGACTTAAAGGCTAAGCATGGTTTCTAATTATAGATTAGAGAAAGAAAAACTTGTTTATGTCTGTGAATCTACAAAGTAAATCTCCAAAGGACACCACCCGTAGACCTTCCTATACTCTAGGATGAGATTGGTTTGTGGGAACCAATTGGAATGGAAAAAAGTTTAGAGATTTTTTAGAGAAATTCTTCTGTAAAAAAGCAAAATTATTCGTTTTATTTTGGTTGATTAAATCGTTAAAAAAAAACTGTTTTCTTTTAGATATTTATTACTCTTTTTCTTTCATGGGGTAGGAAAGGAAATAGGAGAGAATCATGTGATTCTATTAATTTAAAAAATATTAAATTAATATAAATTTCAAATCTACTAATTAATTAACCATTAATCAATTAGTTAATAATTAATTAAATCATATTTAATTGATATTTCATTTAAATCTTATTTAATGAATATCTCTTCAATATCTTATAATTTTATATTAATTTAATTAAATCATATTGAATTAAATAAAATAAAACTAAACTATTAAACAATTTTTTAATTAATTAATAGCTAAATTAAAGGGAAATTTTTAAAAATAGTAGATTTTACAAAACATTGACAACCTATAGCAAATTCTATCACTGATAGTCATTGATATGCTATAGTGATAGAAGACTATCAGTGATAGAATCCAAAATTTTGCTATAACTTGTAAATATTTTAATTTATTTTACTATTTTAAAAAAGCCCCTAAATTAAATATCTTATATTTAATTTAAATTAAATTTGAATCATATTCAAATATAAGTTTCTCTCATAACCAATAATTTTAATATGAATCCAATTCACATTAAATTAATATGTGAACTCATTCAAATATTTTATCTCTCATAAATTAATTTTGAATCATATCCAAAATTATTATATAATAAAGTTTGACAAACTTTATATTATAATATATCACTTTACATTAAACTAATTCCCAAAATAATTTTGAACATTTCAAATTACAGCCAATATAAATAAATATCATTACCCTTTACGAGCTAGGAAGGGGACCTAATGGACCTACAGATCAAAAGCTACAACGATCTGAGATTAATTGACTAAATTCATTAACCACATTAATCAATATTCATTAACTGTGTGTACACACCACTAAAGACTCACAGCTGAACTCTTCTCACTGTAGATATATTTATGTGTCCACATATATAGACCAATAACAATAAGTTAGTCCTTCACGAGTGTTCGTAACACTAGCTGGGTCAAATTTTCATTTTATCTCTGGGTTACCTCTAATCCTTAAATACCAGTGTTTCTCTAATGAACAACCTGTTCATGGTCCTACCAATAAACTGAAACCCCTCTCGTGCCATAGAGAGGGTAGAGCCCTTCGTTCAAGTCTTGGAGACACCATTTAAGGGAACACCCATCTACCTACCCTAAAGTAGGAAATGAGTGAATTCCATATCGTGTAATTATGTTCCTAGCTCCCCACGCAGTCTTGTCTCCAAAATGATAAGCTTATTGGGTCAGTGATCTAGCCGCTCTCACCCGTATAAATCAAAGGACAATCCCTCACGAATAGGAGTTCATAATACACTTAGGATTAATACTAAGTTACCTAGGTCATTCTAATGAAATAGAAACCTAATTAGTTAATGAAGTTACATCTAGTGGTTACTATTTCGCAGTTCGGTTTTATGCAAACTCATTGCATAACATACCATCACTCGCATGTCAACAACACAAACTTGTTAGATCATTGCAGTTGTGTCAAATACAAAGTGAGCCATATCCATAGTGTTACCAGGATAAGGTACCTAACCTTATCCATATACTATAGACCCTGTAAGCTGATCTCGAACATTGATCCCTATATGTCTCTACATACTGTTCAAGACTCATAAAAGAATTAGGATGTTAGTTTGTTAGATTTGGGTTATTAAGACAAAAATAATAATATTTAATAACAGTTATTGAACTTATAATAATAACACTTTATTAATAACGGTCAATGGATTATATTTACAATCTACGAGTTTTAGGACATAAATTCCAACAAACTCCCACTTGGACTAAAACTCTAATCTCTATGGGATGTATATAATAAAGTAATCCCCTGACATTGGAAATGGTAAAATTTACAAGTATATTACATAAAACGTATATATACAAATACAATAAACTAGGGCATCCTCATATACCCATAACACATCTCCCACTTGCACTAGATTACCTAATGTGCATAACTCGTCGACCTAGAATTTTTAGATGACCCTCAAGCACTTTAGTTGTGAGAGGTTGAGATTAATTGAGAACCCTAACATCCTTTCTTGCCTCCAGTCTCGATCTAGTAAAGCCTCGGGATGGCGCGAGAGCTTTAAAACTTTACTTCTCTGATTCCAATCTTGGTCAAACTCTAGTCCGAGATGGCCTGAGATTTGCTTTCTGCCTTTTATGTCTTTTAATCCCGATCTGCCATAGCCTTGAGATGCATTGAGATTAGCTCTCGGTCTTTTCTGTCTTACAATCTTGGTCTGCCACAACCTAGAGATGCTCTGAGATTAACTATCTGCCTTTTCTGTATTTTCTCTCAACCAAACATGTAATTCTCACTTCTGTCCTGAGACTTTTTGCTTTTTTCCCGTGACTCTTGACAAACTCTTAACTTATCTTCCCAACTTTCTAGCATGCAAATTGGATGGAAGATATGTATTACAGGATTTGTGTAGAGAGACAACAATATGGATACTCCGAATGATGGTATACAGTATGCTAGACTTGAAGAAGTTGACTATATATATGTTTTTCTTGCGGAACATAATTCCAAATTTGAAATTGTCTATGGTCGTATACTTGGACAGAGACTACTTCCTTCCTTAATGAAAGTGCGTTACAAAGTCCATCTTAAAGAAGAGCATACGAATGTCATGAGTGTACTCACAACTTCTGCCACTAACTTTGCTGCTTTTAGTGCTCGATGCTCGACCCATGACAGTGAGAAAAATAACAGGAAAGCAATCCCGCTATCTGTGAGCACAGTAAGAAATAGCGGCACACCAAGATCAGTGTTGGAAACTCCACGGTCATCGCCTAGAAGATAAGAAACATTCCTTCAACGATAAACAGAATTCAGAGCGTGCTTATGTAAGTGAGATTGCCAGACAGCTATTGCCAGCATCTGATCTCAACTATTTGTCCCTACAATAAGCCAAAATTATCCTCGTACTCTAGGAGACATTGCTTAGTCAGATATGCCTCAATCCCTTAATAGTCCCTTAATGCTAGACTGTGCTTGTAATGAAAAGTTTGGATAGCTGACGATTCTCTAGCTCCAATTGTTAGAAATGGATAAGTACTTTCCTTTGAAGGGATCTCTCTTCAGAATATCTTACATGTGCCTAAGCTTTCCTATAATTTATTATCTACTAACAAGCTCACTCATGAGCTGAACTATAAAGCTACCTTCTTACCTAAATCTGTTTGTTTCTAGAACTTGAGCTCTGGAAGGACGATTAGCAATGTCCGACATAATAGAGGACTATACATCCTTGATGATGATATCTCCTATAATAGTATTGCTATGAACAAAGATGGACCTCTATAGCAGCTTAACGAAGACTTAGTCGAGGAAGTCTACATGAACCCTAGCAAGGATTTGAAGCCCAATTTGGCAATCAGATATGTAAACTTAAAATATCTTTATATGGTCTGAAACAGTCGCCCAGAGAATGGTTTAACAAGTTCACTACCTTTGTTAAGTTTCAAGGATACATTCAGGAGTAGGGGTGAAAAAACCGGAACCGAATCGAAGAATCGAACCAAACCGATTCGGTTCGGTTCGGGTTGGATTGGGCTTCAGCAGCAATATCACCGAACCGAACCGAATTGAACTTGGTTGGTTCGGTTCGGTTTGGTTCAAATGTAAAACAGGTTAAAGTTCACCGTCCTCCTTTGTTCGTCTTCCTCCGTTCAGCTCTTCCGTTTCTATTTTCGATTCCTTCTTCTGTTCACGTGGGTCTGAAAAAAGAGGAAGAAAAGTCTTCACCAAATCGTTCATCTACCAAACTGAGTTCAATTAGCTAACTGGGGTTTGTTCCTTTCAAGCCCAAATTTTTTCTTGAATTGAATCTGGGTAGTCAGCTTATTAAAATGCCCAAATTTTGTTCAAAGCCTAAATCTGAAACTCCAATTATTCAAACCTAGATCTGAAACTCCAATCGTTCAAACCCTAGTATGATGTTTATGATAAATCAATGCTTGTGGTTGAGGATATTGATTGGGCAAAGAAGAAGAAAATAGAGGAGAATGGGGAAGAAACAGGGGGAAAAATGAAAAAATGAATGAAAGAAAGAAGGAAGGAAGAAAGAACGAAAGAAGGAAAGAAGGAAAGAAAGAAAGAAAGAAGGAAGGAAAGAAGGAAGGAAAGAAAGAAGGAAGGAAGGAAGGAAGGAAGGAAGGACGAAAGAAAGAACGAAAGAAGGAAAGAAAGAAAAAAACAAGAGAAAGAAAGAAAGAAAAACAAAGACTTAGGAAGATCGTAGTTTTGATTGTGTATGTTGATGACATCATTTTATATGGAGATGTTCAAGTTGAAATTAGTTAACTGAAACAGAGAATGGTGATGAATTCGAAATCAAAGACTTCGGAAATCATAAACATTGTCTTAGAATTAAGGTGACTAGATATAAAGAAGACATCTTTGTATCTCAAAGAAAGTACACCCTTGATTTGCTGATCTAGACAGGTATGCCGGGATGTCGTCCTGCTGCACCCCTATTGAATTCAACTATAAAATGGAAAATTTAGGTGATTAAGTTCCAGTTGATAAAGAATAATATCAACGCCTTGTAGGTAAATTAATTTACTTGTCTCATATTCAACCATATATTTCCTTTGCTATAAATGTTGTCAACCAATTTATGCAAGCTCCTTATGAGGAACACATGGAAGCTATCAACGAAAACCTGAGATACTTGAAAATGACACTTGGTAAAGGAATGGTGTTCAGAAAGAATAATAGGAGAACTATTTAGGCCTATAATGATTTAGACTAGGCAGGATTTGTGGTTGGCAGAAAATCTACTTCTGGTTATTGCAAGCTAAGATATCGTGTGAGCAGTACTAAGGTCGAGTATAGGGCTATGAGTTTGGAAATATGTGAGAAAATTTGGCTCTAGAAAGCCTTGTTTGATCTTTATCAGGAGTGTGAGA
This sequence comes from Cucumis hystrix, assembly GCA_025688845.1. Taxonomy (NCBI): domain Eukaryota; kingdom Viridiplantae; phylum Streptophyta; class Magnoliopsida; order Cucurbitales; family Cucurbitaceae; genus Cucumis; species Cucumis hystrix. The sequence goes on along the minus strand of CM046888.1, from coordinate 14,117,887 downwards.
AACCAATGAAGTTATTGTGTGATAACAAGACAGCTATTAACATCGCCAACAATCCAGTTCAACATGATAAAACCAAACATGTTGAGATTGATCGACACTTCATAAAAGAAAGGCTTGACAGTGAGAGCATATGAATTTCGTACGTTTCTTTGAGCCAATAGGTTGCTAATGTTCTCACCAAGGGGCTTTTTAAATCAAACTTTGACTTTTGTGTTAGCAAGTTAGACCTCATTGATATCTACGCCCCGACTTGAGGGGGAGTGTTAGAGTTAGCAGGCTTTGCTCATATGAAGATTTGACCTAATTTTGTTTCCTTGTGTTAACTTCCACTGTAATTCTATTTATTCTCCCTTTGTATCATTTGTAATTATCAAAAAAAATAGTAAAGAAAAGCAAATCGTAGTTTTTCTTCCGATACTCGTGTTTTTATGTAATTCGGTGTTTCGTTAGTTCATCGCTTTTCAATAAAAATAAATCTTTCTTATACTATTCATGATAAAAAATAACTTTTTGGAACAATACAAATCAATTTTTAATTTTGAAGATCGAAATAAATATAAATTTAAACTAAACAATCCAATGGACAATTTATTTAAATATATCTAAGGATTGAGTGACTAACCATCATTACACTGTGTTAATTAATTGGTTCTTCGTGCAAGGCGCAAACTTTATGTTATAAAATAAAATTCAGTAGTCTCTGTCCAAGAAGTTGCAAATATGTTACAAAGTTTGATTACTTTAAATTAATTATAATGCCAAGTTGTCATAAATTTATAACATTTGTCATATAACTATATAAATTCTAGCCAATTATCGTGTCTTTTTTTCTTCTCTATAATTCCTTTTGAACGATTTTTATCTCTGAATTTTTGCTTTAAATAGTGAGTAAATTTTAAAATTTCGCTTGCCGTCATACTTTCCTTTCTCTTTCTTTCTTTTTCTTCTTCTTTTGAAATGAAAATGTGAACTTTACTCATCATTTTCATAAATTTAACTATTTAATCCCTTAAATTTTGGAGAATAGATGGGCTTAGTTTCAAAATTTGAAAAATTTACCAGTTTAATTCCTAAGTTTTTTTCTTTTTCAAAGTAGGCTTATTTAAATGGAGAATTGTAAAAAATAATAAATTTGACAAAATATTTATAACATATAGCAAAATTTTCAGATTCTATCGATAATAAACATTGATAGGCACAGATATGCTTTTATCAATGTCATTGATGGACGGTAATAGAAGTCTATCAGTTTCTATCATTAATAGAATCTAAAATAGTAGATTTTACAAAATACTTACAACCTCTAGCAAATTCTATCACTGATAATAATGATAATAATTGTTATCCTATAATGATAGAAGACTATTAATGATAGAATCCAAAATTTTACTAGCTTGTAAATATTTAAATCTATTTTGCTATTTTTAAAAATGCTCTTTTATTAAAATGTACCCTTTTATACTCTTAATTTTTAAGAATATGTTCGAGGATTACGAAACAATGTTATTATTATTATTATATGGTATTTTTAATAAGAAAAGTAGGGAGAAGATGGTATGTTTTAAATTGCTTTTCTAATTTAAAGTGTCATGTAACTTTTTAAAATTATAAATAAACTATTCATTTAAATGCAAAAGCACGAGTGATCAAAGTTATTGGAAATTAAAATGACATAAGAAGCCGAGTATCATCCCACTCAAAGATAAAAAAAAATTACAATTTTGCTTATACTTTAGAATGTAGCATTTACAAAAACTAGAAAAAAATATAATAAATACCATATCACTATATTTTCTAAATTATAAAAATAGCAAATTTAAAAGCGAATAATCTTCTGGTAGTCGTCTGATATATCTAATTACTTGTCATATTTGTCATATTTGAAATATGCAAAAAAGAGGTACTTTGAACTGTCTTTTTTTTAATTTTGTTTGACATATGATGCAATTTCCCTTTTAGAATGGTATGGATTTGAAGCCAAATTTATAATTTTTTTAAAGCAATAATGAAAACTAAAGAAAACTTTGAACATTGAAGAGGTAAAGTGTGCACGGGTATCAATTTCATTAAGAATTTTACTAAGTCATAAAATCCTGTATAAACAAATACGCTAGAAGTCTAGAAACTTATATCCAGATTATTCTCTCTAAAAAAAATTATCAAGCAACTTAAATGACAACTAATTCCTTAAAACTAAATTAAGAAGCATGAGGTGCGAAACAAATACATCAGCAATTTTCACTAACCAACTATTTTCATGAGAGCGTTTGGAGTTCACTAATGAAATCTAAAGACAGTTTTACCCTTGATGTATGGGTTATTAAGAACCACATAACCTTTCCTCACCTGAATTCGAGCGTTGTAAGTTCTGTGCTCCAGATTGCCTTCTAAGTCTACCACTTGTACTGTCTCTCAACAAATTCTAATATTAAGTTCTAACTCTTTAACCGAAGTCTTAGTCTTTCCCTTCTCATCGTCATGTCTGAAGTTTGTGGTACTCCCCATGTATTTTTCTTAACTCCAACTTACTTATCTCAACTCTCCTAAGCTTTCCAGTAAACCTTTGTTTTGATACCAAATTATCACACCTCTCCTCAAATACTCTCTTTATAACTTGAAAGGAGGCGTGAGAACAACAAAGACCATGCCTAGGTGACACTTACTGCCCATCTTGACCTATACTGTCGCAACTATATAAATAAACAACCGAATTTCAACCAAACTTAGTTTTATTAACAAGATCTTAGATTTTATACCATGCATTACAATAGATTTCCATCCAAGTAAAAAAACCAACTCTTCTTATAAATCAATCCAAACTAAGACAACTTCATCTTGTAATGTGATTGACCCAATCTTGAATATCAACCATAACTTCTTGCTAGGGGACATAACATTTTGAAAGCATGAACTAAAAAGCCCAGTAAATGGTAATTTTATAAACCCTTTCGAAAACTTTTATTCAAATTATTTTACTGTAATCTTAACAAAGTCTATAGATAATTTAGAACAACAAGGCATATGATAATAAGTTGTCTTGGCAATCCAAAAAGAAAGTTACCACCTGGTCCAAATCCACACCAATCGTTTACTCAATTCAACCCGTCAAATATGCAACATGTCAACAATTTTTTCATGGGACATGGTAGGGATACACTAACAACAATTCCTCTCCAAACATACTTATCGCATACTGACAGTCTCAGGCAAACACACACAAAGTACGCTTGACAATCTCAGTCAGATGCACGTAAATTGGGTATGTAAGCCAGTGGGTTGAAATCCATTTCCACCAAAACCACAATATTCAGATAATCAAAGTTCATTAAGCAAACATATTGGACAAACCATATTTAATGATACCTCAAACACGTAAACAGGCCATGCCTAAGTTTAAAGTATTCAAATCAAGTAGTTTAGATTTAACCACTCACCGTTCATCAACAAGTATTTCCTTCCACAATGTCGTCCTAGCTTCTAATTCCTTCCCAGACTTCAGTTTCCTCCAATCTTCCACTAGTCCTAAATTTTGTCACACCTCGTCCCAAGCACCTGTTTGCTCGACCCGAGACGCGATGTGAAGCTAACTGATGTCATTATTCTTCTGAACCACATCAGTTGACCCTAACTATAACTCATAACAATGTTAAACAACTTAGGTAAATGTAAAAACTTACGCAGCGAAAAATACAAGATCGCAAGTAACTTAATTTTAACATTATATTAAAACAAGTTTAGGCTACATGCCATACAAACAGACTATAACTGAACTTAACCCCATAACAAAACCTATGAATGAGTAAGCTTAAGTACTAACCAACAACAATAATTTTATCTATAACTTCGCACAACACACTTGAACACAACGGTTAGTTTCTCGAATCATGGTCTCTACCTGAAAAGTGGAAAAACATTTGGAAAGGGTGAGCTAAAAAGCTCATTGAGTGATGGTTTCATAAAACATAATTTAAAACATATATACTTTAAACATTTCATAAACAATACACAACATATAATCTTAAGAAAACATATAATCTTAAGAAAACTCTTTAAACTGAGTACTTCCTAACAATCAAATACTTATTTAACTCTGTATACTCTATACCCAGGAAAATTTAAACAAGATAGCAGAGCACCTTCGATCATACTATCCAGCTAAACCTCGATCAAAATAGCAGAGTACCTTTGGTCATACTATTCATAAAAAACTCGGTCAAGATAGTAGAGCACCTTTGGTCATACTACCCTGTCTGAACTCGGTGGTAGCGGTTAAGTGGTCAGTGTAGTCGTATACCCCTAACTGTGCCCATTGACCATCGAGAACTCATCATATAGAGTACCGTAATTTTCCCTTTAAAGCCTTATTATTTAACTTCATGGTTATTTTCAATATTTCTAAAACAATAAACTTTTCTATATCAGAAACTCCAACATGCTCGTAAAGCATGGCTTGCAAATATCCATAACTTAACCATAATTTCATACTTTGAAAACATTTATGAATAACATACTTTAATACTATTTAAAACATGCTTATAAAATCAGTAAACTCAATATTCAATCATCAAAGTTCGCTTTAAACATTTGATAGATATGTAGATTTATAAATCAATTTAAACTCATTTTATCACTCACTGATCGTAAATCAAACCTTGGTCGATATGCTTGTTCGATTTCTTCTTATCCTAAACTAATGAGAAATAATTCCAATTAATTTCCTTTTATCCTAAAAACATCAAAACTTTACTTAAAATTTTCCAAAATATCAAAAACATATCAAAACGTCAGTTTGCCATGGTTGGTGCGAAAGGATGACTGGTAGGGCTTTGGTCGCGTGTGTTGGGCTGCTCGTGTTAACCTCACAAGAGGTTTGTTGCGCGCTGGGAAGGCCCTTGTGCTAAACTCTCACACAGGTACGCCGCGCGCCTCACTTGGCCTAGTGCCTGACATCTCACCTGCGCCTCCTTCGCGTGCAGGGTTGGCCGCGCACGTACCTTATGCGTGCTATGCATATAATACAAGCCTAAAACGCCTCAAAAACCTCTTTGAGTCCAAGACGCACGTTCATCTCGCCTAGTCTTACCTTGACATTTGGCCAACCTCCAACCAGCCCAGAAACTCATAATTCGACCAATACCTTATCTTCACTTTCAATCTTAATAACTTAAAGTCCAAAACTCAAATAAAAATATTTCCTTCTACAACATTGTTGCAAAATTTCTTAATATCATTACCTCAAAATTTCAGCAAAAGATTCCCCCAATTACATCCTGTAACCTCCTTGGAGTAAAGACTATCCAGATTTCACCCGACAATAACCTTCCTCTCTTCTTTTAGCTCAAACTCAGCTTTTCCTTTCTCCAATTAAACCAGCAGCCTCAACTTAGAAAATAGACTTAATATTTGAACTTTTGAAGGTAGAATCATTAAATTCGCACAAATACTTTGCAAGAAAAATGAATCTGAAGTAACCTATTTATACTGAGCCGTGCATGAATCTTTGTTGACACCTCCCATAGCCAAAATTCAACTTAAGCATGCAAAGGCCACGTGAAATCCACTTAACCAACTCCACCTCCTCACCATCTCACCTAACCAAAATTCCTAATGTCTAAAGACGTGCCAAAACGCCAAGCCAAACTAACCTCTCTTACCTTGCCGCAAACCTCTAAACATATGCCCAACCATCAAAATAACCTCTCAAACCATTTCTTCTCTCCAAGCTCAATGCATAGGTAACCTCTCAAGGTACTTCTTCTCGTCTAACAACAACTAAAACACCAACTTTAGAGGTTTTTCCCTACTTCCCTTGGCCACTCACCAAAACGCAAGAAAACCTCTATCTTCTCCTTTCTTGCCGCCTAGCTTGCGTCCTACATGCCCAATCTAATCTCTTTGGAGGTTTTCTTCACCTCATGGCTGCCCACAACAACCCCTAAATGCCTACACACAGCCAAAAGGCCTAGGTTTCATACTTAACCAAAATTTTCCTTCTTTCTAAACTAACCTCTTAAACTCTTAAACTTCAATAACTTGACATTCCTTCTTTTCACCCACACAACACACTTACCAAAACACTTCTCAAGCCTACTTAATTTTTTTTCTTATGTTTGCTCAAAACTAATTCTTTCAAGCTCTTTAGAAAATCTAAGCTACTAAAGTTCGGGTCTTACAAATTTATCCAAGTAGCTTAGAATTTTATAATTAGGCCTAAAGTAAGCTCAAAATAACTTTTTGGCCTTAGATAGAACTTATCAACTTCAAAAGGTGAAAAACTAAACTTAGTCTTCCAAGTTGATAGTTAGGTGCATTCAAAGCTTTTTTAATGCTTAGATTGAGTAATTGGTTGTATCATTCTTTAATAGTTTGAACTCGTAGCTCCCTTTGCCAAGTGTCCAGATGTTCATTGTAGCTCCTACCCAAGTGTATTAGGCACATCCTACTCCATGTGGGCATATACTTTGTCAACGAATGATGTCGACAAACATCCTCTTATTTCTCACCTCAATCGCCTAAATGTTGGAATTTATGTAATAAAACTCGTAGTTTGTAACTTAAAACAATATTTTATTTCAATAAAGTGGTTGTTGAGGAATTATAAGTGAAATTGAATACTATATGTCAAACCCCACTCCGAGCACCTTGCTAGGCTCGAGATAAGGCGTGAAGCCAACCGATATCACCCATTTCAAGAATATGACATCAGCTGACCCTTAATTACTCATAAAACAATGAACAACAGCGGAAGCTAACAAATAAGTTATAAACATAACTAAAGAAACTCTTCTTATTTAACACAAACTTTAGATAAATTTATACAGGCAGCACGAAACCCTATTTACATAACAAAACTCAACACCAAAAACCCAAACCTAAGTCCAACATTACAAAGACTAGCAAAAGTACTAAACATAACATGTACAATAATGACTAAACTCTTTAACAGACAGATAGAAGCGATTTAGGTTCCGAGGACACGGTTTCTACCTGAAAAGTAGGAAAATGTTTTGGAAAGTATGAGCTAAACGAGCCCAGTGAGTGGTAGTTTTCTAAATACTTTTCATAAATTTTTGTAATAGTAATATGTAAATCCTTTAAACAGTAAACAGTGAATCATAAACTGAAACCTTTAAACCTTAAAGCAATTAGAAACATTAACTTAAATCCTTGTTTTTCCTACTTGAAACTCAAGTATCTACTACTAAGAGGTAAACGTCCCTACTTTTAATTCCTTGGGGCCCCTGCCTCATAACGGGTAATTTAATCTTTCCTCCTTACGGGTAAATTTTAAAACTTGCCCCATCAAGAGTAAATCCTACCCCCTTATGAGTAATTTTCTAGATAGCTTGGTTCCAATAAAACATTATATAAAAACATAAACCTTAAACTTCCTTTCGTAAGCCATAAACAATAATGCCTTGATAAACTTTTTATAACATAACTCAAACATTTAATCATAAATCATAGCTTTAAAATCATGCTTGAAATCACGGATACAAGGGTTTAAATCATAGCTTTAATAAAACATTTTCCACTCATAGATACAAGCTCGAATCCTTAGCTTATAAATTTGTCCGATCTTTTTTTGTCCTAAAATAATGGTAAAATATTCCAATTAATTCTCTTTTATCAAGAAAATACCAAAAGTCTACTTAAAAACCTAAAAATCACAAAAAGCAGCTCAAAATGCCAAAAGACGTTGTCTGACGCACATGGGTGGGTGGCCGGGCCTTGGATGTGCATTGGGTTGCCTGCGTGCTACCCAACCCTCCTCGCGTGCGCCCTTGTCCGCTTGCATCTTGCACACAAGTCGTGCGTCTATCACCAACAACCACGCATAATAACCTCCCTGAACATCAAACTGCCTACCTATCTCACCTAGCTTACCATGTCACTTAGCTAACCTCCCTTTTGCCTAGGACCTCATTTTTCATTGAGAAACTTTATCCGACTTTGAAAAAACATAAATAAAACTCCAAAACTCTTTTGAAAAAAACGTCCTTCTACAAAAATGCTTTAAAATGTCTTAAATTTGTTGCCTTAAAATTTTAGCTTCGATTCCAAAGGATGAACTCTACAGCCATCTGGAAGTCCACCTTGCACAGATTCACCCAAATTCTGACCTTCCTCCCTTTCTTTAGCTCAAACTCAACCCTCCCTTACTAAAAAACGTCCAACAGCCCTAATTGGGAAACTATACTCAAACCATGATGTTTTGAGAGTAATTTTAGCAAAAACATAAGAGTGAATTGGGATAAATACTCATCTGAAGTGACCTATTTATATTGGAGCTTGCATGAAACTTTATTGACACCTCCTACAATTGAAATTTAACCTATGCATGCACATGACATCTGTAAAGAACTTCACCGACTCCACCTTTTCATCATCTTGCATAACTAAAACATCAAACGTCCTTTGACAAGTCCAAAATGCCTAGTGACATTGCCTTGCTAACCTCTAAGCTCTCCTTGCATGCCATGCTAACCTCTTTGTCCTTGTGCCTAACCTCTCAAATGCCCACAAACCTTCTCGCCTAACCTCTCAATGATAGCCTTTCTCGTCCATTGACACTCCTTTGGAGGTTTTTTTCTCTCCTAATGCACAACCAACACGCCAAATAACCTCTGAAACGCCTAATGCACATGCCTTGGTTGCTTAGCCTTACATGCATACTAACCTCTTTAGAGGTTATTTCCTTCTCCTTGGTTGTCCAATACACCTTAAAAATAACCTCTAAACGCCTAATGTCTCTTGTTTGGAGGTTATTTCTCTTCCTTTTGCCACCTACACAACACCAACATAACCTTTAAACTCCTTGCACTTAAGTCTCGAGACAGCCAAATTTTCCTCCTTTTTCTACTAACCATAACATACTTTTCATAACACTTTTAACTTCAACTCCCTTCAACTCTTAATGTTCCAACTACTTCAAAAGACTTAGGTGTTCCTCCAAGGTTCGAGGTTTACACTATAATCTTGAATTTAATAAACTAAGGTTTCGAGACTATCTTGTGTATACTTGAACTTTATGTACTAACATAAATGTGGATCAAATTCGAGTATATATCTTAAACAATCTATGGTATATTTATAAGGTTCGACGCTTTATTTTGGGGACACTGCTGATGCGCCCCACTTTGTAGCTAGTACAAACGATGTGATCTTGAATCGTTCATGTGGAGATATAAAAGCCAGTGAGGCATCCTACAAAAAATTTTACATAAGACTACAGCCATGAAATAGTCCCTTTTACGCGTTATAACATAAAACTGACAATTTCGATTATTAATGACCTAAATAACTTAATCTTAATTATGAGCTAATTATAAACTCCTATTCACATGAGATTATTCTTAGATTTGCATGGAAACTCATTAGCGCTGGCCTAATAAGCCTTCCATTTCAAGGGTGAGACCCTGGTGAATAGCTAAGGGCATAGAGTGTAAGATGGAATTCACTCTTGCCCAATAGGGTTAGTGATAGGTTGTTCCATTAAGGACTGAATCTAGGTCTTGAACAAGGGGCCCTGCCCTCTTATTGGCCCAAGAAGGATTCGATTTATAGGTTCGACCTTAAACCAATTTTTCAATAGTGAATTAGTAGGACTTAAGGAACAAGATGTAATCTTAAGAGTAAAATTGTAATTTTGATCCAACCGAGATTACAAACAACATGTGAAGGATTAAACTACATCATCATTATATTAGATGGATACAAATACATTTATAGTGACGGGAGTGCAACTACGAGACTTTAGTGGAATAATTTGTCAGTTAACAAATGTTGATTAGTTTGGTCTACAAGAGTTTAGCAAACTAATCTCGAATCATTGAAGTCCATGATCTATAGGTCCATTAGGTTTCCTTGATAGCTCATATGGAATAAACTTTGAACAATATAATGGAATGATTTGAATTGTTCGAATTAAGAAAGAAGAGAAAATCCGACAAGTATATGCAATATAGTGATTATCAGTTATTAGATAGACCTTTATGTTTAAATATGATTTAAATAATAAGACTGTGAATGTGGATCCATTTTTAGAAACATGAAATTGATGGAAATGATAAAAGTTGTAAAAAGTCAAAGGGTTTCTTTTGACTTTGGAAAATAAAACTTTAACCGAACATATATTCAAATGCGATTTGAATTTTGAGCAAATGAAATGAGGATTCAAGCTCATAATGTCAAAATTAGTCAAGACGGATAAAGTGGTAAAAGGACAAAATGTTGAGGTTTGAAAAGTCAAAAGTTTGACTTTTACTAAAATAATGAAAAGATCAATATGTCCCTTGACTTAAGTTATTGAGAAAAGTTGCATTAACTCTTAGTGGGCTACATGGAAACTTATGACGATGACACCTAGCCACTGAGAGTGAGTGCATTATGAGGTGTTGGTTTTGTTCAATTCTCTACATGCATTTTGCATGTTAATTCTTTACAAAAATAAGTTTATAAAATTCTATCAAAATATATCTTTTGATAATTTTTTGGTTTTCATAGGCCATGTAATTTAACTTATTCTTGGAAAAAAAATACTTATCAAAACGAAAGAAAATCCCTAAAGAGAAGAAGTTGTTCTTCCTCTCCATTTCCACATGTCTCTCCTTTCAATTCTACATTTGTCGAGTTCTACAATCCGATTCTAAGTCTAGAGAATTACGGGTCAACACTAGTGGTCGTGATCCGAGTTGGTGTGAAGACTACAAGCGATCAAGGGCTTTAAAGTTATGAATTTCACTAACCTTAACTTCATTTTATTTAGGATAATAACACATTATATAGGATAATAACACATTTTAATAGCTAATTAAGATTAAATAATAACACATTATATAGGATAATATCACATTTTAATAGCTAATTAAGATTAAATGCAACTAGAGTGATTTAGATCCAAAATTTCGCTGGGCAAGACTGCTAAACTCTCATTCTCACAATGCCCTCACTAAATCCTTTGAGAGGTTTATGAAATTAATGAGTAAAAGAGCTCTAACTCTTTGATATTTATAAGCATTTTAAAACCATCCTTGTCACTACCTCAACTTCTCATTGGTTGACACCTCCTACTTTGAGTCTTACACCTATATGTAAACACCTTAAGCATTCTTACGCCAAAGTTGGCCACCTCAACGACAATCACCAACTCACGAGTTCACACATGTCAACACCAAATGTTTCTTTACCCCAAAGCTCACCACCTCTTCTTAAACATAGGAATGTTTCCTTTTTCTTTCATCAGCTCCTACTTTCAACTCCCACTAACATGGCTTTAATTCCCCACCCACCTACGAGTTACTTTGAATGCATACCATACACCCAATACCATCATTGAGCCAACATTGGACGAATGGTGCCCATATCATGTGCCTAACTCCTTTATTTGCTCCTCTTTTAGTTTTATCTCTTATCATAACATGGTTTCTATCCTTAACCACTTCTCATAAGTATTTGGCCTCATTTATTCTCCTTATAACTCAAATATACGCCTAAGATATCTAAACCTTAAGGTAATTTAGTACAACTTACTGCAAAGTAGATGTTCCATACTTAATAATCCCATCACATGATTTGTTTCAAGATCCTCTTATGCGTCCAACCCAACATCCTAGGTATCCAAGATGGGTTCTTCCCAATCTGTTAAGTATTTCTAAAGTTTAACGTGTTGAACTTACTATCATGTTGTCCAACACTTAACCCAATTTTCATTTCTTGTCCTACTATACATCCATATCGATCTACTATATACACCCAATTTGGTGATCATTTGTCGAAACTAGCGTTGCTTCCAACTCTAAGTATGCCCCAAAGCTTGGGGCGGTTAGGTTGATTTTGTTTGTGCTTAAGTCCTATTCTTCTTCCCTAACAATTAGTAAAATTCATATCTCCTTTCAACACCGTATGTTTAACCCACCAATTTCCAACACTTAACCAATTGTACTCCCCCTTCTCCACCTCTTATTTCCAACACATGTTTCTTTCCTAAAAATTTCACAAGTAAACTCATAGTTGGAATACTTAGCCAAAATTGACTCTTGAACTCCAACTCTTACCCACCAATGTATTCCAACGAGGAACACCTATCTCAAGTCCAATCAGATGTAAGAGAAATGGTCTTACAAAAAAAATGCTTCAGAGGTCTAATTATAGAAACAAGTTAGAAAATTAACCCACAATCTGATTTCTCTCATCAAGTTTCACTCTTTACTATAAGTCTTACTTTGAAGATCTATATCTTCTTAGCTACACATAAACAACTCTTTTGTAGATCTATTCATATCCTACAGGTTTCACTTTGTCAAGAGAATCTACAATCCTAACTTGAGACAAAGTACATAGATTTTGTCACGAGTTAATTCATAACTTATCTATCGATCCTTATCAACATCTCTAATTATGACTTCAAATATAATAAATATTTAATTTGTTCACTAGCGTTGAGTCGAGGAGGCACTATAGCACCGGAAGGGTCGTAACACCATGTCATGTTCACACGTCTATGAAAAGCACCACATAGTTGGGCGATGATTTATGCCAGAGGCATTTACGTAGTTTTTCTAATATTTCGATTGGTCTCTTTGTTTAGGCTTTGTGTTCAATTTCAACTCTATTTTTTCCAAACCCTCAGTTCAACTTATTGGATGCTTGATAAATATAAAATAAAAATTTTAACACATTAAATAGCATAGTGATCTTGGGTTATGTTGATCAAAGTATAGCACTGTTTTAGGTGCTATCACTCCTCTCGAGACATGAATACCTTGTAAAAGAACTTCTAGCTTCAGTTAAGTGAAATAAGATTATTGTAAGACTTTCATCATAGAACAAAAAAAAAAGTAAACAGTAATAAATTGTTACCCTGCCAAATCTCCCATGAAGGGGTAAAAGACCATGATACTACATCAAATTGACAAGGATTGAAAAGAATGGAGTTGTAATGTAATTCATAATCAGATTTAGCTTAGAAAGAGTGAAAACCCAAGAAAAACTGTAATCGTTATGAGAAAATCTACTCCGCCCTGTTGTAGGTCTCACACATATCTAATTTGATAGTTGTTGTTACATTTTGGTAGAGCTAAACATCATAGTAAAAAAACCTGTAAAACAAAAGTACGTTAATAAAATGGCTGAGTCGCAAATCTCGCTCTCTTTAAGACATTTCATGATTCTGCTTGAATGTGCACATAGAAGTAAAGTGTCCTATTGTCTCTAAGATAAAACAACCTCTAAATTGTCAGTATAGGAACTGTAGTACTGGAACCAACTAGTATACCAACATTTGCTAGATACTTAGTTGCTCGAAAAACATAAAACGAAAAACATGTGAGTTGCTCGAAAAAGTAAAAACAGATTGAGATAGAGTAAGAAAGACAGAAAACAAGAAAATTTGAAGGAGAATGGGAGAACTTATGTGTTTTTGGTGGATGATCTAATGAGAAGGGAAGGCACACACATATAGTGGATGAGGGAGCCTTGCAATGGTAAGGAATTTATGACGGAACTGTCAACTGTTCAAAACAGCTCTATTAATGGTTGGTAACGACTAAACGATTCACAAAATTAAATATGAAATGTTTAGTAATTAAACACTAGGTCTCATCGTTTTGAACAAAAAATAAAAAATAATTTGAAAATATTTTTTTTAGCAAAAATATTATTTTATTTCTAGCCATTCCCGACCGAACGACGGTGGTGTGCATGTAGAGATATCGGCAAAGCCACTTTTGCCTATCTCCTGTCCCTCTTCAAAATATGACTATCCCTTCGAATCCAAACTCACAATTGAATGTGTGGGTATTTGAAGAGGCTTCCACATTGCTTCAAAGCAACATAGAAATGAGTAACGTGGAAATATCATCTTAAATAAAATAATAATTTTTTTCGTTGTAAACAATCTCCCACTTCAAAAGTTTTTACTAACATGAATAGTCGACAGTAGCCTTTTACAAGCTTTTCTTTTCGATTTTAGAAAGTGCAAACACTCACGAAAAATAATAAATGGATTAGAAATTAATCACTCCATCTCAAAAGAACACTTGAGAATCAAAGGTGATTTCTTTAAACGATTAGAATGATACCTTTGTCTGTCACATTGATAAAATACTAATATATGTTAAGATAAATATTTTTCTACAAATTTTTATTTTTAAAATTTTCATAAATATAACATAGATAGCATAACTTAGTCTAAATTATTTTTATATCAATGTTAGTTTCTATAAAATTTAGACATCGACATTTTTTTTACATCAACAAAATACAAAAAAATAAATATATGTGCCTTTGTTTTTTCTATTGTTTACTTAACATCTGACGTGATGTGGTTGAAACTTACATAACTTTTGTTATTATTCACTATCCAATATTTTATTAGATTCTTTGAATTATGATTTTAATGTAGTTAGATTCTTTGAACGATGATAATGTAGGTTTTCATGAAATTTGATATCAAAACTAATACTAATTATTAATTACAATAATGTAGTTACTAGACCAACCTTTTAATATGATACCACATATTATATTAAATTTCATAATGGCAAAGTTGAATGCTATGTATTAGGAATGGAAATTCACTTTAATACTATTATCTTGTAATTGAAGAAACTGATTTCATAGTTATTTGGTTTTTGAAAATTACGATTGTCGTCTTTCACAATTTTTTTGTATCCGTTTTCATTATTCCTAAGTAAGTAATTGAATAGCTTAATTTAGCCAATTTGAAAAATAAAAACCAATTTTAAATATGCTTTTTTAATTTCTTAAACTTGAAAATACCTTTTTTATCTAAAGTGATAAGAAAAAGTAATATGAAGAAATAGTATTTGGAACTTAAATTTCAAGTTTTGTATCAGGTTTGAGAATGTTATGGACATAAAAATACACAGTTATGTTTGAGTTTTGATTTCAAGTTTAAAGAGAAATATTTGTAGAGTATGATTTCTAAGTTTAAATTTGGTAAAGTTGTGGAAGTGAGACAAACATACTTAAATGGATCTGGTTATATGTTTTTTTATGTTAATTTAATATTTTGAAAGCTTGAGTACATTTAGGTTAAGTATTTACTAGTACTGAAATGATTTGAATTTGTTGTTTCCTTTTGTAGGTACTTCGAGATTTATGTTTAAGGAGAGAGAGTAAAGATAGATGTGTATGCATATCTGGGCGAGCAAAGCTTTGTCATTTGTAGATATTATGTGGTTGAAATTAACTTTCTAGACAAATCACATGTGCTTAATTTTTCATTTTACTGTAAGTTGTTGATTTATATACTATACTTTGTTTTGGCATTTATGTCCAACCAAGAAAGTTAATTAAATATATTAGTAGTTTATTGTAAATGTTTTACTAATTTTGGAAGTTTTAACTAGGTTTTAGTTGTTGTCCTAAATAAATAAATAGGTTTGATTTTCAATAATTTAACTATACTCTACCATTGATTTCAATTATACTCAAACATAATTTTTAAGTTTCATTTTCAAAACAACTCTCAACATTTTTTTCATATCAAGTTTATGAAGAGGAAAAATTTTGTTTCACAGTTGTTTAAGTGAACGCACATCTAAACTTTTTTCCGTAATCAAATTTAGATATTGAGGTTCAAAAGAAAATAAACCACATTATTAGAAAATTATGAATGCATGTTTAAATTGAGGAGGGACTATAACAAATATATGGTTCATAAATATCCTGAGTCTTTTAATTTTTCTAAAATTATTTTAAATGTTAAAACTATTGAAAATATTTACAAAATGTAGCAAAAAATTTAAATTCACTATAGTGATAGTTTCAACTCAAAGATAAAATAATTGAAATTTTCTTACATTTTAGTTCAATATTTTATTATATTTAAAAATGTCAGCTTTATTTTGTGTTGTCACAAGAAATATGTAACTAAATTTGATCCTAATCAAATATACAAGTTGTTTTTTCTGATAATTATTTAACAATAAGAGTCTACCAATATTATTTTGAAATTAGGTTAAAATGAATGGTTTAGAATATAATTGAAATTACCGACGAATTCATCAGTTTATGGATTTTTTTATAATTTAATATTAAGAATTAATTTTACATAACTCAATAGATAGATATATATCATCAACTAATAAGGCAATCCAACTCTCATTCCTTATTAAACTAAAAAAAACACTCAAATAAGTAATTCTCCAAAAAAAGAGGTAATGTTATAACAATTACTCTCATCATTCTCCTATTAAGTTACAATTTACATTATCCAATAAGAAAATTGTTTAGTGTGAATTTGATTGAAAACTTTCCTTCCTTAACTATACTATTTTTGTAATTTGGACTCGAAACCTCTTATTTGTATCTAAATTAGTTGAAAACTGTCTTTCCTTAATTATACTATTTTTTGTAATTTCGACTTTTTGTAATTTCGACTCGAAACCTCTTATATTTATCAATAGATACAAATGTCAATTAAACTAGACTCCTGTTGATAAAAGATACCTTTTAAGTTGTTAAGAATATATATTAAACCTTCAAAGGAAGTTAGGCAAAAAAAAAAAAAAAAGATTAAAAAATACAATTTAGTGCTTCTTCCCCACTAGGTGGTCGTAACAGCTTGGAACAACGACTTCCTTATCAAAATAAAAATAAAGAAAAAGATACTAGTAGAAATCTAAGATTCTGGTAGAAATCTATGAAAAAGAAATACTAAAATTTATATACATCATTTTGTTATATTAAGAGTATGTTTGGATGGTCTATGAAAAAAAATATTTTTTTTAAGAATATATTTTTTTTAAAATCTTTTATATAAAATTAGTTTAAAATCTAAATGTTTATGTTTGGTTTGATCTCTTTATAAATGTTTATATGCAAAATTGTGTTTGGTTTGTCTTATACTAACGATGTTTATACTTAGGTCAAATTACCATAAAGACTATTAAACATTATGAACTAAATTCATACAGAAATACATCTTGAATCTTTTTTCAAAAATATATTTTAAAATTAATTCCATGTTATCTTGAAAGTATTAATATTTTAGTTACTCAACATTAATTTCATTTTTTTGTATTAATGTTTTTTAGACAATTCAATTTTAGAAGCACGTATATCTTGAAATGTAAATAAATGTAAATAGAAAAAATAATAATTGATTTCCAACAACAAAATATAAATAAGATAGAATAATTTTTTTCGAGACAATATAATATCAACTAGACAAAAAGATGTGCAATTTGATCATGTTCTTCATTAATCTTCATTTCATGAACCGAATGATCATGTTCTTTATTAACGTTCTCATGATTTTTTTTCACATGTGTTAAGGCGAAGCAGATTTGGTTAAGACGGGAACATTTGCAAATTCTTATATTTAAATGTATAAACACATATTGAAAAAATATTCAAAGTATTTAAAAAAAAAAAAAAAGAACGACATAGTGAAAAATAGATGGTAAAAAGAAATAGAAAATATAGAGGAAGAAAAATAGATATTTGGGAGTAATTGCTCGTTAAACACTGACTAAACATTTATTCTAAAACTTGGTTGCATATGTTTTCTCTAAAATAATTTATTTCATAATCTCATTTTTCTAAAAATTATTTTAAACCAATACCAAATACCTTAATTTATATTAAAATAAATTATTTTAAAAATTAAACACTTCAAATATCAATCCAAACACATCCTAAATCATCCCTTTAATGTTATAGTTTAAATATGGGGTGATATAAATAGAAATTTACTGATAAATTTACATACATTTTCTAATTTATCTCCTACATTTATAAAAAAATTTATAAGAACATTTTTTAAAAATAGCAAAATACTTCAAAATATTTACAAAACATAGTAAAAATTTGCATTCCATCAATGATGGACACTAGTAAACTTCTATCAGTTATGCGCTAATAGACATTGAAGTCTATCATTAATATGATCTATAATTTTGTTGTATTTTATAAATAATTTTACCAATTTATCATTTACGATAATTTTTATGAAAAAATGTTCTTGAATAAGTAAATACCCACGGTCCAATTAGAAGAAAAGACTTTATTAGCGGATAAAAATCATATATATCAAGTTTGTGGTAAGAAAATTTTGATACCTCACACCACAATCCATTATAATTCATTCTTTCCCCCTTCACCATCTTTTATAAATTAAGCAATTAGAGGGGTAGATTGGATGTATCTTTAGAGAATATATGACCTACACAAGGCTTGAAAAAGTGTATAAACGTGTAAGTGGTGAACCTGGGTAGGAATTACTATTACATTTTTTTCTTCTCATTCCATAATATCTGGCTCAAGGTTCTTTTTAGGCAACAAAAGAGTCTTTATTGCTTCAAATATGTCTAAAGAGGGTGGCCTTAAAGGTTATGCATTGACTTTTGGAAAAGTATGTAAACCTCCCACTAATTTGTGTTGGTAGATATAATTCCTTTTCTTTCAAAACCAAAACTTTGGATGTTAGATACAATGCCATACAAACCCAACAATGTGGGTTGTTAGCAGATAAATGTTTTCTTCTTTGTCTTAAATTTTTTGTCCTTCTCATGCTAACCTTTTCACTCTCGTTTTCTCCCTATATTTTGAATACATGCCTCCTTTTAACTTTATTTCTTTATCGTTGTGTTACTTTCTTCGTTAAAATATTTTCTATATCATTGATTACTTATTTATTGGTTATGTTCAAACATAGTAAAATGAATCAAAATATTTATAAAATAAGAATTTTTAAAAATATAACAAATTGGCAAAATATTTACAATGTATAGAACAATTTCAAAAACGAAAAAAGCCCACAGGTCCACAATGGAAAATACAACAAATATCCTAATCAACACGCGAGTGATTGACCACTCATGCGCATAACATATTTGGTACATGATCATTTAGATTTGACTACAAAATTTGGTTACACGATCGTGTAAGACCCGTACCTAAGTTAAGAAGTAAATTGCTGACTAAGTGTTTAAAGAAAAGGTGTTTTGAGAAGTCTACGCAATAAGAAGTTGATAATTAAGGTAGTTTGCGAGATAGGTTTAGCGACAATACCTTTGAAGACTAAGTGTTACTATGCAATTTAGGCTCTTCACAAAATGGAAGTCTAGGCGATAAGAAGTAAGAAAACTTCCCAAAATTTTCTTAAGTTTACTTAATGGGCCACGTGTAGGGATTAAGTTAAGCATGATTAAGTTAAACTTTAAGCCTAAACGTGCACCACTAAGGGTAGGAGTTGGCGAGCTAACAAGAGCTTAGGGTGACTAAGGTTTTTTTAAGATTAAAATAAATAGGAGTCCTTAACTAGATTTTGGATTATTATTACTCTGCAAAAGCTCAAGAGAAAATTTAAGTACAGAAGTGCTACCAAAGTGATTACTTGAAAAAGGAAGAAGAAAAACAATTGAAGTTGGAATAACCAAGTGCTGTGAGTGATTTCTTCAAAATGTTTTACATGATTTAAAGCTTTCTTAGTAAATAGTTTTCTGATTTGAAATAATGATTTCAATATATAAGTGTTTCTAAAGTGATTTCCATGAAAAGCCTATGTTTTATTGCAAGTATGATTTATCTGATTTCAATGATTATGAAATGGTGTTCAAACCAATAGTCTGTTTCCTAATATTGAGCTAACTATTATGCGCACATAAGGAGTAAAGGCAGTCATGTATAAAAGATGTGCACTGTGAGATGAGGCGAGACAATGTATAAAAGATGTGCATTGCGCTTCAGCCTGAGTAACTAGAACGAATTTGTATATTCTCAGATGTTGTGGTTACAGTAGTCTAAACGCCAAGTAATGAGACCTAGCATAGAGAATGATTTGGGATCCTTGACGAAAGGAATGATTATTGACTAATGTGTGCTTATGCTAAATAATATGTTTATATGATGAGATGATTTTATGTAATTTGATACACATTTGGTGAACTAATGCTGACAAAAGATATTTGGCATAACAGTATTTCTTAAAACCGCACTAAGTCTGTTGACTTATGTTTTAAAGTTTTATCTTCTAGGGAGCAGGCGTTAAGGCCAAGTAAGGAAAGATGAAGAGCATGCTAGCCAAGAAGAGCTGTTAGGCATTTTAGCTTAACTTTTATGTTTTGAAAGTGTGTAATATGTAAAAAGTTGTATTAGCATGACTTACGTTTAATAAAGTTTATCTGTCAACACATCTTATGTTAAGTTATTTATATCACTTAAAGATTATTTACATTTCATAAGTAAAGACAAGGGAAAGTCACTACATGATTAAGCAAAGCTTAAGCACCTTAAGACTAAGTGTCTTTGGCGTTTAACACATCATAGATATTCAAGTCATGTCGTATTTTAAGCAAGCACGTAAGTGGGATGGGGTGTGACAACTTGGTATCAAAGCATGATTTTGGAAAACCTTGTGGTTTAAAGTATATTTTTGGATCTAAGTATTTAAGTTTTTTTTTTTTGGAAAAATAGGTAGATATGCCATCAAGAAGAGGTAGAGGTGTAAGAGAGATCAAAAGCAACAACTGAGCCCACAATGGACTCAAAAGTTTATTCAGTAAATTCAGATGCGAGAAAAGAGCAAGAGGAAATATTGTATGATAGAGTTGCTTAGAGGTTGATAGATGTTATGGGGCAACAACCCGAGAAGAAGTTTGGAATAGAGAGATTAAAGACATTAGGAGCAACAAAGTTCATTGGACTACAGAACCAAAGGAAGCTGAAAAGTGGCTAACATTAGTGAAGTGTTTTCGCTTTATGTAGTGCCCAGAAGAGAGGAAAGTAGATTTGGTTGTGTTCTTATTGCAAGAAGAGACTGAGGATTGGTGGACCTTAGAGGAGAATAGGCGAGCAAGAGTAGACTAGGAAGATTTTAAAGAAGTACTCAATCACAAATATTTCTCTGAAACCTATAGATACGAGAAGAGAGATGAATTCCTCCATTTAGAGCTAGGAGAACTTTCTGTTGCAGAATTCGAGAAGAAGTTTGCGAAGTTAGCGAAGTATGCAATGGCTCTAGTTGCCTCAGAGAAGGAATGATATTGGTGGTTGACGATTTCAAACTTAATAGTTTCGTATTTGTATGGTGCAGCTGCAATACGTCACTAAGTTAATCATTGCGCATGATGCATTTACTATAGCTTTTCATATTATGTGATTTAATTTTAAGCAATGAGTCATGGGTCATGATCATAGCATTTGAGATGCTCACTATGTAGCTCTTCATCGCGTGATATATAAGCACTCATTGTTTTCCTACTGCTTGCCCAAGTGCAAGCGAAACAGTAGGTTTACCTAGGTAATCCAGGATCGAACACAGAAAATTGTTTGTAGAAATTAGTTATGGGACCTTCTCATCGTTTAGGCATTATGACAATTAAGTAGAAAGAATATAGAGAAAACTAAAAATGCTTACTTACAGCTAGAGACTCATGCACAGAAAATGAATTATGGTAAGATGGAAAATTGAGCAAATAACTTGCATTAAGGAAGGCGGTGAAGGAAGGTCTCATGGTATCGGTGAATAAGCTATATGACTACCATAGTGCGGTATACTTCATCTTGCTATCATATGATTAAGGTGTGCTCCTCTTGGAGTGATTAAATGCCACACTTGGTCTCCTTTCGGGATCCAAATGACTAAGACAAGCTAGACAGTTTATATCTAGCAATACTTATCTATTCTACTTAGAGTGTTTCACGTTTAAGTACAACAACCTCTCTGTGTCTATATTCCACACTTGTTCTCCTTTCAGGATACAAATGAAGGAACTCCTCACGCAAGCTTGAGAAAACTCTACCTTACGTGCGTTAGCCACGTCCTTGCTACTCACCCTCTCAGGTGGTTGGCGACACACAGGCCAAGTGTAGAATGTAACTCAGCTAACACACTAAGCAGTACAAATAAATATTACTTATTGAGAACACATCATAAACCTAAACTATAAATAACACAAAGACAAATAAACAGTAGAGACGTGGATGGATTGAAAAGTGTATAAAGATACATTGTATTAAAGAATGAAGGTCTTCGACCATTGTACAATATAACTAAATATAATGTAAAGAAATAGTAAAATGGAAAGAGAAAGAAACTGAAATATAAGTTAAGGGGATTGGAGAATTGACTCTTTTCCTCCCAAACTCTAAGCTTTTGCGTTACAATCTGGTCGGAGAAGATGAAGTGTTGTACATACGGTGGTTAGTCTAATCCTTGTCACCGACTGTCTAGGTTTTGGTCCAAGCAGTACCCCTTGCCTTACAGATGTTCTTAGTGCCCATACATGCATTCTTTGTGCCCATACAGGTATGTTCTGCCTTGATGAAGGAGGAGGCTTTATATAGGCAACTTTTGGGCGAGAAACTTTCATTCCTCTAATTCTATCACTTCAAAATTAGCATGTGGTAGTCACATCATCTAATCTTCTTGTCTTCTAGCAAATCTTCCTTGGGGGATAATGTAGATCCTGTTAGAAAACATTCAATAGCAGCGGATAAACGAATCAATTTTACTATATATATGCAACTAAACTATTTAGTGATGAACATGCTTAAAAAAATCCCTAATTAAAACAAATTAGGGTTAAAGAAAATATACCTTTGAAGCTTTCTGAAATTCTCGATATCTTCTCTCCAACTCAAACCGAGACAACCACTAGTAGTTACCTACTATCTTCTGGACAAAGAATCGGGTTGTGGGACCCGATTGAAGAAGGAACCGAGATAGAGATTTGAGAGAGATATCTAATTAGGAGGGGAGAGAAATTTCTTTCTTTTCTTTTGGTGTGAGAGAGGTGAAGGTAAAAAAAATTTAGTAAAGGATAATTTTTGTTTTTTAAGAAACTTTTTCCAAAAAAACATAAGTTTTTAAAACTAATCTAAGAAAACATATTCATATTTGGAGTTCACGGTGTTTCGAATCCTATAATACAACCCTCCGAAGGGAACGTCGTTCCAAGGTAGACAAGAAGGCATATTATAGGAATCTCACGGTGCGACCTAATGGAAGAGACCATGGGATGTGTTGTCACACATCCCTCACCCACTTACTATGAACTACTTCCCCTATTCACCTTGATATTGATCCATGCAAACACTCTTCGAAGGGAGTCCGCTCTTATGAACGGCCCAAAGCCCTGCATGGACCTCACGGGTGTGAACTCTTAGGGACACTAGAGTTAAAAAGTACATTACTTCTCTGTAGTCGAAGTGTTCTATAATGGTTTTTAAGGGTAATTTAAAAACTTCAGGATTTATTTTTTAGGCTAACTTAAACAAATCCTAACTCTAGGTAGTACATCCAAGTATAACGATTATACATGATTTTAATCTATGATGTGTCTAGGTGATAAACCAATTTTATTACCTCACACTTCTCACGCATGCTCATAAAACTAGGTTAACTAGACTCAATAACTGATTATGATCTCCAGGTAGAAGGTGTTCTGTAAACCATCAACTTAAGAACCTCCAACCTTAGTCATCTTATCTGACTTGTTGACAAGATCGAACCAGATGAGCCTCTTGTAACCAGTTTTACAAGATATTGACCTATTTCTATGAAAAGTTTAGGAAGATATATTTAACTTAAGTGAGCAAGCATTTTATCTTTGTTATAGATTTTAAAAGTCTAATTTATTTTATAACACTTATAAAAACTTTAGACAAACTCTAAAATCAATCATTTAACCATATATAACCATTATAAAAACCAATCAATTAATATGGATTTTAATTTGTTTAACTTTTAATTAAATCATATTTAATTAAATTTAAATAAATCAATAATTAATTAATTTAATTAAGAATAACTTAATTAATTTACACCATACTATACAATATAACCA
>CM046888.1:13988467-14094058 GCA_025688845.1 Cucumis hystrix | reverse complement strand
GGTTTTCAAAACGTTTCCAACGTTTTAGTGCAGATCTTGCACACCCCCAAATTTAAAGGTTAGCAAAATCCTCATTACTAAAGGTGAATGATAAGATTATTATGAGAAAAGTTTTACAAAAGTGGTTTGAGGTAGTGCTTGCTTGAGTAGTAAACTTGACAAATATTTTCTAAGGTTTCCTTAACAAGTAAAATTCTCAAATAAAAATTGAAACTTTATTTCGCATACTTTATTTCATTGAAGTGTTATTGAATCGCAACGAAAAATTAGAGTGCAACAAAGCGGGGAACCAAGCTTACTACAAGAAAGATTAAAGGCAAAAGAATTATATCAAAAGTTGTAACTTTCATTGAAAGGAACATAAGTACAAAGAACAAAAAATTACACGAGTCAAATTTTTTGAAAGGAACAAATCGTCGCTCTGAACTGCACATCGTTCCTTTTGGTAGATTGTTCGACCATCCCCATGATCACTTGATTTTGAGCTTTGAGCACTGTACTTTACGTTCTTAGCTCTTGCACTGTAGCTTGAAGTCCTTCAATCTGAGCCAGATGATGGGCATTTGCGATGTCAAATTTTAGTTTTAAGTCACATAATTGCTTCTAATTTCATAAATGCATCTCGTGTAGACTGCTTTGGCATTGGATTACATTTTAAATCCACACTTCATAGTCTTACAAACGTGCTCATCGATGAATTTGAGAGTGAATCCATGTCAACTTCTTCTTCGTCTTCTTTTACCGACCTTTCCATGCCTTTTTGCAAAGGCTTACCTATTTCTTTTGGCAGTAAGGGAAGATTTGTCTCACCATCTTCCTCAGATCTCTTTTGTGGACTTTTTTCCTTTCGAAGATAATTCTGGGTTGCTCGCCCCATCTTCTCGTTCGTTGAACTCATCATTAAGAAATGCGATGGAGCTCGAATTATCTTGACCATGTAATTTGGGTTGGGTGGTTGGTTCAAAAGTTGCTAAGGCGAGAGAATTATCAGATTCTCACCTTGGGGAGGATAAATCAAATTGGATTTTTGAAATGGGTGGCGATTTGGATTCTACAGATTTGGCTTTATGGGTTTGCAAGGGAGAAATAGGCGTTTGGGCATTAACTGGGGATGGCGGAGGTGTATAACTTATTTTGACCTTGGTTTTGAAAGCTTTGAATTTGATGATTGAGCTAGTTGGTGTGGTGGTGAGGGACATGACGGAAGCGAGAGATAAAGGGTTTTTAGAGTTCTAATTACCCTTTAAGATTTTCTTTTTCTTTGAACTTGAGGCCTCCTTCCTCGCCTCTCCTCTTTTGCTTTAGAGGGATCTCTCTATCGTCACTTTTCTCCTCTTTTTCTTTTTCTTTTGTCTTTTCTATTGCATCCACTTTGCTTCCAACCTTTGCTCTTACTCTATCTCGTGTTTTCAGCTTTTTGGTTGTGGCATTATTTTTCTTTTTCTGTTGCTTGTTATGTCCCATGTTGTTCCGGGCTAGGAAACTTTTTCTAATGCGTCTTGCTTGTCGCGATCTATTGGTTTGCTAAAGATAGGTTCTCTTACCGCGATTTAGTTCTACTTAAGCAACACATTGATAGCCTCCGGTTCGTAGTTCACCTTCTTTCCCTTTACAATGTCATAATGATTCTCACTGTTGAACTTGCTATTGTAAAATAAATTAACCACACCAGGCCTTATTGCATTCACACCTCTGAAGAATTCTTGCCATTCTAACGCCTTGATGGGTAATGCGAAGGGAGGTGGTAGTTGACCCTCAAATGGGAAGAAGCCCGTTTCTATTATAAAATGCTTGCTTAAGTCCTTTAAAAGGACATCTCTCTCTTCCAATTTTAGGCTCACATCTTCTTGTTGAGCATTTGCTTTTTTTGCTGGCTTTTTGGCGTTTTGACTTCTTGATGCCCTTTTCTTCCTTGGTGGTCCTCGCCAACATTATCCTCTATAGGCTCATCTCGTCCACCTCTCTGCCGAACTCCTTACACAACTCTTCAAGGGGTTTCTTCTTACCCATGCTCTTTTTTTGTAGAAAGAGCTAATTCTTCTGCCTTGTTGAGGAGTTCTTCCCTCTCCTTCAATTTTCTTTCTTTCTTCTTTCATGTTAAAGCCATAACGCCTTCGACTTGATTTTTAATTTGCTGGAGCCCAGACTTAACATTTTCCTTCTTCTTATGAGCTTCTTTGGTCAACCTTCCAAATTATGTGTCAGCGATAGGTGAGGAAGGTGGTGCGTTCTCACATTCTTCTTCTTTAGATACTTCTTCCTCTTCCTCGTCAATTTCCTCCACTTCCCTTTCTTTTTCTTTTTCTTCTTCTCTTATTTTCTTAGTCTCTTTTCCTTCACATTCCTCATTTCTTCCTTTGGTTTATTTCTGTTTCTCCGCAATTAATTCTTTTAACCTTTCTCTTCCTTCTTTTCTTCAAGGAGTAACCGTAACATAATTTCTACGTTTTCTGCCGTCATAGGTATCTCTCTACCCTTGAAGCTGAAAGGATTGAAGCCCTCTGTTCCAAAGCTTTTGCTTGAACTAAGCAGGGCTTTGTGGTGAGGCATGAAATCGGGTTGAGCTTGCTCCGACATAGGATCATCATAGCGTACTAATTCTAAATCTTTCTTCTCAACTTTCTCAATAGCTCTATCTCCAGCCATTGTTAAAAATAAGAAAGATGGGGGTGGGACACATTGCAAAAGGGAAAGGAAAGGGCTCTTACTTTGCTTGCCAAAAAAGATGATCAAAACACTCGAAGGATGTTGAAAGTTTAAGAGTACTCGTATGGCAAAATGATTGTGATTTTAGGGTTTTTTAAAGAGATCGTTAACTCGGGTTAAGGCTTGGTTATAGCAAGGTTAACATCATGCTTTTTAATTGAGAACTGGTATCTTGACATGACGTTTCACATTTCGAGGGCAACTTACAATCATTACTTTTAAAATTTGAATTTTAAAAAAGATGAAACATCTTGACATCTCTAAAACCCTAATTAAAATGCAACCCTTTTGCTCAGCACCTTGCGAGAGGACCAAAATGCCTACAAACTCCTCGCAAGATGACTTCATTGCCCAAAACCTTCACATTTTTCACCTACTAAATTTTTTGAGAAACACATGCTCCCTAATGTAAGACTAAAAGATATGTGCAATCGAATACAAAACCGACCTACACATATAAGGGTATTTACACAATTATAACGAATATAGACATTTATATACATAAGTACACAGATGCAATAAGAAATTGGAAGAATCATACATTAAAGATGCACCTATGCACTCAAGTTCTTTGGCGAGGAGAAACTGTGGTATCATTGCTTCTGCTCCACACAGGCTTCATAACTTCATCAAACCTTAAATTCTTAGATCATTATAATTTACTGTATCATGATTGCTCATCATAGTAAGCTATGCTCCCAATCACTCATCGCAATGTTCAAATGATCATTCTTGGTCTTGCTCGCGTAGCTAAATGAAATATGGGGTTCATTTCCTTAACGCGAGGACACTTTTTCTTGATTACTTTATAGAAGTTCTCATTTTCATTTGCGACCAACCACATCCATTGAGATTTATCTCTGTCATCATCCGAAAGATACATTGATCTTGGGGTTGGTTCAAGCAAACACAGATTACCCAGGTACCTTGAACCTCTTTGCATGATTTTCGGCTAATCACGTGATTCACTAAAATCAATTGCTTTGCCCAAATTCAAAGTAAGACTCTACTCTAACATCCATAAATCAATTTCCCAGCAAAGGCGCTAAAAACTTGGTCGACGATTTCAAACATAATAGTTTCGTATTTGTATGGTGCAACTGCAATACGTCAATAAGTTAGGTCATTGCGCGTAATGCTCTTATCATAACGTTTTGTATTGCGTGCTTTAATTCTAGGTAATAAGTAATGGGTCATGATCATAGCATGTGATATGCTCACTGTGTATCTCTTCATCGCGTGATATATAAGCCCTCGTTGAGTACAAGTTTTCCTACTGCTTGCCCAAGTGCAAGCGAAACAACAGGTAATCCAGGGTTGAACACAAAAAATTGTTTATAGACATTAGTAGGGTGTTCTCATCGTTTAGGTGTTATGGCAATTTAGTAGAAAGAATATAAAGAAAACAAAAACTACTTACTTACAGCTAGAGACTCATGAATAGAGAATAAATTATGACAAGATGGAAAATTGAACAACTTGCATTGAACGAATAACTCCGAGAAGGCGGTGAAGGAAGGTCTCATGGTATCAGGTAAATAAGCTATATGACTACCTCAGTGCGATATACTCACCTTTCTATCTTATGATTAAGGCGTGCTCTTCTCGGAGTCATTAAACTCCACACTTAGTCTTCTTTCGGGATCCAAATGACTAAGACTGGCTAGGCGGTTCATATCTAGCACTACTTATCTATTCTACTTAGAGTCTATAGTCCACACTTGTTTGCCTTTCAGAATACAAATGAAGGAAGTCCTTTCGCAAGGTTGAGAAAACTCTAGATTACGTGCGTTAGCCACATCCCTGCTAGTCACCCTCTCAGGTGGTTGGCGACACACACTGGCCAAGTGTAGAATGTAGCTTAGCTAACTTACTAAGCGGTATAAATAAATACTACTTATTGAGAACACATCATAAACCTGAACTACAAATAACACAAAGACAAATGAACAGTAGAGGCATGGATGGATTAAAAAATGTATAAAGATATATTGTATTAAAGGATGAAGACCTTTGGCCACTGTACAATATAATTGAATACAATGTAGAGAAATTGTAAAATGGAAAGAGAAAGAAAGTGAAATACAAGTTAAGGGGATCGGGGAATGGACTTTTTTCCTCCCAAATTCTAAGCTTTCGCGTTACAGTCTGGTCGGAGAAGATGGAGGAGTGTTGTACACACAATGGTTAGGCTAACCATTGCTACCAACTCTCTAGGTTTTGGTCCAAGACGGACCCCTTGCCTTACAGACCTTCTTCGTGCCCATACAGGCATTCGTTGTGCCTATACAAGGATGTTCTTCCTTGATGAAGGAGGAGGCTTTATATAGGTAACTTTTGGGTGGAAAACTTTTATTCTTCTAATTCTGCAACTATGAAAGTAGTCAGCGGTACGTCACATCATCTCCAGCTACTCTTCTTGTCTTCTAGCAAATTTTCCTCACGGAATAATATAGATTGTTGCCCAAAAATTATTCTTGTCAGACGGGTTCTTCTCACGTAATTACTTGGTTTTTTCTTCTGGTCTTCTTGCGAGCAGCTCTACGATTAGCTAGCTTCTTCTTTTGTTTATTATCGCGTTTAGTTATTGTAAATAGCATAAAACAGACATCATACTTATGTAAGATGTATTTCTAGATACTTATGTATTTAAAATACAAGCCACATTCTTTGACCTTCTTCCTATGCATTTTGATCTCATTATTCTAATAAAATAGGCTATAATAACGGGGGTTTATACAAGTTATCAGTAGGCAATTTATGAATGGACTAAGAGGAGAAATCAGAACTCCTGTTGTACCCATTATGGTAAGAAGCAACTATTCACAGTTGGTAGATGCATCCTTGCATGTAGAAAAGAGTTTAAGTGTAAAGAGATCAAATTTTGATTTTGGCGGGGAAGAAGAAAAAGGAAGTATGAGGAATAAAAAGACCAAAACTACCATTAGTCAAGGATTGCATTGGAGCAACAACCAAATAGTTAAGTGCAATGACTGCAGTAGAAGTCACAAGAATTTGTAAAAGAAAAAGTACTACTTGCTACCAGTTTGACGAGAAGGGACATTACAAGAATGAATGCCAAAGATGAGAATAGGCGAAGAAAGTTCAATACAAACAAATGTGGCATCACATTCGATACAACAACCTACGTTAGAAAAGAGAAAGCAAGTGGTAGATGTAGAATTCAAGGGAAAATAAGAAAAGAAAATCAATGTAAAGATAAGTTATCGCTTTGTAATTATAATTTTGTAAAGTTGTAACTACAAAAGTTAAATCAATGAAGATAGTATTTTTGAAAAGTTTTGAGTTATTTCTTGTTATCTAAATTTCAAGGAAGAAATTTCTAAAGAGGGAAAGAGTTGTAAGACCCGTACTTAAGTTAAGAAGTAAATTGCTAACTAAGTGTTTAAAAAAATAGCGTTTTGAGAAGTCTACATGATAAGAAGTTGATAATTAAGGTAATTCACGAGAGAGTTAAGTGACAAGACTTTTGAAGACTAAGTTTTACTATGCGATTTAGGTTCTTCACGAAATGTAACTTTAGGCGCATAACGATCCAACTTTTATACTAAGCTGAGGTCATTACTACTAAAATAAATAAAGACTTTTTTTTATTAAAAATAAAAGAAGACACAAAATTTTAAATGTAAAACTTTAAATACTTATTTATAAATTATAAATAAAGTGTGTAGAGATAAAATAGTAGATAAAATGCTAGTTCGGGCTCTATCTAACTTTGTTAAAAAATAACATAAAAGTAAAATATAAGTTCGATAAATCTAAATAAAATACCAAAAGTAAAACTACTGTAAAGATAAAACGAAAACAACATAAACTTTTCCCTATTGCAAGCCACAGTCACTTCTACCCCAACCTTTGCCTTTGCCTAAAAAGTTAAACATAGAAAGAGTGAGTATAAACATATACTCAGTAACAAACCCACTACTAGTCCCACTAGGTGTCTGTTAACTTTCTGTTACGGTTCTGTAAGGAAGTACCCCATAACTATCGTACTCCCGAACACACACTATCTAGTGATCCTATGGAACACATCTGGTATTCGGTGAATCCAAAAGAACACCTTAGAGAATCGGGTTGTAAGTGACCCAGTCGAAAAAGTTATAAAAGTTATTAGACAGACTGGTGGTCTCTTCGAACACACACCGTCATAAAAATATGGTGATCCTAAATGCAAGCTCTTGATTCTGTTTCGAAATTTTAGTAATAGAATCTCTTACCTCGAGATTAATTTAACAAAAATTGATTACTAACAACAACAGCCAAAGCTCCCCAAGCAGACAAATCCTAAACCAAAATAAGATTTAAACTAATAGTTTGATAACAAACATCAAACAATTAATTACTCAGGCTTCCAAACTTACCAAGGAAGAGGGTGAAACCAAATCAACTTTTGAGGTCGAATTTCCTAGATAATTACTCCAAAGACTTTAGCCAAAAACTTTCAAAGAACAAAAATCTAACTTAATTCCACCCTTTAAATTATTTAAGTTCCAGAGGATAATTATTTGGGCGTACCAACCCAACAAAACATACCAAACGATGGCTAAAAGTTAGTGGCTTGGAGAAAATAGGGCTCTTCACACTTCAATGGACTTCGGCTAAAAAACAATGCAGGAATAACGGGGAAGATGCGGGCGGCTCATGCAGAGAGGGAATGGAGGATCAGCTCGGGCGATTTGATAAGGAAAAAGGCAGATGCAGTTGTTCGGTTGGAAAAAAACTCCAACGCAACTCAAATTTGAAGAATTCACTGGAAGAAAGAACATATAGGTGTGGTCTGAGCGTGGATGGAGGCTTTGTCAGAGGAAGGCTACTTCGAACTCAAGATCTCTCTGCTTCCTATCTTGAGCTATCTTATGATTCTCTTTAATAAAATTAACCTTCTTAGTTGAAGCTTGCACTAACTCTAGGCCAACTAATTGATGTTCTTCCACTTCATTCCAACACACTGGAGTTTTGCAAGGTCTACCATATGAAGGCTCAAAAGGTGTCATTTCAATACTATAATGGGCATTGTTGTAGGCAAACTCCATAAAGTGACAAATGGGTATCCCAACTTCCTTTAAAATGAAGAACTCACAAGCTCCTAACATGTCCTCTAAGGTCTGAATGGTCCACTCTGACTGACCATATGTATAGGGATGAAAAGCAGTACCGAACTTCAACTTAGTTCCCAAGGCCTTCTGCAAACAAGACCAAAACTTAGAGGTAAACCTCACATCTTTATCTAAAACTATAGAGATTGGCACTTTGTACCGGCTCACTACCTTCTTGAGGTACAACTGAGCTATTTTATCTAGCATAGACGTTGCTCTTATAGGTACAAACCGCGATGTCTTGGTGAGTCTATAAACTCTTACCCAAATACCATTATGTCCACTAGAGGAACGAGGTAATCAGAAGAGAAAATCCATGGTTATGTGCTCTCAATTCCACTGTGGCACTGACAATGGATTGAGCAATCCTCCTTGCCTCTGACGTACTGGCTTAACTTGGTGACAAATCAGACATCTATCAACATACTCTGCTATCTCTCGCTTCATTCCAGGCCACCAATATGTTTTCTTCAAGGTCCTATACATCTTGGTACTGCATGAATGCTTAGCATATGCTGAATTGTGAGCTTTTTCCAAGATAGCATCCTTCAATTCTCTAACACTTGGAACGCATAGTCTTCCTTGCTTGACTGTGGCTCCATCTAGTCTCAATTGAAACACAGCTTCTTGGCCCTGCTTGGACTTTCGAAGCCTTTTCTAAAGTTGACTGTTTTCTCAAAATCTCAGCTACTAGAAAAGACTTAACTATCATTAAGCTAACCAAGCTCCTTAAACTCTCTACAAACCACAACTGCATTGGAACTTTTTAGCCCTCTCAGTAAAGCTACTCGAACTCCAAACAAGGCACTCTTCGGAAGTTTTGACTTCTTACTTAAGGCATCTGCCACTAGATTAGCCTTGCTTGGGTGGTACTCTATTGTGCAATCATAATCCTTGATCCACTCTAACCACATCGTTTACTTCAAGTTGAGTTCCTTCTGATCAAAGATATATCTCAAACTCTTATAATCTGTGAAAATGTGGCCCTTTTGACCAAACAAGTAATGTCTTTATATTTTCAAAGGCAATACTGCTGCAGCTAACTTAAGGTCATGGGTAGCATAATTAATGCTTTTTCACTGTCTAGAAGCATAAGCTATTACCTTTTCTACTTGCATAAGCAACACACCCTAGACTTTATCTTGAATCATCATAGTAAACTATAAACTCCTTTCCACAAGAAATGCCAAGATGGACGTTGAAAATAACCTCTTCTTTAGCTCTTGAAAGCTTTGCTTGCACTTTTCTGACCAAACCAACTTAGCACTCTTTCCCAATGAAGGATGACAAAGGTAATGCTTACTTAGAGGAATTCTCCACAAACCACTTGTAGTATCCTGTTAAACCAAGGAAACTACATACTTCGGTAGCACTAGTTGGTCTTTCCAAACTAATAATTGCCATTGTCTTTTGTGGATCCACACTGACCCTTTTTGCGGAATTCATATGTCCTAAGAACACCACTTGATCTAGCGAAAATTTACACTTACTAAACTTAGCTTAAAGTTGTAACACAATGTCTATAACACTACCCTTACAAGTTCCTCATGGGCTTTCTTATCCATTGATTAGACCAACATGTCATATTTGAATACTATCACAAACTGGTCCAAGTATGTTTGGAAAATCTGATTCATGAGATCCATGAACACTAATGGTGCATTCGTTAGACCGAATGGCATCACTAGGAACTTATAATGCCCATACCTTGTTCTAAAGGTTGTCTTTGGAATATTTGATTCCTTGACCTTTAACTGAACTTGACCACAAGTCAATCTTGGAAAACATTAATGCACCTCTCAATTGATCAAACAAATCATCGATACGTGGTAGAGGATACCTATGGAGTTTTTCTGTTTTCCAAATTGTTATACACAATGTAAATATTTTACATGTTTGTGATATTAGTTAAAAAACCCCTTTTTTAACTTTATATTTATTTATGAAAAGACAATAATATGAAAACACTAACTAATAAATTATATAATCGGGGAATTGTTAAAAGTGGCAAAGTGGACAAACTATTAACACTTTATGGCAAAATCAGGTGTAATGAGTTTTTGTCATTTAATGGTTTGTTGCCATAAAATGTAAATAGGTTATGTTTTTTTATTATTCTTGAAAAACCCTATATAATTCGTATTTACATTATAAAAAATTAATACATTTTTAAAAATGGACATTTTTAAAAATAGCAAAATAAATTAAAATATTTACAAGCTATAGCAAAAATTTTGGATTTCATCAATGATGGCCAATGATATCCAAGTGATATCCTTCTATCACTGGCTGTCAATATCACTGATAGAAGGATATCACTGGCTATCAAATGTTTGTTATTGATAGAATCTAAAATTTTGCTCTCTAGTGTTCTTATCTCAAGATTTTAGGCAAAATGGAGTGAAGCTCGGTAATACCATGTCTACGTGAGAAAACCAGTTCAACCTTTGTGAGAAAAAAAATACAAAGTAGGCGATTAAGCCACTAGCAAACAAAATTGGTTTGCAGGAAATTCTTAGAAAGGACTAAAAAATGTCTATGCAGTGCTGCTACAACTTTTCAGAAGCTTTAATGGTGTGTGACATCTAGTCAACATCAACTCTCTCCTTTAAATAAAGCTTTCCACTGGATAATTGAGTGTGCATAGTTTTAGCTGAAGAGCAAGTTCTGGTTTTGTATGTCTTCTCTTTTCTCTTGAGTTTTAGGTGAGAGCTTATAACAAAAAGGGAGAGAGATTCATCCCCACCATTTCCCCCTCACAAATAGGTAAAAACCAGAGCCAAATAATGTGGGAAATCAAACTTTGAAGCATAGCATTTCTATTGTATTCCATTTGTAAATCTTTTATTGTATTATTTTGTAAGATGTACTTCTTCTTCCACTCTTCCATCTTTCTAATCTTTTCCATGTCAATCTGTTTGGTTAGATAGCTAGTGATAAATTGTGTTTTTTATACTTGGAGAATAAGAAACGATGTTTTATGAGTTTTGCTAAGTTAAACGTCAATATCTTAACATTGCATACTCGAGAGAAGAGCAATGGCTTATATTGTAATTACCTAACAAGTGAAAATCACATTTAACTAAGCGAATGGCGAGAACATTGTAGCAATGCAATCTTACCGCCAAACTCATCCTTTGAATACATTACCGAGAGGAAACCATGTGTGTGGCAAACGCACCGAGTGGTTGTTGGTTGTTGTAAATTGAAGTTTAGACTTAGTAGTTTCACATTCATACGGTTCAATTCTAATCTAGACAATACATCATGAAGCATGTTCATCCCATGTAAGATGCTCTCTATATCTTTCTGTATTGTGTGATTACTTTTATGGGGTAAGTTATGGGTCATGATCACAGCATGCACTCACTATGTACCTCTTTATCGCATAATAGCTCAGTCCTCGTTGAGTACAAGTTTTCCTACTACTTGCCCAAGTGCAACTGTAACAGTAGGTTTACTTGGGTGATCCAAACAAGAGAATTGATTCAAGACATTAGTTTTAAGAATTACTTATCGTCTAGGTGGTGTAAAAGAATTAATAAAGTAAACTATAAAATAATCATAACTAGGATTAAAATACTTATGTAGAGAATGGAGAGATGCTAACAAACTCTTATTCTACAATGCCTTTTTAAGAAAAGACCCCGAATCATAGCTACTCTCCTCTATTGGGAAAGCTTGATCTTTCTCAGCTTCTTCCCTTTCTGACTCAGTCTCCTGAATAAGCAATACAAAAGAGTCAAGACATATATAGTGAGAAAAGTGCTTTATGTAGGCTAGTCTGACTCATTCCCGGGATCGTTGCACCCAATCTACTCTAATTGGGAATATTTGGAATATACAATATGAAAATCAAATAATATCCAAGACTACAAGAGCGAGAGCTACTTCCTCAATTGAAAGAACCACAGTCGGCTATAGCTTAAAGAAGAACTGGGACAATGTTGGGTGCAAGTAGCAACACTAAACCTCTTTGCGAAGAATGTAACTGATGTCATCTTGGACAATATCTCAAAGGAGGAGACATTTACTTTCGATGTAAGAAATCAGGATATTTTGCGAAAAATTGTCCTTTGGTGAGTACAAGTCAACCAAGAGATCAAGGTATTGTATCTTATTAAGTGAATCAACCAAAAATAAGTCCGAGTGAAAAAAGACCTAGCAATGTAAAACAAAAGGGAGTTATGAGAAGTTAAGTATTGTTATGTTTTAAGTATGTAATAAGTCTTATGCTATGTAAATAAAAGTAATCTTTTATGAATATTGCTTGGTATTTAAAAATTTCGAGGACAAAATTTCTTGAGGGGGGAGGGGGGAAGAATTGTGAAACCCAAAATTTCTTTAACCTTTGGACTTTGTTAAGCTTAGTCAAGGACAAGAGAAAATGAAATTTATGGAAAAATAAGGTAAAAATACTTGGAATTCAGGTTTAAAACTGAGAAAAATAGAAGTTAGAAAAAATTGACCAATTGTCAAAAGGATGGTATTAGGCGTTTGAAGGTTATGTGGGCAGCAAAGGAAGGCTAAAGAACCACCAAAACGGTATCATTACAAGAAGCGGTTTGAGAACCTCCAAGCTTAGGCATCTTGACATGGAGTAGGCGGTCAAGTAAGGTGATAACCTCCAAAGAGTTTATCTATGCGTTTGGACAAGGACTTGGCGGCAAGATGAGAGGTTGTCCACGCGAGGAAGACTTGCTAGGCGAAGAAAGCTTGGTAGGCGTTTGGTTTGCTAGACGAGGAAGGAAATTGGCACGTGAGGAAGATGTGCATGAGAGGTTAGTCACACAGGGAAGACTTGACTAGGCGAGGAAGGATGCAAGAAAGAAAGCTAGGCGGCCAAGGCAAGGCTATGCCAGATGGTTTAGAGGTTAGCTATGCGTTTAAGACAAGTATGTGGTATGCTCTAAGAAAATGGTTCAAGGATAATCTAGGTGTCTTAAGCATGCTAACATGCATATTACGGCCAAGGAGGACGTGGGAGAGTTAATGAGGTGTAAATACAAGTTTAAGAGGTGAGTCTAATCAAAGATTAAGTATGACCTTAATCTCATGCAAGGAACTCCATAAATAGGCAAACTTTAGCAAGTGTGCATCCCACCCTTCTCTATAGACCTATATTTACTTTTTCTCGCTCCTTCAAGCGTTTTTTCCTTTGTGAAGGAGTTCAGTGGAAAATATTTCTCTCGCTCTGAGCATGTCAGGGTTGATTGGAGCCTTGTCACCTTACACAAACTTCAACTACCATCCTTATCGTCTAGTGAACTTTCTCATGTGATGATGTGTCACACCCCACCACAGACACCTGCTGGCTCATCTCGAGACGTGGTGTGATGTCAACTGAAGTCATTTCCGAGACGTGGTGTGATGTCAACTGAAGTCATTTCCAACAGAACAACCTCAACTTACACATGACATGGAACTGTAACACAAATACCAATTGAAGTCTTTTAACTTGAAATACTTAAAACCATAATGTGACCCATTTGAAATTTCTATAAAACATAAAGATATAAATATTTTAACAATCACATAACTAATTTGAAACAAAACAATGTCCTTGTATAATAAAAAACTAAGTTGGTCTGGTGGTTGAGTTTGTTCTCTTGTTGGAACAACATACAAGTGCTACTTGGGACTTAGTCTTAGTATTCCAACATATGTGTACGCAATTGTAATACTTCACTAAGTAGGTTCACTGCACGTAATGTGCTCAAAATGTCTTTCTGTATTGCAAAGCTAATCCTAAGCGATACGTCATGGGTCATAATCATAGCAAGCAAAGTGCTCACTATGTACCTTTTTATCACATGAAGCCTAAGTCATCGTTGAATCCAAGTTTTCCTACTGCTTGCCCAAGTGCAAGCCAAGCAGTAGGTTTACCTGGGTGATCCAAGGTCGAACACAGGAAATTATTTCAAGATATTAGTTCTAGTGTGTTATTCATCTGTTAGGTATTATGATAGTTGCGGTAAAAGAATGTATTGAAAGAACTAAAGTTATTTACACTCCCCTAGAGATTCATGCACAGGGGGACAAATTATGATAAAACAGAAGATTAAGCCAACTAACTTGCATGCGAGAGAAAGTTAAGGAAGATCTATGCACTATTAGGCAGTTAAGCAATGCGAGAGTCTTGATGCAACATAACTTGAGTAATTAGCTCATGATTAAAGCGACCTTCTCTTGAAGTGTTTACGCCACACTTGCTTACCTTTCAGGATGCAAATGATTGTGCTTGATTAGGCAAGATATATCTAGAAGACTTCATTTACAATACTTATACAACTTCTCATTTAAGGACAACAACCTATCAGTGCCTAATGTCCGCAGTTGTTTACCTTTAGGGATACAAATGTTGAAAGTTATCTCGCTGAGGTGGAGTTTTACCAAACTCCTCCTTGTGCGCATTAGCCTTATCCTTGCTACTTGCCCTCTCTAGTAATTAGCGATTGACACAGGCCAAGTAATGAAAATAGCTCAACTAATGTGATAAGACTTATAAGCTAGACTCCTTATTGAGGACTTACCACAAACCTAACTACTCATAACACATTGACAAGTGAAAGGTCAAGAGATGATGGATCGACAGGTATAAACATGTCATATATATATAAAGAATGTAAGCCTTAGGCCATTATACAATATAAACAACATATATTACAAAGAAATGCAAAAATGAGAGGAAAGAAAAGTGGAGTGAAACACAAGTTGGGGGGCATGAGGGATGACACTAAGCTTTTGCATTTCACTGTGATTGAAAAAGATGAAGAAGTGTTGTACATCTAGTGGCTAGGCTAATCCTTGCCACCGACTCTCTAGGTTTTTACCCATACAGACCCTATTATTGGTCAATGCAAGCCTCTCGCTGTGGTCCATTCAGACCTCTCACCTATTCAGGAGTCTCCTTGTCTTGGTGAAGATGAGGTGCTTTTATATGCAACTTTAAGAGAGAAAATTTTGTTCCTCTTATTTTTTCAGCGTCGTTTTAGGTCCTAGGAAGTCACATCACTCCAACTACCATTCTTGTCTTGTAGTGAGCTTTCCTCGCGTGATGACATGGTTCCTCGCTTGGAGGTGTTAGTCGCCAGGTGAGCTCCCATCGCGTGACCAATGCGCTGGTCTCCTTTGTGATTTGCTCCTTTCTTCTTTTTCACTTATCCTACATTTAAACATGATAATCGTGTAAAACATGCATGGTGCTTATGTAAGTTGTATTTCTAACTACTTATGTTTTTTCAACATAAGTCACGCATTCTAATCATCTTATGTGTTTTGACCTCATTATTCTAATAAAAAGAGCTATAATAATGCTTGTCCTCATTATTCTAATAAAAAGAGCTATAATAATGCTTGTCCTCATTATTCTAATAAAAAGAGCTATAAAGAAATATGTGTTTTGATCATAACTATTCTAGGTTTTATTTCCCTTTTTTCTTATTCCTACACACCCACCACCTTGGATTGGTTCCATTATCAAACTTTGTAGGTACGAAGGAACCAAGAAAACAGAGAAGCACACTAAAAAAATAGTGAGATTAGAAAAAGGAGAAGTACAACTTGGAGAGTTATGAGAAGAAAAAGAGAATAAGTTAATGACGAAGGTTTGTCTATTATGGAGTTAGGATTTAAAGTTCTTTGGACTGTTTAAATAGGCATTCTTAACCATGGTTAGAATTTTGGTTAACTGAAGGTCAATAACCATGTCTAATTCAATGTGGCGTGATAAACCTCACAAGACTACTCGTGGCTCGAGGTATGGCGCATTCATTGTTTCTTGGAAGTTTAAGAACTATTAGATTTGACCAGACGGTTCATACCTCCTAAAGATTTCAACGTTTCCCAATGAAATCTAACCTACCTAATTTGTTTAAGAAGGTCAGACTACAAACGCCTTTTCGTAAACTGACTTCATCTTTGAATCTTACTAGATGAACCTATACCTTCGCAACGTAATGCGCAATTCCCTTATGAGATTAAAGGATATACAAAAATTTAATACAAAACTGATGTACATGTTAAGGATATTTACAACAGTATAAAAGTGTAAGCATCTTAGTACGTGAATGTAAGGATGAAGTTTAAAAATAAATTGGAAGAATTATACATTACAGAAGCATCCATGTGTTCAGGTTCTTTGGCGAGGAGGAACTGTGGTCACTGCATAGTTTTCCTGACAGCATCATTCCTGAACTTCTTAGATTATTATGACTTTCTGCATCTTGATTGCTCATTGCAAGAGGATTCTGCTCCCAATCATTCATCACAAGTCTTAAATGATCTTTTCTTGGTCCTTATCGCTTAGCTAAGTGAAGTATGAATTTCACTAGCTTGATGCGAGGACACTCTGTTTGATGAAATTCCTAGAGATTCTCATTTTGATATGCAACCAATTGCAACCATTAAGATTTCCCTGGGTCACCAGCCGAAAGATGCACTGATCTTGGGGTTGGTTCAAACAATCACATATTACTGTGGCACCTTGAACCTTTTCGCACAGTTTTATGCTAATCAGGTGATTCACCAAGATCATATGCTTTGCCCAAAATCAGATTCACCAAGACTATACTCTCATATCAAGAATTCAATTGCCCGACAACGATGCCAAAAACTTGGTCGGGTTTGTTCTCTTGTTGGAACAACATATAAGTGCTACTTGGGACTTAGACTTGGTAATCCAACATCTGTGTATGCAATTGCAATATTTCCCTAAGTAGGTTGGCATGTAATGTGCTCGCCATGTCGTTCTATATTGCAGGGTTAATTCTAAGTGATACGTCATGGGTCACGATCATAGCATGTGAAGTGCTACAATGTACCTCTTTATCACTTGAAGCCTAAGTCACCGTTGAATCCAAGTTTTTCTACTGTTTGTCAGGTTTACCTGGGTGATCCAGGGTCGAACATGGTAAATTGTTTCAAGATATTAGTTCTAGGGTGTTAGTCATCTGCTAGGCTTTATAATGGTTGCTATAAAAGAATGTATCAAAAGAACTAAAGTTATTTACACTCGTCTAGAGACTCATGCACATGGGGATAAATTATGATAAAATGAAAGATTAAGCCAACTAACTTGAATGTGAGAGAAAGGTGAAGGAAGATCTATGTACTATTAGGCAATTAAGCAATTCAATTGATGCGACATAACTTGCGTAACTAGCTCATGATTAAGGCCACTTTCTCTTGAAGTGTTTAGATGCCACACTTGCTCACCTTTTGGGATGCAAATAACTGTGTTTGATTAGGCAATATATATATAGAAAACTTCACTTATAATAGTTATTGAACTTCTCGTTTAAGGACAGAAACCTCTCAGTGCCTAATGTCCGCACTTGTTCGACTTTCAGGATACAAATGTTGGAAGTTATCTCGCTAAGGTAGAGTTTGTTACCAAACTCCTCCTTACGCGCATTAGCCTTATCCTTGCTACTTGCCTTCCCAGGTAGTTGGCGATTGACACCGGCCAAGTGATGAATATAGCTCAACTAATGAGATAAGACTTATAAGCTAGACTCCTTATCGATCATTTACCACAAACATAACTATTAATAACACATTGACAAGTGAAAGGTCAAGAGATGATGGATTGAAAAGGTATAAACATGTAATATATATATAAAGAATGTAGGCGTTAGGCCATTGTGCAAAATAAACAACATATATTACAAAGAAATGCAAAAGTGGAAGGAAAGAAAAGTGGAGTGCACAAGTTAGGGGCAGGGGGGATGACTCTTCTCCTCTTAAAATCGCAGCTTTCGCGTTACACTGTGATAAAAAAAGATGAAGAAGTGTTGTACATCCAGTGGCTAGGCAAATCCTTGCCACCAACTCTTTAGGTTTTTACACATTCATACTCTATTTTTGGTCCATGCAGGCCTCTAGCCCATTGAGGCATCTCCTTGTACAACTTTAGATGGGAAAATTCTGTTCCTTTGATTTTGTCAACGCCGTTTTAGATCCTAGAAAGTCACATCACTCAACTACCATCCTTGTCTTGTGGTGAGCTTTCTTCGTGTGAGGACATGGTTTCTCGCTTGGAGGTTTTAGTAGCCAGGTGAGTTCCCATCGCGTGATCTATGTTTGTAGTGTCCTTTGCAATTTGCTTCTTTCTTCATGTCCACTTATCCAACATTTAATCATGATAACCACATAAAACAGGCATGATGCTTTTGTAAGTTGTCTTTCTAAATACTTATGTGTTTACAACACAAGTTACGCGTTCTGATCATCTTCTTATGCGTTTTGACCTCATTATTCTAATAAAAAGGCCTATAATAAAAGGCATTTATACGCATTATAACCCGACAGCAGTATGTTCAGCAAGCAGAGATCCACAATCTATACTTGGAAAGTGGGAAAACATTTTTGAAAGGGTAAGTCGAAAGACTTAGTGAGCAACAATTTTATAAAATAGGTTTTCACATTTCAGCGTAAAACCGAAGCTTAAAAACATGTATCACTAAACAGTGATAGCATGAAACTTGAAACATTTGCAAAGTTTTTCGAAGACAGCCCTCCATAGCCACGAACAGTATTTACCCCGTTCGTCCAAAGACAGAACAGTCGATGGGTATCTAACTCTCATCTTTTAAGGCATAACAAATATACCCTTTCTGATGGCCCATAATTAAAAAGTAGGTTCATCATCCATACCATCAGTATGGAGTTAACCACATGTATACAATAGGTTGAAGGGATAAAAATCCTATGGCAGCGTAAGATTCTACAGAACCATTGCTTAATTTAATTTGGAAATCCCAAAATACATACATTGGCAAAACTTAGAATCAAAATTTTAAATAAAAACTAAACATGTTTTTTATTTAAAAGATACAGAGAATTTACTTTAGTTGACGTCTCTGAATCTACAAACTACCGAAGGGGACACCACCCGTCGGAAACCTTAATCTCCTCTGGGATGAGATTGGTTTGTGGGAACCAATTGGGATGGGAAAAAGTTTACAGGTAGTTGAGAGAAACTCTTTTCTTTTTGTAGAGCAAAAGCGTTGATTTTTTTTTCTTGATAAATTCCTTAAAGAAAACTGTTTTCTTTTAGATATTTATAACTCTCTTTCCTTCTTGGAATAGGAAAAGGAGTAGGAGAGAATCATAGTATTATATTATCAAATCTACTAATTAATTAACAATTAATCAATTAGTTAATAATTAATTAAATAATATTTCATTCAAATCTTTTTTGAATGAATATCTTTTCAATATCTTATAGATTTATATTAATATAATTAATTAAATCATATTTCATTCATATTTCATTAAGATCTTGTTTGAATGAATATCTCTGCAATATCTTGTAGATCTAATTAAATCAAATTTAATTAAATAAAACTAAACTATTGATTAATTATTCAATTAATTAATCGCTAAATTAAATATGTTATATTTAACTTAAATTAAATTTGAATCATATTCAAATATAAGTTTTTCTCACAACCAATAATTTTAATATGAATCCAATTCACATTAAATTAATATTTGAACTCATTCAAATATTTTATCTCTCATAAATTAATTTTGAATCATATCCAAAATTAAATTTATATAATAAAGTTTGATAAACTTTATATTATAATAATCACTGTACATTAAATTAATTCCCAAAGTAAAATTGAATATTTCAAATTACAACTAATATAA
Organism: Cucumis hystrix; assembly: GCA_025688845.1. Lineage (NCBI taxonomy): Eukaryota > Viridiplantae > Streptophyta > Magnoliopsida > Cucurbitales > Cucurbitaceae > Cucumis > Cucumis hystrix. Next base: position 14,074,577 of record CM046888.1, on the reverse strand, counting down.
ATAAATCTCATTACCCTTTACGAGCTAAGAAGGGGACCTAATGGACCTACAGATCAGAAGCTACAACGATCTAAGATTAATTGGCTAAATTCATTAACCACATTAATCAATATTCGTTAACTGTGTGTACATTCCACTAAAGATTAACAGCTGAATTCTTCTCACTGTAGATATATTTCTGTGTCTACGGATATAGACCAATAATAGTAAGTTAGTCCTTCACGAGTGTTCGTAACACCAGCTGGGTCAATTTATCGTTTTACCCCTGGGTTACCTCTAATCCTTAAAATACTTATGCTCCTCTAATGAATAACATATTTATGGTTCTACCAATAAACAAAATCCTCTCTCATGCCATAGAGAGGGTAGGGCCCTTTGTTCAAGACCTGGAGACAACATTTAGGGGATCAGTCATCTACTTACCCTAAAGTAGGGAATGAGAGAATTCCATCTTGTGTAATTATATTCCCAGCTCCTCACTTGGTCTTGTCCCCAAAATGATAAGCTTATTCAGACGATCTGACCACTCTCACCCGTAAAAATCAAAGGACAATCTCTCGTGAATAGGAGTTCATAATACATTCTGGATTAAGACTAAGTTACCTAGGTCATCCTAGTGAAATAGAAACCCAACTAGTTAACGAAGATTCATCTAGTGGTTACTATTTCCCGGTCTGGTCTTATGCAAACTCATTACATAGGATATCCTCACTCGCATGTCAAATACACGAACGCGTTCGATCATTGTATTTGTATCAAATACAAAGTGAGTCGTATCCATAGTCTTACCAAGGTAAGGTACCCAGCCTTATCCCTATACTGTAGACCATTTAAGTTGATCTTGATCATTGATCGCTGTATGTCTCTACATACTGTTCAAGACTCATTAAACAACTTAGGATGTTAGTTTATTTGATTTGGGTTATTAAGACAAAACTATAATTTTATCAATAACAATTATTACAATAATAACACTTTATTAATAATGGTCAATGGATTATATTTACAATCTACAAGTTTTAGGACATAAATTCCAACATAGGTTTCATGGAATATTTGGGTATGGATAAAAACATTTGAAAACATGAAATATTTTCTTGAAAGTTTGAAACAATTCCTTGAATCATGAAATCATAACGTAGCTTGGAAATATCATTTCAGTAAACATTTATCAATAGCATGACATGTACAAGAACTTGAGATCCTGTTTAGTAAACCATGTTACAAATAGTTTTTTAAAGCTTGAAAACATGTTTAACAATAACTTTCAAAATCAACATGTTACTCACAAGCTATTGCTTGTAGAGCCTGAAATCATGTTCAATAAATACTTTGGAAATCATGGTCGGGGGAATTCCTCATAATCCTCTTTGTGTTGAAAATTCATATTTTATCCTTAATTAATTCCTTGAACATGAAAATATCCAAAAGTTACTTTAAAAAATTTCAAAAAATTAAGACAGTCCAAAACAGCTAGAAAGTAGCCTATTGGAGCCCAGTGACATGGTGCGGGGGCTGACCGCACGCACATGGTATGGGGCCTACCTCGTGCTAACCTCGCTGAGGTGGGGCGCGCACTGCATGCTAATCTCATAAGGGGTGTCGCCAGCGTGTTTGCAGCCTACCCAATGCCCCTCGCATGCATGGTGCGCACATTGGTGCTCCTCGCACACCCTATGCCGCACTAACCTCTTTAGGTAGGGTCATGCCGACAACCTGTGTCACACCTTCTCCCAGACCAACTCCGAACCTAGAAGAAAATGTGAAGATATTAAGCATCACCCCATGGAAATACTCTAGATCTAAACAGAGCACCAACTTAAACCAAAATTTAGCAAAACAACAGGGAATGACATTCAACATCAAAGTACTATCGATACCCTGCTACAAAATTTTATCTAAAATAGGCCCACAACGATATATATATACACACATAAACAAGATCACGTAATCCTTAACCAGATAGAACGTTCAACTACCTCTCTCTCTCAAAACTATACAAGTTACGACAACCTAAAGAGGTTAGTTATTTAAAACAATGTCGAAGTCCTAACTCTTGATGCACACCCGAGTCACACAAGTTATGCATTTGGAATAACTCGACCACCAGGAAAGAAAGACAACAATGAAAAAGAGTGAGCTAATAAGCCCAATAAGCTCCTCTATTTATAGGGTTCTCTGATGGGCTAGGGCTTGGCGATTAGTCCTTGGACCAGGTCTATGGGCTCAATCACATAGATTTGAGTCATATTTAGCATTTGCGCTAAATTAAGGTTATTTTTGTGCACAATTGAACTTTAGACCAAGTAAATAACATTTAATTGGACTAAAATAATTAATTTGATCTAACAGTCATATTGAAAACATGTGGCATCATCAAAATTGGCTGATTTATGTCTTCAATTTCAATTTGGGACAAATGTCAACTTTTAATTAGTTCCCAAATTCAATTATATGTATTTTTGCATCATTAATTTTCAAAATGATGTGACAATTTGTGATTGGTTAAAATTTTCATATTCAACAGTAGCTTGTATAGGTATGTTGGTTTTCCCCGACTCATTATAATTGATAAATTAAATGTTATTTTTCACATCTGGTATAAATTAAATTTATAATAGAAATACAATATTTTGTAATAGTGCTACCTAAAAAATATTACAAAATTATACTTTGTACCATTCCCATCTTTTCCCCCGCTTTAAATTTCCTAGCCACATCTTATGTAATGTTTATTTCTTTTTTATTTATGTCCTTTACAATGCAAGTAATCACTTTAGATGTACTATGTAAGCGTTTAATCTTTCTTGTCGCAAGTCTGGCTTCCCGCCTTATAGCATTCTAATTTTCCTCTATACTTCAATAACACTTCAATGAAATAAAGTATGCGAAGTAAAGTTTCATTAAGGAAATATTTAAGAAAATATTTCTAGAGTTTATTAAGGCGAGCAAGCTTTACCTCAAACCACTCTTGTAAAAACTTTCCTAAAGATTAATCTTATCATTCATTTTTAGTTGTAAGGACTTTGCTAATCTCTAAATTTGGGGGTGCGTGAGATCCCTGCTAAAATTTCAAAAAAATTTCAAGGAATCTAGAAAGCCAAGTAAAAGTAAGGTGTTTTAACGAAAGTTAAAACTAAGCCACAAGTGAAATAACTTTTCGAATTACTGTTTTTGCTAATTTAATTAAAATAAAAACTCATATGTTGCCTTCTCTAGCAAGGCGATAAGAGTTAGAGTTGAGTAGAGAAACAGACTCATAGAGTGCCTATGATTTTTCACTTAATGCTCAGTCCAATGTAAATATAATAAAAAGCGTTCTTTCGGCAAATAAAAGGGATTCAAAACTTTTTCAAAATTTTAGTCATTTCAAAAGATGAAAAATAAGGTTTACTAAAAAAAATGAACAAAGATGTTTTGAGTATTAAGCTTTCCGTATTCCCAACTTAGAAATACTTTCATAGCAAAAAAGTACAAGACGAGAGTGACTCTTTGATAACGAATAAAAATTGCTTGCTATAAGAGATGTGTTGAAACGCATGGGGGAAGGTGAATTGTTAAGAAGGAATGGTGCTTGAGGACAAGTATAATTCGGATGCTTGAGAAAAAGTATTATTCTAAATTTGGGGGTGTGATAATGCGCAGAAATTATCGTTATTATAGCTCTTTTTGTTAGAATAAATAGGCTAAAACACATAAGAAAATGATCAGAATGTATGACTTATGTTGTGAAAGCATAAATATTTAGAAATACGGCTTACATAAATGTCATTCCTGTTTTACATGCGTATTATGTTTAAACCTAGGACAAGTGGGAAAGAAGAAAGGAGCAGTTCAGACATGACATCTCGCGCAGGGGTTATGTGAAGAATCTCGCTTGGCGATCAACAACCTCAGGCAAGGAACCAAAACCTCAAGCGAAGTTCATAAGAAGACAAGAATGGCAGTTGGAATGATGTAACTTCTCATGGGCATATGACATCACTGACACACTCAGGAGAATAGAAGTTTCACGTCGAAAAGCTGTCTATACAAGCACTTCATCTCCATCGAGGGGAAGGAGGCCCGAATAGGCCAAGAAAGTCTGAATAGACTAAAGAAGTTCCAGAGCTTGAGAGAGCTACCTGGAGTGTATGTAACCGGGATAAAGAAAAAAAAAACTTTTTATTCTCTAACTTGTAACAGCATTCACTTTTTCTTCTTTCCATTTTGTTGTTCTCATTCATATTCATGTTGTACACATTGTTCATAAGTTCATGACCTACATTCTTTGATTATTTTAAATAAACTTAGCCATTCAATCTGTCATCTCTCCTCTTCCGCAAGTCTACATGTTATCAAAAGTTTAAGTAGGTGATAGTTCATGATAAGAGAAGTCGCTTATAATTCTTAACGTGTTAATTGTTCTTTAGTGATCGCTTGGCCAACATAAGTTTCTAACTGCCCGAGAGGGTAAGTAGCTAGAACTTAATTATCACACGTGGAAAGGATCTTTGCCTCCCTACGAAAGTATTTTCGAACACTTGGATCTCGAAAGGACGGCAAGTCTGGACATTGGTTGCCGAGAGGTAAGAATCCTTAATCACGAAATACTATAAGATGCATAAGTGGTTTCTTTTAGATATAACTCACTTAGCGATATTTGGTCATATAGATTTCTGAAAAGCAGTCACGTGTGGCATATATGTATTCGAGAGAAACACGCCTTAATCACAAGTGTGTCTTAGCAAGTTAGATTGCGTCAAGGGTATCTCTCCACTTACTCTAGGATATCACACGAGCATTCCTGCCTTCTCTTCCCTAATACAAGTTAGTTCCGTTATTATTGCCTTTCTCTCCGTTGCCTTACAGACTCTCATTGTATAGTTAGTTAATTCTTATATTTGTTAATTCTTTAACTCACCTATATGAAGTGTAGACCCTTTTCTCAGAACTCTAAGTTATTTTCTCTCCAACCATTGTTTTGAATATAAAACAGTGCATGGACTATAACGTAAAATGAGAGGATAAGATTCTTACTTGCTTACCGGAGAAGACGATCAGAATGCTTGATCTCGAATGAAAGATTGAAAACTCGCGCGACAAAAAGATTGTAATTAGGGTTTTCAAAGAGTTTTTAAAGAGAGTTTTAACTCGGGTTAAGGAGTGGTTATCATCATGTGTTTTAATTGAGAATTGATGTTCTGACATGACGTTTCAGTTATCGAGGGCGGCTTGCAATCATGACTATTAAGATTTGAATTTTTAAAAGAAATGAAACGTTTTAATTTCTTCGAAACCCTAATTAAAATGCATCCCTCTTGCTTGACATCTTGCGAGAAAACCACAACGCTTATTGCATTTTGACAAAAACTTACCGCAAGATGGCTTCATCGCTCAAAACCTTATCATTCCCTAACTACTAAAATTTTTAAGACACTCTCGCTCCCTATCTTAAGACTAAAAGGACATACATAGTTGAATACAAAACTGATTTACAAAACTATAAAAGAATGGGTAATCATAATTGATGGCCATTTGAGGAATAATAATTAAGGATATAGCAAAACTTTAAAAAAATTGCAAATATAGCAAAACTATCGTTGATAGACTTGTATCGTTGATATATTCGTATGATCTATCAGTCATAGACCAATAATTACAACGTGGTCTATCGGTGATAGACTTTTATCATTGATAGAATTTGACAAATTTTGCTATATTTGTAAATCTTTAAAAATGTTGCTATATACTTAATTATTTTGAATATAATTGTTAAATTTGCAACTATCCCTAAAAGAATTAGTCACAGGGCCAACATGAGCTTAGCTCAACTGGCACCTGTATGTACCTGTGGACAAGAGGTACCGGGTTCAACTCCCCACCCCTGCATTTATTACAATATCTTTACAAAAATAAATAATTAGTCACAGAGGTAAGAGTATAAGTATATATGTACACTAGTATAAGTATGCGATAAGAAAAAAAATATTTATACATTACAGATGCATCCAAGAGTTCAGGTTCCTTGGCGAGGACGACCATGGTATCATCGCTTCTGCTTCGCGTAGCTTCCTAACCCCCTAGTTCCTAAACTTCATTAATCATTTACATCATGAATCTCATAATCTTGATTGATCATTGTACTAAGTCTCTACTCTTAATCATTCATCGAAATGTTCAAATGACCTTTCTTGGTCCTTTCCGCTCTGCTAACTTAAATTGTTCTTTTTGTCAGCTCCGCGCGAGGACGCTTCTCAATGACTTTATGGGGATTCTCACTTTCATTTGCGACTACCCACATCCCTTAAGATTTTCCTAGGTCATCTTCTGAAAGATACATTAATTTTGGGGTTGGTTCAAGCAATCTCGAATTACTTTGGTACCTTGAAACCCTTCACGTGATTTTTCCGTAATTGTGTAATTCACCAAAATCAAATGCTTTGCCTTAACTCAAGTGAAGCTCTACTCTAACATCTAAAAATCAATTCTCCGACAACAGTGCCAAAAACATGGTTGTGGTCAATTTGGACTTACTAATTTCGTGTGTGTGTAATGTAGATGCAATACATCACCGAGTCAGGTCATCACGCATAATGCACTCACTGTAACTCTTTGTAGAGCATGCTTGGATTCTAGGTGATGAGTCATGGGTCATGATCATAGCATGCGAAATGCTCATTATGTATATAGCTATAGAAATACAACCAAATAAGCATACAACATGGACACATAAAATGTATATCAAAAAGTCATACAACATCAACATCCCTTAAAATTGCTATGGACAGTGAATTCTTGATACTGGTTGAAAATTTCGTTCATAATCCTTTGAAATTCGGACGGTGCATTTTTCAATCCGAAAGGCATGACATTCCATTCGTATTGACCAAATGGAACATTGAAGGCCGTCTTGTAACGGTTTACGGGATGAATCTGGATTTGCCAAAATCCTGATTTCATGTCGAACTTTGAGAATACCTTTGCTAAAGTGATACGCTTCAGCAAGTCCTGACGATTAGGAATGGGGTACCTAATCCACTTGAGGGCTTTGTTGAGAGGCTTATAATTGATATCAGAGCCTTGTGCTCACTCTTCTCTTCTCTCTCGTTTCTCCCCCCCCCCCTCCCCCCCCCCCCCCCCCCCCCTCAATGGAGTAATCCTCTCTCTGAATCCGGAGGGGGAAGGATGATGTTCTAAGTTTTCTTTCTGGTAATTAGTCTCTCTTATGATTTCATTTCTTACGTAAAGAATATTTTGATTGGGTATCTCTCCTCAACTTAGTTTATTCAGTTGTTTGAATCATGAATTTTATAAGGGTTAGTTCTTTTGATCTTGTTAAAGGAGTGGTGAACCCTCAAGATTTGAACAAACTCTTTTAATATTTATGCTATAACCATGCGGATATTCAAGTTTTAGAGGGTTGATTGATCGAAGATCTTAATAGGATTTATTTAAGAAATCTGTTTTCATAAGAAGAAATTAATGCTTCAAAGAAACTGCGTTCATCATTTGGAAACTAATGGATTCTCTCTCTCCCTCTCTATGATTTCTAAACTTCTTTCCAAACTCTCTCCTCACTCTCCTGCTATTATTGACACAACTGCCTCCTCTTCCTCTTTACTTGCGTCAAAGAACCCTAGATCAAACGATGATCTATCAAGGGCTTTATCTACTCATAACTCAATCGAAGCCCATCTGGCTCATGTTGAAAACCGACTCAAAAATTTGTCTATCCCAAAGATCGATCCAAGCCAGGTATACAAGGTCAATACCTTCAATTTCTCTCAGCAAGAGAACGTTGCAATGAAAGACGAATTCACTGCAATCAAGCTCCTACCTGAAGAAACCCTCTTCAAAGTCAAGAACAAGTTCAAGTACCTCCACATCGGTTGTGTTCAAGTCGCCTTGAAACCCCTCTTCAAAGAAGGTCTAGATGTGCCAGTCTACCTTGCTCTAAGAGACAAAAGGCATCTCCGATTCACTCCCTCTCTCCTAGGGATTGTTCAGTCAAATCTGAGCAAGGACCAGTTTATTTCAACTGCAAACCTGGTCTTACTATCTCCCTCCAAGACCGAAACATCATGGATTCTTTAAGCCTTGATGTTCATTCGCAAGGACTTGAACTAAAAGATGGTTCACTCCCTTTCGCCGTCTCATACCGCATCTACTTCAAACTGATGCATACAAGCCTTTCTCCTAAAGCCTTAGGTATTTTTCCCAAAGGCTACACCATGCTTATGGAAGTAAACCTGGAAAAGTCTTGCATAACCATTCCAAAGACCCTCAGTGGGCTGATCTAACTAAGGATCCCATCTGGAAACTACAAGGAGAAACAGCCCCAGTAAGCAGAACCAGCACCGAGGCGTCCATTACCGAGTTCCCCGATGGAAACGTCGAAGTCCAATTCAATTCCGGAACCTCATATCCAAAGATCAGCTAGATTATGAGCAGCCGTCCTAGCACGTCTTCTATTACACGGACAGAGACCTCTCTCCCTGATTATCTGAAAAGATCATATTCAATTAGAGCATCGGTAGATTTCTCCTCTACAATCCCCGACGTTCATTATGGGAAAGAAGAAGGATCACTTTCTCCTACCCAGTCAGATATGGAGAGAAGAACCGAACCAGTCTACAATCAGATCAACGTCATCACTGCAGATCCAGACGACGTTGCTCGCTTTCAAGAACACTACAACAGGTATCTAGATTTATGGCTTGCTGCTCCAGAAAAGACAAGAAAACCTTTTCTCCCAATGCCAATCTTCATTGATAGATTGAAGCAAAGTGAGCGAACCAGAAATGAAGCGCTCGTCAAACAATTTGAGGCACATGGCCACGTTTCAGTCATCGAAGGGTCAAACGTCTATGTTACCGCCAAAGGCAAAAAAGTAGCTTCTAACTATCCTCCAGAAGAGGAAGCTTACTTCCCTCACCCGGTGGTTCCTGCCATCAAGATGGTCTCTTCTCCCTATAAGACCATCGATGAAGACAAGGTTAAAAAGGTTGGAGTTCATCCAGCATCAGCGCAACTACACCAACAAGGTTCTTTCTACGGTATCCAAAGCGGTAGAATGAATAGAGAATCCAGGTCCTCCGATCAATATCAAGAACCCAGAGATTCCTCAAGCTGACCCTAATCAACCGATCTTCCAGCCCAACAGCTTCAACATCGGAAAGCTCAAAGATGACAATTCAGACTATTTGGCTGAAATCAATAAGCGCCTCGCAGCTATCTCCATCAACAAGGAAGCAAAGACCTTGACAAGCAAAGTTGAAAATCAGAAAGGAATCAACATGATTACCAAGGATTCCTCTCAGGCTTCTAGTTCAAAGATACTCCTTGTAGCTCAATGGGTAGACATGAAGAACCACTACCCTCGACCGTCACCTCCAGATCTAGGATGGGATGACCTTCATCATGAGAAACATACCTACGATGGTATGTCTCTGGTCACTTGGAATATCGATGGATATTCTGAAGCTCAAATGATGAATACCTTTCAAGAGATGTTGTTAGCATCCTCAACCTACAACGCCAGGAAAACAACTCTTGAAACAGCCTAGATTCTAGTCTCAGGTTTCACAGGAAACCTAAGAAGCTGGTGGCACAACCAACTGACAGAGCAGGAAAGATATCGCATCCTAACTGCTACAAGAACAGTTGTCAAGACAGAACGCCTCTACCCCTATCCAAGTTGAAGAACAGGATATGGTCAAGCAATTGGTCTACGCAATGACAAAGCAATTCATTGGCAGCACCCAAATCCACTTCAATCTTGCAACAAAGTCCCTCCTTGGATTACGATGTCACAAGATGAGTCAATACAAATGGTATAAAGATACTTTCTTGGCACGTCTTTATACTCTTACAACTTGCGGAGCCGACATTTGGAAGCAAAAGTTCGTCGAAGGACTACCGCATTACATCTCTCAAAAGTTCTACCAAACGGTGGCAACTAATTCAGTTACCAAACAAATCGACTTGTCTGAATTAACCTTCGGAGATATCTCAGCCACAGTTCAATCAATATGCATTAATCTCTGTACGGAGAATAAGCATACCACCAAGGTGATCAAGGATTCCGACTACAGGAAAGAGTTGGGCACCTTCTGCAAGCAATACGGCCTCGACAAAGGACCGAACAAAGAAAGGAAGAAAAAGAAAAAATCTTCCTCCAAGCGACTCTTTAGCAAAAGCAAAGCTAAAGATCCCGAATTTCCTCGAAAGAAGAGGAAATACTACAACAAGTACAAGAGCAAACGACGTTATGCTGCAAAGACCAACGTTTGCTTCAAATGCAACAGGAAATGTAACTTTGCCAACCATTGTCCTCTAAAGGATAAAATCAATGCCCTGACTATGGACGAAGAAATCAGACAGTCTCTTCTCTACGCCATCAGATTAGAAGACGATACCTCTTCTCAAACCGAGTCCTCCTCAGACGAAGAAGGTATCAACGTTCTCATTGATGAAGGATCTTTGAGCGAAGATGCCTTTTATTCTCAAAGTAATTCAAGCGACGAAGACGGAGCGATACCCTGCACGGGAAGGTGTGCTGGCAAATGTTCCTGTCATATCAATGTCATCACGAAAGATCAAGAACGTCTTTTTGATCTCATCGAGAAATTACCTGATGCGTCTTCTAAACAAACCTGCCTCCTCAAGCTAAGACAGAGTATTGATGAACAAAATCCACAGAAGATGATTCAAAGTCCAATCATCTACTCGTTTCAAGACATCCTGAATCGAATCAAAGGCGAGACGAAGAAGCCTATTCAAATTGAAGACCTTAAGCATGAAGTAAAGGTTATCAAATTGGACGTTGCAGACAACAGGCAAGGCCCCACCCTTCTTGAAGAAGCCTTCCAAGCATTCCGAGAAGTCTCAAACCTAAAGGAAGTTCCGGGAACCTCCTCTTCCAATCCTGAAAGGCAAATATCAGAAAATGCGCTGAGGATTGAAGAACCAAGCGAAGCCGGAGTCATCAACTACATCAGCAAATCTCAAAGTCAAAAGTGGATAACGAAGATCGACTTCAAGGTAAAAGACTTTCTTCTCAAAGAAATCGCCCTAGTAGACTCAGGAGCAGATCAAAATGTCATTCAAGAAGGCCTCGTTCCTTCTAAGTATTTTGAAAAAACGAAGGAGTCCCTGAGTGGAGCCAACGGCGGTCCGCTTAACATCCAGTTCAAGCTGTCCAAGGTGCACATTTGCAAAGGAAGTGTGTGTCTCATCAACACGTTCATAAGTTAAGAACCTTAATGAATGGATCATTTTAGGAACATCGTTCTTAACCCAGATATATCCTTTCCATGTCTCCAGCAAGGCTATAGTCTCAACGAAGTTCGATAAAGAAATTACTTTCGAGTTCATCAATCCAATAACTCCAAAGTACATCAACAACATTGAAAAAGAAATTCATCAGTTCATCAATATCATCGCCAAGAAGGAAAAACAGATCGAGTTCCTTCAAGACGAGGTCAAGACCAGCAAGGTGGCTTCCTATATAAGCAAGCCATCCGTTCAACTCAAAATCCGAAGCTTCCAACAGAAGCTTGAAGGGGATGTTTGTTCAAGCCTTCCAAATGCGTTTTGGAACAGGAAAAAACATATGGTGACCCTACCATATGTTGACATTCAAGGAAGCCCAAATCCCTACCAAGGCTCTGATACCACTGATGGTCGGATGCACTGCTATTTATAATGAATATCAATAATTGCACCGTGGGGTCCTTATTAATTTTCATTAGTGTCTGCACTGTGTTTCCAACAATAATTACATTTTAACTTTACTTTTCAGAATGGCCGACAAGACATGTCCCTTGTTTGGCTTGTTCTGAAAGTCCTTACTTGACAAAATAATAAGATTGGTGGGACAGGCCCCACTAGTTCTTATCAAAAGAAAATAAAATTACAGAGGAAAGCAATAAAGGAAAGCGATTAAAGACAGGTTTGATATGTCTGCTAATCTTGGATTCTTCCTTCTGAAAACTTGTTATGGAAGATAATGACATCACCCGACTGTCTTCTAATTGGCTTGGACTAATGTTTCATCTTATATCGATCGAGTAGGCATTGATTATGTTCTTTGGGTTACACGGCTCCACAGGTGGTCTTACTTCGGCTACCCCGCCTTGCTGCCATAGAGCACCATCCTCCAAACATAATTTCTGCCATGTGAGATATATGGAACTTCTCCTCTGGAGTCCAATCCCTACGCTAACCGCGCCGCCTGAGGTTGGTGAATCCTCTTCAGAAGTATGCCATCTCCGTCATGGAGTTTTCTCTTTCAAATGTTCTTCAGTGTAATCCAAAAATTTAACAGACTGTTAAAGCGACGATAAGATCGGAATACAATGATCTTATCTAAATAAATGCAAGAATTTTAAACAAATTAATTTACAGTAATTTACACTAATTAAAATTAAAAACTAAAAACACTTTAACAAAATTAAATTAAACGCTTGAAATTGGTGAATTCACATAGCTTGTGAATCCAGAAATGGGTCGTTGATGTCGTATCCTTCGTAGGGGTCGAAGGTGTCTATGCCTTCTTCTTCGACATCATTTACCGAAGATGGAGAAGCTGCTTCATCTTGAATGTCTTCAGGGTCCAAGAGATGTACAACAACTGTGTTGACGACTGAGTTGAACTCTGCTTGGGATCCGGCTCCGGCTAATGAGGACATAACCGCATTCTTCGCAAGGAGGAAACTCTCATTTTCTTGCCTTGTCATGTCCTGGAGATGAACGTTGGCTTTGAACCAATCTTTCATCTTATTGACCTCAAGATGGGAGAAATTAAACTTTTTCCACCATTTGATTCTGAGAGATTTGCTCAGGGACTTGAAGTTACCTAAAGGTCCTAACTGGAAATTCCAGCAAAAGATCCACGGTATTTGGAAATTCAAAGCAAATCTAAACGTCTTCGAAAGGGGAGACGAGTAGATACTCTGTTGGAAAAGATGGTATGAATGTTGAACCTCAACGGGGAAGATCTCCTCGGAGAGTCCAAAGTACATCCACCAGTTTTGAAACCATGCTCTTGTGTAGTCACGATAATTGTAAGTTGGTGGTTTGAAGGGGCGAGAGAATTTCTTACCTACAAACATCCCCTGTTTCCAGTAGGATGGAGTGAGGACTTGAAAAATTCTAAACTTGGAGTAAATGATCTTGGAAGGATCATTCTTGTCTGGAATATGAGTAATTTCAGCGGATTTGGAGTCAACTAAAATGTACTCATAGAAGGTCCTGGTTTTGGACAGATCCTCTGGCAGGAAGTTCAAGCCATGAGGAAATATTTGGTTATAGACTTCTTGGACAGAAGGTCCGTCGAACTCTGTCTTAATGGTTGTTGTTTTGGTTAAATAAACTTGAATTGGAGGTCTAGGCTGGAAAATCTTAGGCCTGACAACTTGAGAGAACGAGGAAGGATTCCTCGGGATTGGAGATCTTGTCGAGGAAGCGGCTTGAGATGTAGCGCGCTTGCTTGGAGTTGTAATGCCAGAAGGGCGTAACAACGTAGTTGAAGGAAAAGGGAGAAAACCAGAAGGGTCTGTTTGAATGGTCAAAGTCCTTGGAGAGGAACCTTGACGACGTCTGGATACTTCCTCAAACTGCAAGTCCATGGCGTAATTTTCTGCACTCATTGGAGTGGGTGCAGATGATTGACCTAAGGGTTAATTTCCTTTAGAAGGAGGAGTAGTTCTTGAGGAGGAAGCTATTGATTGAGAAGAATAGTTTTGAGAACTATTCAGTTGCTGCGGTGGTCACGATGGTGGCCGTTGCCGGCCGGGAGGAGGTTGCATGGGAGGCTGATTGTGGGTTACTCAAGAGGTACTCTCTTGAGAGGTAATCAGTTAATGAGTTTTCGCTGCCTTTTATAGGCACGATCTTGAAATCAAAACAGGATAAGATCGCTTGCCAACTGGCAAACATCTGCTTGGAGATAAGATTCTTGACGTCTTTTTCGAAGATAAACTTGGACGCCTTTGAATCGGTCCTGATGACGAAATCCTTGTTGATAAGATCGTCTTGGAACTTTTGGACGCAAAGTACTATTGCTAATACTTCCTTTTTGACGGTAGAATAGTTCTTCTATGCACTATTCCAGACTCCGGAATGGTAACAGACAACAGAGATTTTGCCGTTAAGTTCCTGCTTGAGAATGTCGTCGTAACCGATATCGGAGGCATAGTATTAATGATGAGTTTGGCTTGTTCATCTACCAGGGATAAGCATGGGATGCTTTTGGCCAAAGACTTGATTGATTGGACCTCTCGGGTATGCTCAACCGTCCACGGTTTTGGGTTTTTCTTCAGTCTGTCGTAGAGTGGCAGACAAATTGAGCGGAGATCCCGGATGAAATCGCCGATATAGTTGACGCAACCCAAAAAACGCTGTAGCTGCGTTTTGTCTTGTAGCACATCTGGAAATTTGTCCATGAAATCCAGAGATCGTTGAATTGGCTTGATGATTCATTGATTAATGTCATAGCCAAGAAACCTGATCCTCGTTTGAAACAACTTGATCTTTTGTTGGGATACCACAAGACCATTGGACTTGATAACATTCAGGAACACTTGCAGATGTTTGAAATGTTGATCTACTAAACTTGAAAATACCAAGACATCGTCAATGTAGACGATCGTGAATTCTTGATACTGGTTGAAAATTTCGTTCAAATAAACTCATAAACACCTAGTAGCTTTCTCCTCTCGGCATCAAACATTCAATTTTATCTCTACTTAGACTAAACACCTGATCGTGGAAGATTGATTTTGAAAACGTCAATCGAATGACTCAGTGAGGTTTTATGAAAACCTTTCGCAAAACCTTTTCATAATCATTTCACAAAAAATAATATCAAATTATTTAAACACACCAACAAATTAATTCATTTCACATAAACCTGTCTTTATGCTTACCATTTTATTTCACTAAGGATCCCGAATCACGGTCTCGTAACTTCGCATTTAGACTACTGAATCATCAGTATCTGAGAGTATCCTAGTTCGTACTTGTTGCTTAGGTCGCTAAGCATTATACGCTCCTGTGAGACTTGTTTTTAATTTGAGGAAGTAAAATTCGGCTAAGTATTAAGAAGTTGGCGTTTGAATAAATACACGAAAAGGATTAAACTATAAAATCTTTTATGGTTAAGTATACGGTTTTTTGATAAGTTGCAGTTCGCGAAAGAAGTTGTGCAATAAGAAGAGAAAAAAGTGTTCGTGTAAGTTAAGAAGTGAAAATTTTGAGTGTTAGACTAAGAGCTTTGGGTGGTCTTCTCGAGAAGAACTAAGTGTTTCATGGAGACGAAGTTTGTGAGAAAGCCTTGGAGTTTAAGTTCGCAATAAGAGTTCTATATGAGTAAAAGTTCGTTAGTTTGCGTGGAAGGTTTCTTATAGTAAAAATATAACCATGCGATAAGGTTATTCGCGAGAAATGTTAAGTGGTTGAAGTTGTTCGTGGTTTAGGTTAGGCGGGAAGCAAGGTCTGGCAAAGAAAATGTCAAATCTGATTTGACAGGGCTAACGTGTAAGATTAAGGATTTAAGCATGGTTATGTTAAATATTAAATTTACACATGTGAAGTTTTAAGTAGGAGCTGGCAAACTGAGAGAATTTATGCATGACTAAGTTAGTTTAAGGACTCTATAAATAAGAGGATTTGGATAACTAAGGAGGGGATGATGAGATTTTTGTTGAAATGTTAAAGTGCTGCAGGTTTAGTCACGGGAGAAGATGCTTGCGAGAAGAGGAAGAAGGACATCTTCAGTAAAGTTTAGTTAGTGCTTTTCTCTCAAATGAATTTATGTTAAAAAACTTTATTATGATTTCTCTTTACTGATTTGAAAGAAGAATTCAAATGAGAATGTTTCAAAGAGATTTCTATGATAAGTTATATTTTCAAGCATGATTTATAATGTTAAAGTTGATTTATTGATTATGATTTCAATACTATATTTCTTTGAGATGATACTAACTTTTATGTGCACATAAAGAGTCAAGGCCACCATGGGGTGTACATGGTGATAAGAAGTTGGCTTATGCGTTGAAAGGAGCATATAAAGCTTAGCGGTCTGAGCAACAAGGACGAATCTGTATGTTCTCGGATGCTGTTGATACAGTAGTCTAAATTCAGGATCCTTGGCAAAATGAAATGATATTTTAAGTATAAAAAAAGGTTTATGCCAAATGAAATGATTACTCGGTATGTTTAAATGATTTGATATTATTTTTGTGAAATGATTATGAAAAAATATTTGGTTGTTGTCCATTTGGACTTACTAAATTCATATGTGTGTAACGCAAGTGCAATACATCACTGAGTCAGGTCATCGCGCATAATGTGATCACTGTAACTCTCTGTATAGCATGCTTGGATTCTAGGCAATGTGTCATGGATCATGCTCATAGCATGCAAAATTCTCACTATGCACCTCTTCATCGCATAATGCTTAAGTCCTCATTGAGTACAAGTTTTCCTACTGCTCTCCCAAGTACAAGCGAACAGTAGGTTTACTTAGGTGATCCTTATGAGAATTAATTACAAAGGTATAAAAGAATCGAAACTAAGATTAAACTACTTATGCATAGAGAATCTGTAAAGGGGAATAATTGGATGCGAAATGGAGTTGTGTGAGAGAAAAAGTGAAGGAAGGTCTATGCGCCATTAGGCGATTAAGCAATGTGAAGCTTGATGCGATTTAACTTGCTGAATCAACTTATGATTAAGGCGTGCTCCTCTCAGAGTCATTGAACGCCACACACAGTGTCCGTTCAAGATCTACATGCCTAAGTATGATTAGGCGAAATAGCTAGAAGTATTCACTTATATCACATATAGAACTTTGCGAGTAAGAACAGCAAGCTCTCGGCGCCTAATGTCCACACGTGTTCGTCTTTCGTAATACAAATGTTGGAAATTATCTCGCTAAGGTGGAGTTGATGCCAAAATCCTCCTGTGCGCATTAGTCTTATCCTTGCTACTTGCCCTCTCGGGTAGTTGACGATTGAAACTGGCCAAGGGATGAATATAGCTCAACTAATGCAATAAGGATTATAGGTTATACTTCTTATCAAAACTATCACAGGCTTAAACTACTAATAATACTTTGACAAATGAACAGTAAAGAAATGATGGATTGAAAAGGTATAAATATATAATATACGTAAAGAATGTAGGCCTTGGGCCATTGTACAATATAAACAACTTAAATTACAAAGAAGTGTAAAAATTGGGAGAGAAGAGATTGAAAAAGTATTACAACAGTCAAGCTTTCGCTTTTATAATTGATGGAAGAAGAAGAGGAAACATTTACAGATGGCGGAAAGACTATTCCTTTCCACCTCTCTCTCTAAGATCTGCGTCCATTCAAGCGTCTTCTTGGCCTATTCGGGCCCCCCATTTGTAGGTTGATGGAGACGTCTTTATATAAGCAACATTTTGAAGGAAACTTTTATCTTCTGAACTTGTCAGCGTCATCCGCCCAAAAAGTATCTGTTGCGCATCACATAATTTTCAACTACAGTTCTTGTCTTCTAGTGACCCTTCTTCATGTGATAAATTTGTTCCCCGCCTGGAGACATTAATCGTAAGGCAAGTTCCTGGTTCCAGTCCTCTCGTGAGATGTGTTCTACGATACATTAGTTTCTTTCTTTATTCAATATCCTGCTTGTAGACATTAAAATAGCGTAAAACATGCATAAAACTTATGTAAAGTGTATTTCCAAGTACTTTTGCGTTTACAATACAAGTTACGCGTTCTAATCATCTTCGTGTGAGTTTTAACCTCATTATTCTAATATAAGTAGCTATAATAACGGGTATTTATACACATTATCAATATTGTGAAAGGTTTTCATAAAACCTCACTAAGTCTTTTAGACTTACGTTTTAAAAATCTATATTCCAGGATTAGGCATTTAGGCCAAGTAGAGAAGAAGCTTGAAGGATTTGCGGTGAGGTAATTCAAAGCCTTTTGGAAATGGTTAAGCATTTGTTGTTTGGTCAAATTATTGTAATAATGTATGAAACGCATGTTATTAATAAAGTATACGTTTTGGTTTGATTTTACTTTGTTGGTTGTTACATTGACCACCGTTATGGAATAAAAAACCCACTAAGATTTGACTTAAGTTGACTGCTTATGGTGTTAAAAGTTTAGCTTAAATTAAAGTATGTAGGGATTGATACAAGTTAATAATGGAAATGAGAATTGAAGTCCTTGGAATGTAAATAGCTTGAATGCTAATAACGAAGTGTTTTAGAATTTGTTGTGACGTCTTGCTATGTGAAGATAATTGAGAGGTCTTAATCTTTGTATCAAGCCAAACCGAAGTAGGGAAAGTGTATAATCCTAGGAGATCGAGTTTTTTACACTGAGTGACTCATTTTCAAGCTTTCTTTATACTTATACATGTTGTCTTCTGATATCGTTGGGAAACTACATGACTTAAACTTTTTATAACTATGTTTTTATTTATGTTTAAACGATGAATCTACTCATCATGATTTCAAGAATGTGTATGACTTGGATTTCGTAAAAATGTATTTCAAATTCTGATTGTACTTGATATTTGTAATGATAGTTATCTGATGTTTATGATGAATGAGAAGGTGATTTCACTAAGGCTACATGAATGTGTTTCCGTAGCTCCACCTATGGTTGTTAGAGGGTTCCGGGACTGAAAGAAGCTACGATCGGAGATCTGAGGACCTGAGCCTAGGTGAGGATGTGGATGGAGGATTATGATATGGCTTCGAGCCTAGTTTAACTCAGGATGGGTGGCTCTATGTGCATATACGAACGAATATGGAGGTGGATACTGTGGTAGGTGCTATGTATACGTGGGCTCCGTTTGGTTGCATGTTTCCTTGTGGATATGGATCACATGTGAGCTATTTCGGGTCATGTTAGTATGTTGTCATGGTTGGATTGGATGGATGTGTTATTGTGGTAGGTGCTAAGTATGCGTCAGCTCTGTTTAGCCTCATGTTTTCTTGTGGATATGGATCACACGTGAGCTATTCCGAGTCATGTATTTAGTATGCTATCATGATTGGATTGGTTGGAGGTTACTACCTTGGTGGGTACTAAATATGCATGAGCTAGTTAAAGCCACAAGATTCTTTGATCATGTGCGAGCTATCTTGGTCGTATATTTAGGTGCCTTTCCATGGTCGGATTGGCTACAAGTTTGTTGGCTTGACTTGTGCGTTATTGATGGAAATGGTAGACATGCGCAGCGGAATAAAGATCAGGTATGACAAGTTGAGTTTCTGTTAAACCCAAGTAGAGATCAGGTTGATGAACAACCCTCCCCCTACATCGAGGCTCTCTCAACTCTTGAGAAGGATGTGATTGACAAGATTTCCAAGTTTTAACAACTACTTTAGTTGATGAACTAGGTATATCTGTAGCATCTGTAGAAATCTCACTTAGTACTAGTTTACTGCGCGGTTGATGATTCTTGATGTGGTCTTCCTCCAAGAATGTAGCATTTGTCGAAACAAATACTTTATTATCTTGAGAATTGTAAAACAGACCACCTCTTGATTTCTTTGGGTAGCCTACAAATAGGCATAATTTTGAACGATGTTCCAATTTCTTAGGATTTTGTACCAACACATGTGTCGGGCATCCCCAAATTCTAAACTAACTTATACTTCTGTTACACCATTGCCAAAGCTCATAAGGTGTTTCTGAAACACTTTTCGAGGGGACATTATTCAAAATATTGACAGCAGTCTCTAAAACATATCCCGAAAAAGAATCTGTCAATTGAGTAAAGCCCATCATAGTCCAACAAGGTTTGGTTTCTTCTTTCTTATACACCGTTCTGCTGAAGTGCACTAGGTGCAGAGAGCTGTGACTTGATTCCATGTTCCATCAAATAGACTTGATTCCATCTCCTCATGATCTCGAAGCCAGGACTACCACTAGAGTTTACCCGCTATACTCCAAACGTGGATTTGAGTTGGAGAATCAAACGGTGGAGAAAATAGAGAGATGGATTTAGGAAGATGAACTTGGCTTTCAGAACTTGTGGAGTGAAAAGGAATTTTGGTTTGATTTTGCAATTTCAAATTACAAAATCAATTTCAACCAAAATAACTACTAAACTTTCATTTGCAATCCATTCCTTTTATAAGCAAACTGCATGCATATTTGCATGTAGTGAGCTTCCCCTCTCCACACTTCGCATATCACCAAGTAGGTGTCACACATGCATGAAGCCATTTATTAATTACATGCAATGTGCTTCCAAGGGTAATATGATAATTTGACATTCAAAGTTGGTCAAAGTTTGATATTCAAAGTCAAATGTTAACATTTTGACTTTTTACATCTTTCACCTTTTCCATCAATTTCGAGCTTTCGAATATGAATCCATATTCGTATTTTTAATATTTAAATCACATTTAAACATAAGGCTCTATCCTAAACTTATAACGGATGACTATATCAAATATATTCGTTGATTTCTCTCTCAACCTAATTCGAACAATTCAAATTATTCCATCATAATGTTCTAAGTTGATTCCTTGTGAGCTAGCAGGGGAACCTAATGGACCTATAGATCATGGGCTCCAACGATCTAAGATTAACTGGCTAAACTTTTTAGACAGAGTTAATCAACTTTCGTTAACTAACAGGTCATTCCACTAAAGTCTCGTAGTTGCACTCCCCTCACTATAGATATATTTGTGACATATGATATAACTATGATCAGTAAGTTAATCCTTAACAAGGTTGTTCATAACCTCGGTTGGGTTAAAGTATCGTTTTACCCCCGAGACTACATCTTGTTCCTTAGGTCCCACTGATCCACTATTGAACAATTTATTTTAGGTCCAACCTATAAATCGAATCCCTCTTGGGCCAAGAGAGGGTGAGACCCCTTGTTCAAGACCTAGATTCAGTCTTTAAAGGGAACAACCTATTTGCTAACCCTAGAGTGGGTAATTGTTAATTCCGTCTTGCACCTTATGTCCCTAGCTATCCACCCAGTCTTACCCTTGAAATGAGAGGTTTATTGGGTTAGCGCCATTGAGTTGCCCTCACCTATGCAAATCTAAGGATAATTTCGTGTGAACAGAAGTTCATAGTTAGTTCAGGATTAAGATTAAGTTATATTGGATATCTATAAACGAAATAGTTCGTTTTACAAAGTTAATGGTGTTATAACTTAAAAGTGACTATTTCATGGTTCCAAAGTTAATGGTGTTATGATGAGCTTTGCTCAATTGCCAGATTTCTTTTGAGGATATGCTTTAGAGACAGCTGCATATATTTTGAATAATGTTCCCTCTAAAAGTGTTTCAAAAACACCTTATGAGCTTTGGAAATGGCGTAAAGGAAGTTTGCAACACTTTAGAATTTGGGGATGCCCGACACATGTGTTGGTGAAAAATCCTAAGAAATTGGAACATCGTTCAAAGTTATGCCTATTTGTAGGTTATCCAAAGAAATCAAGAGGTGGTCTCTTTTACGATCCTCAAGATAGTTATTTGTACGACAAATGCCACATTCTTGGAGGAAGACCACATTGAGAATCATCATCTGTGCAGTAAATTAGTTATTGAATAGGATTTTTAAAGACGTGGCAGATAAACATAGTTAGTCAACTAAAGTAGTTGATAAAACAATGGAATCTAGTTAGTCACATCCTTCTCAAGAGTCGAGAATGCCTCAAAGTAGTGGGAGGGTTGTTCATTAGCCTGAACATTACCTGGTTTTATCGAAAACCAAATCACCATACTTGATGATGGTTTCGAGGATCCATTGACTTGTAAGAGAAAGCAATGAATGATGTAAATTATTTATCTAAAGTCAAGATATAGCTAACTATGCAATTTCAAATAAGAGATTTGGTAATGTGCAATGTGTTCTCAAAATCCAAATTGTTCGGAACCACAAGAATAGAACACTAGCCATGTCTCAAGTATCTTATATAGACAAAATGTTGTCCAGATATAAGATGCAGAATTCCAAAAAAGGGTCTGTTGCATACTTATATGGAATTCATTTGTCAAAGGGAGAATGTCCTGAGACACCTCAAGAAGTTAAGGATATGATAAATATTATGTATACTTCATTTGTTGGGAGTTTGATGGACGCAATGTTATGTACTAGACCTCACATTTGCTACTCAGTAAGGATGGTCAGTAGGTATCAGTCCAATCCTTGACGTGATCACTAGACAATGCCATTAAGAATATTCGAAAATAGTTTAGAAAACAAAAGACTACGTGCTTGTGTATAGTGCTAAGGATCTAATCCTTACTAGATACATTAATTATGATTTCTAAACATGTTAGAAAGTCTACATCGGAATCAGTATTCACTCTAAGTGGAAGAGCAATAGTGTGGAGAAGCGTAAAGTAAAATTGTACTACCTTACCTGGGTGATTGTGCATCGTAGTGACGTTGTAGTAACCTCGATACTTGTCGAGCAAATTATGGTTGTTTTGGTTTACAAAGTCCTTCAGAGCTAAAGTGAATAAAGATCACCTAAAAGAGTTTTATGAAGTTTTACAGTAGGACAAGTGGGAGAATATTTGGGTGCCTGCCCTAGTTTATTGTATTCATGTGTTTATTGTATTCATATATGTATTCTCTCATGAATAAACTCAGCATTTTTTATCCCACTAGGAGTTTTAGTCCAAGGGAAGTTTGTTGAAATTTATGTCATAAAACTCGTAGTATGTAATCATATTCTATTCAATAGTGTCATTATTGACACTACAATCTTAAAGCCAATAAACTAAGGACTCGAGACTATTATTAAGTAAACTTGAACTTTATGTAGAGTTCTAAAAGTGGTTCAAGTTTGAGTATATAGCCTAAATAGTCTATAGTATAAGAATTCAGTTGGGCACCTTATTCTGGAGACGCTATGGATGCGGCCCACTTTGTAGTTAGTACAAACGATGTGATCCTGAATCGTTAATGTAGAGACATGGAAGTGGGGGCATCCTATGTAAAGAGTTTACATAATACTGGAACCATGAAATAGTCGCTTTTAGGTTATAAAACTGTTGACTTTAATAAAACCGACTATTTTGATTATAGATATCCAAGGTAACCTAATCTTAATCCTCAATTAACCGACTATTGCAAGATCAAATTGCTTGATCTTGGAAGGAATTCTTGAATCAAAATTCAAAAACAAGTAAAGAATTTCAAAGGGATTAGTTTGATCATTGCAATTCTAACTAAATTCATTATTTTTTTTTTCTTCAAAAGAAAACACAAGATGGATCAACAACAACTTTATTTTCAAGGAATCAAAGAGAAATTAATTTGTGCACAAAAAAGGTATTCAATTTAATTCAAAAAATTATCAAAATCGATTGAAATCCAAAAGAGGCATTACACAATTCTAAAATTGGGAGAGATAAAATGAAGAATCATGGAAATTTTGTATATAAGCAAGCAAATCAACTAATCTTGCATTAATTGAAAGACTAGGGGTAAATTGCTTACAATATTGAACCAAAAATTCATAAAATCAAGAATCAAGATTACAGAATTCAATAAAATTGAATTAAACATCCAACTCTTGATGCAATTTATTATTGATTCTAACAAAAATTACATGGAAATCAAAGACTAATCAAACCCTAATTATAAAAAAAATCTAATTAATCAAATTCTCAAAGATTGGAAATGCCTAAGCCCAATTTACCTTAAAAAATTAGCCTTCCATCTTCAATATTTCTGGAAAAATGGTTGAAGATAAAAAATTATAGAGAGAGGGTAGAGAATGTGTTATTCGTTGTTGTTTACCATAAAATACGATGTACTAGATGTCTTTTTGTTTTGTATTCGTTGTAATATAATATATATATATGTATTTATGTATGTATGTATGTATGTATGTATCGTTGATATTGTACAATGGTCGAAGGCTTATATTCTTTGATATATATTTATATATATATGACTATATAAGTTTATACCTTATCAATCCATCATGTCTTCACTCTCCATCAGTCAATGTGTTATTTGTGCTTTAGGTTAGTGATAAGTTCTTGATAAGAAGCTTTTGCTTGTAAGTCTTATCGCATTAATTGAGCTATTCTCATCTCTTGGCCAGAGTAAATAGTCAACTACCTGAGAGGGTAAGTAGCAAGGACATGGCTAACGCACGCAAGGAAGAGTTTTCTCTTTCTTTGCGAGATAACTTTCATCACTCATATCCCGAAAGGTGAACAAGTGTGGGCACTAGGCTTCAAGAGGTTGTTGTCCTTAATTGTGAAGTCCTATACGATTTATAAGTGAACACTTCTAGTTATATCTTGCCTAATCATACTTATTCATATGGATCCCGAAAGGTGACCATGTGGGACATGTAATGACTTTGAGAAAAACATGCCTTAATCATAAGCATGGTTGACTAAGTTATATCGCATCAAGGTTATCACATTATTTAATCGTGTTATAATGCATCTGTGTTCCTTCACTCATCACCAACTGCCCTCTTTACAGACTCTCTAAGCTTAGTTAAGTAGTTTCGTTTAGTCTTCATTCTTTACATTTGTTATTCTTTAGTTCTTTTATACCGCCTAGATGATAAGTAAATCCTAGAACTAATGTCTTGAATCAATTTCCTGCGTTTAACCTTGGATCATCCAGGTAAACCTACTATTTCGCTTGCACTTGGGCAAGTAGTAGAAAAACATGTACTCAACGAGGACTTAGGTTAATGAAGAGGTACAAAGATAGCATCTCGCATGCTATGATCTTGACTAATGATTTACCTTATAAAAGTATTTTTTGCGATATAGAGAGACATACTGAGCATATCGCATGTAGTGAACATGCTTAGTGACGTATTGCCTAGACCAAAATATAAACTAAACACACTTCACATATTGAGTCCCAACAAACAAAACCCCAACCAACGTCTCAAGGGAAGTGTCCATTCGTAACTAACGTTTAGCTTAGGTATCGAGTTAGAGTAAGCAGCATAGCGTAGTGATGTGTAAAGCCGGAAAGTGACCCTTAGATGTGAAAGGTCACTATAAATAGGACCAAAGATAGAAAGAAAGGGCGAAAAATGATAAGACATTTTACTGAGTTGTAGAAAGGAGATTCTGGAGTGTTCAGAAGTTGGTTCAAGGAAACCACTAGGCAAGAAGAGGAAGCGAAAAGCTAAATGAAGTAAGAGTTGAGGCAAAGTATTGTTGTGAGTGATTCTTGTGAATGAATGTTTGTTTATGAGTAATCCTTATAAATAATATTTGTCTGTAAATGGTTTCATGAGTAAATAATCTTTCTAAATGAATGCATGCTATTCATTACCTAAGTGTTGTAATTTATGATCTTTACAAGCAAAGAATGTATTTTATGAATGTTTAAGCTTTCTTTTGTAAACAGTTCATTAATGCTTGTTGTATTTTGTTGGTTGAATGTGATCTGTTGAGCTAATATCTCTCCTTGATATTAGTGTGGTTGTGTAACGTATGGTGGTGGTTGATCTATCACAAGACGTTGGTGAAAATCCCAGGTTTAACGCGAGACTCTAGTGGAAGTGAGTCTCAGGTCTGAGCGAGAATGAGTTATGTTGTTGATGCTAGATGCTGGTAAGTGTGAGCCCTAAGTCTAGGCAAGGAATGAATGTAGAGTTTGTCTCCAAACTCCTCCTTGTGCGCATTAGCTATATATTTACTACGCTTACTCTCTCGAGTAGTTGGTGACAAGCGTTAGTCAAGTGATGCATTATAGCTTAGCTAACGCAATAGACCCTATAAGTTAGACTACTTATCAAGAACTTATCACAAACCTCAACTACCTATAACACTTTGACAAATGAACAGTACAGTGATGATAGATTAAAAGTGGATAAATATGCCATAGGCCACTGTACGTATGAATACTTTAAATTACAATGAAACTTAAATCAAACTTTATATAATAGTAATTAAGTGTAACCCTTCTAGACAACAAAGTACAACAAGTTTGTTATAGACGAATATAAAATAGAGTTCATAAGAGTCAAAGATTGTCACTTACAACCCACAACTAACAACTATAACTCAACTCATGTAGAGACCGTAAGTACTTTTAGAACAAGGCGTACACTAATGAAACTAAAAAATACACTAGCAGATAGGAGAATGAAGTCAGGCATCTGGTCCACGATCTCTACCTGGAATGTAAGAAATCGTTTTTGGAAAGAGTGAGCTAAAGCTTAGTGGTTGACTAGCTTTTAAATCAAACACATTTAGCAAATCGATGAGTAGCAAACAACTTATCAATCACATTTTAAGTAAAATAAATGCATAGTGCTCAAACTTCAACAGCTATGTTCAAACATTTCTCTTTCAGTTGCTATACCTTGATTCTTTGTACTCTACAAGATGAAAATCTAAGCATCAATAGTGCCCTATCTCATGATGGCTCAAGTATTAGATGAAAAATAGGCATCTGTAGAGGTCCTCATCTCTACATTAGCATAATGGTGGAAACTCTAGTTATCTATTGAATAGACTCATCATTGGACCTCTGTGCATAGGAGAAACTTCCTATGGACTTGCCACAAATCTCTGGATATCTCTCAGGTATGGACTAAAACATACTCAAACAATCGCTTGCTTAAAACATTATCTCAAACTACAATGACATGTTATATAAATCTCTTGCATTCACCACGTCCCAAATCTATAAAACAAACTTTGTTTAAACAACATTTAACCTAAATATTTTCAAAAACTCAACGTTCATATGCTTGTTTATAAATCATGTATAAAGAAACATTCTCAGTAAACTTATTAGTCAAACTCATGCTTTTCAACCTTTTATAAAATTGAAACTCATGCTTTGGAAATCAACTATATAAATCAAGTATAGTTCTCAAATATGTTTACTCAAAAGATGCTTTAAACATAAACTTGGTAAATCATGTTTAGGAATCAATTTTAAATTCATTTTTGTCACTCACTTATGGTAGCTAACTTTTTGGCCTATAAATTTGTCCAATCTCCTCTTGGCTCGAAATTAGAGAATGTAAACTCATTTTACACCTATAGAATTAGAAAACATCAAAACTTAGCCCAAAAATCTCAAAAACAACAAAATTGTCCAAAATTTGTCTCATGGCACGACTAGCTGCTGAGCATGGATGATAGATAGCATGCACGCACGCACAAGCCCATCCTAGGTGCCTGGTCACATGCTAGCCTCGAGCACTAGACATGTTGCATGATAACTTGTAGAAATACAAGTTATTGTGACCTTTTATGAAAAATAATGAAGCCTTATCACATAAAAACGGAAGAAAGTATGGGAAAAAGTAAAGAATTTGATTAACTTGTGTATCACATCTTACAAAATAACTTTTTCCCTGTTTTATCATGTTTAAAATGTCTTACCATAGAATATTAGGTAAAAAGAAGCAGAGCAATCAAGCTAGGCATTCTAATGCACTAGCAAACAAATTTGGTTGGTGTGAATCCTAAAAAAAGGACGAAAGGATGTTTGGCGGCATCGGTGCAGCTTTAGCCAGAACCATTAATGACATGTGCAATGTCCTATCACAACGCCTTTCGCCTACAAATAGAGGACTCTACTTCATAACAAAGTGTTCAATTTTTGGATTGGAGAGCAAGCTCACTTTCTTCCGTTCTTTCTTTCTTGAGTTTTAGGTGAGAGCTTAGAACAAAAGGAGAGAGATTTTTTCCCCAACCATTTCCCCCTCACAAACAGGCAAAAAATCAAAGCCAAAGAGTATGAGAATTCATACTCTGAGGCTTGACTCACTTCTCTGTATACCATTTTCTACTTTTATTGCATTACAATGTAACATGTACTCTATGGCTGAGAGGCTTAAAGTTATTTTTATAATAGTAATGCACTTCCTCTATCATTCTCCAGTCTGTCTATTACATCTACTTCCTGAAAGGCCCGTCCTATTTCAGTAGGGTAGAAGGTAAGGTAGGGGAAAAGGAAGTACCAGTACCCGTCTCATTGATAAGGACATATTAACCTGTGGATAAAAGAGGTCAGCCTAGGGAAATGTTCCATAAATAAGTTCGACTATCGATACCTTTCATGGTCTGGCTTTGCCCTCTCTCGCTACTTTCTTCCTATCCTCGAGCTACTGATAACCTGCCGCTAACCGGATAGCTGACTTCAAGAAGAGTGCGGATTCTTGCCTTACGGCCACTGACTCTTAGTCAAGAGAGAGAGATTCCCATGAAAGGATGACTCTGAAAGATAGAATGCTATCGCCTTCATAAACAAGGGCTTCTTCCGCAAGATTTAAAGAAGGTCGAGTGGACTCTCTTTCTTACCTTTACCTTTCTGCCTCCCCAACAAAAGAAAGAATCTTCAAATTAACTCTTCTCTTATTTGACGTTCAAACCGAACCCGTAGGCTTTCTCTTTCAGATCTCTCTCTTAATAAGTAGTTGGAGGTCATTTTCACATTCTTTTTTGTAGGGAAGTAGTCAAAGGGCTACAATTTTGCTAGTTCATTGATTTATGAACTTCTTTCTTAGTCTATTCCCAACCCTAGTCCTCTGAGATTCTCCCGATGTATGAGCTAGCGAATCCGCTCTCTCTTTCTATGAAAAAATCATCCTTTCTGGGAAACTACTCTTTAAAAGACCACTAAAAAGTCAACTCGGTTCTTATAGCGATTCCTCGGCGAATACGTTTTTAGTCCTCTCAAGCAAAGATTCAAAAAATCCTTCATCATTGTCTTCTTTTTATCCGCTCCCGGCTAAAAATAGGCTCTTTGTATGGGATCCCCCTGATGGTATTCAATTGTCAAATGAGACTTTCCGAGAATCCAGAGGAAGAACTCCTCCTCGAACCCCTAATGAATTGTCAGAACCGAACCCCATAAAAGTAGGTCTTTTTATAAGAGGACTATCCATATTCACGTTAGGAGCAAAGAATATATAGAAGACAACTAATAATGCTGCTTGGAGTCCCTTTAGAGTATCCGGAACGGTCCCTCATCCCCTGTTGTAGTATTCTCTCTTCTCAAGAGTGCTGAAAGCGCCTCTTCTTGGCACAGCTTCTATTTCTCATTATTTCAAAGTATCCTTATAGTCCATTGTATAATGGAAGGTTTTTCATACTAGGGGCCATAGCGCATAATCATAGTTATTCAGTTTTCCCTCTTCCCTAGATATAAGAAGATTCCTATTTTCTTGTTCATGATCTCCCCGCCGTTGGGGAGGGCTTTCTATCCTCGGAATGGGTATTATTGCAAAGTTGAGTAGATTCATCCCCGCTTCTGTAACCGTTGGTAATTTAGGAAGAACCCACGAAGCGGGATGCTTCCGCTGCTCTTTCTTTCTAAGAGCTACGAAGAAAGATTTCTTCCCTCAGAATTTCATAATGGGATTCAACCCCTCTTTTTGGTAAGGCTATTGTACCAAATTTCTGGGTTTTGGATTAGGTTCTGTGTACAAAACCTTACTTGTAAGGCCCTCCAAAACGTGGCTATGAGTCTTTCCTCACTCATTGAGGTTGGAAAAGAACCCCTTGTTATTTCAGGCTAGGCTTTCTTTCCTTTTATGTTCCTGCTTTCTCCGGAGCGGAAACTTGACGCAATATTCTTTGCGCCTCCGTCCTCCGGACTATCCATTAGGTCCACTACAAGGAGGGGAAGCGTAGCGTAGCGGACACAGCCGTCAACTACTTGATAGTTATCCTATCTTTCTCCGGAGCGGAATCAAGAATATACCTCTCTTTATCCGTCCTCCGGACTATCCATTAGAAGAAAACTAGAATCAAACTATGTTCATTTATAAAATAAAATAGGACAATGCCTTGCAATTTCCCGTCTTTTTTGAAGCAAAATAGGACTTTTGTTAATCTTTCTAAATAACGATAATTGCACTTTTTTTACTGATTTTTCATGATTTCTTGCTACTATTTAACTGATAGTCCTACGGATAAATCACTTGGACCTTTCTTTGACTAGCAAAATCAGAGACCCAAGTCCTAGCAGACCCGCTAAATGGTGATTCAACATGGATTCTACATCTTGAAACCAAGCCAATTTTGGAGCAGCCTTGTGATAATGAAACCAACCAGCAAAAAGCATTAAGGCTGCAAAGACTAATGCACCAATTGCGGTGCAATAGAGTTGTAATTCATTAGTTATTCCAGATGCTCGCCACATCTGAAAAACCATGAGATATTTGTTTGTCTCAACCCACGGGGTATATAAACCCAGGATTCGACCTCTCACTTTAGAATGGATATTTCTGGGTCGGGGAAATTCACCTTTTTTTTTCTTTTGTGCGCAACTCATATTGCATTGAGCCTTTGCTTTGCTTGAACTTCTGATCCCTAGGCTGTTCTTGGACTTGAAACCTACTATTTAGATGAAAGCCTATGGAGCGGAGCCAAGTTCGAACTAATAGGCCATAAGAAAAGCCCACTACGCTACGGTTGTTCAATCATTTGATAACCAGAGTCATTCTTTGATAAATGATCACTATGAGTCAGACTCAATAGAATTTGATCAATCCTTTTTTCTGTCGTTAAGGTGGAGAACTGAACCAAGAATTCTCTTTCTTTATCATCAATCGAATCACTGTTCCAGACCCAGGATTGGATTTTATCATCAATCCAATCACCGTTCACATTTTTTCTTATCAATGAATATATCTCTTTACTTGTATGACTTAGATGTCTCGTATTTCTCAAAAAAGCGATTCGATTGATGGGATATTCTGAGCCGGGTTCTAGCCCTTATTCTATTCTAATAAGTCCCGATTTCATGAGTTTCTTTGGGAATGAGATTGATGAGTGAATTAACGCTACGTGGACTTGATATAAGATTCTTTCCACTTGTCTGCAAGATCAGCCTCAGAGGGCACAACGACTTATACGGACTCACTTAACTGTCTATAATTTCATCCTCTTTTTCCACAGACGCAATATTCTTTGCCATCTCCTGGACCGCAGTCCACTAGTGGTGGAGAGCTCTCGTCCGCTTTCTTTTCGGTGGGAATCAGCATCAGCAGATGAAAGGTAGACTGAAACTGCCCCTCGGTAAAATGCTATTTTTCATCTATCAATATCCGAAGTATTAGGCGCAATGAAATATGCGATTGCCTTCCAAAAAAAAAGCTGTTAAAGCACTAAGTCAAATGCTAGGGTAAGGCCATCTAATTAGAGTAGGCAGTAGGAGTTACTATCCCTCCAGTCCCCCTTTGCTTCCAACCAGTGTAGGAGTCGTTTTCTAGGCTCATTCCCAATCCAGTAGGAAAGTAGGCTCTAGGTCGAGATAGACAGCAAGTATTCTATCATGTATACTCTATGGCAACTGTACCTGGTTTTCCACTTTCCCTGCTTTTCTTTCCTTTTGCATATAGGCAGACGGGTAAGGTTCAGGAGGTTCATTCGAGACTTTTGCAAGTTCTCCTCGAAAATCTGGAGATAAAGGGTTTCCCTCTTTCTCTCTCCGAATGGAGGATAGACGAATTCTTTTCGATGAAAATTTGAAAAATTCCAAGAGTCGAAGCATTCTTCTTCTTCCGGAAGATAGAAATGAATTTACTTGGAGAAAGTTGTTACCAATGGGTGGATGTCCCATGGAATCCAGGATCCCCGCTCTTCTTTCTATACATTTCCACAATGTGGCGATGACTCTTTCTTCCACTAGATCTTTTAGGTGAGAGAAGAACCTTAAGGGAAAAATCCTTTCCGACCACGGGCCTGTCGTTTTCATTGAAAAAGAAAGGGGAGCTCATTTCCTGTTATCATAATAGGTACCTTTCTCTTCTTGAGAAAGACCCTATCATATTTGGCGTCGAGCCTACATTTTTGTCCATCTAAGAATTTGAGTAGATGGTTAGGCTTTTACTGGAATTTTCTGAGTCACCTGGACCCGTCCGGAGTGCCGTGTTGTCCACTATGACTAGGGTCTTGAAACTCGTCAAGGACCCAAAGGTCAAAGAAGTTGTTAGCACATTTTTAGTCGTTTTTCCTTTTTGGTCTAAACCCTTCTCACTTGTGAAAGTATAGTTATTCAAAAGGTTTTCTTTCTACTCATTCCCCGTAAATTCAAAGTTGCCTCGTCTTTAGGGGCCTTCGGGCACCCACGGAGCGGTTGATTGCCACCCAGTCGAGTAGAAAATCTTTCTCGCCCAAGTCTTCCGGCTTGTACTCTTGGTACTCTTGGGCCCATCCGGGCTCCGAGAGATAAGGTGCAATTCCCTCCATGAGAGTTCTTTCTCGGGTCTTCTTGTTCTGCACGTCCTCCCATAGCTATAGCTGGCGTAACACATTCTATTTTGTCCATAGGGCCTGTGCAGCTGTGGATCGTTTTGGACATCGAGCCAGTTCTCATGCTTTCGGAGCCTCTCCTCTGAAGGAGGGCATCCACTTTCATGGACGGCTGCTTTATACTACTATTTCAAAGAGCCCTCTTTTCTGTCAAAGCCTGGGCCTCGCACATTACTTGTTGGAGTGAGAACTTCCCCCAGACGTAGGGATTCTTGTCCTCCTTCGTGACATAATTACAGGGGGATCCCCACGCCTTATTCAAGGTGACCCAGCATCCCTTCCCATTCTGGGAATGCTTGTCTAATGAGCTTTCCCTTCCCACCTAGTGGCATTCTCATTCAATACGGCTGCATTCAAATGGTTCGCATTATCTTGGTCTTTTTCCTTGGCAATTACAATAGCGGAACACTTAAAAAGACCCTCCACTCTTTGGGAAATTCTCTCTTGTCTTACTTTCAATATTCTTTTCACCTTGTCGGGAGTCAAAATCAGATGATTTCTCAAATTAGTTCCATAATTCGTATTCGTCGAAGGGGAACTATTTTCCTCTTTAGAAAGTAAGTACATGGTTCTTCCTATCATGATACATTAATTAGAATATTGGGAAAAAGGGAAAGGTTCCGCCCCTTAGTATACCGAAAGAAAAGGGAAACTGAATGAAAGACACTTGGACCATTAATGACAGAGTCCTTTGGAGTGCTATCCTTCTTCAACTTTCACAATTTTCGTTATTTTGTCTGTCCAAAACAAGTAAAGTAAACTCAACAAAACCCTCATCCTCCGTCCTCGCAATATTCTTTGCGCCTAGCCTTCGGACCAGTCCTCTGGACTATCCATTAGAAGGCAAGAATATCCCTGTCTTTATCCGGACCAGAAAAAGTTTGAACATTAAGAACTTTTCTAATGGATAGTCAGGAGGACTGGTCCTAAAATATATCCCAGATACCTGTTAAGCTTATAGGGAAAAGAAAGGCGCAATATTGCGAGGTGCAATTCCATTAATATGGATAAGTCCTTCAGACCTGTGAAATCCACTCATTTGTAAAAGTCTTCTGACTTGGGATTTTTTAGGGTTGGAGAAGGAGTCCCATAAATAAGAGAGACGAAGTCTTCTCTGTCTTTGAATTTCAAGGTTTAGTCAATTTGGTACCTTATAGAAAGAAATATTCTACCCAACTCGGAAACTTCCGAGCTTCTTCTAACCGCTAAGTGGGGGTGTCAGTCCAATGGTCAAGCCTCAACCAAGATTAAGGATGCCTTGCACAAAGAATTATCTTTCCGAAGGTTCAGCTTCATTCCTATGAACTTTTCATTGATTGCACTCCTTCTATATATTCTTTGCACCTCTCCATTTCATGCGCCTCAAATTCTGATAGCCATTCTCTTCTTTCCGTCGAGCTATTTCATAACCTTCGGACGGAGGACCAACTTACTTAATAGAACCTTGTTCATTGAAGTCTCGTATTTCTGCCTCTGCAACTGGGACAAGGCACACGCACACAAGATCTGGGATAGCCTAATTCTGACACCCAGAGCATGGTTCTATCACTGGTGAACCCGCACAGACCCCATTTCAGAGCCATAGTCGTGGGCATAAGGAAGATCAAAGCGCAGTCAAGTCCCAGATGCATTCTGGCCCCTGAAGGGAACTTCTTGCCTAGGCAGGCCCTTGTTCATTGCGGCGGTCAATCTGCTTACAGAAAGAAGGCAACTGCCTTAGAAAAGGTGAAGTCCCACGGGTCGCTCACATCATCGGAGTAAGCATCCCGCCGGAATCGAGTCAATTGAAGAGGTCGTCTCCTCGGAAAGAGCGACTACAGAGAATGCCTCTGACCGATACGAAGTTGGAACTCATTCCCCTAAGATGACTCTTCGTCTTGAGGGTACCGCTCCGTGGGGGTCTTACACCTTGAGTACTGATTCCTAGCTGGCACCTCTCCAGTTGGGCTTCATACCTGGGCGGTCTAGCCCGATATGTTGAGTTAGTTATTCGCTGATCCCAATCCTTCTTTTCCTGAAGTCATTCATTCTATTAAATAGGTCTCTACCCGTCCAGATCCCCATATTCAGTAGGCGAAGGACTCCTTTATCAAGCTTAATCTTTTGCAGAGACTTTGCCTATTTATGATCATTCCCTAATTTCTTTTACGGATGTTCATTGATCAGTTTCCAAACCGCTCCGTGGGGGGGAATTGTGTTAATAACTTCAAAATCTTTGCCTGGTTCGAGCAAAAGAAAAGGAAGTCGCCACTCAACCCTCTTTGACTGTAGATCTTTCTAAGGCAGGATCAGTTTCATCCATGTTCAAAGTCGCTCCGTTCTTCAATCGATAGGAAAGAATGCTCTTTCATGAGCTAAAGTGGTAGAAACTCTTTAAGAATCTCTTAATTCAGATATTCAACTCCTTCTCGAACAAGAAAAAGAAAGACTAGAAGAGCAAAGATCTATGGCCCACTCCGCGGTGCAAAGAATATTGCGGATTTGAGGAGTTCGCTCTTGGTCCAGAAACTGTGGGCCTCTTATTAAGTATTAAGCTGTTCAAGCGGGGAATCTCCTGGTGTCTAGCCAAAAGATTAATATGGTTTTCTTAAGAAGTCCCACTATTTAATTCACATCCATAAATAAAGGGGTTTGAATTGAGTCAATGGGTTCCATTCCAAAAACACCTGCTTTTGATTTGACTACCCCTTTTTACCCTAGGGCGAACGAAGACCATTTATTGAATTATCCCGGGAAGGAAGGAGGTAAGTACTCTAAGATTTGAATCTTAGGCTTTTTTTATGCCCTTTTTTTAGGGGTTCTCTGGTTCATTCTCTCTTCCTAGGGGAAGGTTATCATACGCTTTCCTGAGAAGACGAGAAGGAGTTTCATGGCTTAGGAAAAGGAGTTTCATGGGTGCAAGGGCTGCCGATTCCATCTAGCCTATGTCAAAGAAAAATGGCATTTTCGAAACAAAGAGTTCTGTGAGCTTCCTTTCTTCCCCATTTCCCCAGATAAGACCACCCTGGAATAGGCATTGAAAAGCCTTTTCACGATCTAGCGATCTGATCGATCCATAATGGCGCATCCTCAAATCTACTGCTAAAGCAGAAAGGGGCTAGAGCCTTTACCTCGTCAAAAAAGGTTATCTTCGATCCTCTACCTTGGGCGAGCAGAAACCCATGTGGACGGATTCCTATGACGACATATGCTTCCTCTCTCTCTCTTTCTACAACTCTAGCCTCACTGATAGAACTACGGTGAACTTTAGAGCTAAGAACCTACTATTTGCAAGATTAAGGATGCCTTCTATGTGGGCTTCGTGAACTCTGTCTCCTTTTGCACTCCTTCCGGTTCGCTTCCTTTTAAGATCACAAAGAAAATAATAAGAAGAATGAAGTTCAAAGCCTTTTGCCTTAGAGAATGAAAGAATTCAAGAAGAAAAGAGAAATCACAAGGTTCCATAAGACAGGGATATTGTGGCTCCTATAAAATCATATTTTCTTTAAATGCTCAAATTTTCCCTTTTCTTTTTGGAGGTTCAAAGTCGCATATTGAATTGCGCACCTGGACCCCTTATAATTAGGCTCAAAGAATATTGCGACATTCATACTATTATTTTGGGTTTTCGAGAAAGCCTAGGTCATAATCAACGGAAGACTGAAAGGATAGGCTAATAGTCCTTTTTTTAGGTTTGGAATATGGCTCGGACGCGTAGTAGGCTCAAAGAGCAAAATCAAAGTATGAATACTCAGAAAGCGTCACAGGTCCTCAGTCCTATCCTTATTAACCCGTCTGTCCTTCGGTCTTAAGACTCCTTAAAATTTCAGGCAAAGAATATTGCGTCTTTTTTTTTTTTGCCTTAAATTAATGTATAGGGCTTCCGAAAACATCGATAGTCGGACTCGTGAATTCCACTACCCCGCTCTGTGGGCATCGACTTTTTCATTGATTTTATTCCCTTGTTCATTGATAGTACTCCTTTTGAGCTTTCTGACTTCTTTCTTCACTCAAATATCCGATTATGATACTCAAACTCCCACTCCACGGTGAAAAGAAGATTTCATGAATAAAAGGCATAGCATAGGAAGAATCAGAATAAAGAAGTCAATGAAAAGTTCAAAGAAGAAGACTGAACTCCTAACCTCTTCTTCATGGGAGCTCCGCAAAAAAAAGAGAGAATGAAGAAAATAGAACTCCTCCGTCTCTCTTCTTTATGTACGTCCTCCCCTTGTTCATTGAGGTCTGCTCCTTCTACGTCTTTCAAATCCACTATTTAGTCCTTAAGGACATAATATCTAAAAGAAGAAGAAGACAAGACTACGCAATGTTATGAGGCTTAATAGTAATGCTGAAGTTTCCATTAGTCCTCCACAAATTCTTTGCTCCTTCCTCACAATATTCTTTGCACCTCTCTGATGGATAGTCCTTCGGACCTGTCTTATGGCGCCTTTGCCTTTTTCTTCCTTTCCTCTGAAAATCTCATATGCACCCTTTAGTCCTATAAAAAGTACAAGAAAAGCAAGCACAATATCCCTGTCTTATGGAACCTTTACCGCTCGTGGGAATCCTTAAGTTTCTTTCACTTTCTGACCGCACTACACTAGCTCACTAGGTATTTCAAATGCTTTCATCCACCTATCAATCAACTTAGATAGATTCATTTAGCCCCTAGAAAAGTGGCCTTTTTTTATAAGGGGACTATCCATCAGGTCCATATTAGCTTTCTGCTTGGTACTTATGGCCAACCGTCTAAAATACTTAGTGGGAGAAAAATGGTATATGTTCTATTGAACTTTTCATTGACTTCTCCACTTCAAGAGTTCCCACCCTGAGATTCATGCTGGGCTTCGAGGCACCCTGGGAGCTCCCGGTCTTTGCATGGGTCAATAACAAGGTTCATGGGGAAATCTAGTAAGTGGGTGAAGGAAAGGTGTCAAGGTATCCTGCTTTCCTTGTTTCAGCGGTTGCACCCTGAGATTCTCATGCTCCGCCTGCGTCTCGCCCTGGGAGCGAGCACCTTACAAAGGGCTTGAGCTGGGAGTCGGAACACCGCAAACTCCAGAATTTGCTAGGCTTTCCCACGGAGCGGTTTTGCACCTGTCTTCCCTACTGGAGCTTGTTGGGGCGGACCTCTGGGATCCGCAAAATGGCGGGTCACACTTAGGAGTAGGAGTATGAAGTTGTTAATGATTTCTTGACCGACCGAAAAAGGGTAGCTAAGGACTATGTTCATAAGATCTGGTAATAGTAATTAGCTGAGATTGTCTCAATTCAAAGGAGGAGTAGTGCCCCACGCTAGCTCTTGCTCTAAACCTCTGAAGTCTCGTTGCAAAAGAATGAAATGGTGAATTAGGGTTCATTGTTCAATTTGCTAAAATGATTGGATGCGGGTTAAGGCAAATCAAATTAATACGAGAAATTTCTTCTTTTTTTTTCAGCAGAGAAAGGGGCAACGAATTTGAGAGGCGTCTAAGGCCAAAGGTTTTAATGGTATAAAAGATAGAAATAAGAAAACGAACTTCAATAGTGGAAAATAATCTAAAGGTCTCGACTGAGGAAAGGTTCTCAGGCTCCTACGTCTAATTCATCTCTCATTCTTCGTAATTCATATGAGATAAGAGCATGCCAAGCCAAAAGAAAGAAGGTTTCAGACAGTAAGATTTACTGGTTTTGGAAAGGTCTTTAGTGGACAATGATGATTCTGCCTGGATACTTGTTCTTTTTTTCAAGGAAGTAGTTCCTGTCAAGCAAGAGCTAGTTGCTGGAGAGATGACTCTGAAAGTTGGAAGAGGAGAACTCGGGTATGGCAGTGGGATACATAAATCTTCTCCAAAGAAGGATAGATTTTATTGGATAATGTGTACATAGTTCCTAAGATTCAAATCTCTTTTCTTTCTCTATCTTCTTTGCTTGAAGAAGGCTACTCAATTTCCTTTTCTCTTAATTCAGTCTGAATTGCAAGGTCTTGATCTTTGTTCTGCAAAAATGGAGAATAACTTCTATGTTTTGAGACCGGTGGAGGGCAAAGCAATTTTCAATCATGAGATGTTTAAACTGCTGAGACTCAACCAGCATTTCTCAAAGTACCTATTTTTGGCATTTGAGACTTGGCCACATTAATCTCAATAGGATTGAGAGATTGGTTAAGAATGGGCTTAACGGCAAGTTAGAAGACCTTTCTGTCCGAACATTGAGTCTTGTCTCGAAGGTCAAATGAGAAAACGACCTTTTACTGGGAAAGGTTATAGAGCTAAAGAACCATATTCACCTTGTTGGTCCTTTTTATAGGTATGACGGCAAAGTTGAGGAGGGTATGAATATTGATTGAATTGATTCTTATTCTAGGTACGGTTATCTATACCTCTAGGGAAAAGTCCGAAACCCTTGAAAAGTGAAAGGAGTATAAGGCAGAGGTTGAGAACCTATTAGGTAAAAGGAATCGATCGTGAGAGGCGAAGGACTCTGAAACGTCTAATATTAGTTCCACGCATATTGAATTGCGACTCCGAACAGGTCTCGTCTGATGGATATTTTTTAGCCCTGTTCATTGATCCGCTCCTGGTCTTCAAATTAGTCATTAATGGTCTCAATTTGGGCGAAAAAGTACGTCTTAGACTCTACTTTTTCTTTCGTTTTGGGAGGGACATTTCCGGCTTAGAATGAATCCTTACTTACGGAAAGAGCCTAAACAGAAGCTAAGAAAAGATCTTGGGCACTTTCTTCTTTTGAAGGCGCTTTAGGCCTTTACCTTCTCTTTCTACACTTGAACTCAATTCCATCCTTTCCCTCTAGAACTCGGTAAAGCAGCTTCGCTCCTTCATGAGATCCTATGTGCCCAGGTGGTTTGGCCAATAGTGGGCCAAGAAATATTGAATGGTGATGTAGGCGGGGGTTTTCGAGGAATACCAATAACATCTGGGTTTTTTCAGATGGGGCGAGCATCTGGAATAACTAATGAATTACAACTCTATTGTACTGCAATTGGTGCATTAGTCTTTGCAGCCTTAATGCTTTTTGCTCGGCCGTAGTAGGCTTTTTTTGACCATAAATAGTGTTCCAAATAATAGTAGGTTCTGACTCCCTATTTCTTTATGGATGTCATTAGGCCGAAGGACTCACTCCCCTGCAGATAAATGCGCTTCGCTTCGTCAATATTCTTTGAACCTCATCTCCCAAGCACCTGGGAACCATACCAAGAGGAAATCTCCGAGCTCCCCTAAAGACGGAGTAAGGAGCCGAGCTAAAATAGTCCGAAGTACCGAGCTCCCCTAATTATTAGCCCAAGCCTGAATTCTTAGCTTTTACGCCGATGATCCAAATTCACGTCCTTGGCTCAAAGAATTTGAGAGAAGTTGCACCGAGGATAGAATCTAATATGCGTTGTAAGGAGCTTGATTTTTCGGATCGGGAATCTTTGATCTTTGATTTATGAGTTATCTTGAATAGAAGCTTTAGCAAGAAGAAAATCAAGAAGGAAAGAGAGAGCAAGAGCCTTACAAGAAGGGGAAGAGCAGAAAGGGCAGCTTCCGCTCTGTGGGCTTCGTAACCTCGCTTGAGCCTTGATCCTCATAATAAAGAGACTTTCTTAGTCGTCTAGCCCTTTCCCCTTGTAGTGGAAAGACCTGGTTGCCACCGGTGCTTCTAGTCTTTTTACTAGTTTGGAAAAGTCAATCAATGAAGAAAGAAGGCCGACGGAAAAAGACAGATTGCTTTACTTCTGCGCCCTCATCGTGGCGAGTTTCCTTTGTCCCTAGCCTAGTGTACAGCCTTTGACTGATTATTGTAGGAGAATACAATCCTTATTTCATCCCTTCATTTATTATACTCGTTCATTCAATCTATTCATAATTGCCTTACAATAAAGCCTTTTACCGCGTAGTGCGATCTATTTTTGGAGAAAGGACTGATAGTGCTGCATCCGCAAGAACTAATTCAAGGGGTGCCCCACCAGCCCGAGGATCCTAGATTTTCAAGTTCTAGCTAGGGCTAGTCTCCTATTTCAGTTGCTCTGAATTGGTCCTTGGCTTGGGGCTCCCTATCTGGCTCCCGATCGAGCTACTCTAAGAGATAGTCTTGTTCTTGCTCTGAATGGTCATTCCCCTTCCTCTTTCAGTGACCTTTCTTCATCGCAATATTCTTCCTCCGTTAGGCTCAATTCAAAAACAAGGTTGAAGATTCATGATCCCAAAGGTTGCAAAGATGCGGTTTCTGACTCAGCTGGACACTCTATTTAAAGAGTTAGGCGCAAAGAATTTGCAAAAGCTCCCTACTACGCGGGTGAATGAATATGAGAAAGAAGATTGAAAAATCAAGGCGGTTGATGCTCAAAGAATTATCGAAAGTAGCACAGAAGCAAGGCGTTAGGAAAGAGATGAGGTCTCCTTCTACACCGCTCTGTGGGCGAGGAAAGAAAGAGCTGCGACAAGGGCGTCAACAACAAGAACTGGGGCAAGGGATGGGACACAAGATCTGGGATGGCCTGCCTAACTCCTCTTCCGACACCCCTCTTGGGGGAGAGCATGGTTCTTTGCTTTCGCCCCCCACTTTGAAGCTCTTTTCAGCCACTTCTTACGGGTCTTCAAGGATCCTTTGATACATTATGTTAGATATCAAACAAAATCTATTCTGGTTTCAAAAGATACGCCACTTCTGATTAATAAGTGAAAATATTACCTTGTCAATTTTTGGCAATGTCATTTTTATGTGTGGTCACAACCAGAAAGGATCTATATAAACCAATTATCCAAGCGTTCTCTTGACTTTTCGGGCTATATTATAGTGTGCGATTAAATCCTTCATTGGTATGGACTCAGATGTTAGAAAATTGATTTCTAATAGATCATGCTACGCAGAAACTCGATACACTAGTTCCTATTATTACTCTGCTTGCATCATTGGCTATCGGGTCGGGTGAATTCAATAATAGAGGCCTGTTGGCATTCCAGCCTTGCTTTTCCTTTCAGGGTCTACCCGAAAGAGAATCCAATGTTTCTTGGTCGTGAATACCTGAATAGGATGAACCGCCCTGTGGTTTGCTTTAGAACAAAACAATTAGACTTAGGCTCGTTGTATTGGAATGTGTATTATCCATATAGGGGATCTTTCAATGGAGAAGATCCGTCGACCTAAGACGAAGAGAGGGGTCTATCTATTTTATTTAGTTATTCAGTTAAACCAATGATTCGTTATTGTAACAGATAGCAACAACCATTTCATTCGGCATGTGTATTTTTGATTTTCCAATGGATTTACATCTTTCATTAATGGAAATTTTTTGATGTAGTGAGTAATAACTCTGGTTGTTCGCTGTTCAAGAATTCAGACTGGGAAGGAGCTCTTTCTTTGCACTCCGCGAAGCTCATAAGAAGAAAGATCCATGAACATCCATAAAGAAAGAGTGAGGAAGATAGAGAGAAAGAGTCAGACCTATACGAACTCTAGTCCACTCATTAACGATAATAAAGTCAAGAAAAGATAGCTCATTAACGCAAAGATACACAGGCTGAATGAAATTTGAGATGAAGAGGAGCAAAGAATATTGAGGAAAAGAAGAAAGGCTCTTTGAATATTGAGAATATTGCGGAGTCTCATCTGGACCTTTGTTTTTGGAGCGTAGCGGTTTGAATAGAAAGGAAGAAATCTCATATCAAAACCTACTACGCGTCCGGACGGAAGAGAGATTTGACAGTGGGAAAGCGTGAAATCAAAAGGAGTCAATGGGTTCGCACTTTCATGAAGATTTCATGCATTGCAAGAATGAATTGCTTTGTGCCTTAATTCAGGCGAACTCCTTGTGGTTTTTATTCTTTCTTAATTTGAAGATTAAGTAATTGTTCCACGCAGGGAATGAGTTAACAGAAGATATATACGGGGAATGACTTCCCACACCCTTAGAAGTCTCACTACCCTCTAGCTTAAGATAGAGAAAAAGAAGGATTGCTCCCCCAAGGACTAAGAAGTAACTCCCCCAAAAGCATGAACGACGGACGCACCTCCTGCTACCTGCGTCTTTGTATATAGTCCTTTGTCTTTGTCTTAATCTGTGGATCAAAAAAGTCCGGAGGACCCTCTCGCACTCTTGTGAAGTCGATCTTCTTCGAACCGCCACCAGGCCGATTAAGAAAGAAAGAAGAGCGACTTCCTCAGCAAAGTGTGAACGTTCACTTCTTTTTCTTTTTTGCCAGGTTTCATTCGATTTGTTGTGGATTGGATGATGGAAAAACCAGCAAGCCGCTTGACCTTTTTTACTAGGTAAAGGGCGCAGTGAACTTACATTGTGAAAAGGTTGGAATATCTGGCCAAAGAAGGTTTATCGCCCTGTAGATTCGTTCCCATGGTTCGATCCTTCCCAGTAAAACGCGGCGTGTTCAAATTCTGAGAGCTTTTACGCGAGAAAGGGGGACCACCCTCTAAGCCTAAGTAATCCTCAATGACCGATAGCGTACAAGTACCGTGAGGGAAAGGTGAAAAGAACCCTATTTAGGGAGTGCAATAGAGAACCTGAGATTCGATGCTTTCAATCAGTCGAAGGACCGGTAAGCCTTTACTTTAGATTCTCTTAGTAAAGCTATCTCACTCCAGAAAATAGATGAAAACGGAGCTGAAGAATTGAATTTTGATGCTTCACTTAATTTTTTTAGGTGTGAAAAGAACTGAAGGGGCATGACCGGCCCATGGGGTGTGGCTCATGGTGGTTAAGCTAGTGGCTATCTCATTACCTATGAGAATGGCACATTCATACTCTGAAGAAAGGTTTTCTCGTATTTGGCATCCAGCCTGCACGGCGTCTAGGATGGTTAGTAATTTCTTCATACCTTGCTCAGCTTCTTCCTGGTTCCCAAACTAACTAAATAAAGACGTCGTGCAGGGTTCAAAGAATATAGACGAAGAGGCATCGGGCAAGCTATCTCGACCTAGAGCCATGGATGTTCATTGATTGCGCTCCTTTGAAGTCCGGACTTAAGGAAGACGGAGCCAAAAAAAAAGAAAGAATGTCCTGTCTATGAAAAGACGAATACTATGATTTCTTCCCCCTGAAAAGGGATGAGTTTAGTCACTTTTGGGTATGGCTGGTAAGGGTTGATTTTGCAGTCAAAAAACCACTATTATCGTTATCTCTTCTTGAAGTCAGCTCTGGATCGGCGGATAGGTTATTGCTCAAAGGCTTAGTTATGCTCATTGATTAAATAAAGGCATGTGGTTGAAATCAAAGGAAATCTTGTGAAAGGCCACGGGAAATTTTCAAAAAAGAAAAGGTCCAGATGTCGAATTACTTAACCAATGAAAGCAACTCAAGGACGAAGAATGGATCCCTTTCGGTAAAGAGGATAGGAATCTGTCTCGGCACCCTCTTTTTAGTAGGCTCTTGGGCCAGACGATGTGGCTGCTGAGGCATCTTCTTTCAGCTTTAGTTGGGGAAGTTTCAGAACTAGCGCTTTAGTTGATTCGCTTTTAAGCACAAAGCTATTATTTTTCTATCTGATGAATGAGTAGGATGAATAAGCAAAATCCGTAAATAATCAGTT
Source organism: Cucumis hystrix (assembly GCA_025688845.1). Lineage (NCBI taxonomy): Eukaryota > Viridiplantae > Streptophyta > Magnoliopsida > Cucurbitales > Cucurbitaceae > Cucumis > Cucumis hystrix. The sequence goes on along the minus strand of CM046888.1, from coordinate 14,030,820 downwards.
CTTATTCCTTTTAGTATTTTTTAGGTTCATTCTCAGGATAGGTTTTTTTTCATGAAAATGTACGATTTATCTTATTCTAAATATGATACATAATATCAGTCTCGTTTTGACTGTCCAAATCAAGGTTCAAAGAATATTGACCAAGCTTTTTTTACCGGCAAAAATAAAGAATCTCATCTTGAGCCCTTCTATGGATAGTCCTACGGATAAATCCTCCGGACTCCGGACTATCCATATTAACCCAGATTTCAGACTCGTCCTCCGTTTTAAGACTCCTTAAAATTTCAGGCAATGTCTCGTTCAGCCTCACGAGTCTACAAGCCTTTCTCATTCCAGTGAGTATTTTTTAGGGGTCCCGAAAGAGCGTACGGAAGTCAAACTAACTCAACAACGCCAAGAACTTGACTTAGTTGGTTAACTCCACGGTCTTAAGGAATAGTGTTGTTGCTTGTGTTAGTGTTTACTTCTACTTGATGAGTCATTGATCAAGATCATTGCTTGCAAAATGCTTACTAAGAATCTCTTCATCATGTAACTACTAAGTCTCGTTATGTACAGGTTTTCCTACTGTTTGTCCAACTGTAAGTGAAACAATAGGTTTTTCTGGGTGATCCAGGGTCGAACACAAAGAATTGATATCAAACCATAGTTCTAGGGTTTACTCATCATTCAGGCAGTATAAAAGAATAAACTATATAGTATGAAAGATTGTAAGTTTAAACTATATCTACTTATGTACGCTAGAGAGTGTAAAGGTGGAAGTAATGAAGGTGATTGTAAGAATGAAATGCAAGCGTGAACTAACTTATATTAAAGAAGGGGTGAAAAAGTGTCTTAATGCTACCAGGTGAGTAAGCTATGAAAGCCTTGATGCGATATGACTTACTTAACTAGTTTATAATTAAGGCGAGCATCTCTCAGTGTCTTTAAATGCACACTTGCACACCTTTAAGGATCCAAATGACTAAACCTAGCTAAACAAGGTATATCTATAAGGGTTGTAGAAAGTTAGCAACCCATCAATAAAAATGTACCTTTTAACGCATAACCCTATTAAGTTGTCTAATAGTCGCTCATTTAGAGCTCAACATGATAGATCTACCATAGAAACTTATGCATAAAATGTTTCAAGCAGCGTAACAAGACAACACAGTGTCATGCGACCATGAGGTGTGCGATGCTTGGTCTGTTTTATGTGCGTACAGTTGTTCATGGATAATGTCTTGTTTTAATCTCTAATGGAGCGATCTGTTATGTGACTAGTCATACCAGGATGATGCGATAAAAGAAGAAAATTTTATCTATGCGTTGCTTTTCTTCTCATGATATGCATGCAATAAAAGTTTTCCTCTCTATTGCTCAAGTGTAAGCAAAGAAAGGTTTTCTAGTAAGTCCAAGATTGAACACAGGAAATTAATGTTCCTATTGAACCTGTCGCATAGCTAAACCAATGCGGTATAATCTATACAGTGTGAATATGAACATATTTTTTACTCTAATTATGTACACTAAGTTAAAGGCATGAGATGAAGGAAAATGAACTCAAGTTACAGGCATGAGATGAAGGAATAATTAATTAATTAATTGCAATGTAATATGTATTAACATTTTGAGGCGATACAAAACATCTATTAACTTTAGAATTAAGGTGGGCGTCCTTTCGGTGCATTCATCATACTTACTTTCCTCTCGGGATCCAAAAACTTTAAGTTAAACTATGATTTGCATCTAATAAGTTTGTTTGTATTATGAGTAATTTATCCTAATTTAAGGCAAGCAACCTTTAGGTGTTTTTGCCGCACACGTTAACATTTCTTCAACTTATGCAAAGGATGAACTTGGAGATGAGAGTGTGTTGCCACCTTCTCTTTGTCACTTATTTAACTAAATGTGTGCTCTCGCTTGTCAGGCGATTGTTATCTCTATGATTATCTTTCTCTTGAATAAACAATGCTTTGACATCTGTGTTTAGATAAACAAAACTCATAAGACATACATTCAGATTCTCTAATATTAGTAACCCATTACCTTGGTCCTAAACTAATTAAATGGGTTGAGCATGGATATTGATAACTTGTAGAAATACAAGTTTTTAAGATCTTTTAGATAGACTAATGGGACCAAAATGCATGTCAAACATGTCAAAACGCCTAGCTTATGTTGTAAATGGATAAATATTTAGAAATACATTTTACGTAAGCAACGATGCCTGTTTCACCCTATTTTTAGTGCCTTAACGTAGGCTAAAGAACAAAAGAATAAGCTAGCGAATCACAGAGGAACTTCTGCAAATACTAGGTAGGAAGACCACATAATAATGCGAAAAAAGGTTCACTAGAAGACAAAAGTGGTAGATGGAGTTCATATGACTTTACGATGGAGGTAGCTTAGAGAAGAGATCGAAGTAGAGGTGTGCAACAACCATCCTTGGCGTGAAGAAAGAATAATTAAATACAATCTTTTCCACTATTATATATTAAAAAATTTCTCTCCTCGTTAAATACAATTTTTTCACTATTAATTAGGTTAATTTTCATGAATATAACAAACAGTCAAAATATTTACGGCCTGTGAAACAAAATGAAAAAGTCCATTAAGTTACCTATTTTTTAAAATATTCCAGATTTGCCCTTCTTTTTTATCGTCTTTCTTCTCTTACTCTTCTGTGATTTTTTTTTCTCTCCATCCTCTTTCTTCTCTTCTTCTACCATTTTTCTTTCTTTTTCTGACATTTTTTTAAAATTGTTATTTGGTTCAAAATTGTGTACCAAATATAAAAAAATCTATTTTTTTTTCAAACTGTTGGTTGTTCAAGATCGTCTACCAAATATAAAGGATCTTTAAAAAGAGTCGTCTAGATTTGACTCCCAAATTTAAATGATCGTATACAAAAAAAAAATAGCCAAATCTAAATGATCGTGTACCAAATAATCTTAAAAAATTGTTTAAATTTGGGTTGCCATATTTAAACGATCAAATCTAAATGATCGTATACTAAATATAAACGATCATGTACCAAATCTAAATGATTGTGTATAAAAAAATCTTGAAAAAAAATAGTTGAGATTTAGCTATCTAAATTTAAACGATCAAATCTAAATGATCATGTGCCAAATATAAATGATATTGTACTAAATATAAACGATTGTGTACCAAAAAATACTGAAAATTTTATTTAGATTTGGCTAGTCAAATTTAAGCAATTAAATCTAAAGGATCGTGTACCAAGAATAGCCACATCTTAACGATTGTGTACTAAAGAATCTTGAAAAAATTTGTTTAGATTTGGATAATATATTACACACGTTGGATGCCAATTAATCAAGGGGCTGGTATTTTTCATTGTGGGTTGGGCTTTTTTTGTTTTTAAAACTGTTCAATAGAATGTAAATATTTTAGCGGTTTGTTATATTTTGTCAAAAGACCCTCTCCACACGAGATTTCTGGAGAAATGTAATTCGTGGAATTGAACTTTGTATATTGATTTGTGTAGTGGATGTAGTCTTTAATATTTACTCCTTTAATGCTTTCTCTTGAATACAAGTTAAAACTTAGAAGTTCTTGGTCTTCGGTCTTCATGAAGTTATAGTTCCAAGTCAATTTGAGCTTCGATTTTCTGGAATCTAAGGAAAATTTTAATCTTCCAAAGTCTTCAATCTTTCAGAAGATGGTAGTTTTGAGGTGGATAAGAACTTGCATGTCTTCATAACTTTTTTAGAGAGTTTCAGTACTTCATAGCTTAAATTCTTCCTTCTACCAAGGACCCCCAAAATGAATTAGAATGTCTATATTTATAGAGAATTTTTATGGGCTTTATGTGGGTTTGGGCAAATTTGCTTGGTGGGCTTGAGCTTGGGCCCATTCGTCTGTTGAACTTGGGCTTGAGCTCATTTGCCTGCTAGACTTAGGCTTGGGTCCATTATCTTTTTTGGCCCAATTTTCATATCTAGGTCGGTCTGAATTGGGTTGTGTATGATAAAACTTAATTACAATGTTTGCTATGATGATGTGACAAAATTTAATTAGTCGAAATTTCTTGTTCAATAAATGTCCCATTTTCAAGATTCATGCACATGTATGGATGAGTGAATCTCGAAAACGATAAGCTGAACCAAAAACTACAAGTGCACATGTTTTTAAAAAAATTTGTTCTTGAACTTGACTCTAGTTAATATGTCAAATTAATCAAACTATGCATTTAGACATAAGTGTGATTAAAATGTTATAAATTCATTACATGTATATTTGGTATAATTTGAGCAATTTCGATAATTTATGTTATTCGGTTGAAATAATTTAAGAGTTATGATTTTTGAAAAAAAGAATCAAATTGTCCAAGATTGCTTCCAGTATTGGTTCACTATTTTCGAATATAATATAAATTCATTAAATGTATATTTGGTAGGATTTGAGCGGAGATATTTAAAAATAAATAACAAAACCTATATGTATTTTTGTCAAAGTAAAACTATCAAATTCTATTAAAATATACATTTAATGATTTAGCAATAAAATATAATTTTTAATTATATTTTAAATATTATCCTATCTAAATATAGCTATTTTTGTCGTTGACTCTATCAACTAATTTAAGAAATGGATATTATGGTTTAGTTAAATATATATTTTCCATAAATTTATAAAATAAATATATAAGCATTTATTAGGATATAATTTTATTATGAAGGTTCAATTAGGATATAATTTTATTAAATTAATAGATAAATATAACTGATATTTTGAATAGATATTTCATTGATTTAAGAAAGAGTTAGGTTAATTATTTTAGAACAAATAAATATCAGATTCGGTTAAAATTTAAAATCTCTTTGAAAAATACACTTTGTATTGAAAATATAGACGCCTATCTCATGTTTAAAATACACTGTATGTGAAAATTATAGCATAAAATCTTATTCCTTGCTATAATTAGGGAATTTGCTAAAAATCTTATTTCGTGTTAATTTTGCTATATTTTCAACCGTGTAACACTGGCGGATTTATGAAGGGATCATTTGGGATATGTGCCCCACATGATAAATTTTTGTATTTTAATATTAATATTACAATATCAGATTTTAATATATATTAAATATTATTTTATTTTAGTTTGTAGTGTAGCCAAATTTGTCAAATTTTATCCATGATAGAAGTCTATCGCCAATAGACCATGACTTCCAAAAAATTGATTTTTTTTTTCAAAAAGAAATCTTCCAATAGACCATGTTGTGAATATTGGTCTATCAACGATATAAGTCTATCAACGATACAAGTTTATCGGCTATAGTTTTACTATATTTATAAAAGAAAATTAATGTTGCTATATCCTTAATTATTATTCTTAAAATAGTCATCAATTACAATTACTTTTATTTTTGAAAGATTTAGACAAAAAGTCTAAATTGACTATGAATTTTCACAAATGTCCTAAACTATAAATTATTTTCTTAATAGAATTCGTATAATTTTTGGACAATACTAACCTTATAATCATTATTAATTATATATTATATTCATAATAATATTTAAATTATTTCCTTATTCAAAATACTTTCAATTTATTATAATTTTCATAACTTCCTTATATAAATGTGTATCTTTATTATGGTAATAATTTGAGAATATTTTTTAATAAAGTATAAAACAAAATCTATTCTAATATGAAAAATTATGGAAATTAATTATAACCGTGAACAATCTTTCATCTCATCACAAATTTATACCTAGTTTTCAATCGTCATCGGCAACCCTTTATATCCATCACGTCAACCTTCTAACCTTTCATTCATAAGTTTCTAATTTTCGATATTGTTTACTTCATCATTCAACATCCTTCACATTAACCTTCATTTTTTCCATAGATTTCATAGCCTTCAATATCGTTGTTCATCTTTTCATATTTGATCGGAGTTTTATTTTATCCTTTCGTTATCACTAAACTTCCGGTTAGTATTTTTTTTCAATTATTGTCATTATTCTACATTCCATTAATTACAAGAACACATATATAATACACATATATAGTTCACATATTATACAATAAGTCATCCGAAAATTTTGCACTCGTAAATTTTCATTATTATATTGTATACTACATAATTAAAACAGTCGTAAACTATAATATACAGTTCATATATCATCGATTTATATTTATTCTAAATTAACTATATACCCGTAAGATATAATCATTTTCTGGTGTGATTTATTATATATATACCACATATTATTTACAATTATACTAGTTTTTTAATATTCCCGCAAAATATAATAGGTTGTATATGTGATTTATTATATATATACCACATCTTATTTACAATTATACTAGTTTTTTAATTTACCCGTAAGATATAATAGTTTTATTTGATGATTTACCATATATATATATATATATATACAACATCTTATTTACAATTATACTATTTAATAACATATAGTTGTAATATTTTTGTGCCAGGATGACCAGTTTTGCAGTTTATTTTGATGGTTTTTTCAACAAAACTAACAATTACGTCAGTTATAGTGTGTCTGAAATAGTAGTTGATGAACATATATCATGAATTGTCCAATGTCCTTAAATCCAAAAATGACAACGATATTAAATGAGTTTACCATATAATAACATCGAACGTTGAACAACAAAAAATTGTTATTTCTTTTTCAGTTTCGTAGCATATATTTCGGTCATGTTTCTCCTATTTTGTTTAATTTTTTATTGTTCAGTTCATCTTCTTGTCATAATACATATATCTTATTTGATTTGTCACATATATATACTACTTCATATATTCAATAATACATAAATGATTTTATCTTCCTACTCAATATACCATAGTGTATTTCGAATACAAAATATAAATTCTTACTAACCTTAAATGAACAATATATACTATAATATATCCATAATCACTATTGTTTCAAACATAACTTATTATTTATTACGTATAAAATGAATATTTGAAATAAAATACATAAACCAGTTTAACAAATTGATAACATAACCTTTCATTCATAAAATATACAATGTATTGTTTCATATATACTATTCATAAACCAATTTAACATTCAACCATTTTTTTCATACAATTTACTGGATCTTCAATTCTTTCATCAAAGTCCCTACATTGCAAATATATTCAGTTTTCCTCAACATTACATATACCAGAGAACAACTAATGTTTTAATGGCATATATTACATATATCTCATCACATTTTTTTCTCATTCATATTTCTGTAAACATAAACAATTTTCATACATAATCAATATTATTTCAAACATAACGTATTATTTACTAGGTAAGATATGAATATTTAAATAAAATACATAAATAAATTGATATAAGAACCTTTCATTAATAAAATATACACCGTATTATTCAATATATTTTATAATTACTTAAAATATATGAAAAATAATGCAAAATGAAAAAAAGAATGGACGGATGGAGAGATTGGAAAGTGGGAGAGAAATCAGAATGAGAGAATTTTTGAACAAATTCATAAAAAGGAAACTAATTAAGGGACCATTTTTATTATTAATATTACTATAATAGAATTTAATCACTTACCATATTTACTTAGGATATCTAATAAATGCAAATCTTAAACATGATTTACTTTTCTTTTTCTTTTTTCTATTTTTTAATATATTATTAATAATAAAGATGGATAAATTGGTTATTTGGACTCTATATTTATGTAAAATATTAGTCAATTTATGATATTTCTAAAAAAAATTGAGAAATTTAGATAATATTATAATATGATATACAATTTTAGGCTATTTTAGGTAAATACCTTTTATTTTTTCTATTTCAGCAAATACTACAGGTAACTCTGCCTTGTAGTACCAACCCAACCCAATGCCCATGGCTGAGTATTGGGCTTCACCACGGCCCAACAAAGTCGACGGTTGAAATGGAGAGAGAGACAGAATCGTCAGAGAACTTGGAGAAGAAGAGAAGTTCAGTCACTGCAACCATCAAACTCCATTGTTTCTCAATCCACCTCTTTTTAATTCTTGCTGTTCGCATCACTTGCTCCTCCTCCGCCGTCGACGGCGCTGATTTACTGCTGCTCAGCTTCGGAAAATGATGTCACCAAGGCCAATGACTGAGGATCGAGGATCTTCGCCTCATTTCAGGTCTTCTCTATTTTCTTTTTCCCAATTTCTTGCTTCACTTCTCTTTCCGTATTGTGCTTCTAGCTCTCTGTTCTGTCCCATGGGCAGCTCCGGGACATAGAACAAATTTAATTTTCCGAATCTAATTTGGAAATTTCTGCTCTGATGGAATTGGGATTAGTCCCTAGTCAAGGGATGCTGCGGCTTACAATTTGGATGCCGTGGTTTTCTACCTTATCTTATCACCAACTCCACGCTACTGGATTCTGGAATGGTCACAACATCTTGTAGTTTAAGTTTTATTTCAATTTATTTGTAGGAAGTGGCTATAATGAATTGGGGAAAAGTTGAAATTGCTTGAGTGAAATGATTGCACAACCTTAACCACCATGCGATTCCTCCAATTTAGTTTATGGGGAAAGCAGTAGTCTACGTGTTTTCCTCTTCCTGTTTTAAACACACTCAAGTCCTAGCAAACATTGGTGTGCAAACTTTTGCCAAAATAATCCTGAATAGTTTTATTGATTCAATAGGCTGCTAGCTATTTTATGCTATCTTAGATCAGCTAAACGGGTGGGTATGGTTTAGTATAAAGTTGTATCCTTCTCTTATTGTATGATTGCTATTTCATGCTGATGACACCTTCTTTGCAGACATACACCATTGCAGATAATCCACATGGTTGGAAATTTCTTTCGTATATGGTCAATCTATTCCATGTATCGCTATTTTTCTCAGACTGGAGCTTCAGTTGTACTTTTTCTATTTTGTTGTTTGGCCCCAGCGGCCATCATATTTTTAACTTTGCAAAAGCCTTGGAAGGGAAAGCCTCTCTCTAATACTCAGGTGAACTAGAAATTTAGCTGTAAAAACCAATTGTTACAATTTCCTCATATTAATTCATCAGTTGTTTATTAGATCTAACCTGCTGTTTTAGGTAGTTCCTTCTGTGATAAATGGTGCCATTACCGCTTTGTATTTTATCTTGTGGGGAAAGGGTCTTAAAGCCTGTGGACCTCTGAGGTGGGTGATAATATAATACCACTTGCTCTTCTTTATGGAACATACATGAATTGTGTGGGTGCACCATATAAACTCATATTTTTCATGGAAAATGTCCCTGAAATTCAACTAAAGTAGGATGAATATAAGTATGATCACTGTTTATGATATATAATGTACAATTATACTGTTTCATATATTCCTTGTTCTTATCTTTTAGATTGATCAAGAATTTTCTTCTATTTTCAGCATACGACTATATTAGATGGTAATGTTTTATAGAAAACTTAGCCTCATTAGGGTCTGAAACACTAGAACTACAAATTGTTAATAGAATAAGATAGATTGGATAGTTAATACTATCCTGATTCTGAGTTCTGACCCCCTAGAAAAGTTCATCTTAAAACTTTAGGGTTATATTTTGGAGGAAACGATTTTCCCTCGGGAAATCCAGTGCATAAATCTACTTACCAGATACACATCTTTCAATTTTTTGGTTGATTCTTATGATCTTGCTTGGTTTAACAAAGACCTGTTTGAAAATTCAATCTTTTATTTCTGTCTGTAAGAAGGTTCAATACTTATTACAGAAAACTTTTTTTTTTTTTTTTTTTTTATAATTTTTTTTTATATTTGTTTTAAAAAGATTTTTTTTTTTTTTTTTTTGAATAATTTATTTCTAGATCAGTTTGAAAAAGATTTTGGGTCATACTTATATATGAATTTGATGTTCTTTGGATCTTCCTTCAAGGTGCGTGATTGATTCTTTGCTCAGATATTTGGTGGAAGGGCTTAAAAGAAAAATTGTGCTGTGTAGTTCCTAATGTTTTTTAGGTGTTGTGATAGGGAAGGAAGGAGGATTTTTTTGTATGTTTAATTTGTCAAGGTTGACAAGACACTTACCAAAATAGAGTCAATTATTTTAGTTTCTTTTTTATTGAAGTCTTTCTTCTTATGTTATTAGGGTGCCTGATTTCTCCCGTTATCTTTTCTTCCTTTTTTTTAACGCAATTATTTTATCTATGAAGTTCAGTTTTTTTATGAAAAAAATGAACCAACCACTCTCTATTTATATCTTCTACTGGGTTTGTGGTACTCCATGATTTAGGAATTTATTATGGGATGGAATGGGAATATTTATGGATGCTTTATTGCTATGTCATTTTTATTTTTTCTTGCCTTCTGTCCTTGTGGTTAATCTGTTTTATTGTCTTTTGTTTATTTTCTTTTTAAATTAGGGCTATACTTGCCGAGTATTCTGGTGCTGTTCTTGGAGTGCTTTCGGCTGTTTTGTTTGGTCGGAGGGGCTTTGTTTGGAAAAAGGTTTGGTTTAATCTACATTTGTCTTCTTAGGCTTCTTTGTATCCATTGAATGCTGTTATAGGCAGCCAATATGTGAGGGCTTCAATTTAATCTTTCTAAGATTCTACTATGACATTGCTAATTCTTTATTATTATGTCATCCACATACCTACCGTAGGTAGGTAGTTTGTAGGGGCTAAATGGATGTATGTTGTAGAAGCGTTGCTTTATCTGAATCTGAATTCTTCTTCTAAATTAGGCTTGCAGTTTAATTTGAAACTTGAAACTTGTAAGAGTCTCACAGTAATGGTAGATTATTTCAGTTTTAGGTTAATTACCAGATTCTCCTTTAAATATCATATCAGGTTGGCGGTCTCATTGCAATGTTGGTATCTTTCTACTTCTTATCACAAGGGTGGGCCATGGCCACACATTTTCCCTTCTATATCCTTTGGAAGTTCAATTGGAACTGTATTTTCATGTATGAAAGCAAGTGGCTGTGATTATTTGTTGCGACCTTTAGGTTCTTTTTCTTTTTTTCTTACATTATTGTTATTATTGTTTGTTTATCAACCCTATTTCTTTTAATCTTTCTGCGTTTTCATTCCTATATCAAAAAAACGTTGTAAACTTTTAACTTGAGACTACCTCGGAAAGATGGCTTTGACTCTAAGGATCAGACAGAACAAGTGTTGGGTTTGAAAGAAATGCTAATACCCATCTTTGCTGGAATTTTATCAGCATTGCGAAGGGTCATTGCTCGGCGTGTTTCACTTAAGGTGTTGTCAACATTCAGTTTACTTTGTATTCTTTGATATTTAAGCTATTAATCCCATTCTGATGTGAGATTACTTTTATAATGCACCTCAGAATCAACTTAAAAGACGACTTCATGCTATAACAATGGCTTCTGCGACTTGTTTTCTCTTTCCTATAGCCATGCGGGACATGATAATTGTAAGTTCCAGCCAGGTTTTCTGAATACATTAATTGAAGTAGTGTTTGATTTTTCTTCATTGTCATAACTTCAGGGATCAACTTCTGATAACGGCAGAGAGCTTCCTTTCTCTACTTGGGCATTTTTAAGCACCATAATGTTTGGTGTTATTCTTATATTCTACGTTGACAGCATTGCTGAAGAAAGGTAATTATATAAATCAAAAGTGACGGGAATTCCAATTATGGAAATGTTCAGTATTTGTCCCCCATGCTCTCATCTTCCCTTCTGTCCTAGGCATGGTGAACACCCAACAGTTGCAAAATGTTATTCTTTCCCTAAGTCAAGGATTATAACCTCCAAACCCCTAACATAATATTATTTAAGCATGGGTTGTAAGATGAGTTGGTGAACTGGTGGTTGTGCTACAAGAGCCTTTTACATTTTGGAATGAAGATTGAACCCCACGTAATTTTGCTCGTCATATATATTTGTTAAGAGAGACAAATAACGTTTTCTGTTATGGATGACAATGTTATATTCAGTGGCCTTGTATGAATTTCTACATTACATTACAGATTATTCATGAGTTTCTTTCATTTGAAGACTCTGAAAATGACGATGTGTATTTGTAGACTGCACATGGTTTTTTCTTCTCCAAGACATTTGATGGTAGCTGGTGGAAGCATCATTCTTCTGGAGATTGTATACAAGATGGATTTTTCTCTGGTTGGCTTTGTTATCTGCTGCTCAATTTTGGGGTTTGGTATGTTCAAGTTTTCATCTATTTTGTTTGTTATTGCTTGAATCTTATAATGGTCACAAATTTAATTTGCCCCAGTTCACCGTGTGAACCATCGCATCTCCTTTTTTACCCAGTCTTCCTATGCTTTTCATTTCTTCACTTGGATTTACTAATACCAAATGACAACGTTTGTTAGGGATATATGAAGCAACTTCTTTAGACCGCAGTAGAAAAGATTCTTCTCCGTATCACGATACATCAAATGGTCTGTTGGAGAACCAGGATCAGATGCCCTCACTTCCAACTTGATGTACGTTCTACCATGCTTTGCTATGTTTTGTTTTCATGTTTTACAAGTTAGTTAATTGAGTAATATTTGTGTCGATTGAATCTTCTAAAACTACCACTCTCTAGTGGATGGGCCATTTGTGTCAGCACACTATTAAGACTTGTTTAGAGAAAAGTGTTTTCCCAAGTCATTGTCTCATTTAACTCTGATAAAAACTTTTAAAATAACAAAAGCTATTTTGAATTGTTATCCAAGAATTTATTTTTCTTCCAAAAACTGCTTAATTTTAAAATTAAACATTTAAGAAGTCTAACCACCCATACAGGGATATTTTGAGACCGTATCCCCAAACAAACTCTCAACAGTATTCACATCATATGAAAATTTGACAATTTTTTGTCCATTTACTGATTTCATTTAGGTTTATTGATCTCAACACCAAACCTAAAACAATTCGGTGCCTGTGCAGTACACAGAAGTTGACGGTTTGGCCCATTGTTACAACTGTTGTAAGGAAGAAAAACCTTTCTTACTTGGCTGCCAAGTGCTGTACTGAATTGCATCATGCAAATGGACGCATTGATCTCACATACCTCGCTTTCATGCTTTGTACAGTCTGCTTTCCAAACAGCCTCAATTTTTTGCTGAATATATGTAGAGCTGACCATTTGTAAGGTCCTCTAAATTTATGTTTTTATTGTCTCTAATTTGTACTTCGAACATCACTGATACATAGAGTAATTATAGTTTTCATACGAAGGAATCTCTTTCAAGTTCTCTTTAAATTTCTTGATCTTCCACCGCAATATCAAAATTCTTGAGTTTCGTAAAAACTTGTAACTTGCCAAGAGGTTATTGCAGGTTTTGTTTGAATACAAACATTGATTTCAAAATAATGGAGTTGATTAGGTGCTAAAAGTTTGCATCGACTTCCAAACTGATGATATTTGCTTAACAAGAGCTTAGAATAATAAATTCTGAAGAGATGGGTGAAGCATTAGTTGAGATGTACTCTGCCTTGTTACGAACCATGTTTTGCGGGGCCAACTCTATTTGTTAATGCTTTCGTGATAACATGAATGAGGACTCCTATGGGGCAAAAGAAGAGGCAAAGAGACACAGAATGTCGGGTCTCAATTTTATTTTCAACTCCGTCGTGGAAAACCTGCCTGCAGATTCGAGAGAAGGCTCTGTTTAAGGATTTAAAAATTTATAAGCTCAATTTTACATAATGCTCTTCATCTAAGTACTAAGTTTCTCTTTTTTCCCCCTTCAAAATTGTATGAAAGTTTCGATTTTACTCATTCTTCAAAAGAAAACTCGTTAGCAAACCTTAATATGCTGGTACTAAGTGCATAGATTAAGTGAATCAACTAATAAACAGCAACGAATGAAAGGCTGAGAGAGAAACCTTGCAGCAAAGAGGTCAACAACCAGTAGGTGAATCCAAGCAGAAGCTAATGTCATTTCGCTAGAGAACATCTTTAATATACCAGGCAGCTGAACAGTTAAAGTACCATGGACAATGAGTTGAAAAATACATGGATCACATGGAACAAGACGAAAACAGGACTAATACGATATGGTCTAAATTTCTGAAAGGACCATGTACTCACCTCTGGCAGCCAGTATTTGGAAGCAAAAATAAGCTGCATAGTTTCTGGTGTCCAAGAGAGGTAGAGAAGATATGCATATAGAAGCCCAAGCACAACATATGGTATGTTACTTTGCATAGACCTCTTAGTCTGCAAAAATTTATGGGAAAAAAACATGAAAAACGTCAGAATAGTTGCATTCAGAAACATAGTGCTAATGAAAAAAACTTATGGACAAATAAATCTATATAAATATCATCAAATTTAGCATACCAGTTCTGATTTAGGAGCCAGAACCATGAGGCCATAAAAGGGGAGAACAGCTATTGTACCTAAAGTAAAAGCATTGCTAGCAACTTGAGCGTTTGCCAACCCTGTAAATGAAAACATAAATTCATTAAGATATAACGTTATAAAGAAGTTTTAAGTTATTTTAGGGGGAATTTACGCTTAGTCATACACTGTTCCTTTACAATAAAACATTATCAGGTTCCCCTTCCAAATTCATTTCAAAATAAGGATGAAAAAGATTATATTTTATGACAAGATTTCAAAGCAACGTTAATCCACATCCAGCTGTGTGTGAAAAGAATTGGGATAATATCAAGGTTAGACCATATTTCGTAGCTTTCGATATGGAAGAAATTGGTTTTTTCATGATTCTACCAACAATTCATTACGGAAGACCATTCAATCTTTATTCAAAATACAAATTATTTGGCTCTAGTAGGTCAGGTATATGTGGTGTATTATCAATGATTATATAGCGAAGATGCATCATATATAAAAAAAGGAATCTTAGAAGTACTCGAGAAATCATATAGAAATGTGAAATGTGAAATCATACAAATTGATAGACTCAAAGACTGAAAATGCTATCAGGTGTTTGAAAATGGTTGAAGTTCTCTAATAGAGGGGCCAATGCCAACTACCGTTCATGTACAATCTATACTAGATCTTTTTGGAACTTTCCCATGTCCAGTTCATCATTCAAAACCATATCACATTCCGAATTTGATGTGTGTAAGAAACATCATATGTTTAGAAAAAAGATCTCTTTTCTTCCTTTTGTTGTCAGGGTACTAAACCAGCTTGAGTGAGCATTCTTTACACAAAGACACTTCAAGAATCACTATATTCTTAAAATAATGGCAAAAGGGTGATCTATAAGATTTGGTTGCAGTACATATTGAGATAACAAGCCTCAATGCATCCTTTATCTTTTATGGCCACACTTAGTTCGACCTCCTCTCCTAAAAAAAAGTAGAGCAAGCTTTAAGAAACTGTTTGAGACAAAGACTATCCAAGACTATAATAACTACTTCTTGCTATAGTAAATACTATTTAAAAGTTTCCAATTAGCTATAGTAAATGCTAATTCAAAAACTCTCCCATTTGCTACGGTATTTACTATTTGTTACAATTTTACTAATTTACATTTATCATTTCTTTTGTTCTTTCCTAAAAGTTTACTATTTCATTATCATTTTTTTTTATGAATCAAACAGCTTTCACTGAGAAAGAACGAAACAATACAAGGTTGTAAAAAAAAACCAGCACTCCAACTAACAAAAGGGGACCAACTAAGTAAAATGTTACTAATAGAGTAATTACAAAAGTGCTTTGAAATCAAAGCCCAAAGGGAAACATGAAATCTAGCCAAAGACCAAATATCACTATGCTCCCTCTCCCTACTCCTAAAGACCCGGTCGTTATCTCACCTCAAATGTCCCAAATAGTAGCACACACCCCAACCAACCATAAAAAACACCCTTTATCTTTGAATGGCAAATGGAGAAGGAACTCCTCGATCATCGCTCTGACACTCCTCAAGCCAACAAAACTAACACCGAACTTCTGTAGAAATGAACTCCACACTGCCCTCACATAATGGCAGTCTCAACAAAGATGATGATCAAGATCTTTCTCCGCCTTCCAACAAAGCATGCAACAAGAAGGCCCGACAAGCGAAGTCCTCTTCCTAACAAGCCTATCCACAGTGTTAACACATTGCAAGACTTGCCAGATAAAGAACCTAACTTTAACTTAGAAACCTTAGCCCTCCATAACACGTCAAAAACCAACTAAGTAGGGGGAGTGGGATTAATCAAAAAAACTAAACAAGTATTTACATGTGAAGCCCTTACTAGGATTAGGATTCCAAACACAAATATCCCGTCTCCCCTCCCTAAAGTTACACCCCTCAAGCAAAGAAAGAAGAGAGGCCCAGCTCCGTCGCTTCCCTATTGGTCAAACTACAATGGAAACCAAAAGAAAAAAACGCAAGATTCTCCAAGCTAACCAGACAATTCGAGACCATACAGTTTTTGAATGAGAATAAATGATAAAGATGAGAAAATAATGAACGAGTATTCTCCCTTACTCACTGATCCTCCCAAAAATACGTATCCTTACCATCCCCACAAAGCAATGAGTAAACCGAGAGAAAGTGGGAAGATTAAAGAAAATATCTTTCCAGTGAGTTCAGTATGTGCCTTTAACCCCTTTCAACATCCAGTCAAAGAGATAGATGTCATACTTACTCATAATAATCTTATGCCATAAAGATTTTGATTCAAGAGAAAAATGTCAGAGCCACCTAGCCAAAACGCTCTATTGAAGATTCTAAGATTGTCAATCTCTAATCCCCCTTGAATACACAGGACGCCCCACCATCTCCCAACTCACACTATTTCTTTACCAAATTAAAATAGTTTACATACCAAATGCATCTTATTTATAACCCAAACTAAAATAATATAAACACGAACTATTATAACCTAGAATTATAATAACTCACTATTTGCCCTAAATGCCACAAAGTAGTCAACTTGTCAGTTGTCACTATCCATAAAAACTCCTCCTGAAGAGACCAGAAGCCCTAGGATGAGTATCATGAATTCAGTCTTTTGCTGATATACCACGAAATTATCAGAATGTACAAAACCTGTTGATGAAAATTGTTGAAAAAACTAGTTTTAATTGTCCCACAATCGGTTATTTTGGTGAAGGGAATTTGATGGAACTCCAATTGGTATGAGTTTACTTCTTGTTATTGATTGTAGAACGAGATTGTTCTGGGGTTATAATGCAGGAAAATAATAAAAAACTCTCTCCCGTAGTCCTATCTTTCAAGGATCCACGGCGGCAAACCTTACTCACATAAAACCTCACCTCCTTCCCGCCCACTCCCTTACTCAATATATTCATGATTTCCGTAACTACTTTCCCCCCGTTCCTAAACGCCATATGTTATTCTCGTGCACATCTAACTAACTACTAACTAATCACGTGCACATCTAACTAACTACTAACTAATCACGTGTATGACTCACGTATTAAACAAACGCCTATCTACTCCTAGCTTCATTATTAATCTACTTCTTCCTCCTAGTGTAACGATAGACAATCGGAGGTCTATCATTACACCCCTTCTCCAAATCCACCTTGTCCTCAAGGTGAAAATCTGGAAAGCGTCGTTGCATCTCTTCGTACAATTCCCATGTCGCTTCATGTCGGGGAAGACCTTTCCAACCTTTCAGCACCTCCCAGCTTCCCGCTTTATTCTTCAAATAATCATAGACTGCCTCTGGAATAGCCTTCCATTCATAATTGTCTGTCAACAAAGGAATGTCATTCATATTTTCTTTATGTGACCCAACCACTTTCTTCAATTGTGATACATGAAATACGAGATGTATCGTTGCATTTTCAGGTAATTCCAGCTTGTAAGCAACAGGTCCTATCTTTTCAAGTATTTTACAAGGACCGAAAAACTTAGGAGAAAGTTTTTCATTCCTTCTTCTCTGCAAGGACACCTGCCGATAAGGTCTTATTTTCAGGAACACCAAGTCACCAACCTGATAATGTATCTCTCGTCTTTTAAGGTCAGCATACTTTTCATCTTCTCCTGAGCCAACTTTAGATGTTCTTTCAAGACCCCCAGTACTACATCTCTTTCCTACAGCTGTTCATCCAAAGTAGAATTCGGTGTGTCCCGATCTCCATAAAACACCAATGGGGGAGGTGTTCTACCATAAACGGCTTGAAAAGGAGTAACCCCCAAGGATCGTTGGTACGTAGTATTGTACCAATATTCTGCCCAATGCAGCCACCTAACCCATTTCCTCGGCTTTTCACCACAAAAACATCGCAAATAACTCTCGACTCCCCGATTCACCACTTCCGTTTGTCCATCAGATTGAGGATGGTATGCCGTGCTATAATTCAACCGTGTGTTGGTCAGTCTGAACAGCTCCCTCCAGAAATGACTAAGGAATACTTTGTCTCTATCGCACACAATGGATTTTGGAAATCCATGCAGCCGCACTATTTCTTTGACAAAGATTTCAGACACGACCTTAGCAGTATAAGGATGTTTGAGGGGTATGAAATGTCCATACTTACTAAATCTGTCAACCACTACGAATATGACTTCCCATCCATTAGACTTTGGCAACCCCTCTATGAAATCCATAGAAACATCTTCCCACACACTTCCAGGTACTTCTAAGGGAGTTAACAATCCAGCCGGGGATAATGCCAATGTCTTATTTTTCTGGCATGTAATACACTCCTCACAATATTTCTTAACATCCTGCTTCATTCCTTCCCAATACAATTCCCCAGCCAATCTTTTATAAGTCCGTAAGAATCCCGAGTGTCCACCAAAAACAGAATCATGGTAAGTGTAAAGAATCGTAGGAATGAGCTTAGAGGTTTTCGCAATTACCATCCTGTCCTTGTACATCAACATTCCTTGCTTTAGTGAGAATTTGGTTTCTTGTCCTGCTCCCTCAGCTTTCAATTCCTCTATGATTTGCCGTAACTTCTCATCACTTCCAACCTCCTCCTGAATAACCGCAATATCTACTATCTCCAGGCCAGTTAACTGATTTAATTGTACCCCTGGTTGCACTCGCGACAAAGCGTCTGCCGCTTTATTCTCCATGCCTGGATTATATATCACCTCAAAAGAATAACCCAACAGTTTGGAAACCCATTTTTGGTACTGAGGTTGAATCACTCTTTGTTCCAACAAAAATTTGAGTGATCGCTGGTCAGTTTTCACCACAAATCTCCTACCCAACAAATATGGACGCCACCTCTGAACTGCCATGACCACGACCATTAGTTCCCTCTCATAAACTGGTTTAACTCGGTCTCTAATTGCTAGAGTATGGCTGTAATAAGCAATAGGCCGTTTCTTCTGTACTAACACAGCACCCAATCCATACCCCAATGCATCTGTCTCAACCTCAAATGGTACTCTGAAATCTGGTAATGCCAAGACAGGAAGGGACATCATGGCCTGTTGCAACTTCACGAATGCCCCATGAGCTTCTTCAGTCCATTTAAATCCCCCAATCTTCAATAACTGTGTTAATGGCGCTGCAATTGTGCCATAATGCTGCACAAACTTTCGATAATAACCGGTTAAACCCAGGAATCCTCTGAGCTCCCTCACATTACCTCGAATTTTTTCAGGATCAACCTCTACTCCTTCTCCTGATATAATATGGCCCAAATAATCTACCTTAGTCTTAGCAAAACTGCATTTCTTCATATTTGCGTACAGTTCATTTTCCCGCAAAATTTCCAGCACTACCTTCAAGTGATCCAAATGAGTGGTCAAATCAGTGCTATAAATTAATATGTCATCAAAGAATACCAAGACGAATTTCCTTAAATAAGGCTTAAACACCGTATTCATTAAGGATTGAAACGTTGCCGGAGCATTAGTCAACCCGAATGGCATGACTAAGAACTCGTAATGGCCTTCATGGGTTCGAAATGCGGTTTTCTCCACATCCTCCGGGCACATTCGAATTTGATGATACCCCACTTTCAAGTCAATCTTGGAAAACACAGTCGCACCATTTAATTCATCAAACAATTCTTCAACTACTGGTATGGGAAACTTATCCGGAATAGTCACGTTATTCAAAGCTCTGTAATCCACACAAAATCGCCAACTACCGTCTTTCTTTCTCACCAACAGTACAGGGCTTGAATAAGGGCTGGTACTTGGTCTAATCACCCCTGACGATAACATCTCAACTACCAACTTCTCCATTTCTGCCTTCTGCTGATATGCGTAACGATATGGCTTCACATTGACTGGATTTTCTCCTTTCTTTAAATGGATGTGGTGTTCAATGGCCATTCGTGATGGTAATGTTTCAGGCCACTCGAAGACATCTTCAAACTCTTTGAGTATCCCTGCCACTGACTCCTCTATCGATAAGTCTCCATCCAACAAGTCCTCCTCTCCAACATACTCACTCTTAGTTAATGTTCTGCACTCCACCAAGAAACCTTGATCCTTTTCTCCCATTGTCTTCATCATTTTCTTAAGGTTAATCCTGGCTTTAGTTAGGCTCCGGTCTCCTTGAATTACTATCTTCTTGCCCTGACTCAAGAAAGTCAATCTCAAACTCCTCCAATCCACCTCCGTTGTTCCCAAGGAATACAACCACTGCATTCCAAGTATGGCGTCAACCCCTCCCAACTCCAAGGGTAGGAATTCGTCTACTACCTTCCACTCGCCCAACATTATTTCAACCGCTTCGCACACCCTTCCCTTTCACTGCCGTGCCCGAGCCCAGGATGACTCCATAATGTGAGGTCTCTTTAACCTCTAATTGCAAGTCTTTAACTAACTCGTTCGCAATGAAATTGTGGGTGGCTCCACAATCGATTAACACTATAATTTCTTTCTCTCGTAACAACCCTTTTACCTTCATAGTGCCAGGATTGGATAAACCTACGACGGAGTTAATGAACAACTCCACCACCAAATTCGCTGCTGTCACTTCAAGGTTGTTCAACTCACCTTGATCAGCATCTCCTTCCTCGACAATTTCGTATTCATTCCCTTCCTCTTTCACTACAATCATTCGCAACTCCCGTTGTTCCTTCATCTTGCATTTGTGATCGTGTGAGTACTTTTCATTGCAACGAAAACACAATCCTTTTTCTCTCCTTGACTGGAATTCAGCGTCAGATAAACGCTTCGTTAGTCCTTCCTTCCGTACTTCCTCTCCGGTTGTTCCACGCAATGTAATAGTTCTCATCGGCCAATTTCCTTCCCCTTTCTTGTCTCCCCACTCATGCTAGTATTAGTTTTGGCAGAGTTATACGAACTCACCGTCCTATCTCCAGAATACCCGGGTAATTTGGCTTCACGGCGAATGCCTTCCCTATTCTCTACCTTCTGCGCGATGCGCATCATTTGGGCCAGCCCTTGAGGTTCGCAGAACTCCATTTCAGCTTGTATCCATGGCTTCAACCCTGTCATAAAGGTTTCTTCAACCACTTTCTCCGGAAGATCCGACAAAGGTGCCACTCATTTATCGAATAGATTCCGATATTCGTCCACCGTTGTTGTCTGTTGTATCCGTAAGAATCTCCCATACAAAGATCCTTCCCTCACCGATCGGAATCGAACCCACAGTCTCTCCTTCATATTTGCCCAATCACTGAATTTTTCTCGTTCTTCTTGAGAACGATACCAGTTCAATGCCGGTCCTTCAAAGCTAATTGTCGACACGGTCATCTTTTCATACTCTGTAAGTTTGTGAATGTTGAAATACCTCTCAACTCGAAACAACCAGGAATCTGGATCATCTCCATTGAATATTGGCATCTTCACTTTTTTAAATTTGCTGCGATCACTACTCCCCTCGTCATCAGCTTTCTTTTCTTCTTTCTTTGTTTCGGTCTCCTTGCTTGACGATCCCTCACCTTCGATCACGTTCTTCCCCCTCGAATTACGTATTGTCAACTTGGACAATTTCTCACTCATCACGGAGCGGTCCTGTGCGGCTGATTCCATGATGCGTAACATCATTTGGCTCTGCTTCTCCAAGTTTTTGGATATTTAGTTCGACGTTTTTTCAATAGTTGGTATCTTACTCATCTCCTTCTTGACGCCTTGAATCTCCTGATCAAACGACTCCATCTTCTCTTCAAACCGAGTTTGCACCATCTTCGATTCTTCTCCCACGATCACGCTCTGATACCAATTTGATGGAACTCCAATTGGTATGAGTTTACTTCTTGTTATTGATTGTAGAACGAGATTGTTCTAGGGTTACAATGCAGGAAAATAATAAAGAACTCTCTCCCGTCGTCCTATCTTTCAAGGATCCACGGCGGCAAACCTTACTCACATAAAACCTCACCTCCTTCCCGCCCACTCCCTTACTCAATATATTCATGATTTCCGTAACTACTTTCCCCCCGTTCCTAAACGCCATATGTTATTCTCGTGCACATCTAACTAACTACTAACTAATCACGTGCACATCTAACTAACTACTAACTAATCACGTGTATGACTCACGTATTAAACACACGCCTATCTACTCCTAGCTTCATTTTATTAATCTACTTCTTCCTCCTAGTGTAACGATAGACAATCGGAGGTCTATCAGAATTATCCTAAGGAGCGTGAGAAGATCACAAGGTGATGAGAGGGAAAGAGAATCTATAGATCTGTTTGAAGGATGCTTTTATCATGTTCTTGCAAGAGACAATAATCAGCACAAACAATCTTTGTCATGATATTAAGTGTGCTCTTCAATTACAGAGTGAACCACAGGCCTTAAAAATTGGACAGATGTCATACCGTCTAGGAGATTCATATAAAACAAAATGTTGGCAGTATCAAACATTCACATGAGATGATTATAGCTACTCAATTATGCAGTAAATTTAGAAGCTCAAAAGGCAAAGTGAGTATTTACATGAGGCACGTACTCCTTGAACGTTCTTGGAAAAATTTACTCTTGAAAGTTTTGGTTTAATAGCAATTCTTGATCCTGTAATGAAACTCCAGTTTCTTGACGCATCTGCAGTGAAGCCATGAACTGGTTGACCTAAAAGATTGGTTTTATGACTTCTTGTAAAGACAGAGGATCTTAGGCCAAGTCTGACATTACAACAGGGCTTTGAAATCTGCCCCAAGTTTTCAACAGCAAATAATTTAATCAGGCAACTCCAAAAGTTAAAAATTGAATCAAATGTGTGCCCATTTGGGGAACTGAAACTAAGCAACAACTCTTAAAGCATGCAGCAGATTGCAGAGTTCAACATTCAAGCAGAAGATAGATTAAAAAGAATTAAGTGTTCCACATGAAACTTAAGTCGCCGATAAGTAAACAATAAACTTGCCACAAACAGTCGCATTTTACATAGAGAAGAAAATGTAGAACTTAGTTTGAATTTTAACGTATTGAAAGTGACAAAGACCATTCAAGTTTAACATAGTCGCAATTAGATGAAGTTTCAGGAAATAGCCAAAAAAATCTATGGTTACTTAGAAAATTTAAACGTTGTGTGGGTTGAAAGTGAGTATAAGAAGCATCAATAGAAGTACCATGAATCATCAATATATAACTTGGACCTTGATCATGCTAGTAAAACAATATAAAATGAAAATCACCCCAAAGCTGATCATAGGTGAACTTTCTACATATTAATTGAAGGTAACAGTTGTTTCAATCATAATTTTTGTTCATGAACATGATAGGGAAAGGGCTGAATTATCAAATTTAATCATTCAACTTCAAATGTACAATGCACCACTGAACTTTGGAGTTTACTTTTAATTATCTTCAATTATCTCCACCACTTGCAAAACACTAATGGTTAATATCTAATAGCCAATCTAGCAGTCAACATTTCATACAAGTTAGTTAAAATTTATTCAATAAACATGCCACAGAACACTTGAATGGTTATTCACAAGGACTAAACAAAAATACAGCCAAGAGTTCAACAATGTAAGTGAAAGTTTTTCAAAATCCATGATACACAATACTCAAAGTTTGAGACTACATTTGTCGTTTAACATAGGTGTGAAACGAAAACTTGAATTTGGACTAAAACCAGGTAGCAAACTCAAGGTACTCCCATCCAAGAGTACGTTTCCCACTTCCTTTTGGGTTTAACCCAATGAAGGTCAATAATCAGTGAATTCCCAACTCATTAAAACAAGGATCTGCAAAGAAATCCATCTAAACAAGCAAAAAGGAAAAAGGAGATTCTTTTGTGAGGCAATGGCTGCTAAATCAAGACAGGAAAATCAAGCAGTCTATATTTACACGAACCCATCTTCCAAAATTCATTTACAACTCAATTAGGAAGAAAAACACCACACCCTGTTCACATAACTCAGTATATATTAAAACTCAGATGGAAAGAAACCCTCCACAGATCTGAGAGAAACAAGATTGAGTGGCGAAACAATGAAATGATTTCATCAATCAAACTAGTTCTCATAAACAGCAAGACAGAAACAACCCCAGAAGAAAAAGGAGAAGAACACAAACAAGAAGCATCAAGAAAACCCACCTTAATTGAGAGAGAGGAAGTTGCAAGGCAAGAAGAAGAAAGAGAAAAACCCATGTGGAGAGCAGAAATGGAAGATGGAGAAGAACGATAATGGCGTCTTCATGAGACCCTAGAAAGTTAGTAAGTTAAGAAAAACGAAAAACGAAAAAGAGGGGACAGAAAGTTTTGAGAGAAAAAGGAAGCGTACAAGTTTGCCACTTAGAGATGCAAAGAGACAAGAATGAAGAAGAGGGAGGGAGGCTCAATGCTTATCTATCTCCATTGTTGTCCTTTCCACTTCGTCTACTCCACTGCCACTTTTTTGTTGGTTTGTGAAACAAAACCCACTTCTCAATACTTTTTTTTGTGTCCTTCGCTCCTATTTTCATGGTTATTGATGTCAGCTCTCAGCTATACTCTCCTTCAACGCAACAAAGTAAGCTAGGTGTCACACCCCAAAAATGACGCAACAAATTTTTAACCACGTGACATACGACTTCCCTGTTTCTTTTGATTTCTTCTACCTACTTTTCCTTACCTCTAGTTTTAGTTAACATATAAAAAATTTACACTAAATACATCATTCGTGTCCAATTTAAAAATATCTTTATTGTTAGTTTTAGTTGAAAATTGTTAAAATTTTGTTTCGAAAATAGTGGGAGGGACGGATTTATTAAAGGATTAAAGGCACGTGTCCCTTTCACATTCTCGATTTTTGTATTTCAATATTAATTTTAAAATATTAGATTACAATATATATTAAATAATGTTTTATTATTACTAAATTCTGCCTCGAGTATAGTGGTTATACCCTTTCAAAACCCTAAAGTCTTGTGTTTGAATCTTATCTACTACATCTATATTTTTTGTTATATAGTGTCCCCTACATATGATTTATGTTGAAAACTTTAACAAAAGGTAAACTAAAAAAGTTTGTAAAACAATATTTTCATTAATCCAATTTTTACCCCAAATTTCTTAGCACCCAAAATAAAAACCAAAACGACACTAATATAAATATAATAATAGGGAAATTGTCAAAAACAGAACATTTGACAAAATATTTACAGTTCATATAAAATCAAGTGTACAACTTTTTGTCTTTTAGTGGTTTTGTTATGGAGTGTAAATAGTTTGTCAAATTTTTCTATTTTTGAAAAAACTCCAATATTAATAAATATTAGACATGTTTACTAATTTGAAAAGAATAAAACATTTATTTACTAATTTAATTTTCTTTTGAATTTTTGTTTTAATAATTTTTCTAGAAATATCAATCAAAATCAAATTTTTATCAAATAAAGACTTCTATCTATCCATCAACATCGATATTTTAAATCTTCGTTAAAACATAAAATTCTACAAAATCTCACAAAATTTCAAAATAAAAAATATCTACTTAAACAATAATTAGTTTAATAAACAAATCTCACTCTGATAGATGTGTCAAATTATTATTGTGTGTTAATAGTGAAATGCATTTTATTATGTGAGACCCATATCCAAAAGGGAGTCTTATTGAAGAGAAACTTTGTTGAGGTGAGTTGTGTTTGACCAAGTGTTGATAGGAGGCATTATGCAAAGAAGGATGTAATAAGAGAAAAGGTGATGCAAAGAGAAGTATTTAGGCCTAAGTGCTATTGCGTTAAAGTAAGCTACACGATAAGAATTAGCTGGAAGGGAAGAAGCACGCAATGGATGCTAAGAACTAGGTGTTGGGAGTAGTGACACGAGGAGAGTATGGTCACGACAAGGTAGGCATTATGTTGAAAGGTGAATGTGCGTATAAGGTGATTGGACAAACCTCTGAGGCGGAGTAAATGTTCTATGGCTTCCCAAGAAAAGAGAGTTAGACGAGAAGTTTAGCTTTCCAAGGGGATAAGGTTGGCATCTCAAGAAAAGTGTCTATCGTAACTGACGTTTGGCTTACATGTCAAATTTGGCTTGCTTACATAGCGTGGCAAAATGGAAGAGTGACACATGTAAAGCGTGAAAATGACCCATGGATGTGAAAAGTCACTATAAATAGGACCAAAAGGCTGAAAGAAAAAGAGCATGAGATGCTAGCATTCTGATAAATTGTTAAGAGGATGTTTGGAGTGTTGAAGAGGCCGGTTGAGCGAATCACTAGACGAGGAGAGAAAGTCGAAAGCAACAAAAGAAAGAGTTGAGGCTAAGTATTTTTGTGAGTGATTTTTCCTGAGTAAAACAAGTATTTTGTGAATGATTTTATAAATAATTGAATGATTATGTTATCAAAGAAAGTAATATTTTATGAATGATCACAAATCTTGATGGTCTTATATTTGATGTTTACTAGTTAGAAATATTACTAATGTGCTACATTCTAATGTATGAAAAGCTTCTATGCTAATATTCCCTTGTTGTGGATTATGACGATTGTGTGATGTGATGTGGTATAATCTTTCACACGAAGATGGTGGAAATCCTAGGTCTATCACGAGACGCTGATGAATGTGAATCCCAGGTCTAAACAAGTATGAGGTGTGATATTGATGTTGGATGTTGGTGAATGTGAATCCCAGATCTAAATGAGGAATGATATGCTAGACATTGGTGACGTGAATCCCAGGTTCAGGCGATGAGATGCTGGTGAAAGCGAATACCAGGTCTGAGAAATTAGTATTACGAGGTGCTGTGGAAATCCCATGAAAATTGGGAGACGCAAATGAAAGTGAATCTCAGGTCCATTGCGAGACACTGGTGAAGTGAATCCCAGGTCTAGGTTGTCACACCCCACCCCGAGGACCTGCTTGCTTGGCTCGAGATGTAGTGTGATGTCTGATTCGTGAATTTTAGACTTACTAGTTTTGCATGTGTATAGTGCAACTGCAGTACGTCACTAAGTCAGGTCATTGTGCGTGCTTTAATTCTAGGCGATGAGTCATGAATCATGATCATAGGATGTGAGATGCTCAATATATACCTCTTTATCGCGTGATACATAAGTCCTCATTAAATACAAGTTTTCCTACTGCTTGCCCAAGTACAAGCGAAACAGTAGGTTTACCTGGGTGGTATAGGATTGAACATAGGGAATTGTTTCCACATGTTAGTTCTAGAGTCCACCTATCGTTTAGAGGTAATGACAATTAAGTAGAAAGAATATAAAGATAACTAAAACTACTTACCTACACCTGGAGACTCATGCACAGAGAATAAATTATGACAAGGTGGAAGATTGAATGAACTAACTTGTATGCAAGAAAAAGGTGAAGGAAGGTCTACGCATTATTAGATAATTAAGCAATGCGAGAGCCTTGATGCGATATAACTTGCGTAATTAGCTCATGATTAAGCAACCTTTTCTCGAAGTGTTTAGATGCCACACTTGCTCACCTCTCAGGATGCAAATGAGTGTCTTAATTAGGTGAGCTATATCTAAAAGACTTTGTTTAAAAACTTATTGAACTTCTCGTTTAAGGACAACAGCCTCTCAGCACCTAATGTCTGCACTTGTTCACCTTCTAGGATACAAATGTTGGAAGTTATCAAATTAAGGTGGAGTCTATTGTCAAACTCATCCTTGCGCGCATTAGTATTATTCTTGCTACTTGCCCTCTCGAGTAGTTAGCGATTGACATTGGCTAAGTGATGAATATAGCTCAACTACTACAATAAACCTTATAAGCTAGACTCCTTATCAAGAACCTACCACACATTTAACTACTAATAACACATTGACAAATGAGAAGTCAAGAAATGATGGATTGAAGAGGGTGTAAACCTGTAATATATGTATAAAGAATATAGGCCTTCGGCCACTTTACAATAAGAACAACATATATTAAAATGGAGTGCAAAATTGGAGAGAAAGAAAAGTGGAGAAATACTACAAGTTAGGAGAAAATGGGGGACAAAATCTTCTCTTGCTTGAGCTCTCAGCTCTCTAATTGGCCTATTCGAGTCTTGCACCCATTCAGGTGCTCCTCTTCTTCTTGGTGAAGATGAAGTGCTTGTATAGACTGCTTTTCGGTAGGAAACTTCTATTCCTTTGAGTGTGTCAGTACTGCATCTGGCACTATGAAGTCACGTCATTCCAACTACCGTTCTTGTCTTCTAATGAGCTTTCCTCGTGTGATGAAATATTTCCTCGCCTGGGTTGTTAACCGCCAAACGAGTTTATTTCCATCCCGTAGCCTTTGTGCGAGATGTTCTCTGTGATTTGCTCCTTTCTTCTTTCCTACTTATCTTGCGTTTATACATGTTAATCGCGTAAAATAGGCATGATGTTTATGTAAGCTATACTTCTAGATATTTATGAATTTATAACTCGAGTCACACACTTTGATCCTTTTCTTATGCATTTTGACCTCATTATTCTAATAAAAGAGGGTATAATAATGGGTGTTTATACGCGTTATCAATGTCAGCTGAAGCCATTCACCTTTGGAACAATTCAACTGACCTTTGACATGAAAACGTGAAGCATTTAACAAGAGAAGTCTTTAAACTTGAAATACTTTAAAACCGTAGTGTAACCCATTTGCAATGCCTTTTATAAATACCAAGTAAAATGTACAAAACGTGAAAATATAACCTTTTAATAAAACACAATAATAAGCTTTTAACAATTCTATTCCTTTCATGATTGAAAATTAGATTGATTTGGCAGTAGTAAGTTTAGCACGCAAAGAGTCACAATTTGTATCTGGAAAGAGGAAAAACATTTGGAAATGGTAAATTGAAAGACTTAGTGAGCAACGGTTTTAGAAAATAGGTTTTCATAAACAATTTGATATAAAATCGAAGATTAAATACATTTATCAATAACAGTCGTTTCATAACATGATACTTGAAACATTTGCATAGCTTTTCGAAGACAATGTTCCATAACCACGAGTAGTATTTACCCCTTCATCCGAAGATGGAACAGCCGTTGGGAAGCTATCCCCTTAAGGAATACAAATATACCCTTCCTAATTGCCCACAAACTATAGGTTCGTCAATCCTACCATCAGTATGGAGTTAAACACATGTATACAATAGGCCTCATGAAATATTCAGGCATGGAGAAAACATTTGAAAACATTGAAATAATTTATTTGGCCTTGATCATGAAATCATTTAAATATGGTATAACTTAAATATCAATTCATAAACATTTATCATAATTCATAACTTGAAATAATAACTTGAAACTCATGATTTATAAATCATTTCATAAGCTTGCTTGTGTATCTTGAAACCATGTTTAATAAATAGCGGTTAAAACAATTTGTTACTTAAACACTTGAATAAAGTTTTGGTCGTGAGATTCCTCTCAAGCCTCCTTGATATGTAAAATTCACATTTTATCCTTAATTAATTTTTTGAACATGAAAATATCCAAAAACATCTCTTAAATTTTCTAAAAAAATCACAACAGCCCAACGGTGTCACACCCCACCCCCGGTACCTGCTTGCTTGGTCCAAGACGTGGCGTGATGTCAGCCAAAGCCGTTTGCCTTCGGAACAACTTAAACTGACACATGACATAAACACTTGCTAAACTTTTAAACAGCAAAAGTCTTTCATTAAAATAAATAGTTAAATTATACTTTGAAAATCGTAGTGCAACCCATACAAAATCTTTTTTTAAAACATATCATGGGAAATGATCAAAACATTTAGATATAAATATTTGAATAATCATAATACTTCTTTAAACAAAACAATGTCTTTGCATAATAAAAACTACTTGGCTTAGGAGCAGTAAGTTCAGCATACAGAGATCCATATTATGTACCTGGAAAGAAGGAAAACATTTTGAAAGAGTAAGTCGAAAGACTTAGTGAGCAATGATTTTAGAAAACAAGTTTCATAAACAGTTTAGTATAAAACCAAAGCTTACATACATTTATCAGTAAACAATCATAACATAAAACTTGAAACATATACATAGTTTTTCGATGACAGTCCTCCATAGCCACGACAGTATGTACCATTCGTTCGAAAATGGAATAGTCGTTGGGTAGCTAACCCTCCTCCTTCAAAGCATAACAATATACCCTTCTTGATGGCCCATAAACTATATGCTCGTCAACCCTACCATCAGTACGGAGTTAACCACATGTATACAATAGGTCTCATGAAATATTTGAGCATGGATGAAAAGATTTGAAATATTGAAATATTTCTTTGAAATATTTGAAATATTTCCTTGATCATGAAATCATAACGTAGCTTGAAGTATCATTTCAGTAAACATTGGAATCATGTTTGTAAATCATTATACAAGCTATTGCTTGTAAAACTTGAAAATATGTTTCATAAATAGTGATTTAAAACATGGTGTTACTCATTATTACTTGAGTAGAGCCTTGATCGTGAGATTCCTTTCAAGCTTCCTTGATTTAAAAAATTCATATTTATTCCTTATTTAGTTCCTTGAACATGAAAATATCCAAAACTTCTCTTAAATTTTCCAAAAATATCAAAATAGCTCGAAAACAACCCAACGGTGCCTAATCATGTGGATGGGGCAGGTTGCGCACTCATGGCTTAGGGCCTTGCTGCGTTCTAACCTCAATGAGATAGGCTCTGTGTCGCATGGTAATCTCGCAATGGGGTTGCCGCCGCATCCTTGCCGCCTATCCATTGTGCCCATCTCATGCTTTGCCCGTGTTGGTGCTCCTTGCACATTGTCCTCGCCACGTTAACCTCTAAGATAGGGTCATGCACTTAGCCTGAGCGCATGCCTTGCCGTCCGGCTGTGACATGGCCTTATATGTGCATGCAACTTGACTCAAAATAACCTCTAAACCCAAAACGCATGCCCATCTCGCCTAGCATGCATGACATTGACCTACAACCAAGAACAATATTTTTCGTCCATAATACATGACCTGATTTTGAAAAATCATAACTTAAAATCCATAACTATTTTGACAAAAGTTTCTTCTACAAATTTTATCTAAATTGTCTTAAATTTCTTACCACAAATTTTCAAAGGACAATTCCTAGTAATGAGTCCTATAGCTCTCTAGAAGTGCAGCTTGCTCAGATTCTCCTAGAAAATAACCTTCTCGTCTTTGCTCAACCAAAACGCCAACCCTTTTGAATCCAAAATGCACAGCAGCCCTCTCTCACAAACTAGACTCAATTTTTTTAACTTTCAAGACCAATTTGAGTGATTTTTCACGAGTAAGTTGTGAGAAATTTAGTGTTGAAGTTGGCCTATTTATAGAGTTCCTTTCATGAGATTAAGGTGACACTTAATCTTTGATTAGACTCACCTCTTAAGCTTGTAATTACACCTCATCAATTCCACCACATCAAAATGCATGTTAACGTGCTTAAGACACTTGGGTTAATCCTAAATGAATTGTCTTAAGTTTGCCACATACATGTCCAAAACGCATGGCTAACCTCCAATGTCTTTTCGCATAGCCTTGACTGCCTAAACGAAATGCGAAGCTTCAAACCTTTGCTAACCTCTTAAGTCTTCTTGTGTGTCATGCCTCTTGTTCAACTAACCTCTTAACACAGCCTTCCATGCCCAAGCTAACCTTTCATCTTGCCGCCAAGCCATTGCCTAAGACTCTAAATTCCTAGACACACCTTTGGAGGTTATTTTCTCTACTTGGCCGCATAATTATTGCACCAAAACGCTAAAGCATGTCTAATGCTTATACTTCAAGGTTCTCAACCTCCATCTTGTCGTTCATTGACATTTATTTAGAGGTTATTTGGTTCCTTTTTGCTGCCCACATAACCTCTAAATTCTCTTCCTTTGACATTTAGCCAAATTTTCCAACTTCTTTCTTAAACCTAGACCTTAAATTCTTAATCTTTCCAAGTATTTTTACTCTTTTTTCTTATAAATTTTAATTTCTCTTGTCTTTTACTAATCTTAAAAAGTTCCAAAGGTTCTAAGAAATTTTGGGGTTTCACAAACAGTGCCCATTGACATGGTGGATGGGGCTAACGGTGCACGCATGGCTGTCGTGTGTTAACCTCACTGAGGTCGGCCACGAGCGTCCTTACTGCCTACCAAGCGTCCCCATCACGTACCTTGCACGCATTGTGCTCTCTGCACACCATGTGTTAACCTTACAACGCAAGGTTATGCGCGTTGTAAGATTCAAACTTTAGGTAGTGTAGATTTTTCAAAGAGTTTAAGAGGTTTGAAAGGACTTTTTTTTGCTAAGTATCAAGGAATAGTACTTTAGGCGTTTTGAGTGTTTGAGGTTGGTGAGAAAGAAGGGTCGTAGAGGTTGGGCGTTTTAGCTAACTTCAGAAAGGAGTTTCTCACAACTCACTTGGGAATTTGTATTCAAATTAGTCTTGAAAGTTCGGAAAATGAGTCTAGTTTGTTGAGGAAGGCTGTTGGGCATTTTGGATATAAGAAATTTGGCGTTTTGGATAAGAGAAGGCAAGAACATCATTTTGCGAGTGAATCTGAGTAAGATACACTCCTAGAAGGCTACAAAACGCATAGTTTGGCTTTTTGCTTTGAAAGTTTGTAGTAAGAAAGTCAACTCATTTTAGAGAAACTTTATAGAAGGAAGTTTTATCAAAAGAGTAACGGATTTTAAGTTATAATTTTTCTAAGTCGGGTTATGTAGTCTAGACAAGAAAGTAGGCGAGATGACCTTGGAAGTTAGCTATGCGTTTTGGACAACTATGTGGCATGATTAAGGCAATCGGTTTAAGGATTTAGTGAAATTTCAAAGTCTTGTTAGCATGTGTTTTGAGGTGTAAAAGTGAGCAGGAGGTGTAATAAGATTTAAGGTGGATTTAAGCAAGGATGAGGTGTCAACGTAAATTCAAGCAATAGACTCTATAATTAGGTTACTTTAGATTCATTTTTCTCACAGTACACTCATGTGTTTTGAATGGAATTACTCCCAAAAGTTTTTATTTTGAGTCTATTTTCTAAGTTGGGGCTTCTCGTTTAAATTGAGTAAGGGAGGACTGAGTTTTAGCTGTAGAAAGCAAGGAAGGTCAGAATATGGATGATTCTAAACAACGTGGACTTACAGAGGGCTGTAGAGTTCATCTGTTGGAATCTGAAGATGAACTTTTGAGGTAGGAATATTAAGACATTTTGCAACAAGTTTGTAGAATAAAGTATTTTTATTTGAGTTCTGAATTTTAAGTTATTAAGCTCTAAAGAAAAAGTAGAATTCTAGCTGAGAATGAGGTTTTGGGCAGTAGAGGTAGTGGCCAAGCCTAAGAAATTAGCATAGCATGTTGGACATGGGTTTTGGATTTAGAGAGATTTTTTTTAGGCGTTTTGGGGCTGTTTATGATGATTTGGAAAATTCTAAGTAAAGTTTTGATGTTTTTAGAATAAAAGAGAATTAATTGGAGTTGTTTCCCATTATTTCAGTACAAGAGAAAATCGGGCAAGCTTATCGACCAAGGGTTTGATCTGCGATATGTGAGTGAAAAATGAATTTACTAAGATTATTTGTAAAATGATTTCTAAAGAACGATTCTAATATGTTTTACAAGATAATATTTAAAGTGAGCCTTATTTCTATTTATCAACATGTTTATGAAAAGTGTTAAAGCATGATATTTATAATAGTATTCTAAAGCATGAGTTTAGAAATGTTTTTAGCAAGCATGTATTTATAAGCTTTACAAGCAATGATTTATGAAAAACATAAGTTTAATAGAATGGTTTTAAAGAGAAAACCATGGTACTCTATATACCAAGTTCTTGATGGTTAATGTGCACAGTCAAGGGTATAGGGTATGCTGACCACTTAGCCGCTACCACCGAGTTCAAGCAAGAATAGTATGACCAAAGGTGCTCAACTATCTTTACCGAGTTTATGTTTTTCAAGGTATAGGGTATACAGAGTTAAAATGAGCATTTGAATGTTAGAAAGTGTTCAGTTTAAAGAGATTTCTTAAAGATTTTAAGATATGTTTATGAAATGTTTAAAGTATATTTGCTTTAAAAGTCTATTTGATAAAACCATTACTCACTAGGCTTTTTAGCTCACCATTTCAAAATGTTTTTCAACTTTCCAAGTAGAGGTCGTGATTCGTGAACCTGACAGTTGCCTTCAGACTACTGTGCGAAGTTGTTGATAGTTTAATTATCAAGGGCCAGTTTTAATCTTATCGTGTACATGGTTTTGCATAAGGTTAAGTGCAGTTGTTGTATAATTTTGTTTGGTCTGTAAGTAAAGTTTATAATCAATGACATTGAGCCTCGACTACTTGTTTAAACTATAAAAAGTGTTTCAAGTTTGTTCTCGTATTTTTTGCTGCATATTATTTAATTTACCTAAGTTTTTTAGCTTTGTAAAAGAGTAGTAATTAGGGTCAATTGATGTTGTTTAGAAGAATAATGACATCGGTTGACTTCACGCCGCATCTTGGGTCATGTAAGTATGTACTCGGGGTGGGGTGTAACACGTGCAGCCTAAACGCATCCCTTACTGCTCGGCTGTGCCATGGCCTTGTCACAAACCTGACAACAACGCAATATAACCTCTATAACCAAATGTCACGCCCATCTCGCCTAGCATGTATGATATTGGCCTACTACCCAGAACTTCATTTTTTGTTTAGAATACATGATCGGACTTTAAAAAATCATAACTATTTTGACAAAATTTTCTTCTACAAAGTTTCTCTAAAATGTCTTAATTTCGTTACCTCAAAATTTCAGAGCAAAACTTCAAAAGATGAGTTTTATAGCGTTCTTGGAATGCACCTTGCTCAGTTTTCCTTCCAAAATAACCTTCTCGCATCCAACTTGAACAACAGTCCTTCTCCACAAAATAGATACAATTTCTGAGCTTTTAAGACTAATTTGAGTGAATTTGCTCGAGTGGGTTGTGAGAAACTCTTAGGTGAAGTTGTCTATGTTAGGATTTATGTCCTAAAACTCTTAGATTGTAAGTACAATCCATTGACCATTATTAATAAAGTGTTATTACTATAATTTCAATAAATGTTATTGATTATATTATTAGTTTTGTCTTAATAGTCCAAATCCAATAAACTAACATCCTAAGTTGTTTGATGAGTCTTGAACAATATGTAGAGGCATACAGGGATCAATGTTCGAGATCGGCATAAAGGGTCTGTAGTATAGTGATAAGTCTTGGTACCTTATTGGTTGTTGTCAGTTTGGACTTACTAAATTCGTGTGTGGGACTCAAGTGCAATACATCACTGAGTTAGGTCATCGCGCATAATGCGCTCGTCGTAACTCCTTGTATGGCATGCCTTGATTCTAGACGACGAGCCACGGGTCATGGTCATAGCATTGAAGGTGCTCACTATGTCCCTCTTCATCTCATAATACTTAAGTCCTCGTTGAGTACAAGTTTTCCTACGACTCGCCCAAGTGCAAGCGAACAAGAGGTTCACCTAGGTGATCCAGGGTCGAACACAGGGAATTGTTATAGATGTTAGTTCTAGATTCAACTTATCATTTTGGCTTTATGGCAATGAAGTTGAAAGAATGTAATGCTAACTACAACTACTTATTACAGGTCGAGACTCATGCACAAAGAGTAAATTAAATTAGAGAGGAGTGAAATGATCTAACTTGTATGCAGATGAAAGTTGAAAGAAATTCTACGCGCTATTAAATGCTTAGGTGTTGCAATAACCTTAACATGCTATAATTGCATAATGGGCACATGATTAAGGCGACCTTCTCTAGAAGTGTTTAAATGAACCACTTGTTCGTCTGTCTAGATACAAATGACTATGCTTGATTAGGAAAACTATACCTAGAGAACTTGACTCGTAATACTTATAGGACTTCTCAATTAAGGACGACAACCTCTCGGTGCCTATTGTCCGCACTTGATCACCTTTCGAGATATAAATGTTGGAAGCTACCTCGCTAAGGTGAAATTTGTCTCCAAATTTCTCCTTGGGCGCATTAGCCTTATCCTTACTACTTGCCTTCTCGGGTATTTGGTGATTGACACTGGCCAAGTGATGAACATAGCTCCACTAATGCGACAAGAATTATAAGTTGAACTCCTTATCAAGAATTTATCACACTCTTCTCATTTAATAACACGAAGATGGGTGAGATGTTAAGAGATGGTGGATTGAAAAGGTATAAACATGCAGTTTATGTATGAAGAATGTGGGCTTTCGACCATTGTACAATATACACAATACATACACTACAATGAAATAAAAAATGGAAAGATAGAAGAATGTATTATTACAAGTTAAGAGATCAACAACAATTTCACGACTATTTAATCTCCAAGTATTTTATTTGAACTCTTTCTCTCTCTGTGTATTTCTCCGGTCATTTGAGTCTCTCTTTCTCTCTAGCCTATTCAGGCTCCTCTCTCTCACCCTTTCTCTTAGTGGGGATGAAGTTCTTGTATAGGTTGCTTTTTCGGCGGGAAAACTCTGCTCCTCTGAGTGTGTGAGCGCTGTCATCTGCCCTTGAGAAGTCACATCATTCTAACTACCATCCTTGTCATTTTGTGAGCTTTTCTCCGGTGATGTTTTAGGTTCATTGCCTAGGGTTGTTAATCGCCAAGCGCGATCCATCGCATTGCCCTTGCGCGAGATGTCGTGTGCGAATTGTTCGTTTTTACTTTTGCCCACTTGTCCTGCATTTAAGCATGTTAAACACATAAAATAGGAACGACATTTAAGTAAGCCATATTTTTGAATATTTATGCATTTACAACATAAAGTTATGCATTCTGAGCATCCCTTAGGCGTTTTAAACCCTATTATTCTAATAAAAAGAGCTATAATAACAATCGTTTCTTCTCATTATCACACCCCAAATTTAGAATAATGTATGTCCTCAAACATTGCTTCGTATTATACTTGTCCTTAAGCACCATTCCTTCTTAGTGATTCACCTTCCTCTTTGCGACTCAACACCTCTCATAATGCGAGCAAGTTTTATTCGTTATCAAAGAATAACCTTAGTCTCGTACTTCTTATTATGAAAATATTTCTAAGTTCAGCAGGCAACAAGCGTAATACTCAAAATACTCTAGTTCCTTCCCTTTAGTAAACCTTATTTTCACATTTTGAAATGACTAAAATTTTGAAAAAGTTTCAGGTCATCTTTTATTCAACGAAAGAATGTCTTTTATTATATTTATAATGGTTTGAATGTTGAGTGGAAAATCATAGGTACTCTATGAGTCCGTTTCTCTCCTCAACTGTAACTCTCATCGCCTCTTATTACTCAATTGTCTGATTTTTTTATTTTTGAAGCTTTGCTTCTTATTTTTATGAGATGAGGCAACATAGGAGTTATTATTTTAATTAGATCAGCGAAAACTGAATTTTAGATTGTTATTTCGTTTCTGGCTTAGTTTTAACTTTTGTCAAAACGCCTTGCTGTTGCTTGCCTTGTGAAGTCCTTTGAAGAGTTCTCAAAATTTTAATATAGACTTCGTGCATCCCCCAAATTTAGAGATTAGCAAAGACCTCATTATTGAAAATGAATGATAAGGTTAATCTTTTAGGAATTTTTTTACAAAAGTTGATTTGAGGTAAAGCTTGCTCGCCTTGATAAACCATAGATATATTTTCTAAGTAAGGTTCCTTAACAAATTAAACAAAAAGATAACAAATGAAACTTTATTTAGCATACTTTATTTCATCGAAGTGATATTGAAGTACAAAGAGAAATTAGAATACAATAAGGTGGGGAGCGATACTTGAGACAAGAAAGATTAAACGCTTAAAGGTTACATCAAAAGTTATTGCTTATATTGTAACAGACATAAATAAAAGGAAATAAAGATTACATAAGATACGACTAAGTTTGAAGTGGGGAAAGGGTGGGTGCGTTTTCTTGCGGGTTGGATTGGAAGTGAGGGAGCTGTCTCGTGGAGTTGTGGGGAGTTGAAGTGTAGTCCTTTCCGGGGGAGTTGACTTTGAAAGCAAAGGTTGGGTGAATCACGTTTCTTCTTCTTCTTCTTGAAGTCCACTTTCTATTTCACCCTCATCTGCTCGCAAAGGAACTCTTGATAAAGGCTCTTTTTCCCCTTGCGGTTTGGTATTATCTCCCCCAATGGTAGTTCTTTTGCTGCCTCCTTCTCTAACTCCCCAAGTTGCTTTCTCTCCATCTCCCTCTCTTCCCTTCTTTCTTCCAAGGATCTGAGTTTTTCTAGACTTACCTTTTGCGGGTCCTGGTCTCCAACCCTGTAGATTCAACAATAGGCGAGGAAGTCCTTTCTAGTGGAAAGTACTCTTTTCCATCCTCCTTAACCTACTGTTGCACCACACGGTTCTTCTTATTACATAATCTTCTATTCTCATCCATCTTTTCACCTTCTTTTGGCTCTTCCTTTACATCATATTTCCTACGTCAGCCTTCTTCATCTTTTAGCGCTTTCTATGTTTTTGGAACCTTTTCGCTTTAGGCGTCGAAAAGGAGGAGTGTTTGTTACTCATGATGGGGTGGTCGGATGAGTGATTTTGTAAAGGGAGGTGTTTCTTGATGAAAGATGACAGAAATACAACAAAGAACATTGAAGAAAAACTTTTTGGAATGGTAGTAATTTGAAGATTACCAAATGCGTAAAGTTGTGACTTGTTGGGTTGGGCTAAGTGTTATTCAACAGAGTTTGCAGGGTTTAAATAGACCTTCTTAACTAGGGTTAAGAGAGTAGTTTCCGATTGGTTAATGCCTTGTCAAAATTAATTGTGATGTGAAAACGTAAGTGACTACTCATGACTCAAGGTACGACTCATTAATTTCATCTTGGAACTTAAAACTGAAGGATTTAACTTGACGTTTCATACTTTCAAAGATTTCTTCATTTTCCTAAGCAACCTAACTTCCTACTTTTGTGTATGACTGATGGACTACCTATAATGATGCGGTATGACTAGTGATTCTTGCGAAAGATTACAAGATGTACAGAGAGCGAAAATAAAAGAATACAAAATTGATTAGCAAAAATAAGAGAATTGCGAATAGAGGTAAGAGCATAGGTATATATGTACATTAATATGAGGATGTGGTAGGAAAAATTGGAAGAATAGTACATTACAGAAGCATCCATGCGTTCAGGTTCCTTGGTGAGGATGACCGTGGTATCATTGCTTATGCTCCACATAGCTTCCTAACCGCCTAGTTCCTAAACTTCATTGATCATTTGCATCATGACTCTTAGCATCTTGATTGATCATTGTAATGAGTTCTGCTCTCAATCATTCATCGCAACGTCAAATGACCTTTCTCGGTCCTTTCCACTTTGCTGACTAAAATTATTCTTTTCACCAGCTATGCGCGAGGAAGCTTCTCAAGAAGACTTTATAGGAGTTCTCACTTTCATTGTGACTACCCGCATCCGTTGAGATTTCCCTAGCTCATCTTCCTAAAGATACATTGATTTTGGGGTTGGTTCAAGCAATCACGAATTACTTCGATACCTTGAGACCCTTCACACGATTTTCGGCTAATCGTGTGATTCACCAAAATCAAGTGTTTTGCCTTAACTCAAGCAAAACACTACTCTAACATCTAAAAATTAATTCCTCGGCAACAGTGCCAAAAACTTGGTTGTTGTCAGTTTGGACTTACTAAATTCGTGTGTGGAACGCAAGTGCAATACATCACTGAGTTAGGTCATCGCGCATAATGCGCTCGTCGTAACTCTCTGTATGGCATGCCTTGATTCGAGACAATGAGCCATGAGTCATGATCATAGCATTGAAGGTGCTCACTGTGTCCCTCTTCATCGTACAATACTTAAGTCCTCGTTGAGTACAAGTTTTCCTACTGCTCGTCCAAGTGTAAGCAAATAATAGGTTTACCTAGGTGATCCAATGTCGAATACAGGGAATTGTTATAGATGTTAATTCTAGATTCCACTTATCGTTTTGGCTTTATGGCAATTAAGTTGAAAGAATGTAACGCTAACTACAACTACTTATTTATAGCTCGAGACTCACGCACATAGAGTAAATTAAATTAGGGGGGAGTGAAATGATCTAACTTGTATGAAGATGAAAGTTGAAAGAAATTCTATGCACTATTAAATGCTTAGGTATTGCGATAACCTTAACACCCTATAATTGCATAATGGGCACATGATTAAGGCGGCCTTCTCTCAAAGTGTTTTAACGCCACACTTGTTCGCCTTTCTAAATACAAATGACTATGCTTGCTGAGGCAAATTATACCTAGAGAACTTGACTCATAATACTAATAAGACTTCTCGATTAAGGACTACAACCTCTCGGTGCCTATTTTATGCACTTGTTCACCTTTTGGGATACAAATGTTGGAAGATACCTCGGTAAGGTGAAATTTGTCTCCAAATTCTTCATTGCGTGCATTAGCCTTATCCTTCTACTTGCCCTCTCGGGTAGTTGGCGATTGACACTAGCCAAGATTAATTGAATATGATTTAAATGAAATATTAATTAATTAATGAAGTAGTTGATTTGAATTTTCTATTAATTTAGTATTTGTTAAATTAGTAGAATCTCGTGATTCTCTCCTACTCCCTCAAGGAAAGGGAGTTATAAATATGCAAAATAAAAAGAGTTTTTCTTAATCAAGCCAATGCTTTTGCTGTTTGCAAAAATAGTTTCTCTCCAAACCTTTTTTTCTCATCCCAATTGGTTCCCATAAACCAATCTCATCCTAGAGAATAGGAAAGTCTCCAACGAGTGGTGTCCCAATTTGAAGTTTTTTTTTTATTCAGGGGCGTCAAACTACGTAAGTTTTACATTCTCTGTATCTTTTAATTTAAAAGCATGCTTAGCCTTTAAGTTATAATAAAAAAAATAGTTATGTATTATTTTGTCAATGAATTGGTATTTTGGGATTCCCAAATTAAATTGAGGAATGGTTTTGCAAACTCTTTCGCTGCCTAGGGTTTTTATCCCTTCAATTGGTATAAGAGCCATCTCAAATTTTAATTAGGAATTTTAAAATTTGCATTGGTTAAGTGAAAATTTTGCATTATGAATGTGGTTAGCAATTGGATGTTTTTTGTAAAATTGGGCCATAGATTTACATTTTTTTTATATGATCATGTAAAGGCTCCTGCGTTTTTGGACAATTTTAATTGTAAATCTTGTAATTTAGAGTCCAATTTTGGATTCTTAGTATTTTTTTTAGAAAAACGGTACCAAAATTGCTCAAAATGGACCACGAGAAAGCCTTAAATGGAAGGAATTACGTAACTGCACAAAAATTTAGGAGAAAGAATTTGCGCACGTTTGGAAGTAGGGCCACATTAGCAAGTATCAGGAAAGGCACGATTTGGCAGCTAGCAGCGCTACTCAGCGCAACTTCATCCGGTTTGGCGCGAGCGGCTTCAACTCAACGCGTTTCAACCTTTTGGATCGGTTCAGCTGTTTTTTGGATCGATTGTTCATTTTTTTGGGCCAGTTCTTTCATTTTTGGACCAGTTCAAGGTTTTGGGCCCAATTTGATGCGTTTTGAAGGTTATTCTATAAAGTTTGGTACGATAAATTATGTTTTATTGTGGTTAATTGAGGTATTTGGTTAGATCTTGTTAGTATATCCGAAGATAACTAATGTATCTAATTGAAGCATTTAAATTCGGAGAATTGTCAAAAATAGCAAATTTAACAAAATATTTATAACCTGTAGCACAATTTTCAGATTCTATCAATAATAGACATTGATAGACACTCATATCCTTCTATCAGTGGCATTGATAGACAGTGATAGAAGTCTATCAGTTTCTATCATTGATAGAATCCAAAATTTTGCTATAACTTGTAAATATTTTAATTTATTTTGCTATTTTTAAAAATGTCCCTTGAAATTACTAATTATGTGAAATTAAATATAATATCAGTTAAGTATAAATATTATACATTGCTGTGCCTTCCAAAGAAGAACTTCAATGTATATATTAATGATTATTTAATAATATATGAGTCCATGTTTTATCTTTATGTTTATTTCTCAAAGCAATAATGCATAAACATGTTTATTTTGTAATTGTAGCATATGCTCCCGTTTCTATTTATTCGCATGCTACATCTATAATCAAGTTTAATGGACTCAATTTCGTCTCTTACTGATGCGAACAAATTTGATCCCATCTTGGAG
>CM046888.1:13969076-13988457 GCA_025688845.1 Cucumis hystrix | reverse complement strand
GCATGCTACATCTATAATCAAGTTTAATGGACTCAATTTCGTCTCTTACTGATGCGAACAAATTTGATCCCATCTTGGAGTTTTGAATCTTGATTTGACACTCTTAAGTGAGAAACCTATTGCATTTACTTCTGCTAGCAATGATGAGGATAAATCTATATAAAGCTTGGAAAGATCAAATAGATTGAGCCTAATGTTTATGCAAATAACTGTAGCAAACAATATCAAGTCCACAATTACAATATTGAAAATGCCAAGAATTTTATAAAAAATTTCAAAAATATGATGAGAAAGCACATTGTTTTAACCCATTTGCTAAATTCCTAGAAAGTCATGGTATATGTGCTCAATACACAATATCAGAAACACCACAACATAATGGTGAAAAGGTGTAATCGTACATTAATGAATATGGTTAAAAACATGTTTATTAATTTATCTTTGCTTGTGTCCTTGTGGATGTATGGATTAAGAACCGCTCAATTTTTATAAAAACAAGGTTCCTAGTAAGTCAGTTCTAAAGACATCTTTTGAATTGTGGACAGTAAGGAAACCTAGTTTAAGGCACCTACATGTTTGGGGTTGTCAAGCAGAAGTAAAAATTTATAATCCACACTAAAAGAAACTGGATTGAAGAATAACCAGTGGTTTCTTAATTGATTATCCAAAAAAATCAAAAGGGTATTGATTTTATTGTCTTAACCACAACATGAGAATAGTTGAAACTGAAAATGTAAGGTTCAATGAGAAGTTCGGAACCACGTAAAATGGAAATTCAAGAAGTTCAGGTGGAAAT
This sequence comes from Cucumis hystrix, assembly GCA_025688845.1. NCBI lineage: Eukaryota > Viridiplantae > Streptophyta > Magnoliopsida > Cucurbitales > Cucurbitaceae > Cucumis > Cucumis hystrix. The sequence continues at coordinate 13,987,661 of CM046888.1, read as the reverse complement.
TCTTTCATCTATAACTTCTTTTCAAATTGTTGTTCATGTAGTTGTTGACTATGTTAATAATCCACAAGAAGAACAAATTAATGATGTTATAACCAATGAACTTGTAACTGAGGGACCACAAGAAATAGAGTTAAGAAGATCGGTAACACAAAGAAGATTAGCTATTTCTAATGACTATGTGGTTTATTTGCATGAGTCAGAATTTGACTTAAGTATTAATAATGATTCAATTTCGTTTTCATAAGCCATTAAAGAAGATAAAATTCTGTGAAATGGTTACATGAATGATAGTTGTAGAAGAGTTAAAATCAATGAATGATAATGAAGTCTAGAACTTTGTAGAATTGCCTAAAGGAAGTAAAATAGTTGGGTGTAAATGAGTCTTTAACACCAAACATGACTCAAATGGCAATATCGAATGGCACAAGGCTAGACTTGTTGCCAAAGGTTATATTCAGAAAGATGACATTGACTACAAAGAGACATTTTCTTCTGTCTCGAAAAAGGACTCATTAAGAATTATTATGACATTAGTAGCTCATTATGATTTAGAGTTTCATCAAATGAAAGCGTGGATCAATTAGAAGGTTTTATGGTTGAAGAAAAGGAACATATAGTTTGTGAATTAAAGAGGTCAATATATGAACTTAAACAAGCTTCCAGACAATGGTATCTTAAGTGCAATGATACCATCACACATCTTTTGGTTTTAAAGAAAATATCATTAATCGATGTATATACCTAAGAATCAGTGGGATTAAGTTTAATTATAATCCTTGTTCTATATGCTTACTTACAAGAGATCTGATCATCTTGAGGTGATTGGATATTCAGATTCAAATTTTGTCAGATTTGTGGATACACGAAAATCCACTTTTGGCTATTTGTTTCTATTAACTGAAGGAACAATTTCATGAAAATGTGTGAAGTAGTGTATTGTTGCTGCATCCACTGTGACGACCCAGACTTTTCGGACTGACCGTCTAAGTCGTCAATTTGACACAAAACCGTTTGATGACAAAAGACATAAGAAGATTCAGTTGAAACCGTAAGAAAACGAAGAAAAATTTAATCGGGCCCTATTTCCAAAATACAAAATTTCAAATGCTGTTTACAAAAAATTTAACTATTTGTAGACTTAGTTAAATCAAAATATTTGCAAACCGTCAGCGGAAGCAGTTTAAAGACAGTCCCCTATGGCAAATTCACGAGTCCTTCTTGTCCCTCGTCGGTTTGCCCCTCATATTACCTTTGCCTGAAAAGTTAAACATAAAAAAGGATGAGTATTAATATACTCAGTAAGAAACCGACTACTGGTCCCGTTAGGGGAAAAATAAATTATTAGCATCCTATGGTGTACCCTGCACAGTCACAGTCTAGTGCTCCCGAAGGATGCACATATCAGTCTAGTGCTCCCGAAGGATGCACATATCAGTCTAGTGCTCCCGAAGGATGCACATATCAATCTAGTGCTCCCGAAGGATGCACATAAAGGGGATGATCCCGAAGGACACCCGCAGGGTAACTATCCACTAGGAAACTAATAATTTATCCCCTCAGTCCATTCTAAACCTCTTTAAAATCATCCTCAATACAGTCAAATTTCCTTATCACCTAAGCTCCCCCTTTAACCTCAAACAACCATATTATCCAAATTTCACTCAAGGACCGTCGAAACATATCACTACATCAGTCAGCCACATAAATAGCCCAGCGGTCACAACAATCGCTAAACAACAAGTCCACGTCAATCCATACATGCATATATAAATTTCATTTAGTCAAGCACAATATGCATTAAACTTTCAGTCCACACCCAAACACACTGTATAACCGTCATCACTACTCAGTCCAGACATAACATTTCAGTCCATATAGTCAATACATCTTAATTCTTGTTATTGAGTCCAGTAGAAAGTCCCTTACCTCACTTTTATGCAAGTTCTTCAATCTAGCAATTTCAAACGAATAAATTCCTAAACATAATCAAACGTAAAATTAACATCCTTCTAAATAGCTTCATCCATTCAATTCATCCATACGTAAACTCCACAACTTACCCAAGAAGTGGAGAGACGACTCCAACGAAGCTTACGGCAAAACTCAAAGTCCCAATTCTTCAAATCTCCTATATCGCCTTCAAGAACAAACATCCAAACATCCAATTAAACAACATCAACTAATCGAGATTTCAGTTAAGACTCTTAAATCCATCAATTTCATCTTTACCCAACGAAATTTCAACGACGTAGCGGCAACGGTACACAAGATTTGACCAAACGACCTTGTGAAATCGATTTGGGCATGGGTCGGCTTCCAATCCGCGGCTGGAAGGAGATGCACGGTGGCTGGCCTCTTGCAGAATGGAGGCAGATCTGCTCGGATCCGCGTCCGATTCGTGAGATGCGCGCGTCGGCAGCCTTGCGGATGGTACCAGGCGGCGGCGGACGGCTGCGAATGGAGGGGTGGTGCGGTTGGGCGGCTGGGCGGATGGGCTTGGCCGGTCGGACGGAAGGAGAGGGGCGGATCTGGGCGGACGAGGCGTCGCGGCTGCGTGCGGTGAGGCTTCGTGAACAGAGGCGCGGCGCGGACGAAGGAGGAGAGAGGAAGAGGTGGGGTTTTCGGCTGACGAACAAAGCGGCTGTGATGGCCAGCGTTCGTCTTCAACGGCACGGCCAGGGGAAGAACGGCTGTGGTGGTCAGCGGTGGCGGCTAGGGCTGGAAGAAGGAGAAGAAGAAAAGAAGAAAAAAAATGGGGGGGGGGGTGTTGCGCGGGGGAAGGGAGAGAGGGGGGGGGCTGCCCCTTTTCTTTTTATTATTAATAATAATAATAATAATAATAATAATAATAATTAATAATAATAATAATAATAATAATAATAATAATAATAAAATAATAATATTTAATAATTAATAATAAAATCTTTTTTTTGTTTTTGTTTTTAAAGGCGTTACATCCACTATGGAGGTTGAATTTGTAGAATGCTTTAAGGCTATAATTCATGTTTTATGGCTGCAAAACTTTATCTCAAGACTTGTAATTGTCGACAGTATTGTCAAGCCGTTGAGAATTTATTGTGATAATTCTGCAATGGTTTTCTTCTAAAATAAACGACAAGTATTCTAAATGGGCTAAACTTATGGAATTAAAATACTTTGTTGTTAAAGAAGAAGTTCAGAAACAAAGAGTGTCAATCAAACACATTAGCACTAAACTTATGATTGTAGATCTACTAACTAAAGGATTGCCACCAAAGACATTCAATGATCATGTTAAACGTATGGGCATTAGTAGATATCATTATTGAAATCAAGACTATGCTATTTGACACTTTGAGCTCATTTATTTATTATTTATGATTTTATCTCATTGTTCTATTTTTATGATTAGTATATACATAAAGGAATTATGTTAAACAGAATATTGTCTTTGATAAAGACACTTATTGTTGGACCGTTATTGATTATCTTTATTATAGATCATGCCATGATTCTTTAGTAGTTTCTTTAACTTGACATGATACGTTATGAAGTTTAATTTTGCGCATTATGTCTATGATGGTAAATAATGTTAATGGGTCCAGTGGAAGAATGTTAGATTTATTTTAAATATAATATTATTATTAGTGTGGCCCATATGCATATTTTATCTCTTTTGAGCCTATTATTTTATTAGGTTCATTAGGTAAAAAGATAATGCCCTAATTAAACAGCATGGGTGGTGTCTATAAATAAAATCTTAGGAGTCGTTTGGAGGAGGGAAAGGAAAGAAAAGTACTAAGTTAGTTATTAAGGGGAGAGAAAGTACTTCACCTAATCCCTTATTCCTTATCTTTCCTCGTTTATTATCCAACTTTTCCCACTTAATCATTCCATTTTCCAATATAATCCTTCCATTTCTTCTCTTTCTTCTTCTCTTTTCTCATTTATTTCTTCTTCTCTCCAAATTAATCATCTTATTTCTTCTCTTTCCCAAACGAATTAATCCTCTGTTCTAGTATGTTGTTTATCGTTCTCAAGAAGAAAACAAATTAATAAATAAAAAAATCTTGAAAATGAAAAATAAAATAAAATAAAAACAACGGAATTCAATTTTTTTTTTTTGTATGGGATTGACGATACAAACTTAAAATACAAATTTCTTTTTGTATTATATTTACGGTACAACTTGAAGAAACATATTTTACATAAATGAAAAAAAAATAATACAATTTGTTTGTATTGTGTATTGTGTGTACGGTCCAAATTTTTTTAATACAAAATCAATTTAAAAATTCCTTCCCCCAAACAAGGATTATAAATAATCCTCCATATTCCTCCCACATAATCATTCTCCCAAACAAGGATTATAATAATCATTTCCTCCACTTAATCCCTCTTTTTCTTATTCCTTTTTCCCCTTACTCCTTTTCTTCCCCCAAAACGGTCCCTTAGGGATTAGTCCTCTCACTGCCTCATTCAACTAGTATACCCTTCCCCATCACGAAACTTAATTAAGTTAAGAGAGGTCAAGTGAGAAAACACAATCCCTAAGAAAACCATTCATGGATCAAGGTATGTGATTCTGTAACTAAATTTAATTTGTGAAAATCATGTAGTTTAAAAATTTTAGCATTTATTATTTTATACAATGTTATGGTTTTATTGTGCAATCATTGAAATAAATTTCACAATTCATTTCCACGATGTGCTTCAAATCCTTCTCTAGAAAGCTTTTTCTAAAAAGTTAGTACAACTACAACTTTTCCGAACTCATTCTTAACATTTTTGTGGTTTATTATAGTCTATCTTAAAACTTGAGTTTCCAATTTAATGATCGGTTGTATAAAAATTTTAGTTTGTGAAAACTTTACAACTAAATGATATTAATCGAATCATTTTAACATTATTTAAAAATAATATGCAATTATCTAATAGCATTTTAAATAATAAAAGATATCATGTTTATTTGCACATGAAATTTTACTCAACTTCAATCTCATGGAATGGGTTAAACCCCAAAAAATAAGATATTCAAGTTAATTTCTTGCCAGAATGACTGTAGATCATTTCTTATAAAATTTGTTTCTTCCAATTCAAAAGTCTAAACGATCATGTAATTTTGTACCAAGTCTAAATGATTTTGTAGGATCTTGTACCTAGCTTCAACGATCTTGTACCCTTGTACCTAGTCTAAACAATCTTGTATAAAATCTAAATGATCTTGTATCAAATTTAAACGATCTTGTACCACATTTAAACAATCTTGTACCAAATTTAAACGATATTATACCAAATCTAAATGATCTATTAGTGATAGTGGTATATTTCTATCTATTTGGGACAAACAACTGATTCTTTAGATATTGATACACTGTCATTTAAATCCTGTACCAATATTATTTAAATCTTGTACCAAGAAGAAAAAGGAAGATGAGAAATGAAGAAGAAGGAAGAAACTCTAGAGAGGAAATGAAGAAATTGGTAAATAGTTACATAAATAATCATAATATTGTAGACTGAAGAAAAAGTAATAATATGAAGAAATTAATAATATGAGGAGGAGATGAATAAATAGCACAGAAAAAGAAGAAAAAGAACTGAAAAATCGTTTGCATTATTTAAGAACAAACCTGACATTTATGAAAATATTATGGATTTTTTTATTTTGTTACACAGATCGTAAATATTTTGGTGTTTTGTTATATTTATGAATATTAACCTTAAATAATAGAAGTATTTTTTTCTTTTTAAAAAATATTTTTAGTTTATTTTGATCTATATACTTCAAAAACATGATTTTGGTTTTTATACTTTCAACTTTACTAAATTTTAGTTTATATATTTTCAACCTAGTTTAGTTGGTTCTTGAACTTACAACTTTGACTCATTTTAGTCATCAAAATTTTAAAATTTAAATATTTTGATTCATTAAAAACTAAAAAAAAAAGGCCGAAATAGTTACTTTTCAAAAGTACAAAGATAAAAAATTCAAAATTAACCAAAGGTTAAAATATAATGCCAAAATAAATATTTTGAAAGTACAAAAGCTAGATCTTGTATAGCAATATTTTAAAAATATAGTGTTCATAAATCTCATTATTTATTTTTATTCTCTTACTATAATTTCTTTTCTTGCAAGTTCAACAACACGTGGGAGATTTTATCATCTAACCTCTTGGTTTGATTTTTTTTTTTTGAAAAAAATGATATCTATGTTACTTTTGTGCCTTTTTTTCTTTCTCATTCTTGATTAACATGGGAGTTTTCTCTCAATTTTTCTCATTTTTTTCTTTCATTTTTATTATAATGTTCAATTTCGTAAACTAAGATCTTTCTTTACTGATGTCTAGTTATAACTGATTTTTTCTTCTTCTTTTACAAGTTAATTTTCCATCCCACTAAAATAATATAAACACCTACTAAAATAATAAATTAAAAGAGATGGAAAATGCATGAAATATATCATTTTATATATATAAATAAAGAATAATGGTTACAGTATTTTATAACTATAATATATATATATAAAGAATAATGGTTTTAGAAGTATAAAAGGCATGAAATATATCATTATACCCATAAAGGGGGTTACAATATTTATAACCAATAAAATAATAATAATAGTAATAATAATTAATTTTCAATTGAAACTTTAATTATAAATAATGATAAGTCATTCCCAAACTGTAACATTTTTTTTTTTAAAAAAACTAAATAGTTATGTTAGAAATTTTTTTGGGAGCAAGACCGGTAGTTTCAAAGGAAACTAAGTAAACATTAGAAATTGAAGACCAAACAGAATTACAAGCAATTAGATGTCTAAAATTGTAATTGGAAGTAGATAGATAAGTTGATGTAATTGAGTTAGGAAAAAAGAAAGAAATAAAAGAAGGGGTCAAAATGTGGATTTCACTCAAGTGTAGAGCAAAAAGAAAAAGATGAAAAAAAGAATTGAAATAGCTGTAATTACTACACTCTCCAACTACTCGATGCCAGCTAAAAAGCCACACGCCTTCATCATTTTCCTTTGTCGGGAAAAGAAAATTAAATTTAAATTCGAAAAAAAAAAAAAAAAAAAGTAAAAGCTCCCTGAACGGCGTCGTTTGCAGCGGTCGTCGCCCGTTTACTCTCTTCCACTATAAATGAAACCCACCTCCTATCTAACGATTTTCTCCCCTCCCGTGGCGGTGGCTCTAAGCTCCAGCTTTTCTTATCTCTTCCCTTGGCTTCCTTCAGGTCTTAATCTCTATTTCTCTTTTTCCCTTTTTTCAATTCTTAAATCTCCTCTTTCTCTATTTTTAAACGTACCCACTTCGATTTTTTTTTCATTTCTTTTAGCTTTTCCGACGTTTTTCTGTTTCTATTTCTTTGGTTGTTGTTTTCTTTTTCTATTTTTGATCTAGATTTACAACCCCTTCTTTTCGTTTTTCTCGGATCTGGACGACTCTTAGCTGGTTCTCAATTACCCTTTTTACCTTTGGGTCAATACCCCTAATCCCAATTCTATATATCCCATGCTTTGATCTTTGCTTAAGGTTTGTCCTCGTTAGGGAAAAGAGAGACCAATTTGCTTTTAGTTTGATTCTGAACAAGGTTGTTTCAGGTTTTTATAAGGATCTGTTCTTTGATTGTTTGATGGGGTTATTTTTTTTGGTATGAGGAAGATCACATCCTGTTTTCTTGGTTTACATCTTAGATCTGTTGCTGATTGGGGTAATTTTGGAAGATCTTGTTTGTATTTTGTCAAAATTGTTAGCTAAAATGATATGGATTTGTGTATTTGTTCATGTTCTGTTCTGAAAATGGGATCTTTAGCTCAGATCTGTTGATTCTGAACTTAGAGTGATTTGGATCTATTGTTCGGTGTATGGATCTATTATTGTTTGTTACTACATGGGATTTTGAGCTTTGATGTATTGGATTGACTAGTTTTTCATTAGATTTGATTATTGCTATAATTTGCTAGATTTATGGGATTTTGACCAATTTTTCATCAGATCTGACTATGTTAGAGTTATCTTGCTTCAATTGTTGCAACACATTTTGAATCGTCATCTGTGCAGGCGTTCTTCTGTGGATCTGCCAGTTTCAAAGATGAATCATTTTATTGTTCAGCAGAACACTTTTATTTCATGTGAAGAGACTAGGGGTTTTGCCTCTATCTCTGATCTGAAGGACCCTGTTGTCTGCCCGAAGCCCAGGCGACTTGCGATTCTTGCTAACCATCACATTAAACAGCCCTTGAGATGGCACCAAACTGAGGTTTGTGATTCAAAAGCTGGGGCAGATCTTCTTGACATCATTTTAAAGAAGGCAAGTTCTTATTTCCCCTGTGGTGTTTCCTGCCATTAGTTCATTAAGCTGTTAGTTTTGCCCCTAAATCAGCATAGTTTTAATATCTGAATATAATTTGGTACTATCACAGCTTTAGCCTGCAAAAAATTCTAATAAATAAGTGAAGCACAAGCATCCCTTTTCAAGTATTGTATATGAAGAAAATCTTTTGCCATTTCACAGTTTTGCCCTGGAAATAACTCTTATATAAATATATAATTGAACTACAAAGCAGTCTCTTTTGGTGTTCCACATATTTATTTTTTACCTAGTTTCTTGTCAAAAGTCTTATGTTTCACTTGCTCTATTGAGGCTGTGTTAAATTTTCTTTTGATTCTTGAGGGTTTGTTCTCTAGATTTCAACCTTTTCTCTTTGTCATTACAATACGATTGACTGCAACTTTGAATGGCATAGGGGTCGGAACAATCCAGTGCTCATGTGGCTTTTTCACCCCCATTTTTTAGCGGGTCTCCGCCGAGCCGGGCTTCGAACCCATTAATCCAGGATGCCCGGTTTGGGGATGAGAAACTCAGTCCTATGCCAGCATTGCCTGCATATTCCCCATCTGGTCTCTCATCCCCATCTTCAGCATCTTCATCGCACAAAGGAGGAGGGTGTGCGAGGATGAAGTTTGGTCTTAAACCGGCAGCAGTTAGAGTAGAAGGATTTGATTGTCTTAGTAGGGACCGCCAGAATTCTAGGATCCCTGCAGTTGCTTAAAAAAACCTCCATCAATGGAAAAGTGTAAATAGAGAATGGAGCGAAAAAGAGTGCAACCAAACATTTTCAACCACAGGCAAGACTTCTTTTTAACAACCAGAGGAAAACAACATTCAAATAGAGAATGCAAGAGAAATTTGAGATCCCCATCTGTAGTAGTGTAAATATAAGAAAATGTTTTTGCTGGTGATCATCCAAATTTGATATTTTTTTCCCTTCCTTTTCTTTTGGATTCTTGTGGGATAATGGGAAGGGGAGTGGGTTGAGATAGAGAAACAAACAAACCTTGTGTTGTAGAGAAAAAGGTTTGGGAGTTGGGAAAGGGATGAGTGAGTGAGTGGTTCATCTTCATTTTGTACTGTTGTATAAAGTTGGGGGTACTGTGTGTGGAGGGAAGCGAGAGGGAGAGAGGGAGTCTTGTATTTCTCTGTTTTTTTTCTTTTTCTTTTTTTTTTGGTTTGATGATCACCATGAGTTTAATGTATAGAGTTTTTTGTTATTTGGGTTATGGTCCATTTGCCATGTAAATGTATTCTGGTAATTATTTATCTTATCATCTTGGGTTTACATTTTATGATGTTATCTAATCTTCTCTCTCCTAGATTTCCAATGTTGTTTTATATTTTTAGATATATGCGTTTGATTTGCTAAATAATTTAGGCTCTATTTTATAGATTGTAAATACTGGTTGGGAAATAGATTATCATTTACTTTTTTTTATGAACGTGTTTTTGTTAGGGAGAAATTGACATGTATGAATATCTAAATTGATTTTACAGAACTAGATATAGTATACGTTGTGTACCACCATTCCATTGAGAAATAAGAGGGATGACTTGAAGATAATTATTCTCTTTGCATTGATCAATAAATTACAACAAATGAGAGTTCTTAACAAACGAGAATTTAGTGTACCTTCAAAATACAAAAAGTTGAAACATTTATCAAATTTTCAAATTTAATCAACTGAATTTATACTTGACCATAACAAAATAGAATATAACTCATTTAAAATTGAAGAAACTATGAACTTTGATGTATGTGTGAAACTTGTACAAGAAAGATCAGCTTTATTTAAGTTGTACAAGAAAGATCAGCTTTATTTTATGGTCTCTGTCCAATTTGAAGCTTTTAACAATAAATGTACTCTACACAATTGAATTCTTTTTTATGTTTCAAATATTTTTGAAAAGTTCTATTTTTTTTTTACTTTAAATATTCAACAGTTATATGTTAAAAAATGTATGATCAGTATTTAGTCATAAATTTGGTTTTTTGGGTAAGAATTTATTTCTTATAAGTTATAAAAAACTTTAGTTTATATTACTCGATAAAAACTTTCATAAACTGTCCTTATTGTAGGAACTATTTAAGATAATTTTAACAACCTATGAGTAATATATGAAGGTATATCAAACTATAAGGATAGATTTCTAATTTTTTCAAATATATGGATTAATTTCTAATTTTGTTTAAACCTTATGAACCAAATTTACGATTTAATCTAATTTATAATAAACTATTTACAAAATAAGCAATATTTTTTTAAAAAATTTAAATTGGGTTTATAACATAACATACTATTTTAAAAATGTTTATATTTATTTGAGAGAGTTACAAATATAACAATTAGATTAAAAATAATTAAGTATATAGCAACATTTAAAAAAATTACAAATATAACAAAATATGTCACAATCTGTCAATAATAGAAGTCTATCATTGATAGACCATGTTGCAAATATTAGTCTATCACTGATAGACCATAAAAATATATAAGCAATAGAAGTCTATCACTGATAGATTTTGCTATATTTGCAATTTTTAAAAAATGTTGCTATATACTTAATTATTATTTCTAAAATTGCTACAAATTATAATTTCCCTTAGTTGAATATCATTTGGGCTACTTGCAATTATGACAAAATATAAAATGAAAATTGAATTCATGACCTAACATTTTAAATTTTGTAGAAATGACAAATTATCAAGCCCATCCCATTTGAAATTTTTGGATGACTAAAATGGCTTCATAGTTAAAAATGTGTAACGCCATTTGATTACTGTCTAATTATTCTCTGATTGTCATCTTATTACCACTAATTATCAATGATATGGATTGCTATTTGATTGTTGTATTATTGTGATTTAATGTACATTGTTATCTAATTGTTAATGATACTGATTTACCATCTCATTGTTATTTAGTTTAATATGATACCATTTACTATCTACTGACCTTATTATTATTTTTTATAATTACTAAGTAGTTTATTGATAATCATCTCATTTTCTTCCTTCTTTTGTCAATTATTAAGTAGTTTCTAATTACCATGATTACCTTCCATTTTTTTTTGTCAATTGCTAAGGATTTTTTCTATTACATTATGATTGTCATATGATTATCTTACATTTTTTTTTTTGTTAATTACTATTTAGTTTCTTATTATTATTCTTTATTTTTTTAATCTATTTAACATTGTTGATCATCTCATTGCCACTATGAAAATTGACCACTGGAAGCTGATTAACCACAACGACAAAATACTGAGATGAACATTTATTACTTTTTTTTTTTTTTCAATTTTAGTAAGCTTTCTGAAATAGACATTTGATTACCGTTTGATTGTTACATTCTACTTTTTAGTTTTTTTTTCCCTTTCATTTTAGTTAGCCTTTTGAAATAATCATTTAATTTGATTGCCTTTTAATTGTAATCTAATTACATTCTAATTGTCATCTAATTATCTTCTTATTATCACAAAATTTTCAAGTCCAACAAAGTGGATCAGAGCTCCATGTGATACATGATTCTCTTTTTCCTCTGTATTCTGAAGGCAGCAAAATCCAATTAGAAACTTCCTCCTCCACCACCACCGTCGCTGCTCTGTCAATGTGAATGGAGTAACTGAGGAGAAATCAGAAGCTTAGTGTCTCAGAGAACTGGCAGAGAATAGGTTTAGAGATTGCAATCTCAAGTCTGCTCTCAAGTACGCAAAGCAAGCCCATCGCCTCGATCCAAACGTTGACTGCTCCGCCTAAGTCATCAATTCCTTTCAGATTCTTCGAGCACGCCGATTCTCCAGACGACTAATATTAGATTCTTGAGGTGGAGCCATTCGCTCACATCAACACAATAAAAAAAATAATATAAGAAGCTCGCTGTACTGTTGCATCCAGATAAGAATCCATATTTCGGTTGCGAGGAGGCATTCAAGCACGAGGACGAGACATTTCACTTTTTATCTGATAAGGTTAGAGGAAGAAAAAGGGGTAACTTTGGTATTTATAAAAATAAATTAACATAATTTTTTATTTGCCAATATTATTAAATTTTTTGCAATATTTGCAATATAATAAATAGAAGTGATAAGAGCTTAATTTTATTAAAAGATTTTGCTGATCTAAGCTTCCGTATCATTTTGTATTTTAAATTTTAAAACTCAAATTTTGAAAGGATAGTAATGTTATATTAAGAATTTTTACATAATTCTTTAGATTATGTTTTTGGATTACTTGATCCAAACAACCTTTTCACTATTTTCATAATCTAAAATTTTCAAATGCAGATTTTTCTTATAAAAAAAAGTTAAAAATTTGTTAAAAACACTTATTTTAAATGCATCCTATTACAAAACAAATCGTAAAAATCTTTTTAAGAAAAAAATTCGACAAAATAAACATAATAATATTTATAAAATATAGCAAAATTTCAGGACAAACCTCTATCAATGTCTATTGGTGGCATTGATAGATTCTGATAAAGGTGTAGTCTTTATTGTCTATCATTGATAAAATCTAAAAATTTACTATATTTTGTAAATATTTTCTATATTTTATAAATATTTTGAGGTGTTTTTTTATTTACAATAATTTTTTAAAAATTTAATAAATAAATTAATATTAGTCTAAGATTTAAAACATTAACGTCAACCCCTAATCTTCAATTGTTGTACAAAAAGAAAAATATTGATGTTAATGAAAATATCGAGAATTTATCCTGAAAATATATAAAAAAAATGGCAATGTTGATGGTTAATACTATAAAAACAAAATTAAACTCTTTAGAATTTCTAAATAAATTAACATGTATTTTATTTATATTATATTTACTTTTACTAGCATTTTGTTGCTTATTTTTTTATTTACCTTTTGTAGATTTCAAACTCATGAAAATATAGAAATATTGATGGTAATATAGTGCATGTGGATGGATGGAATTGATTAATGGTATGGGGGCGTTTGGGACAAGGAGTAACTTATAATAGTCATAATATTATAAGAGTTTGGGTATTATACTAATCTGCATTTGAGGCGCAGACTATTATAGACTGTGTTATGATAATCTACGTTTGGGGTACAGACTATTATAGTCTGTTTTGGTAGTCTGCATTTGAGGTGCAGACTATTATAGTATGTGTTATAATAGTCTGCGTTTGGAGTGCAAACTATTATAATATGTTGTTGAAATTTATGTCCTAAAACTCGTAGTTTGTAATCAAATTCTATTCAATAAAGTTGTTATTAAGAATTTAAATACTATAATCTTAAAGGCAATAAACTAAGGTCATAAGACTAATTTTTTAGTAAACTTGAACTTTATGTAGAGACAGAAACGTGGATCAAGTTTGAGTACATAGCCTAAAAAGTTTTTAGTATACGAATAAGGTTGGAAACCTTATTATGGAGACATTCTTAGTGAAGGGATAAAAGTCCTATGACAACGGAATAATATAAAGAACCGTTACTAAATTAATTTGGGAATTTTAAAATACCAGTACATTGGCAAAATTTTCGAATCAAAATTCTAAATAAACACTAAGCATGTTTTAAATTAAAGAATACAGAGAATTTACTTTCGATGACGTCTCTGAATCTACAAATCATCGAATTGAGGACATCACCCGTCAGAGACCTTCTTATCCTCTGGGATGAGATTGGTTTGTGGCAACCAATTGAAATGGGAAAATGTTTAAAAATATTTACGAGAAAACCTTTTTCTTCTAGATATTTATAACTCTCTTTCCTTCTTGGAATAGGGAAATGAGTAGGAGAGAATCATGAGATTCTATTATCAAATCTACTATTTAATTAACAATTAATCAATTAGTTATTAATTAAATTATATTTAATTAATATTCCATTCAAATCTTATTTGAATAAATATCTCTCCAATATCTTATAAATTTATATTAATATAATTAATTAAATCATATTTAATTAATATTTCATTCAAATGTTATTTGAACGAATATCTCTGCAATATTATTTATAAATATAATTAAATCAAGAGATTCCTGATAAGTTCAACAAAAGAAATAGGAAGAGACCTGGTGAAGCAAACTCTACTACAGAGTATTGTTATAACCCCATGAGAGAGAACTGAAATTCACTCACCTTTTCAAGCTCATATTTTAAGCATTTTTTCTGCTTAGGCATCAAATTGCGTCACAAACAGTAATTAGTGTTCAAATTCTAGTTGTTTTTGCAAGTCACATTCTTCTTCTGCATACAAATGTATTGTTGTCATATGGGTGTCATGCTCAGAAACCCATTAAAATTTCATCCATTTTGGGATGAAATCTAGTGTCTACCTATATGTGTGTATGGATATAAAATTAAAGCATCTCACGTCTAGGTTGATGTGAGATATTTTATGAGTTTGTATTACGGGTATCATTTAATTGGAAATTTAGCTTACTTTTTCTTCATATATTCAAAAGAATATTTTTGAGTGATAGCTTCAAAAATAAATTGTGAATAATAACTTGGATTGTTGTTTGCAATATTTTCTTTTTAAAATCTACTAAAATGAGTTTAGATCTATGGTGAATGTTTTTAATAGGTATTGATAGAAAATTCAAATATATATAATTATTTGTTTTATTAACAATTTAGTGACAGACAATATCCGTCATTTTTGTTCTAATATTGAGAATTAGAAAATTGATTTCACAAATAGTTAACCAACAATATTTTACATAAAACCTGAATTAGATAAGTATTTTGGGACTAATTCTTTGTAATCACTTAACAACAATCACTTTTACCTAATTCCTTCAAAATTATATTTAAATGATTTTATATTTTTCTACAATTAATTTTAATTCATGTCAAACACCATGATTTTAAAGAATAATAATGAATTTTACAAAAGAAAAAGTGATTTTGACCATCTCAAAATCACTCCAAAGATAACTTTAATTTCATCTTTGGTTTTAAGCATGCATTAGCGTGTTAAAAACTAAAACGGAATACGGAGAAAAACAAGGTTAATGTAAAAAGAAAAAGTAACATTGCTAGAATCAAAATGATTGTTTTTTGCGATTTTTTTTTTTAATAAAACAAACATTTTGAAAGATTAGAAAATCACAACATAATTAATTTGAGAGTTGAAAGATCAAATAAAATATTTTAAAGGTCCAAAGACTAAATAAATATATGTATCTAAAGGTTATGGAGAAAAATTTTTTAGATGCTTCTTTTGCCTTTATATTTTTTTATGAATTTCCATATTGCCCTTCGTCAAGTGGTTGCGACTTTTCAAGTGCAATTGATGTTAAGAGATAGAATAGAATAGATATCATTTGGATGCATTTGTTCGAGTTGGAGGTTGTTACACATCAAATTATTAGGGTGCATTGATTTTTTCAATGTATAAGTAAGATACACATGTAAAAGAAAAACAAAATAAAAACTTCCATTTACCTAATAAAAAAAAAAAATCACTAGATCCAAAGTTTAGATAAAGTTTTAAAAAATATTTTTAATTGCATGAAAGTAGTAACAATGCATCACAACTATATGTATAGTGAAGATATTATATATGGTATAACTTCAATAGTATATATCATATAACATTAGAACATAAATTATTGAGTTATCTAAAGAAAATTAGAACTACAAGATTTCAATTACATTGCACCTGTTTCTTAATTAGTATGAGTAAAAGATAACATAGGCTGGCTAACTTAGCGCTCTCCTAAAACAATCATTTTGATTCATGTTGTATGTAAACTTTAATTGAAATATTTTGGCTAAATGTTACTGAACTTTAAACTTTGGGTAAAAAATGTCCTTGAAGTTTCAAAAATTTCAAAAGTACTCCTAGACTTTTGAAAAGAGTTCAAACAAACCTTTGTCATTGGTTTTGGAAGACAATCGTTAAAATTTTGTTTAAGAACCCTAAACTTTGGAAAATAATCTTAACCTAATAAATGTTAAAAATACCTTAACGACATTAGTATTTTAACATAAACTATTAATACCTAGTGACAAAAATAATTTTAAATTTAAAATGCTCCTACTATTGATATGGTGATCAGTATAATTTGTTTGATTTTTTCTCAAATGTGAAAACAATTGATTTTAAAACAAGTTATATAGATATTCTCGCTTTTTTTAATAGAAAAATGATTGTAAATAACAAAATTGATGAAATTTTTACAAAAAACATAGAAAAATTTAATATTTTATTAATGATAGATATTGAAAAACACTAATATAAGACTTCTATCACTTATAGATACTGATTGAAGTAATGGTGTCTGCTAGTGTCTATCGAGATAGAATTTGAAGTTTTACTATATTTTGTAAATATTTTGATTCATCTTTCTATATATGAAAATGCCTTTTTTCATATGGATACTCTCATATTTGTTTTTATTTTTTAATTCTTAACTTACAACAATTTTGTCAACGACGTAAATAAAAACCAAAATTTTAAGTTAAAACATTAAATCGCACAAAATTTTACAAAATTTTCAAAATCATAACCTCCCCTTAAAACATAACACAATGATAAGTAGTAAAATGAAAAAAGTATTTGGCTATTAACCAACACTCAACTATTAATATAAAATTTAATTTGTTAAAGTATTTAAGTCTACATTTCTTATTATAGTTCATATACCATAATTAAAGTGTACAATTTTATTATTTATTTATTTTAGATAAGCAAGTGTCAAATAGTTAACAAAAAGAAAAATAGGGGATATTGAAGAAGGGAGTGGAAGAAAAAAAAAAGATGAAAATAGAGAGGAAAATGATATTTACTGTTTCTATTGATATATTTTCTTTTTTCTTTTTTAAGTTTAGATCATTATTTCAACTTTTAAAAAGTTCAGGAGTATTTTTGACATAAAAGACTAACAATTTTTATAAAAAACTAATATCAATGGTAATTTAGAACTTATTTACTTTCGAAACCTTTGAAATTAAATCTCAACGGACATTCTTCACACAAAAATGTAAAAGTTTAGAGATATTTTATATAATTTAATTAAAGAATCTATTATTAGTATTTTTTCTTTTAAAGAAATTTAGTGAATACAAAGTTACACCGTGCATATCAAATCGAAGGAAAAATATCTTTCTGATCCCTAGATTAGTAGGTGCATTTGATCCCATGCTTTTTTTTATTTTTATTTATTTCTAAGTTTCTCTCATAATCAATAATTTTAATATGAATCCAATTTACATTAAATTAATATTTGAACTCATTCAAATATTTTATCTCTCATAAATTAATTTTGAATCATATTCAAAATTAAATTTATATAATAAAGTTTCACAAACTTTATATTATAATGTATCACCATACATTAAACTAATTTTGTGACGACCCGGACTTTACAGACCTTGTCTAAGTCTTTACGTTTACTCAAAACCGTTTGTTGACAAAAGACATAGTAAAATTTCCGTTGAAACCGTAAGAAAACGAAGGAAAATTTTAATCGGGCCCTATTTCCAAAACACAAAATTTCAAATGTTGTTTACAAAAAATTTAACTATTTGTAAACTTAGTTCAATAAAAAATATTTTCAAACCGTCAGCGGAAGCAGTTAGAAGACAGTCCCCTATGGCAAATCACGATTCCTTCTTGTCCCTCGTCGGTCTGCCCCTCGTATTACCTTTGCCTGAAAAAGTTAAACGTAAAAAGGGTGAGTATTAACATACCCAGTAAGAGACCCACTACTGGTCCCGTTAGGGGAAAATAAATTATTAATTTTCTATGGGGTACCCTGCACAGTCACAGTCTTGTGATCCCGTAGGATACATATATCAGTCTAGTGCTCCCGAATGATGCACATATCAGTCTAGTGCTCCCGAAGGATGCACATATCAGTCTAGTACTCCCGAAGGATGCACATATCAGTCTAGTGCTCCCGAAGGATGCACATAACACTCTAGTGCTCCCGAAGGATGCACATATCAGTCTAGTGCTCCCGAAGGATGCACAAAAGGGTGATAATCCCGTAGGGCACCCGCAAGGTAACTACCCCCTAGGAAACCAATAATTTACCCCTCAGTCCCTTCTATACCCTTAACAGTAATTTACAATCCAGTTAAACGTCCTCGTCACGTAAACTCTTCACTCAACCTCGAACAACCATTTCATTCCAATTTAACCTAAGGTCAGTCAAGAAACACGTCGATACATCAGTTAACAACTAAAATAATCCTAACATTCATCTCAGTCTACAATGGCACTACCATGATGTCTCTTCCGTTCACAATAACACTACCATAGTTGTATATCGTACATT
>CM046888.1:13915442-13953638 GCA_025688845.1 Cucumis hystrix | reverse complement strand
CCGAAGGATGCACATATCAGTCTAGTGCTCCCGAAGGATGCACATATAGGGGATAATCCCGAAGGACACCCGCAGGGTAACTATCCACTAGGAAAACTAATAATTTATCCCCTCAGTCCATTCTATACTTATTAACAGTCAATTTACAACTCAATCAAACGTCCTAATCACGTGAACTTTCCCCTTAACCTCAAACAACCATTTTTGTTCCAATTCAACCCGAGGACTGTCACCAACACGTTAATACATCAGTCGACAGCAAAACCAACCAAGACATTCACTCCAATCTAAAATAGCACGACCATGATTTCTTTTCCGTTCACAATACCTCCTCATAGTCGTCTACCAAACATTCAATTTACACAACAGTCTACTCATTCAAGTCACACATTATATAATCACGTCTACGATATCCAGACATTTCCGCACCCTTACATTTGCACATATATATATACAACCAGTCATAACATACTATCAACCACAATTCCACATTCAAACATACACCTCAAAATCATTATTTCTCCGCAGTACAACAACACGAAACATACAGCCAACACATTCAAATAACATTTTATTGAGTCCAGTAGAAAGTCCCTTACCTCGGCGTTAGGTAAGCTCCTTAACCTCACCAAGATCCCACTCGAATGAAACCAAACTTCCAATGAAGCTTGCTTCGAAACTTGGATATCCAAGCACCACCTTAATCAAACAACACCCGAACAACGGTTAATAATTAATCCAACCAACAACTCGAATTTGCTTTGAAACAACTAAAATTCATAACTTAAATTTGTTACCCGAGGCACCACTTCGACGATTTACTGTAAAACAATTGCAACGACACTCCACGGCACGCGGCCGCCAGTTCGCGGAACCTTACGTATGGGTCGGTCGATGGTCGGTTTCAAATCCGCGGCTGGAAAAATGGGTGACGTGGCTGGAAGTCGCGGCGGCGGCGCGTGGAGTCGCGGCGGCGGCGCGTGGAGGCGCGTTGGCGGCGAGTGGAGACGCCGGGAGGTAGATCTGAGCAGGGGGAGGGGTTTGGCGTTTCGGCTGGGCTCGGTTGGACGGAAACGGAAAGAAAAGGGGCGCGTGGTGGTGGTCTCACGGACGGAACCCGGCGGCCACGGGTTGCTTCCGCGGAGGCCGAACGGCAGAGGCGGCTGGCTTGCAGATCCGGGCGTCGGCGTGGGCGTGACGGATGGAAACGGACGACTGGGCTTCGCCGGCCGGACGGAAGGAATGGGGGAGGGGCGCGTCAGCTTCAAATTCGCGGCTGTGATGACCCGCGAACAAGAAACGGACGGCGGCGTCGCGATGCGGCTGGGCGGCGGCGTGCGGCTACCTGGGCACACGGACGGAGACAGAAGAGGAGGTGATGGCGGGACGAGCGGAAAGGAGAGGGAAGGTAGGGGGCGGCGGCTAGGGCTGGAGAAGAAGGAGAAAAGGAAAGAAAATGGAGGGGGGGGGGCTGCGTACGGGGGAAGAAGAAAGGGAAAAGAAAAAAAGAAAAAAGAAAAAGAAAAAGAAAAGAAAAAAAAGAAAGGAAAATAATAATTATTTAATAATAATATTTAATAATAAAATAATATTATTTTATTATTAACCCTTTTTTTTTTTTTTTTTTTTTTTTCAAGGGCGTTACAATATTAGTCTAGTTTAACGTAGGCAAGGTCATGTACATAATTATAAATATTTTATCATGAAAGCATACATGACGAGGAAGAAAGATCCGTATTGGCCATAGAAACATATATCATTGACTTACATCATAAGTCAGTCTGATAACCTAAAACATAGTCTCTGATACCAACTGTAACGACTCAGCTTGATGTCGGTGTTTCAAATACAATCTTGTTGGAAAAAGTAATTGGAGAAGTGAATTGAACTTAATCGATAATTTTATTGAGTAAATTTTTTAATTGAATTCGTTATGTTTAGGTTAAACGAGATTAATTTTCATGGAATTTTAGCTTAAGCTTAGGCTTAAGGTAAGGGGTTTACTATTGAACCTTAGATAGGTTAAGAATCAACATTATTGTGATGGACTGACTGAATTAAAATGCATTGATAAGAGTATGTGCTGAGTTGATTGAAAATGTATAAATTTTATCTAATAGCAAGATTGAGTTGATTGTGATTTACTTTTGTAAAAGTATGAAGCTATTGTGGAATTTTATATGTTATGTTTATGATCAACTTGGATTAAGATTGGCTAAATAAAGATTGTTTTGGATTGATGATAATTGTTAGCTTTAGTTATTAGGATAGTATATCATGTATGTATGGTGTTCTACAGGATTACTACCTTTAGACTGTTGACTGCTTCGACTAATAAGTGTACTCTTAGGTTCACTATTATGACTAGTGGATACTACAGGGTCACAAGATTCAGGATATAGGCCTAATAAGAAGTTAATAGTTCACCTAGTAGGACTAGTATTGAGTCTCTTACTGGATATTTTTATATACTAACCATTTCTATGTTTAACTATTCAGGCGAATGTAAAGGCAAAGGAAAGTTAGCGAGTGACAAGAAAGACTTGTGACTTGCCATTTCAAACTGTTATGTCTATGTGCTTCTGCTTTTTTTTTTTTTTAATGATTTCAATGTTATAATTGATAGATGGTTTTTATTTTTTGATTTTATGAACATTTTCATTTTCATGATTTAGTTAGGGTGGAATCAAATATTTTTTTTGTAGTTTTATTTATTTTAAAAACTTTTGGTTTTCTTAGATTGTCTTATTTTATTTTAATTTAATAAAATAATTAGATTTTGCATGGATTTAATTTTCAAAATGTTTAATTGAGTAATGTCCTCAGTTTAATTTAGAAAAGTTGCGTTATTACAACACCATTTTCCAAATAGAAAATTAAACTTATTGATTTATTAGCATATTGATTTATTAGCATATTCATGGTAAGTATGCTACTCACAAGAAATAATAAGTTATTTTTGTCATGAGGTGATTTTTGTTCATATATGTATCATACTTAACGTCAAAAGTAAGATCAAACATTTAGTTTCAACCATTTTAAGACACATAAGAACGACATTGTCATGCTATTAAAAAATCAATGTCATTAATTAAGTATCAAATTTTGGGTCCGACATATTACATGAATACTTGAAAATAAAATTATTGAATATTTTGTATATCCTACATTTTTCAAAGTTAATTACCATTCAAACAAAACTTATTCTTCAAAGTGAGTGAAGCTTACAACGAAATTATTTGATACCTATTTGAAATTTTAAAATTGTCTGACGATTTGAATTTCTAAATTTTTTTTAACAATTTTAATTTTGTTATCTAATAAAGAACAAACAAGCAACCCAAGAGAAGAATAGAGAAGAGAGAAAGAAGGGAAGACTTGAACTCAATTGTGATGTGTCTTACAAGGGCACCACACATCTCTATTTATAGGATATGTCATGGTATGGGTTACATTATGGAATTCAATGGAAGAATGTTACAACATGGAATTGAGAGATAGTTATATGAAGATTTGTAACCTATGTATGCTATGCATATCTACATATATAATTATATTTACAATGCTCCCCCTTAGATATCCATATTATATAAAATAAATGCCTCGTTAACCTTACTAGGAAAAAACCTAGTGGGAAAAAATCCTAGTGAAGGAAAAGAGTACATCATTTTTATACATCAATAACTGCCTCATTAAAAACCTTACTAGGAAAACCTAATGGGAAAAACCATAGTCAAGGAAAAAAGAGTGCAGTATTTTTATTTCTTGAGGGCAATATTTGTACTCCCCTTATGAATACATCACTTGAGTTCTCTAAGTCGTAACATTCCAATGTTGTGCACTGGCTTTTCAAATGTTGATGTGGGTAATGCCTTTGTGAATAAGTCTGTCAAGTTGTCCTTTGAAGAAATTTGTTGAACACTGATGTCACCATTTTCTTCAAGGCCATGTGTATAGAAGAGTTGGTGAGATATGCTTTATTTTATCTCCTTTTATTTACTCTCCTTTGATTTGTGCTATACATGTGGTATTGTCCTTAAATGATATTGTTGGTAAATTTGTACAGAAAGACAAACCACATGTTTCTCGAATATGATGAGTCATTGACCTTAACCACATACACATTCTCTACTAGCTTTGTGAATTGCAAAAATTTCTGAATGATTCGATGAAATGGCCATAATGATTTGCTTTACAAATTGCCAAGATATAGAAGTTCCTCCACATGTAAACAGATAACCTGCTTGAGATCTTGCTTTATGTGGGTTGGATAAATATCCAACATTTGCATAACCAACTAGAACAAAATTTGATTTGGTGCATAAAACAAACCCATATCAATCGTCCCTTGAAGATAACGAAGTATCTCTTTAACTCCATTCCAATGTCTTTTTGTTGGAAAAGAACTATATCTTGCTAATAAATTTACTGAAAATGTTATATCTGGTCTCGTGTTATTAGCAAGATACATTAGTGCACCTATTGCATTGAGGTAAGTACTTCAGACCAAGTAATTCTTCATTATCTTCTCGAGGCTGAAAGATATCATTTTCATATCTAGTGATCGAACGATCATTGAAATGTTCAATGAGTGTGCTTTTCCCATGTAGAATCTTTTTAAAATCTTTTCTGTATATGTCAATTGATTAATACAAATTTCATCGGCTAGATGTTCGATTTTCAAGCTGAAGCAAAGTTTTGTTTTGCCAAGATCTTTCATCTTAAATTCCTTTTTGAGATACTCTATTGTCTTTGAAAGCTCTTTAGGAGTTCCAATTGTATCTAATTCATCAACATATACAACTATAATAGTAAATTCTGACTGTGATTTCTTAATAAATACACATTGACAAATTGGATTATTTTGATAACCTTCTTTCAATAAATATTCACTTAAGTTCTTGTACCACATTTGTCCTAATTGTTTCAATCCATATAATGGTCTTTGTAATTTGATTGAATATAATTCTCCATAGCTTGAATTATATGATTCAGGTGTCTTAAATCCTTCCGAAATCTTCATATAGATTTCATTTTCTAAAGATCCATACAGGTATGTTGTAACTACATCCATAAGATGCATATCAAACTTTTCACAACGCCAAGAGAATGAACCACCCTAGAAATGTTCAATGATATAACTAGTTCATTTGCAAGGTACGACGAAACATATAATCTCAAATTATTTTTAGAGAAATTATATTGCTTTTAATCCTTTAGGGATATAATTATTAATAGATTCATATAAATGTATAATGACTTCATCCATCAAGTGTATGTTAAGTTTTTTTTTTTTCGTATACGGTCACATATTTTAAATACACAATCAAGTATTGTGTCCACCATAGAAGAACATGTCTCTTTGTATAACCAATAGCAGTTCTTCACAATATTATTTTGGAATTTTTCTTGGTTTATATAATTCACCCTTATTCTATTTGTTTTTCTTATTACAAATACTTGTATCTCGCATGTTTGACATTTTCTAATGTCTGAACTACTAGTTCTCATGATTTGAAAAGTAAATTTATTTTGACTAGATTGTTTCCTTTCACATAAGTCAATCCTTTTTGTGTCGTGACATTGTTCAATATGTCTAAGTAAATATTACTTATTTTCATATAAATAATATTGTGAGCAACATTGTATGCAGGATGTTGTCAAGTTATTTAAGTATGGTTCCATCTTTTTCTTGTCTTGATATATAATTTTATCGAGATCTCTTTACTATTCTTATTTACTTTAAGATTCTTATGAGTACTCATATTCGGGATTTCTTCTAGAATATCCATATTTTTAACTAAGGCATTAATTGACTACTTTTTCTTCAAGGATCTTTGGAACTCGCATTTGCATATCACGCTTCAAGCGTGTAATATTGACAACTTGTTGCACTGGAATATCATTCTTAGATTGTATCTTTGTAACCACTATAACTCGGTCACTTTCTTACAATTGTAAATGTTCTGTAAATGCATTTGCATTTGATTTGATATCAATTTATTACAAATGAGATATCTTTTGAATTTCTAGTTCAAAGTAATTTGTATGATGATCAAAATGAGACAATACTTATGCATTTAATTCAATTTATTTTTCCAACATTTTCTTAATTTCTCCCCCTAATGTTGGAAAAATTGTCTCATTAATGAGAACTGGCAAATTACATAGTAAATATATCATCCATTTGGGGTTTAGTTGTTTCATCATCTTAAACATGATCTCATGCAGATTTAGAAACTTTGCTATTCAAACATAAGCTACAAGATGTTCGTTCATTTATCTCAATCAATTATCAAATGTTTGGGATGCAAACTCACTAGTATTCTAAAAACAAAATAGTAAGTATATCTTTGACCATCCACAAAATGCGCCAATAAGAATTAATAAACCATGAATTTGATCTAAAAGCATGAGAGTTTCAATTTCAATTTTCACTAGTGAGAGTTTGATAATTAACCTCTTGAGAACTAGAGACCTTGACAATTTATTATACATGAAAGAATATTTTAGTTCTTCAGTGGATGTCAATGTATATTTCCAATCATTAATTTCATTATTGACCCAAAATGACTCTCATGTCAAATAAAATTATATTTAGATCAACGAACTTCAGGTTCATTGTTGCATATATATCAATTACACGAATGTATGTGTAATATAATTGGGAAGTAAAAGTAGACAAATTTTCTATATGCACTACCCATAGAAGATTATATATAATATATGCATATCATATATTATTCTTATAATCAATCTCTCTAGATGATATCGATTAGAACATACACCTTCCTAATTTACTAAACTTCTCTTTGATAGATTTACAAAGATAGTAAAGTGTGTATCAAGACTATCAATCAAGTCTTGAAAATGTATTGTTTACTTTTAAGTATAATATGCATAGATGCACCATGTGCAACACATAAATATCAATTATTCTTATTCTCTCCAACGATTAAAAGGAAATCCAAATATTTCATGCAAATATAAATGGGTAAAAAGAATAATCATCTCTTCAGGAGATTGTAAGTAATCTGTGATATCCAAATAATATCATATTTATAAGGTTAAAATAAAAACTATGATCTCTTTGAGAGATACAAATAATTTCTCAAAGTTTGCTTTCATACATCACTCTCCTTTTCATCGTTAAGGATTTTAATTTTTCAAATAGACTATTAATGTACAACAAGCACAAAATTATTGTATCTTTTCCAAAACATATTTGAAAAATAAAATTCTCATATAAATATATGGTTCTAATCAAATAAACACTTCTTCTCTATTAACATAATTTTGATCTTACTAAATATTGTAACATTCACTTCAGGGAATGCTATTAAATTATTTGATTGAAATTTACCATTTTTTTTATAGAAACATATGCTCAATATCTAATATAATGTTTCAAACTTTCTCTCTTGAATTGTTATTGCAAGAGCAAATATATTTTGACATGTGCAACTACGAGTGCATGACAAAAACAATGAGCACTAACTGATTTATACAACTTCAAGTGCATTAAATCAAAATTGGGTTTAAGAAGCAATTAACTATTATACATAACTTCCATAAACTTTGTCATAAGAGAATTTAATCAAATATATATAGTCACTATATATAAAATTTTAAGACTCACAAAATTCACATGAGAATAATTTAAAAATTCAACAATAAAATAAGTTTCAATATAAACATAACAAACAAATAAAATTAAAAATAATATTAAAAATTTATTCTCATATTTTGAAAAGTAATATTAACATTATATAATCTTCACATATAAAAGTTAAACACTACCACAATATTTGTCAAAAATAATGTGATCCGATTAAGAAAATAAATATCCTAATTAAATTTGCCATATAACAATTATATTCGAAGATATGAAAATATAAACTAACTCAAAAAGCATCTAAATCAAATCTTTCAAATATAAAAATTATATTTAAAAATAAGGCATAATTTACCACCTTAATCTAAATAACATTTAAAACATACATTTAAAATGATATAGTATATTTGACAAATCTATAAGATTAATTAAATAAAAATTTAAAGTCAATAAATACCATGATTTTCAATATTTTTTCTATCTTGGATAACTCAAAATAAGGTTATTTGAGTTTCTCAAACATAAATTTTATTCCTCATCAATATATAGATATTTTACCCAAAATTCATGATATGCTTATCCTAAACGGAAAAAGATTGTGATAAAGATCCATACACATATACAATATGTAATAAGCGAATTAAAAGTCTAATTTTTGAGAGAATGGGGTTTGGATTTCAACAAGTATATGCCTAAACAAATTCAATATGATTGAGAAACTTAGAGACAAACAACGATCTAATTCATTTAAATACAAAGTAACAGTTCTAAAAAATTCTCTTTTACAAACTCACAAATGTTTTTTAAGCCACAACTCAATATTTAATGCCCACATAAAACATTGTATGAGTTTTACAATTTTATTAGACCAAATGTAAAATATAAATATATTTTAGCAATCAATTTGCAAACACATAACTTTACATATATGATTAAAGTAGAGTACCCACATTCTTTGAACTTTATGTTTAAATTCAAGAAAGATGAATGATAGTGGTGAGAAGATAAATGATGAATACACAAAAAACATACATATGCAAAGTCACCAAAATTAAAACACTTACCATACTTGAATGGAATTCTAAATACCTCAAAGCTATAGAGAAGATTCCAGTGGATCTTTAACATGAATCAAAAAACCAAAATTTAAATAATCTCTAAAGTGGTGAGGCTCGTGCTAATAACGTGTTATAAAATAAAGAACAAACAAGCAAGACAAGAGAAGAATAAAGAAGAGAGGAGGAAGAGAAGACAATTGAACTCAATTGTGATGTGTCTTACAAAGACACCCACACCTCTATTTATAGGATATATTATGGTATGAGTTACATTATGGAATTCAATGGGATGGATGTTACAAACATGGAATTGAGGGAGAGTTATATGAAGATTGGTAACCTAGGTAGGTTATGGATAACTACATACATATAATTATATTTACAATAAATTTTACTATTATTTTTGTTTTTCTAATAAACATTTAAATTAATAACCAAAGTCTAATGGTAAAAACAATCAAAGCTTGATTTTAATTAAGATCAAGATAACAGTAAAAATAAAGACATAATTTTTTAAGAACTAGTGTCAGTTGAGGTCGAGTACTTTGGCCAGGGTCAAGGTTCAAGCCAAATCTCTTTTTCTTTGTTCATTTCGATTTTAAGTTGTCACTTTTAACCCGTATCATATTTTCTTCTTGACTTTGTCGTTTCTCTTCGCACTAAATGTTAGTTATGTTAGATGCATTTAAATAATACGTATGATTAAAGTGTGTGATCTGTATGTGAATTAATAATTTATCACATTGAGCTATTTTATTTAATTTAATTTGGGCTATTACGTGATTTGTTTAATTAAGACTCAAGAATCCTAATTGAGTATGGACGAAATGGGGTAGAAGCCTATTCCTAGATTAATTAAGATTTAATGGGGATCCTAATTGAACTAGTATATAAAGAGACTTAGGGCTATGGTCTCCAATATACCAAAACAATAAGCATTCAGTCGTTCTTGTATCCCATCAATAGAAAGATCTCACTAAAGGCATTAAGGGTTTTTGTTGAAGAATACAATAGCCATTTTATAGCTATCAGTTTATAGTCATCATCAATTACAAGGAGATGGAATCTGATACGTAATTTATTTTCGACAATTTGACATGAATGATTTTTTATTAATCTATTATATAGATCTAAATTGATTTTAATTACAAATACAAATTAGACCGACAATACAGATCTAAATAGAGTGCTATTGACAAACTTTATTTAAGTGTCCAAAACAACCCATGTGAATACTAATACTGGTTCATAATATAAATTTCGAAACCCTATATGGTTTGCACACCAATATCGTACAGAAGATCAAACCTAAACAAATAAGTGATACTCAAGACAATAACTTATTCACATTGCAAACATGTTAGTTCAGATGGATTAATTTAACCCTCAATCAATGTATTAGTAGATGAGAAATGGGATATTGAGGTAGGTGTGTCAGAATCCGATTGGGAATAAAATAGAATAGAATAAACTTAAAATAAAATATCTACAAATTTTAAATCTTCATTATGGATTGTTAAGTTTGGTGAAATTAGGACAAAAGGTAGAATCAAAGAATTTTATAAATAAATAAACAGACAAATAAATACAAGTGAAAAGTCCATTGATTGCATTCAAATGAAAGACAGTTGGGCATTTATAGTGGCCACCAATTCAATTTATTCAGTGCACCCTTTTTTTTCTACTTTTGAGAAAATAATTTTTAAGCAAAATTACATTTCAGTCCCTGCACATTATGGTGAAGATTTCGTTTTCAACCTTTCCGATCTTCACTCATATTTATTGTCAAATAATTGAACAGTTTTTTTTAGATATCATTTACAAGCACAGACTCATTTAATATAAAGTCGTAGGACTGGAGTCCAACTTTATCGTTTTTTATATAATATTTATAAAAAAATTAATTAATATTTAATATTTATAAAAAAATTAATTAATATTTAATATTTATAGATAACTTAGTGATAATGGTTAGTCTCCCTTTCAATCAAAGATCAAATTAGATTTTTTAAAAAAATTACAACTCGAAGTCCCCTGTCAGAATCGGCTACTGTTTACAAATGAGTTTTTTTTTTTAAATAGAAAAATTTGATATTAAAAACAAAATTTATTCTGCTTTGAGTTTTAATTGTAAATATTTTGAGAAATGTTCTATCTTTTTATAATTTTTCATTAAAAAAATAATTATATAAAAAAAATATTAAAATATCACTATCATTATCATTAGTAAACAATGATATTTTTTTATATACTTATAAATAATGTTAGTTTATTTTGAAAAAAATCTTAATCTTTATTATAAAATATTAGACAGTCTCATAGGTCAAAGCCAAAGTCATCTACAGTTGGGACAGGGAGGGAGAGTCTAATAAATCATATTTTTCTTTTCATTATAACTTTCTAATACTTTATTGTTGTGAGGCCTTAAATTTTCCATTACCAAAATATTTATTTTAACTGCTAAATGGTGTAGAATATTATAAGATGGACTTCTCAAAATTTTCAGAAATGTTCTAAATGGACTTATTGTACACAAATATAAATCAAATTTTTTTTCCATCTTTATTATTAATAATATATTAAAAAAATAAAATAAAATAAAAAATGGACCATGATTAAGATTTGTATTTATTAGATATTCTATGTAAATATGATATCTGATTAATTCTATTATGGTCATATTATAATCAAAATTACCTCTTAATTATTTTTCTTTAGGTGATTTTGTTAAAAATTATTTCCTTCTGATCTCTCTCTCTTCGTCCATTATTTTTCTCGTTTTGCATTGTTTTTCATATATTTTACGTAATTTAATAATTTCTAATATATAATTATTATATTTCATCAAATTTACATTGATTTTCGTATAATAGAAGTTAATTTGTAAAATCTTACAGTGACCGAAACTGTTTTTAATTTGATTTAAATAGATCATTATATATCCTTGTATATTTGACATAATATTAGATAATAATGTATGTGTGCATATTTTACACTGTATTTTGATTTTGTAACAAATTTTACATGATGTGAAAGTACAAATTTATATCAATACAATTAAGAAATTGTATTGCTAATGATATTTTATATAGAAAAATTGCATTAGATGAAAAAAATTTTTAGAAAAAAACAGCTCATAATACCTCTTTTTTTCATATTGCAAATTTGGCAAATATGATGGTAATCAACGTTAATCAGATGGTAATTTGACGGTAATCTACTTTTAAATTTTCTATGTTTACAATTTTAAAAATGTATGTGACATGAGCTCTATTATCATAATTTTTTTTTTTGCTATTTTTGCAAACTCCCCTTTTATATATACTGTATAATATATGATATATTATGTGCCTGCTGCTTAAATATATATTATGTGTGTAATGCTTAATGATATTTAATATATACTGTAACATATGAAATATTATATGTCTGCTGCTTAATTATATATTTTATGTGTGTGATGCTTTGTGACGACCCGGACTTTTAGGACTGACCGTCTAAGTCGTCAATTTGACACAAAACCGTTTGTTGACAAAAGACATAAGAATATTCAGTTGAAACCGTAAGAAAACGAAAGAAAATTTAATCGGGCCCTATTTCCAAAATACAAAATTTACAATGTGCTGTTTACAAAAAAAATTTAACTATTTTAGACTTAGTTAAATCAAAATATTTTCAAACCGTCAGCGGAAGCAGTTTAAAGACAGACCCCTATGGCAAATTCACGAGTCCTTCTTGTCCCTCGTCGGTCTGCCTCTTGTGTTACCTTTGCCTGAAAAGTTAAACATAAAAAGGGTGAGTATTAATATACTCAGTAAGAGACCCGCTACTGGTCTCGTCAGGGGAACAATAGATTATTAGCATCCTATGGCGTACCCTGCACAGTCACAGTCTAGTGCTCCCGAAGGATGCACATATCAGTCTAGTGCTCCCGAAGGATGCACATAAAGGGATGATCCCGAAGGACACCCGCAGGGTAACTATCCACTAGGAAACTAATAATTTATCCCATCAGTCCATTCTATACATCTTAACAGTCATTCTCATCACGTACTTTCCACCTAACCTCCAACAACCATTCATTTTTTTTTCCAATTTTTTTAACCTAAGGCCAGTCAAAACATATCAGTTTATCGGTCAACGAACTAAAAACTTATAATATTCTCCTTCAAACACAAGGGGCATGACTAGTTAGTCCCCTCCGTCATAAGAACACAACCACGACAGTGTATCCTACACTCCGCCTAAACAACCATCCGTCAGTCTTAACCCATCCCCTATAAAAATACATTTACTGTTTTCAGTCATTCAACAACCACATGTGCATGTTTACATAGCCAGTCAGTTACCACATAAATCCATACAAAATATATATATTCTCGTCGAAATAAAATCTCAACTAAACATTCAGTCCATAGTCAAACACATGTAGCATATCCATTATTTCTATTCAATTCCAATATAATTATGCAGCCCAACACATCTCAAAGCTATAGGTGAGTCCAGTAGGAAATCCCTTACCTTAGCGTTATTCTAACCCCTTGATTGAATCCCACGTTTGCCAACAACTCAAATTCACGAAACGAGCTCCAATTAACAATTTGTTCGTTGTGAACCCAACGACTTCAAGCGTTACCCCCAACCTAAGATCGAACATCCAAGCAGTCAATTTAACAACATCCACAAATCGAATTTTTCAATGGAGATCCCCAAATTCATCAATTTCATCCTTACCAATGAAGTTACAACATGGACGTCGGATCCGCGGCTGGATGGAGAAGGACGCGCGGACAGATCTGAGACGGAGGCAAGCGGCGGCGGCTGGGCTTCACGTATGGAGTCAGGCGGCGGCGTGCAGATGGCAGCGGGCGGCAGAACGTGCAGATCCGGCGTCAGCGTGCGGCTGGGGAACGACGGGACGTGCAGATCTGGCGTCGGCGTGCGGCTGGGGAACGGACGGCGGCTTCGCCGGTCGGACGGAAGAAGAGGAGAGGAGAGGAAGAGGTGATTTCGGCTTCGGGTGAATAGAGAAGGGAAGACACGGCTGGGCGGCTAGGCGATGCGGACGGCTGTGAGGAAGGGAGCAGATCTGGGCGAACTGCGGCGTGCGGCAGACGGACGCAGTGGCGTGAGGCTTCGCGAGCAGAGTCAGGCTCGGATGGGTTTGGCTGCGGCTGCGGACGGAGGAACGACGGAGACACGGGCGGCGGCAGCGGTTAGGGCTGGGAGAAGGAGAAGAAGAAAAAGGAAGAAGAAGAAAGGGGGGGGCGCGTGCGTGAGGGAGAGAGAGGGAGGGAAATTTTTTTTGATATTATTATTATTATAATAATAATAATAATAATAATAATAATAATATTTAATAAAAAAAATTTATTATTATTTTTATTATTGCCTTTTTTTTTTTTTTTTTTGGTTTGGGCTTTACATTCTTCCCTCCTTAATAAACTTTCGTCCTCGAAAGTTCTAATTCCGGAATAACTCTGGGTAACGAGCCCTCATATCATCTTCTCGCTCCCAGGTTGCCTCTTCAACTCGGTGATTGCGCCACAACACCTTCACTAAAGAAATTCCTCTATTACGAAGCATCTTCACCTCTCTAGCCAGAATCTCAACTGGTTGCTCTACATAGCTCAAATTTTCGTCAATCTCTAGTGGTTCATAGTCCACTACATGAGATGGATCTGCCACGTACTTCCTCAACATCGAAACATGAAAAACATTATGAACTGCTGAGAGAGATGGTGGTAATGCCAAACGATACGCCACAACACCAATTCTCTCTAAAATCTCAAACGGTCCCACAAAACGAGGGCTTAACTTCCCTTTCTTTTCAAAACGCATAACACCCTTCATAGGTGCTACCTTCAAGAACACCTTATCTCCCACCTCAAACTCAAGGTCTTTCCGTCTCACATCAGCATAGCTTTTCTGTCTACTCTGCGCTGT
Organism: Cucumis hystrix; assembly: GCA_025688845.1. NCBI lineage: Eukaryota > Viridiplantae > Streptophyta > Magnoliopsida > Cucurbitales > Cucurbitaceae > Cucumis > Cucumis hystrix. The sequence goes on along the minus strand of CM046888.1, from coordinate 13,939,019 downwards.
TCGCATACGTGCTCTAATCTTCTGGATAGCCTCATTCGTAGACTGAACCAACTCAGGACCCATCAATCGTTGTTCACCAACCTCATTCCAACAAACAGGGGTCCTACAACATTTACCATACAAAGCTTCAAACGGTGCCATGCCGATGGTAGCCTGAAAACTGTTATTATAAGCGAACTCCATCAAATGCAAGTGAGAGTCCCAACTACCTGGAAACTCTAAAACACAAGCTCGTAGCATATCCTCTAAAATCTGGTTCAAACGTTCAGTTTGACCATCAGTCTGTGGATGAAAAGCCGTACTGAAATCTAACCTCGTGCCCATGGCAGTCTGAAGTCCCTTCCAAAACTTGGAAGTAAAACGTGCATCTCTGTCAGAAACAATAGACACAGGCACTCCATGCAGTCTTACAATCTCAGTTAAATATAACTGTGCCCACTTACTAGCAGTATAAGTGGACTTTCCTGGAACAAAATGTGCCGACTTCGTAAGTCTGTCTACAACAACCCAAATCATTGTGTAACCCTTCAGGGTTCTAGGCAGTCCTGTAATAAAGTCCATCGACACATTCTCCCACTTCCACTCTGGCACACTCAAAGGCTGCAACAAACCTGCTGGTTTCTGTCTAGGTGCCTTAACCTGTTGGCACACTAAACACTTACTAACAAACTCGGCCAATTCCCTCTTCATATTACCCCACCAATACACTCGTTTCAAATCCTGATACATTTTCGTACTACCAAGATGCATGGAAAATGGAGAACTATGGGCCTCATCCAGTAAATCGGTCTTGACTGCAGTGTCTGCTGGCACACACAGACGTCTCTCAAACAACAGTCCACCATCAGAGAATATGGAGAACTCATCAGTCTGTCCTGTCCCTATGAGGACAACAATCCCTTCAAATGTCATTAGTGAATATAACCGTGACATTTCTAACATCAAGAAAAGTATTAAAAACGTCAAAAAATTCATAAAATTATTTTCCCTTCCGCATTTTCATAAAACTTCTTAACGTTTTAAAATGTCAAGAATTTAATAAATTTTTCTTGACGTTTTAAAAATGTCAAGAAAAAATACTTATCACTTGATGTTTAAAAGATGTCAAGAAAGTCAAATTAATAAAAATTCTTGACGTTTTAAAAACGTCAAGAATTGAATAGATATTACTTGATGTTTTTAAAACTTCAAGAACAAATACATATTATTTGACGTTTTAAAAACGTCAAGAAAGCAGAAAATTGAAAAACTTTATTCTTTTCAGAAAATTTCTTGACGGTTTATCTTTGAAATTACCCAATTCTTAACATTTTTTTAAAAAACCGTCAAGAAAGGAAAATACCAACCGTCAAAAAAGGATCTTTTTGTAGCAGTGAATATATGAAGAGTGAAATTGATATCGAATTAATGTCAATTCTATTACGTACTTTTATCAGTAATAATATGATATCAATATAATTAATTCATATAACATTATTTTGCTATTAATTGGACTCATTTTTATCAATACATATGCAACCATCATTTAGGAGTTTTTATAATGTCTAAACCCTTTTGACATAAAATATTAAGAATATAATAACTATTAAAACAATTTATAAATATAGCAAAAATTTTATTTCTTTTTTTATATTCCTAAAATACACTTGTTTTAAAAGTAACTGCAATCAGTAGCATTTTTAGAAAAATTAATTAATGATATAGGAAATTTTTTTATTCAATATTCTGATTATTTTTTTATTATTAAAAAATAGCCTTGATTTCAAATTAAAAGAATTTCGAGCCTAATTTTCTTTGCCATCGTCTTAACCTAACACACATCATATTTGTTGAGAATCATTTCGAGCCTAATTTTCTTTGCCATCGTCTTAACCTAACACACATTATATTTGTTGGGATTCTCTCATCCTTTACTCACTCAATCCATCCTCTCTGATGCCTCTCTCCTCCTTTGCTCAAGTTGGAATTTGTAAGAAACGATGAAATTGAGAGTTTGGGTTTCTCAAAATATGAATTTTTTAGATTCCATCCTAAAGGATATTGGAAGCTTATTAGAGCTAATGGAATTTTTAACTAAAGCAACAACTATCGATCATGTGTAATCAATTTATGAGTTTAGATCATGTGTAATCAATTTATGAGTTTACACTTCATATAGTCAAAATAGGTGGAATTCTAAGTGGAATATCTTCATATAGAAGTGTGTGATTTTAGACTTAAACCAAAACATTCTAATTAGCAAAATTCTATTGAATTTCATTCAAATTTTTGTTCTACCTTTTCTTTGATTTATTGTTAAAACGAATTCATTGGCGTCGAATTCCACTACTTGTTCATATAAATATTTCTACAATCAATTACACGAAACATTACCAGTTATATGAGTGTTTTTATGGGAAAAAAAAACAAAATTTATCGTGAACTTATTAGTGAAATAAAATACTATAATCTTGAATCCAATAAAATAAGGTTCCGAGACTATCTAGTGTAGACTTGTACTCTATATAAAGACATAAACGTGGATCAAGTTCGAGTGTAGCCTAAATGATCTATAGTATATGAATAAGGTTGGACGCCTTATTCTGGAGACACTACGGATGCAACCCGCTTTGTAGTTAGTACAAACGACGTGATCCTAAATTGTTCATAGAGACATGAAAGTTGAGGCATCTTATGTAAAGAGTTTACATAAGACTGAACCATGAGATAGTCATTTTTACGTTATAATGACGTTTACTGTTTAAAGTTGACAATTTTGATTATTGATGACCTAGGTAACTTAATCTTAATCCTGAGCTAACTATGAACTCCTATTCATACAAGATTATCCTTAGATCTACATAGGTGAGAATAACTCATTAGTGCTGACCCAATAAGCCTCAAATTTCAAGGGGAAGACCGGGTGAATAGCTGGGGATATAGGGTGCAAGACAGAATCTACTTCTACTCGCTTTGGGGACAATAGATAGGTGTTCCCTTAAAGATTGGATCCAAGCCTTGTACAAGGGTCCCACCCTCTCATTAGCCCAAGAGGAATTTAGTTTATAGGTTGGACCTAAAACCAATTGTTCAAGGGACTTAAGGCGTATGATATAGTCTCGAGGGTAAAATGGTATTTTGACTCAGTCGAGGTTACGAACAACCTGTGAATGATCAACTTAATTACTGATCATCTTTATATCAAATGGACACAAATATATCTACAGAGAGGGGAGTGCAACTATGGGACTTTAGTGAAATGACTCGTTAGTTAACGAATGTTGATTAGCTCGGTCTAAAACTTTTTAGCTAGTTAATCTTGGATCATTGGAGCTCATGATCTTTAGATCCATTAAGTTCTCCTGCTAGCTCATATGGAATAAACTTAGAATAGGTATGATTGAATGAGTCGAATTGTTCAAATTAGGTGAGAAGAGAGAAACCGACAAGTGTATGTGATATAGCCGTCAGTTTTTAGATTAGAGATAGAACTTTATGTTTAAGTGAGATTTAAATATTTCAATATGAATGCGAATTCATACTCGGAAGCTAAAAAATGATGAAAATAGTAAAGGCTAAAATGTTGACTTTTGACTTGAAAAATCAAACTTTGACCATTGATATATCCAAATGTTATTTGAATCTTAAAAAAATGAATGCAGATTCATGCTCGAGAGGTCAAAATTAGTCAAAACGGACATAATTGTAAAAAAGTTAAAAATGTTGACTTTTGGTTTGAATAGTCAAAGTTTGACTTTGACCAAATGACCATTTTGCCCTTTGACCAAAGTTAGTGGAAAAATCGAACATTTTATTGGATAACCTCACTAACTCTAGTGGGATAAGTGTTGCCATACTATGAAGACGCTTAGCCTACTACTTGTTAGTGGGTTATGTATTGTTGGCCCTTGAGCTTACATGTACATGCAACTTTGCATGTAAATTCATTATAAAGTTGACAGAACATATAAAATCAACATACATGAAGATCTACTTATTCAATAAGCATGAAAATGGAAAGCAACAATCGTAACAACAATAACCCAATAGTGGGTCCAACAAAAAGTTGACAGAACATATAGAATCAACATACATGATTAAGATCTGCTTATTCAATAAGCATGAAAATGGAAAGCAACAATCGTAAACAACAATTGTGGGGTCCAACAGAAAGTTGACATAATATATAGAATCAACATACATGAAGATTTGCTTAGTTTATTAGAAGACGTAAAAGGTAATGTTTACAACTATCAATGCTCGTTCAATGAAAATACTAAAAAATGAATATAAGTGCCAAGTAGACATCATGATTGAAAATTTGGTGTCCACGTTAGTTTCCAGTCTGCAATTAAATTGCCCTGCAAAGAAAGAAATAGGGAACATTATTAAATAGGCTTAAGTGAATATCCACAAATGACGAGAAACTTTGGAGGAACATTATATTACCAAATGTTTATGTATTTCACCCAAGTGCCTTCACAGTCGACCTTGATGTATGGAATCTCTTGATCTTCCATATTCATGCCTGCACAACATTATGAAATCGTTGGGCAATGAAGGGATGTGTCGCCCAGCTCGTCATTGTGACAAATGTCAATAAACTCTTTTTCTTGTGGCTTCACAACGTTGGACCATCTAGCATCACTGGGGTCTTTAACATAGAACACTTGTCTTGCTTGTGATGCTAATATGAGTGAATCTGAATAATGACCGACACAATTAAAGTAAACTAGCGTGAATCCAAGATCTTCTACTTGTACTCTATTCTTCGTATCAACCCAATCACATCTAAACAATGTAAGCCTAAAAGTGTTGTAACTGACTTTCCAAATTCCTTGAATCACACCATGTCAGCAATTATTGGGTTTTTGTCTTTGGCACTAGCCACCTGCATTGTTGATGCAACAAACATAACCCCACTGTTTTAAACCATTTTGGTCTCATCACGGAGCTTTTTGTTGTAGCAAACTCTGTTGACTTTATATCCCTCATATGTCATCACAATAGGATGCGGGCCATGTGCAATCCATCATATAGTCGTCCTGACAACTTTATACTCGTGGATCTTAAGCATTACCTATTATGGTGACCATAGTCAGACACAATTGTTCTTACTTTATATTATGTGTCAATAACATAAAAGTACATCCAAACAACATATACCCAATCTCGTATCCAGCTGGAGAATGATCGATTGTGCTCATCTTGCAACCATTTCTCTTTTCTCGCCCTTCATGGGTTGGAAGATTTCAAGATTTCCATATGTCGACTATGTAAAGCAAGTCGGCATCAAAATAGTGAGTATCATTTATTTAAAAGAACGTAGATAAGAAAAGAAGGTCATGTGAAAGGTAATGAATCGTACTCTATATACGGTTTAACTTCTTCAATGTTTTCTAGTATGTATAGATGGGCTTGTTTTAGTAGAAGTTGACTAGGTGTAACAAATGTTCCAGCAGATAACAATATTTCTATTCGACATTCCTCTCGAGCTTTAAATGATCCTAGTCTAATAGGGTCAAGCCCATATAGAAACTCAGAACAAAATTCAATAGCTTTCTCACATATGTGTGCTTATGCAATCGACCCTTCTGGACGATTTCTATTATGAAAATAACTTTTCAGCACTTTCATATATCTTTTGAATGGATACATCCACAGTAGGTATATGGACCCACAAAGTTTTGCATCTCGCACAAGGTGGACGCATAGATGTACCATAATGGTGAAAAATGAAGGTGGAAAGTACTTTTCACACACACATAATGTTTCGACAATGTCTTGCTACAATTTATCTAAATCTGATATACGCAAAGTCTTGGAGCAAATAGCGTTGAAAAAAGAACAAAATCTAGTGATAGCCACTCTAACATTGTAAAACTCCACGTAATGCGATTGGGAGAAGTTGCATTAGAACATGCAATCATGTGATTTAAGACCAGAGCGTGTTAGATTCTCTAAAGATACAAGAATTCTGAAATTTGATGAATAACCTTCTAGAACCCTAAGATCAGCCAAAGTTATGCAAATAGAGACCTTCTCCTCTCTTGACAGTGTATAAGATGTTGCATGTATGTAACTTCTACTTCCATCGGACACAGGGGCCAACTCGGGTCGAATGTTCATTTCTACCAGATCAAGTCTAGAACTCACTCCATCCTTACTCTTCCCTGGCATGTCAAGCAGTGTACCAATGATATTCATCAATACATTCTTCTCAATATGCATAACATCAATACAGTGTCTTACATGTAATTTTTTTCCAGTATGGTAACTCAAAGAATGTAGATATCCTCTTCGAGTAGTCATTCAGAATGTCTTCATTCAACCTCCTACTGGACCTTTTACCACATGGAAAGGTGTTGTCCTTAAGGGTATTATAGATTGCCTCACTTGATAAAGGGAGAGAAGGTGTCCCGTGCTCCTGATTACTATCAAATGCTTTCTTTTGTCTCCTATAAGGGTGATGTCTTGGTAGGTATTTTCTATGTCCCATGTATGCATTTTTCTTTCTATGTGGTAGTCTTATAGAAGAAGTGTCCTCCCCACATATTGGACAAGCCTTATACCCCTTCACGCTACCACTACTACAAAAAGGGCCTTTCTTGACGGTTGTTGTTTTTCTTTCTTGACGTTTTTTCAAAAAACGTCAAGAAAGGAGTGATTTCAAAGATAAAACGTTAAGAATTTTTATGAAAAGGTGGAGGTAGACCAATTTTCAAATTTCTTGACGTTTATTAAACGTCAAGAAATATCTAATAAATTCATGTTTATAAATTTGACATTCTTGACGTTTTTTAAACATAAAGTAATATGTACTTTTCCTTGATGTTTTAAAAACGTCAAGAAATACAAGAATTTTTATAAAAAGAGGGGAGTCATTTTTTGGATTTCTTAACACTTTTTAAATGTCAAGCATCGTGTTATTATAAAGAAAAGAAAATATTGGGTTAATTCCTTTAAAGCCGTAGACATGTCTTAGCCCCTTTTGAAAACGTAAGTTCCACCTCTTTAAAGATCTTACTTCTGTCGTGTTCACCGTCCATCCGTTCATGTTCACCGTCATGTTCTACCTCTCGAAAAACGCGTATCAGATCCTTCACTTCCCGTTCATCTGTCCGCGTTCACGGTCGCTCTTTTTGACTCTCTCCCTGTCACCCTATCTCCATCTCTCTCGGCTTCCTTTTAATCAGCATTTTGTTACATTCTTGTCTTCTCCTTAGGGCTTTCATTTCTCCAGATTTCAATGGATTAGTTTGTAATTTTACTTTAATTTCTTTGGTCTTAGTATGATTTCAGCCTCAATTTTTCTAGGGTTTTTAATTGTAGCTTGTGGTATGTCACATTCCAACCTAAAGAGTTCTTCTTCCTTGTCTGTTCAAAGAATTCAACTCGCGTTCTTAATTATGTACTGGTGTAAGTATTTTCTGCTTTCTTTTTGTTGATTGAATCTTTGAGTTTCTACATTTTTGGGAATTGGAAATTTTCTTTGTTTTGAGAATGTGCAATATTGTTTGCGTTTTCCTTGAACTTCTAATTGTCTTAAATGGGCTTGTACTGCTTTAAGCTTTGACATGCTTAGTAGTCTCTTCTCTATCTTGTATTGCTTTAAGCTTGACATTCTAGGACCCATGTCGACCAGGAGTAAAAGATGTAGTACGACTTTGCCAAAATGCTGGCATTAAGGTACTCTTTTCTAGTAACTGTATCTCTTTTAATATATAGTAATTATTATGTTGTATGAAAGAATATGATTTTGGTTCCTTAATAAGATTTAGGACGAGAGAATATTGTAAGATGCAGTACGACTCTGTAATTCAATTGTGCAGGATTTGTGTCTTTTCTTTTATGCACCAGTCCCCAAAAGTTTCTGCTTCAATCTTTCTTGTTCTCTTTTGTAATTCGATTGTGCAGGACAAATGTTTGATAAAATAGCTGAGTGAATTAGTTTTCAATTTAAGTGAAGTATGGAGACGAGGCTATTGGAAATTCATCAGGAATTAAAGTTCATTTGTAAGTCAACATAATGAATTGTTTTCTCTCTTTTACACTTTTTTTTTGTTGTTTTCACTGAGCTGTTCATTGATTATTTGTGGAAACATTAAGAGATTAGTTGTTAATCTCATTTCTTCCTATGAACCATTTGATCTTTTTGTGGCAATAGAAAAGTGATTTACTTGTTTGGGTTTTATTTTAATCCAAATTGGAGTATATCTCAATTTTGAACGTCTTCGATTCTTGCACGTGTCTCGCATATTTATTTGTTGCATTGTTTATTTTTTTTTAGTTTTCAATCGCTAATTCTCTACAGTGACATTACATCCATTTTCTCTCTGAGTTTGATCTCTTACAGGTAATTCATTCCATTTCTTAAGAACTTTTCGAATCGGTTCAATTTCTCGTGGGTTTTAAGAAGATATTTTAGTTTTGCAGAGATGGGTTTGTCTAAGGAGTATGGATTCTTGAATGAGATCGGGTTTGGTTCTCGCAATTTGGGGTGTTACGTTAATGGCGCATGGAAGAGAAATGGGCCAATAGTTTCCTCTTCGAATCTTGCTAAAAATTAGGTTTCTATTTAATTGAACGATCGCAACAGTAATTGTCTATCTTGTTCTTCTAATTGATATTCTGTTTTTGTATAATAGCATTTAGTTGCATCTATTTTTTGTTTCTATCCTGTCTGGCCATTTTCCACTCTCTTTTTTTGGATGCTTTCTTTAATACTAACTCAACTCTAGACGGAGTTGTGGAGTCTTAGCTGAAATTTTAGTGTACCGTGTTTCGGTGAACAACATTTGATTATTGTTATGAAGTTATTTCTATGACCCTACTTAAATGAGATCTGTTATCTAGGTTGTGCAATTGTATTTGAATTCCAAGGTTATGAAGTAATTTTTGACTTCATTTATAAAAGTTCAATGTCTATTAGATTATGAATTTTCTGACTGCTGGCTGACTATTAATTTTTCTTTGAGGAACATTCCGTGCAACTATAATCAATGAGTGGATTAATCATATAATATTGTTGCTTCTTTTTCTTTGGGCAGTTTTATTGTTGCATTTCAATTATTCTTATGTCTATAAATTATTACAATTATAGGAGAAAAGTGTCCTGCAAACCTACAATTTCAAGTGTAAGGAATTAGCAAGTAAAGATTGTTCTATGATTACCAGTACATGTCTATGTTTGTGCTTTACTTCAACCATTTTGTTGTGACATTTAGGGATTGAGAAACCAACGCAATTTCAAAACAATGTAATTTTTTTCTTTTGGCCAAGAAGCAGTGTATTTTAGGGTTTTGTGTAGGATATAATGCTTCAAATACTGTTTAGTGATCAAGCTAGGTCATTTAGTTTGTTTGGAGAGCGAGAGTGTCACTTAACACTTTTTAGGAACCTCTTTTACATGGATTATATTACATGATGTGTTTTATTTAGTTGGTGATTGTATTACGCTCTTTAGTTTTTGGTTCTCAAGCTACATCCACATAGGTGTATGTAGGAAAATCATTGATGGCTCATAGTAAAACAGCTCGCAGGGTGAAGGATTCTTCTTTATGTGCATCAAAACACTGAACACCTTCTTCCCACATAAGTTTGAGATCATAAATATCAAATGTGCTAGGTAGACATTTATGTCCTATCTTGGTTGCTTAGGTCCCGAAATTAACATAGTTAACATCAAATATGTGACAACCCGCCCCGAGCACCTACTTGCTCGACTCGAGACATAGGGTGAAGTCAACCAACATTGCTCCTTTTGAACAACACTAGTTGACCCAAACTATTGATCTTTTACAATGATAAACAACTTAATTAAATTAAAACTTGCAGCGAAAACTAAGAGAATCAAACTTTAACTTCTTATACTTTTAACAGGTAGTCGAGGCTAAATGCCATTGATTACAAACTTTACTTATAAACCTAATAGAAACTAAACAACTACACTTAATTTTATGTAAAACCATGTACACCATAAGATTTAAACTAAAACTGACCTTTAGTAACTAAACTATCAACAACTTCACACAACTGTTTGAAGACAACGGTCAGGTCCTCGGATCACGATCTCTATCTGTAAAGTGAAAAACATTTTAAAAGAGTGAGCTAAAAAGCCTAGTAATTGATGGTTATATAAAAAACACTTTTAAAACAGATATACTTTAAACATTTCATAAACATAATATATAATTTTAAGAATCTCTTTAATCTGCACACTTTCTAACATTCAAATACTCATTGAACTCTCTAGACTCTATACTCAGGAAAACATTAAACAAGATAGCAGAGCACCTTCGATTATACTATCCAGCTAAACCTCGATTAAAATAACAGAGCACCTTTGGTCATACTATTTCTGCCTGAACTCGGTGGTAGCGGCTAAGTGGTCAGCATAACCCTATACCCCTGACTGTGTCCATTGACCATCGAGAACTCAGTATATAGAGTACCATGATTTTATCTTTAAAACCATTTTATTAAACTCATGCTTTTCATAAACCATTGTTTTTAAATCTTAACAACAAATACATGCTTTGATAAAAAAACGTTTCTAAACTGATGCTTTGGAATATTTTCTAAATAACATTCTTCAACACTTTTCATAAACAAGCTAATAGATAGAAATAAGGCTCAACATAATTCAATAGTTATTTCAAAGCATACTTAAATAATAGCTAGTAAAACATATTTAGAATTGTTATTTAGGAATCATCTAGTCATTAACAAATCATAAGTTGAAATAATTTTAGTAAATTCATTTTTCACTCACAAATCGCAGATCAAACCCTTGGTTGATAAGCTTGCCCGATTTCTTGTCTTGAAATAATGGAAAATAATTCCAATTAATTCTCTTTCATCCTAAAAACATCAAAACTTTAGTTAAAGTTTTACAAAATATCAAAAACAGCTCAAAAATACTATTTTGGCATGGTTGGCGCCCAGGGATGGGCGACAGGACCTTGGCCGCGCGAATTCGGCTGCCTGTATGCTAACCTCATGCACAGGCACGACACGAGCCTCACTTGGCCGTGTGTCTGACATCTTGTGTACCCATCGCACGTGTCCTCTTCACGAACAGGGATAGTCGCACGTCTTGCACATTATATGCATTCAATCGCCATCCCAAAACGCCATGCTATTTTCACTGAACTCAAAACACATCGCCCATCTCGCCTAGCACAGCCCACCTCTCGATCAACAACCTCTACCACCCAAAAGCTCATTCTCGGCCAGAACCTTACTTCTTCTTTAGAGCTTTATAACTTAAAGTCCAGAACTCAATTAAAAATAGTTTCTTCTACACAGTTGTTGCAAAATGTCTTTATATTCGTACTTCAAAATTTCAGCTTCAGATTCCAACGGATGAACTCTACAGCCTTATGGAATTTCACTTTGTTCATAATCACTCGTATTATGATCTTCCTCAATTTCTTCAACTCAAACTCAATCCTCCCTTACTCAAATTAATCCAGCAACCCCAATACATAAAATAGACTCAAAATAAAAACTTTTGGGAGTAATTTTATCCAAAATGCATGAGTGAATTGTGAGAAATTCAGTATTGAAGCTAGCCTATTTATAGATTTCATTGCATGAATTTACATTGACACCTCATCCTTGCTTAACGCCACCTTAAATCTTATTAAGACACCTCCTACTTACTTTTATACCTCATAAAATGGGTTAGACACTTCACTTAATATTTAAACTGATTGCCTTAAACATGCCACATAGGTGTCCAAAACGCCAAGTTAAACTTCCATGTCCATTTCACATAGCTTGATCGCATAGCCTCTCAACACCTAGTCTTAGCTGCCTAGCAAACCTCAAAATGCCTAACCAAGTTTCCTTGCGTGGCCTTGTTTCCTCGCCCAAATTTCCTCGCATGACAAATTCTCAAACCAAGCCTTCCTCCCCTTACCTAGCCATCCAAACGCCGAAATAACCTCTTTGCCTAGCTTGGCCCCCTAATATGCCAAAGCTAAACTCTTTGAAGGTTTTCTTCACTTCAAGGCAGCCACAACAAGTGCTAAACACCTAGCTCAAAGCCAAAACGCCTAGGGTTCATACTTAACCAAAAAAATTTCCTTCTTTCTAACTAACTTCTTTAACTCTTAAACTTCCACAACTTGATCTTCCTCTTTTCTCCTATCACAAAACACTTCTCAAGCCTACTTCCTTGTTTTAAAATTTGCTTAAAACTAACTCTTTCAAACTCTTTTGGAAAAATCTAAACCACCTAAAGTTTGGGTCTTACAGGTAAAATGGTCATTTGACAAATCAAGTCAAAGTCAAAGTTTGACTTTTCAAGTCGAAAGTCAACATTTTCGCTTTTTATAATTTTAATTGTCTTGACTAAATTTGACCTCTCGAGCATGAACCCGCATTTATTTTATCGAAATTCAAATTACATTTGAATCTATAACCGATCAAATTTTGACTTTTCAATGTTAAAAGTCAACAATTTGACTTTTTACAACTTTGACCAATTCCATTATTTTCAAGCTTTCGAGTATGAATCCGTATTCATATTTTAGATATTTAAATCATATTTAAACACAAAGCTCTATCTCTAAACCAATGACTATATCATATATACTTGTCGGTTCTCTCTCCTCACTTAATTAGAATAATTTGAATCAATCCATCATACCGTTCTAAGTGAATTCCATATGAGCCAACAGAGGAACCTAATAGAGCTATAGATCACGGGCTCCAACAGTATGAGATTAACTGACTAAACGCTTTTAGACCAAACTAATAAATATTTGTTAACTAACGGGTCATTCCACTAAAGTCTCGTAAGTTTGGCTAGGTCAAATTACCGTTTTAACCCCAATACTACATCTTGCTCCTTAAGTTCTACTGATCCATTATCGAATAATTGGTTTAAGGTCCAACCTATAAACTGAATCCTTCTTGGGCCAATCAGAGGGTGAGGCCTCTTGTTTAAGACTTGGATTCAATCCTTAAAGGAATAACCTATCCACTAACTCTAAGGCGGGTAGGAGCGAATTCCATCTTGCACCTTATGTTCCTAACTATCCACCCAATATCCGCCTAAAATAGGATGTTTATTGGGCCAGTGCTAAAGAGCTACCCTCACCAATGCAGATTTAAGGATAATCTCGTGCAAACATGAGTTTATAGTTAGCTCATGATTAAGACTAAGTTACCATGATTCAGTCTTATGTAAACTCTTACATAGGATGCCTCCACTTTCATTTCTCTAAATGAACAATTCAGGATCACATCGTTTGTACTAACTACAGAGTGGACCGCATCCATAGTGTCTCCGAATAAGGCCTCGAACCTTTATTCATATACCGTAGACTGTTTTAAGCTATATACTCAAACTTGATCCACATTTATGTCTCTACATAAAGTTCAAGTTCACTAAAAATAGCCTTGAGACCTTAGTTTATTGAATTTAAGATTATAATATTCAATTTCTAAATAACGTTTTTATTGAATTGAATATGATAACAAACTACGAGTTTTAGGACATAAATTCCAACATGCCGTTAGCATTTTTCTCTTGACCTCTAGCTAAAATTTGGGTGGTCTCTCCACCCTGCATTATAGGTATTTGAATAGAGGTCATTCTTGACGTATGCGACAGTTTCAGTATTTAGTGGGAATGCGTCAGTGGAATGGGGACCTCTACACCCCATGCCACCCAATTCAGCCATTTGTTGCACCGCTTGAATTGAGCTACCTGGGATATTTACTTGTGATAACGACATTGATTGCAGAAGCTTGTTCATTTTGGAAACTTGTTCTTGTAGCGCCACCAATGTATTTCTATCCATTCCATCTTCTATTATTTCTCTATTTTCTCTTGTCCCTCGATTCTCTTATCGCGAGTCAAATCCATCATCTGGCCACTCTGGACTGTTGCTGGCCATAGCGTCCAGTGTACTTTTAATTTGGTTGTACGAACTTCTTTACATCCCTTCAATGAACACAACATCAGTAGTATGTTGTATTTCCTCACTCAACCCAAAATAGAACTGTTCCATCAAAACAGACTTTAGAATGCCGTGGTGAGGGCATCCTTTCACCATCCTCTTGTATCTTCTCCACGATATCAAATTTTCTCTATAACTTTGTTGGAAGGTCATCAGGTTCTTCTTCTAGCATTTTCGATGGGTGGGAAGAACTTAATAAATTTCTCAATCAGGTCATCCCAGATTGAAACCTCTCCTTGTTTAAATGAGTTTGCCCATCGTTTCCCCTCCTCGCGTAATATAAATGGAAATAAAGCATAACACAACTCATCTCACGAGATTCCTGGCATATTAAATGAGGCGTAGATAGAGTATAAATTACAGATGTGATCGTGAGGATCCTCGCATGGGTATCCTTCAAACTATCCAACGTTTTTTTTCATCTAGAGGATGACAGGCTTGATCTCGAATCATGCGTTATCGTCAAACGTGGGTAGCTGATACTAGGATTGAAATCATACAAGTTTTGTAAGGCATATGATCTAATAGTTGGTGTTCTAATTGAATTGGTGTTATAATTGAATCTATCGTGCAACTAATCCTGTGCGGTATACTCTATGCAATGTAACTGTGCACAATATATTTGTCCTAACTGTATACACTAAGGTGCTATTGGCGGTGCGAGATGAACATGGCGATGGAGTGTAATGAAGTGTGAACTCATGTAACAGGCATGGCAAGAAATAATATTTAACTAATTAATCGCAATATCACACCTTGCCCCAGACACCTACTTGCTTGGCACGAGACGTGGTGTTATGTCAGCTGAAGCCGCTTGCTTCTCTTACAACCTCAACTGATATATGACATGAACATTTGCAAAACTTTTAAACCACAAAGTATTTTAATAAAATAAACATTTAAATTATACTTTGAAATCTGTAGTGCCGCCTATATGAAATCCCTTTAAAACATATCATGGAAAATGAACAAATCATGAAGATATAACTATTTGAATAATCACAATATTACTTTAAACAAAACAATTATCCTTGCATAACTAAGTTGGCCTGACAGCTGTATGTTCAGCATGCAAAGATCCACAATCTGCACCTGGAGAGTGGGAAAACATTTTGAAAGTGTAAGTCAACAGACTTAGTGAGCAATAGTTTTATAAAACAGATGTTCATAAACATTTTAGTATAAAACCAAAGCTTAAATATATTTATCAGCAAACAGTCATAACATGAAAATTGAAACAATTGCATAGCTTTTTGAAGGCAGTCTTCCATAGCCACAGACAGTATTTACCCATTCCTCTGAAGACGGAACAGTCGTTGGGTAGCTAACCCTCCTCCTTTGATGCATAAAAGTATACTCTTCTTGATGGCCCATAAACTATAGGCTCGTCAACCTTACCATTAGTATGGAGTTAACCACATGTATATAATAGGTCACATGATATATTCGGGCATGGATAAAAGTATTTGAAAACATTGAAATATTTTCTTGATCATGAAATCATAACGTAGCTTGAAATATCATTTTAGTAAACATTTATTGTAAATCATAACTTAAAATAATAACTTGGAAATCATGTTCATAAATCCATTAAACATTTTTTTACGCACAAGCTATTGCTTGTGATGCTTGGAAACATGCTTATTAAATCATTTTGAAATCAATGTGTTACTCACTGTTACTTTAATAGAGCATTGGTCGTGAGATTCCTTTCAAGCTTCCTTGATCTGAAAAAATTCACATTTAATCTTTAATTAATCTATTGGACATGAAAATATCCAAAAATTTCCTTAAATTTTTCAAAAATTTTAGAACAACCCAAAACAGCTCGAAAATAGCCCCTCATGTCCAATGACGTGGTGAATGGGGCTGGCCGTGTGCGCATATCCTAGGGCCTTGCTCCGTGCTACCCTTGCTGAGGTGGGACTTGCATCGTGTGCTAACCTCGCAATAAGGACTGACGCGTGCATCCTTGCCGCCTACCCAACGCGCCCTCGCGTGCCTTGTGAGTGTTGTGCACCCCACACACCATGCGCAAACCTCTAATGCAAGGTCATGCGCTCAACTTGACCGTATGCCTTGCCGCTCGTCTGTGTCATGGCCTTGTCATGTGTGTGCAACCTGACCAAAATAACCTCTAAACCCAAAATACACGTCCATCTCGCCACATGCAGGCCTCTCGACCACTACCCATAACACTGTTTTAATTCTTGAATCATTACCCAAATTTAAAAAATCATAACTTAAAATCCATAACTCTCTTGACAAAACTTACTTCTACAACGTTGCTTTAAATTTGCTTAACTTTATTAGCTCAAATTTTCGAAGGACAATTCCAAGTAATGAGTCCTGTAGTTTGTGGAAGTGGTCCTTCCTCAAATTCTCCTAAAAAAATGACCTCCTCGCCTATTCTTGATCTAATCGCAAACCTTCTTGAATCCTGAAGACGATTTTTTTATGCAAAAAGTAAAGAATTATGCAAAGTATGTAGGCAAGGTCGTTATTAAACACAAGTATGTTCGAAAATGAAAATTATTGTAAAAGGTTCATACCTAGATTTACTTTGACAAAAAAATATATTTGTAGTTTACCTTTTACTCTTACCGTAGATAAGTGCAAGAACGGGTGTCGAACCCAAGAGAGTGTAGGCTAAGATATTTTCTTGAATAAAAGCTTCAAACAGTTGAGATTAGTAACAAAAAGAAGAGAAATGCATTGAAAAAAATTAGAGAGAAATTAAGAGAGACCAAGTATTAAGGAAAAATTTAAATTGCAACTCAATTCACAAGAAAAAGGAATAAAAGATTGGAATTCAATGAGAAAATTGAGGAATGGGTTTAGGCTATTAATCTATTCTTATCATTGAATCAGAGATGATTAAGAATTGAATCATGCTTAATTAAGAGGGGTTTTTTGATTCAAGATTCATCACAAGATCAACTTGCTTGAAAAGTATCACATTCAGTAGCACTTATTACCAGAAAAGCCCCTTTACACTGAGATTTTGAGAGAGTTGAGATTGCAGTGTCAGTAGGGGTAATCACCTCACAGTTAGCTCAGTTAACAGTGCAACCGACTTTGAGGTAGAAAATTATTGTTGCTCAGCTTAATGATCATTTTTTGGTTGAGAAACGTCGCCTTGTTGAAACAGGACAAGCGAATGAGTTCTCTTTATTTATCCTCTGATGATGGGCTTTTGTTTGAGAGGTGTTTATGTGTGCCAGCAGACACAACAATTAAAACATATTTGTTGATTGAAGCTCATAGTTTTCCATTCTCCATGCATTCAGGTAGCACAAAAATGTATCAGGATCTAAAACGAGTATATTGGTGGTGTAATATGAAGAGAGAAGTGGTAGATTTTGTTAGTAAGTGTTTGGTGTGCCAGTAGGTTAAAGCACCTAGATAGAAACCAACAGGTTTGTTGCAACCTTTGGGTGCGCCATAGTGGAAGTGGGATGTCTATGGATTTTATTTCTAAATTTCCCAGAACCCTAAAGGGTTACATAGTGATTTGAGTTGTTGTTGACAGGCTTACAAAATTGACATATTTCATCCCAGGAAAATCCACTTATCCTGATAGTAAGTGGGCACAATTATATTTGATTGAGATTGTTAGATTGCATGGAGTGCTCGTATTGATTGTTTTTGATAGAGACGCCTATTTTACTTCAAAGTTCTAGAAGGGACTTCAGATTGCCTTGGGCACGAGGTTACATTTCAGTACAGCTTTTCATCCACAAACTGTTGGTCAAGCTGAACGTTTGAACCAAATTTTAGAGGACATGCTACGAGCTTGTGCATTAGAGTTTTCAGGTACTTGGGACTCTCACTTGCATTTGATGGAGTTTGCTTATAATAACAATTTTTCAGGCTACCATTGACATGACACCATTTGAGGCCTTGTTTGGTAAGTGTTGCAGATCTCCTATTTGTTGGGATGAGGTTGGTGAGCAGTGATTGATGGGTTCTGAATTAGTTCAGTCTATTAATGAGGCTATTTAAAAGATTAGAGGTTCTCCGCAAATAACACAGAGTAGACATAAAAGTTATGCTGATGTGAGATGAAAAGATCTTGAGTTTGATGTGGGAGATAAAGTGTTCTTGAAAGTATCACCTATGAAGGGTGTTTTGCGATTCGAAAAGAAGGGGATGTTGAGTCCTCATTTTGTTGGACTGTTTGAGATTTTAGAGCGAATTGGCCTTGTGGCGTATCATTTGGCATTGCCACCATCACTCTCTATTGTTCAGGATATTTTCATGTTTCGATGTTGAGAAAGTACGTGGCAGATCTGTCTCATGTAGAGGCTACAAACCATTGGAAATTGATGAGAATTTGAGCTATGTAGAGCAACCAGTTGAGATTCTGGCTAGAGAGGTAAAGATGCTTCGTAACAGAGGAATTGCTTTAGTAAAAGTTTTGTGGCGAAATCATCAAGTGGACGAGGCTACATGGGAGAGGGAGGATGATATGAGAGCTCATTATCCACAGTTGTTCGAAGATTAGAACTTTCAAGGATGGAAGTTTCTTAAGGAGTGAAGAATGTAACACCCCAAATTTAGAGGTATCTTTCTCAACTTCATTGCTAAATTTTATTAAGATTTTGAAAAAAAAAATTTGTATGTGTTTTTGGAGTTTGGTGAGAAGAGGAGTTTTTATTAAAAGAAAAGGAAAAATGAATGAAAGAGAAATAATAATAGTTATAATAATATGTTATTATTATCATTATCATTAAATTATTAATAAAAAAAAACCCTTCTCGTTTGCGTGCAGCCTCATTTCTTCATTCTCCTTCACTGTTCCTCTTTCCCATGCCCTACCGCCGCCCCGCTGTCACACCCCAAACCGTTCTGCGACGATAACACCGAAGTAGTAGGAATAAAATGTGAGTTTGTTACAACCTTGAAATTTTCTTATCACAAAATCTTAATCTCAACTCCTTTTAAACTATAAACAAAACTCAAAACGCAATGGTGGTCAACCTAAATGCCAAGTATAATAAATACATACCAAAACATATACTTTATTGGGTCTAACTACTGACATCGTTCTAAATTGGGTCCTTTCTTCGTAGGATATATAATAAATACCCAAAACATATACATGTCAGAAGTCTCGAAAATTATGTCAACCTAGATTATGCCATATGTTGTCTTAATCACATGACTAACCTCTATGGCCCTCTCGCAAAGCCCTCGGCCGCCTAACCTCTTAAATATGACTAGCCAAGCCTTCCTCGCGTCAAGCCTTCCTCACGTGCACCTTTCCTCAGCCAACTAACGTCTAATGGACAATCTTCCTCGCATGCTACCTTCCTTTCTTGCCTAGCAAGCTTCAATGCCCAAGGTCCCGAACGCCTAGCACCTAGCAAAATAACCTCTAAAAGACAAGTTCTCTTATCTAGTAACACTCATTTGAAGGTTTTCTCCTTGGCTGCCTACTCTATGTCCAAATTAAACGCCTACCCTTAGAGGTTTTCAAGCCTTTCTTTGCTGCCCACTAGCACCCATTTGAAGGTTCCTTCCTTTGTCATCCATACAACCACTAAACAAAAAAAAAAAAAAAAAACATAGTTTTGACAGTTTTCCTCAAGTTTGAATCTAAATTCCAAGCATTCTTACCTTATGAAACCCAAAATTTCTTTAAACTTTGGATTTGCTAAGATTAGTCAAAGATAAGAGAAAATGAAATTTATGGGAAAAGAATGTAAAAATTATTTGGAATTTATGTTTAGGTTTGAGAATAAGATAAAAGTTTAAAATTTTGGTTAAGTGTCAAAGATTTGGTTTTTAGATGTTTAGAGGTTATGTGGACGGCAAAGGAAGGCCAAAAAACCTTTGAAAGGGTGTCATTGGGTACATGAAAAGGCTTGAAAACCCCTAAAAGATTAGCGTTTGGTCACGGAGTAGGCGACTAAGTAAGAAAACTAACCTCCAAAGTTGATGCTTAGGCGTTTGGATGATTAGGCAAGGAAGTAATAGAGGTTAGCTAAGCATTTGAGGCTTGGCTTTGGGCGGCCAAGGACTACTCGAAGAAGGCATTAGAGGTTAGTTAGGCGAGAGACATGGCCATGCGAAGAAGGTTTGTAGGCGAGAAAGGTTGATGGCACGTGAGGAAGGCTTGCAGAAAGAATGCTTTAGAGGTTAACTAGGCGAGGAAGGCTTGCAGCCAAATGTTGGGAGATTAGCTAGGCGAGGAAGCTAGGCACGAAAAGGCTATGCGGCCAAGGCTTGATGCGAGGAAGGACAAAGAGGTTAGCCATGAGATTGGATTAAGTGTGTGGTATCATGAGGACGTTCGGTTAAAAGGAAGTCTAGGTGTCTAACCCATGTCATCATGCATTTTTGCGGCAGAGGAGGACATGGAGGAGTTTCTGAGGTGTTAGCAAGAGCTTAAGAGGTGAGTCTAATCAAGGATTAAGTGTCATCTTAATCACATGCAAAGGACTCTATAAATAGGCCATCTTTAGTATAAAAATTCTCACAACTCACTTCTGAAAAATTACTCAAATTAGTCTTAGAAGTTCAAAAATTAAGTCTCGTTTGTGAAAGAGGGCAACTGTACAATCTAGAATAAAAAAGGTTTGCTATTGGATCACGTTTAGGTGAGAAGTTCATTTTTCAGGAGAGATTTAGAGCAAGGTATACTTTCAGAGGGCTACAGGACTCATTACTTAGAATTTTTATTTACAAATTTGAGGTAAGAATATTAAGGCAATTTAGAGCAACTTTGTAGAATAAAGTTTTATCAAAAGAGTTATGGATTTTAAGGTATAAGTTTTCAAAGATAGGTAATCAGTCTGGAAGTTAAACAGTGTATGGGTAGTGGTTGTGAGTCATGCATGTATAGGCGAGATGGGCTTGGCGTTTTGGTTATAGAGGTTATTTTGGGTCAGGTTGCATGCACATGACAAGGTCATGGCACAGCCGAGCGGCAAGACACACGCTCAAGCTGTGCGCATGACATTGCCTTAGAGGTTAGCGAGGCACAGGGTGTGCGGGGAGCACCAATGCACTCACCATACATGTGAGGGGCACTCGGTAGATGGCAAGCACATGTGCCCCACCTCAGTGAAGTTAGCACGCGACAACCTCCAGCCATGCGCACACGGTCAGCCCCTGTACCATGTCAATGGGCTTTGATGGGTTATTTTTGAGTTGTTTTGGGTTGTATTGATATTTTTGGAATTTTAAAGGAATTTTTGGATTTTTCATGTTCAAGGAATTAATCAAGGATAAAATATGAATTTTTCAGGACGATAAGGATTAGGAGGAATTGCTGAGAACAAGACTATATTCAAGTGTTGTGAGTAAAAAGATGTTTTTGAATGCTATGTATTGAACATGCTTTCAAGCTTTACAAAATCATTTGTAAAATGGTTTACTTAACATGATTTCAGGTTCTTATACAAGCCATGATATTAATCATAAATGTTTAATGAAATGATATTTTCAAGCTATGTTATGATTTCATTATTTCAAGGAAATATTTCATGTTTTCAAACGATTTTATCCATGCCCAAAAATTCCATGAGCCCTATTGTATACATATGGTTAATTCCATACTGATGGTACGGTTGACGAACCTATTTTTAACTATAGGCCATCAGGAAGGGTATATTGTTATGCCTTAAATGAGGAGGGTTAGATACCCATCGACTGTTCTGTCTTCGGACGAAGGGGTAAATACTGCCCATGGCTATGGAGGACTATCTTTGAAAAGCTATGCAATTGTTTCAAGTTTCATGTGATAACTATTTACTCATAAATGTATTTAAGCATCAGTTTTAAACCAAAGTATTTATGAAAACTTGTTTTATCAAACCGTTGCTCACTAAGTCTTTCGACTTACCCTTTCAAAATGTTTTTCTACTTTCCAAGTACAGATTGTGGATCTCCGCATGCTGAACATACGACTATTAGGCCAACATAATTTTTCATTATACAAGGACATTCTTTTGTTTCAAATCTGCCATGTGATTTTCAAATACTTATATCTTCATGTTTTGTTTACTTTCCATTATACACTTTATAAAGATTTCAAATGGGTCACACTACGGTTTTAGGTATTTCAAGTTAAAAGAATTTCGTTGTTGATTGTTTCACGATTCCATGTTATGTGTCAGTTGAGCTTCTTCCGGAGGTGAACAACTTTGGCTAACATCACGCCATGTCTCGAGACAAGCAAGCAGGTGCTCAAGGTAGGGATGCGACATACCTTCTTTTCCATAAGTTTTATTTTCTCTTGTCTTTGACTAAGCTTAACTAATTTCAATATTTAAAGAAGTTTTTAGGTTTCACAGTATTCTTTTTAAACCAAACAGAAACTACAGCTGAACTTGACTATCTTAACCTTAAGCAAAACTATGTACAAGAAAAGAATTACACAAAAATTAACCCTTTACAAGTACAGTAAACCTTTCGAATCACGACCTCTACCTAAAAAGTGGGAAAACATTTGGAAAGGGTGAGCTAAATAGCCCAAAGAGTGATGATTCTATTTAAAACATACTTTAAAACATATATATACTTTAATTTTATTTTTAAATCAATTGATATCTTAACAAAAGCATAAAAACTTTAAACTAAACTATTTTTGTCTTTCAAATATTCTTTTATCTCTATATATCCTATACCCAGGAAACTTAGTTAAGATAATAGAGCACCTACGGTCTTACTCTCCTGCCATACTTCGATCAAACTAGTAGAGCACCTTTGGTCATGCTATTCATTATAATCTCGATCAAGATAATAGAGCACCTTTGGTCTTACTATCTTTCCAGGACTCGGTGGTGGCTGGCAAAGTGGTCAACCCCCATACCCCTGATTGTGAACATTGACCATTGAGAACTCAGTATATAGAATACCATAGTTTTCTCTTTAAAACCATTCTTATTAAACGTATGCTTTTCATGTTTCTTTCTAAAACAGTAAATAATCTTATCTCATAAACTGAACTTGCTCATAAATAATTGCTTGCAAATTTCATAAACATATACATGCTTTGTTAATACATTTCAAATTAAGCATACTCAAATACTTTTCACTTTTCATAACATACTTGCAGATCAAGATATCATAAACAGTAAAGCTCAGTAATCATTTCAAAGCATATTTAAATAATAGCTTGTAAATCATATTAGAATCATCATTTAAAAATCAAAATCTCATAAAGTACTCTTGCATATTTGCTGAAATTAGTCTCAAATGTTCACAAACTGTGTCTAGTTTGTGGATTGAGGTTGCTACTTTAATTTGGTGAGAGCAAGATTGAGTTTGAGTTGAAACAAGAGAGGAAGGTCATTCTTGAGAGATATTTGAGCAGTCTTCATTTAAAGGAGGGTACAGAACTGATTATGAGGAGTTTTTGGCAACATGTTTTAGGTAAGAATATGAAACAAAATTAGCACAACTTTGTACAAAAAAGTATTTTCATTTGAGTTCTGGATTCTAAGATATTAAGCTCTAAAGTAGAAGTATGGTTCTGGCCAAATATGAGTTTCTGGGTAGTGGAGGTGTAACGCCCTAAAAAAAAAATAAATAAATAAATAAAAAATAATAATAATAAGATTTTATTATTAATTATTAAATATTATTATTTTTATTATTATTATTATTATTA
>CM046888.1:13900494-13915342 GCA_025688845.1 Cucumis hystrix | reverse complement strand
TTGAAAAAATAACTACAAGGTATATCTTCCTCTAACTAAATTGATTTTTAATATATTATGTAGATTGTGTGGTTGTTTTAAAAAAAATAACTAACGAGGTGGATATAATTAATTGTAGTTCTTTCATCTTGTTCCTTGTTGGGCCAATATAATTAATTGCACATTTTATTTAAAACACACAAATATTTAACTAAAAGATTTTACTTTGTTTTCATTTTTCTCTCTCTGTATAGCTCTTAGTATTTGTTATCTATACTTTTTTATTTTAAAAAATGTAACGCCCTAAAAAAAAAAAAATTATTATTATTAATTATTAAATATTATTATTTTTATTATTATTATTAATAATAATAAAAACAAAAAAAAACAGACCCCTCTCTCTCGCGCGACAACCCCCCCCCCCCCCATTTTTTTTCCTTCTTCTCCTTCACCCAGCCCTAGCCGCCGCCGCCAACCACCGCATCCCCTGGTCCCGCCGTTCAGAGCTGCAGAAGACAAACGCCGCAGCCGTTCGTCCGCTCTGCGACCGTTCGTCTGCTCCCAGCCGTTCGTCCGCACTGTTCCCCTACCGTCGTCGGGTTCAGTCGAGGCTTTCTGCCCGATCGGCCTTCGTTCGGTTTTGTCTACGCCGGTCACCGCGTCAGCCTGCCTCTCCATTTCCGCCGCCGCCGCTTCGTCTCCTAGCCAAAACCGAGCCCAAGCCGCAACATCTCCAACCGCCGCGAGTCCCCTCCTCAGATCTGTCTCCTGGCGTCTCCGTTCGCAGCCGCCGTGGAATCGGACAGTGTCTGCCGCGCGCCGTGAGACCACCCCAAGCTGCCGCTTCGTCCGACCAATGTTCTCCTTCAGATCTGCGGGTTTGCCGTCAACGCGTAGCCGTCGCGCCACCCCCTGCCGTGGACTTTTTGGTGATAGATTTGGGTAAGGTTAAAGTGTGGGTTCCGTTGTTTTAGTGCCTATCGTTAAATGTTAACCGTTGAGCTTAATATGCTAAAACTTTTGAAGGAACACATTGAATCAAAGAATGAATCCTTGATGTTTCCAGAGGATTGAAGTGGAGTTCGATTTTCCATCGGCTTGGGTAAGTTGCCAAATTCACACTTGGGGTGAAGTGGGTGAACGAAATTATGTACAAAGATATTGATCTTATGTTTGCTTATGTTTTAGGATTTGATTTGTTGGACTTAGTTCGATCGAAGAAATAGCATAAGAGTGAGGTAAGGGATTTTCTACTGGACTCAATAACAAGAATTAAGATGTATTGACTATATGGACTGAATGTTATATCTGGACTGAGTAGGGATGACGTTTATGATGTTTGTTTGGGTGTGGACTGAAAGTTTAACGTATATTGTGCTTGACTGAATGAAACTTATATATGTATGTATGGATTGACGTTGACTTGTTATCTAGCGTATGTTGTTACTGCTGGGTTATTTATGTTGATGACTGATGTAGTGATATGTTTGACTGTCCTTGGGTGAAATTTGGATAATATGGTCATTCGAGGTTAAATGGGGAGCTTATGTGATAAGGAAATTTGACTGTATTGAGCATGACTGTTAAGATGTTTAGAAGGGACTGAGGGGATAAATTATTAGTTTCCTAGTGGATAGTTACCCTGCGGGTGTCCTTTGGGATCATCCCCTTTATGTGCATCCTTCGGGAGCACTAGACTGATATGTGCATCCTTCGGGAGCACTAGACTGATATGTTCATCCTTCGGGAGCACTAGACTGATATGTGCATCCTTCGGGAGCACTAGACTGATATGTGCATCCTACGGGATCACAAGACTGTGACTGTGCAGGGTACACCATAGGATGCTAATAATTTATTTTTCCCCGAACTGAACCAGTAGTGGGTCCCTTACTGAGTATATTAATACTCATCCTTTTTATGTTTAACTTTTCAGGCAAAGGTAACACGAGGGGCAGACCGAAGAAGGACAAGAAGGACTCGTGAATTTGCCATAGGGGACTGTCTTTAAACTGCTTCCGCTGACGGTTTGAAAATATTTTGATTTAACTAAGTCTACAAATAGTTAAATTTTTTTGTAAACAGCATTTGAAATTTTGTATTTTTGAAATAGGGCCCGATTAAATTTTCCTTCGTTTTCTTACAGTTTCAACTGAATCTTCCTATGTCTTTTGTCAACAAACGGTTTTGTGTCAAATTGACGACTTAGACGGTCAGTCCGAAAAGTCTGGGTCGTTACAGGAGGTTGTTGATTAAGTGACAAGATAAGACCAAGTGATTGGGAGTGCATTTTGTGTTAAAGGAGGTTACTGTGGCGTTTTGGGCTAATGTTTGGTGCATAAGACATGCAAGGATGTGTGCGGCAAAGGAAGCACGTGGCAAGCCCTACATGTGTGAGGGACAACGTGGGAAGCATGGGGCACGCGTAGCAAACCCCTTGTTTGGTTAGCACACAGCAAGCCTGCCCAGGCCATGCGAGCATGTAGCTGCACTGTTGCCCACCCCATGCGCACCAACCATGGTAAATGGGTTTTTTGGCTATTTTTTATAATTTAGGAATTTTGAAGCAAAGTTTTAAGGTTTTAATGAATAAAAGGAATAAAATGGAATTATTTTTCAATATTTCAGGTCAAGAGGTGATCAAGCAGATTTACAAACCAAGGGTCTAAGCTACTACATGTGAGTGACAAAACGAGTTTAAAATTAATTTCTGAACATGATTTATTATTAAATGTTTTAAGCATGCTTTGATATATGAATACTTGAGTTTACTGATTAAGCATATGTTTCTAAAGCATGAGGTAAGAAATATTTGTTAATCATATGAGATTTACAAAGCAAGTTTATTTATGATTATAAGTATTTAAGTTAATGAATGATTTTAGCATGTTTTAGAATATACCATAAGATATATATATATAGCAAACCTTTGGGAATATGGCCAGTGCACAGAGGTTCCTTTGATTAAGATATTCAGTAGATACCTTGATTTCTATCACTGAGACAAATTAACGAGACGAGGGTTCTACATATAGATATCTAGTTGACCATCTTTCAAGATGAAGATCTGTAGGTTACCCACCTCATTGTAGCTATAACAAGATGGGGCACTACTGATGTCTGGATTTTGTCTCATAGATATCATACTTCATGTGGTATGGCAAATCCATGGAAGTTCTAAAGGTTTTATGTTATGTTATGTTCATAATTTATTTATGCAAAGACAAAGTTTAAAGATTGTTTATTTTAAAATTTTGTTTTACAAAAATTATCACTCACTGGGCTATTTAGCTCACCCTTTCCAAATGTTTTCCCAATTTCTAGGTAGAGATCATGATTTGAGAGCTTGATTGTTGTCTCAAGTCTGTTGTGCCAAGTTATTTAATAGTTTTGTGGCTGAGGGTTAGTTGTAGATCTTTGTATATAATGTATATAGTTTTGTGTAAGGTGAAGTCAGTTAATGATATCAATTGGCTTCACGCCACATATCGGGCCAAGCAAGTTGGTGCTTGGAGTGGGGTGTGACAATTCTGTCTTTCTTTTTCCCTCAATTAATTTTTAGCAAGCTTTTTCCAATGGAGGGCTAATCATCTAAGAGGTAAGAGGGCAATTGTTTTTTGATTTCTTGGAGAATTTTTCTTGTATTTTGTTTTTCAATTGGGCCTGTTAAATCTTTAATTTTCTAGTATCAAGAACATTTCCTACTTTCCATTACAAGTAGTCTTTGCAAATTAATTCTTGAATTTGTTCTTGATTAATTAATTTGTATGCAAGAAACCTTTTCTTTGGAAAATTAAAGTGCAAAATTGATTTGATTATCTTTATCTATAAGAAATCTCAATTTGTTTCTTGCTTGTAATCCAACATGTCAAATCTTGAAGATTAATTGTTTTGACGCTTAGTTAAATCACCCTTGTTCTTGAAAAATTATGAACTTAATTTCATCAATTTTATGTGCACAATTAAATTCAATTAAATCATTGTTGGAATTTGTTTCTATAAAATATGAAAGATACTTTCATTTTTTTAAAGGAACAAGAATTGGGCATGAGTTGTTGCAAGAATATACAATAAATGCTTGTGTGTAATTATCTATTTTCTTGAATCTTAATCAAGGCTCTTACAAGTTCAAGCAAGTTGATCTTGCAAGAACCTTGACCAAGAATCGCCTTTTAAAGCAAAACTCATTCATATTTGTTTTCATTCGATGATAAGAATTGAATAACGCCCATGGTCCCTCGCCTCGTATTTCTTATAGAATTTAATTTCAACCTTCTTTTTGTTGATCGAATTTGCATTTCAAATTTTCTTAATTCTTGGTTACAAATTAATATTCTCTACATTTTCTTTTGTGTTTTCCCTTTTCTACTAACAACCTTTTTTCAAGCTTTGATTTTAAGAAAATTTTTTGCAACCATTTCCTTGGGTTCAATAGGCCTAATTACCATCGAGCTACAACAAAAAGTAAGGGTAAATTGAAAAATATTTTTATCTAGATAAATTTTGGTAAGCTTCTTACCTTTAGCAACTTTCATTTCATTTTTGAACATATTATTGTTTGATTCTAACAACCTTACCGATACATTCTTTCACACGTATTATTTTTGCTTTGTCATCTACTTACCCTAAATTCAGAAAGAAGTGAATTTCATCTTGTGTGATTATGTTCCCAGCTCCCCAATCGATCATTCCCCAAAATAATAAGCATATTGATTTGGAAATATTTTCAGTGTTATCTGTACAAATCAAACAACAATCCCTCTTGAATAGGAGTTCATAATACACTCAGAATCAAGACTAAGTTACCTAGGTCATCCCAATGAAATAGAAACTCAACTAGTTAACGGAGTTATATCTAGTGGTTACTATTTCATGGTCTGGTCTTATGCAAACTCATTGCAAAGAATATCCTTACTTGCATGTCACCTACACGAATGCGTTGGATCATTGCGTTTGTATCAAATACAAAGTGAGTAGTGTCCATAATGTTACTAAGATAAGGTATTCAACTATAGCCCTCTACTATATACCCTTTAAGCTGATCTCAAACATTGATCTTTGTATGTCTCTACATAGTGTTCAAGACTCATCAAACAACTTAGGATGTTAGTGTTGGGATTTATGTCCCAAAACTCGAAGATTTTAAATATAATCCCTTGACCGTTATTAATAAAGAATTATTATTATAATAAATGTTATTGATTATATTATTAGTTTTGTCTTAATAACCCAAATCCAATAAACTAACATCCTAAGTTGTTTGATGAGTTTGGAACAGTATGTAGAGACATATAGAGATCAATGTTCGAGATCCCTCGATGTTACTATGTTAACTAGTTAGGTTTCTATTTCATTAGGAGGACCTAGGTGACTTAGTCTTAATCCTATGTATACTATGAACTCCTGTTCATGAGAGATTGTCCATTGATTTGTACGGGTGAGAGTGGCCAGATTGTCGACTCAATATGCTTATCATTAAGGGAACAAGACCAAGTGGGGAGCTGAAAACATAATCATACAGTATGGAATTCACTCATTCTCGACTTTTGGGTAAGTAGATAAGTGTTACCTTAAATGGTGTCTGTGAGACTTGAAAAAAGGGTCTTACCCTTTCTATGGAACGTGAGGGGTTTATGTTTGTTGGTTGGACCATAAACATGTTGTTCAATAGATGAGCACTGGTATTCAAGACTAGAGGTAACCTAGGGGTAAAACAGTAATTTGACCAAGCTGGTGTTACGAACACTCGTGAAAGACTAATTTATTGTTATTGGTCTATATTCGTGGACACATAAATATATCTACAGTGAGAAGAATTTAGTTGTGAGTTTTTAGTGAAGTGTACACACAGTTAACAAATATTGATTAATGTGATTAATGAGTTTATCAAATTAATCTCATATCGTTGTAGCTTTTGATCTATAGGTCCATTAGGTCCCATTCCTAGCTCGTAAAGGGTAATGGGATTTATTTATATTTGTAGTTTAAAATGTTCAAATTTATTTTGGGAATTAGTATAATGTATAGTGATACATTATAGTATAAAGTTTACATTTTAATCAAACATTACTATATAAATTTAATTTTGGATATGATTCAAAATTAATTTATGAGAGATAAATAATTGAATGAATTAAAATATTAATTTAATGTGAATTGGATTCATATTAAATTTATTGGTTATGAGAGAAATTTATACTTAAATATGATTCAAATATTAAGTTAAATATAAGTTATTTAATTTAGCTATTAATTAATTGGAGAATTAATTAATAGTTTTGTCTAATTTTATTTAATTAAATTAATTTAAAACTATAAGATATTAGAGAGATATTCATTAAATGTGATTTAAATGAAATATTAATTAAATATGATTTAATTAATTATTAACTGATTAATTAATTAGTTAATTTAAAATTTCTATGAATTTAATATATATTTTTCTAAATTAATAGAGTCTCCCCTACTCTCTCAAGGAAAGGGAGTTATAAATATGCAAAAGAAAAACAGTTTTTCTAAATTAAGAAAAAGCGAATGCTTTTGCTTTCTAGAAAAACAGTTTTCTCTTTTTAACTTTTCCTATTCCAATTGGTTTCTACAACTAATCCCATCCCAGAGGATAGGAAGATCTCCAAAAGGTGGTGTTTTCAAATTTGGAGATTTAGTAGATTCAGAGATGTCAAACTATGTATGTTTTTCTCTATCTAATCTATACTTTATTAAAGCATGCTCAATAAAAAAAATTAGTTTCTTAATTATTTTTTGCCAATGTATTGGTTCTTGGGAGATTCCCAAATTAAATTGAAAAATAGTTATGTAAAATCTTCCCCTGCCAAGGGTTTTTATAGTATCATGAATGGGTTTCTTGTGCAATGGCTGTTTATTCATCTTTGATGTAAGAGGTCGTTGGTTCGAGTTCCATATTTTGCAGTTTGCAATTTTGTCCAATTTTTAATCTTTTTTACTTTAATTAATTAAATTAACATAATATGATTATTTTTTTAGGGTGCAAAATTCGGTCTATTTTGTTATTTAATCTCTTATTACGCGTGATGTTTCATTAAAATAATTATATGCATAATGTATGTCATATAGTTTAAAATCTCACCTTAGGATTATAATTATCATGCATCATTCTTAAATATAAGTGCTATATTTTAGTTGCATGATTTTCTAAGCATGTTCATGCATTTTTATGTATTATAAATGTTATAATATATGGTATTAATGCATAATTTTGAATTTAATGAGTTATTTAAAGTATGTTGATATTTTAAATATATGAAATTGAACAAGCATGATGCATGATATTACTTAGTTAAATATAATTTTTTATATTTAAATTAATGTCTTGTGTATGCTTAGTTGATTTTCATGATTTTTTTAATACAGTGTTATATAAATTAAGATAAAAATCAATTTGCATTGAGCATAATACATCCATAGTTTAATATAATTGTTATATTAATGTAATGTTTTGCATGTTACATGGTTTATTATTTAATTAAATTTTGTTTTGATTAATTAAACCATAGTAAGCATATTATAGGAGTAATTCATTAATTTTATAATTGTTATAAAATTTGATAATTAGAAACTGTCAACCTATAATAAAGAGTTGCATGCAAACATATAAGATCTTAGGATTAATTTAATTGAATTTTAAATTGTTAGGATTACATTACTTCGAATAGGATTAGATTTATATCTTATTTTAGTTTAATGAAACTAAGTAGGACATTACTTCAAATAGGATTAGATTTATATCACATTACTTCACTCAGAACTTTACTAAAAATACAAATAGGATTTATATCTTAAACCATTAGATTTATATCACATTACTTCACTCAGAACTTTACTAAAAATACAAATAGGATTTATATCTTAAACCATTAGATTTATATCACATTACTCCACCGGTAAAGTTCTATCTAAGACTAGGGTACTTAAGTTGACGGTTTATGAAACACCTCCTACCTGAGAATTTACTCGGAACCGACATTGAATTAATCTTATTCCTATTAGCATAAGATGTCACTAGACAAATTAAATGGTTTAAGACACCTAGAAACTTTAAGAGTGAATAGGATTTAAGGTTATAAAGGAACTTCACCGATATAGTTTTGTCTAAGGCTGGGGTACTTAAGTTGACAGTTTATAGAACACCTCCTACTTGGGAATTGACCTGGAACCGACGTTGAATTAACCTTATTCCTATTGACATAGGATGCCACTAGGAAAATTAAATATTTTAATACACCTAAAAACTTTAGAGTAAAGTTTTATTATAAGAGTTATAATAAGAATAGACTTAGATAAAGTCATTTAGTCGGAATTTAGCTGAGTACAGCAAACCCTAAATTAATAGAACATTTTAGTTGGAGAAAAATGGTATATAGAATATATCAAATTTTAGCCCTCATGTCCCTAAGAGTTCACACGTGAGATTCATACTTCGCTTCATGTCACCCTGGCAGCGACATCCCTTCGAAAAGTGTTTGTATGGGTTAATAACAAGGTGAAAATAGGGGAAATGTTCATAGTAAGTGAGAGAAGGACGCGTGTCAATCCTACGGTCTCCTCCATTAGGTTGCACCGTGAGATTTCTATGATCCACATGCGTGTCGTCCTAGAGCGACCAACCCCTCGGAGGGTCTAATTATAGCAGTCGGAACAACACAAACTTCAGAAATGGATAGGGTTTCTTAAGTTAATCTTCAACAGTTGTTTTCCTGTTGAAGCTGTTCACGCGAGATTTTCGGAGAAATTTGATTCGTGGAGCTGAACTTGAGTTGATGTTGTATTTTTGTTGATTTGATGCAATGTGGTTCAGTCTCTAAAATTTGATCCTTTGATTCTCTCTCGATTGGATGCTTACGCTTGATTTGAGGAAGCGGAGCACGTCATGTTCTTGAAGTTGGAGTCTTGGAAGAAAGCTTGTAGAAGTTAGTCTTGGAAGAAGCTTGTATCTTCAAAGGAGCTTCAATCTTCGAGGATGGTCGACTTTAGGAGTTAGGGAGTCTTCTAACTCTTGGGAGAATTCTCTCTAGACCTTTTGGAGTTGAAATTTTCCAACCCCTTACAAATGAGGAGAACTCCTCTATTTATATAGTTCTTTGGTGGGCTTTATGGACTTGAGCCTAGCTGGTCCATGGACCAGACCCATGGGCTCAACCCCATGGATTTGGATTATATTTAATCTTTGGGCTCAATTAAGCTTATTTTTGGGCTTAATTGAATTTAGTTCAAGTAAATAATATTTAATTGAACCAAAATAATTAACTTGATCCAACGGTTAAGATGAAAACATGTGGCATTATTAGAATTGACAATTTATGTTTTCAATTTTTAATTTGGGGGACATGTCAATTTTAATTAGTTCCAAATTCAATTATTTGCACTTTTCATCATTAATTTAATAAATAATGTGGCAATTTGTGATTGGTCTCAAAATTTCTTATTTAACAAATGCCCCCCTTTCGAGATTTATGCACATATATGGGTGAATGAATCTCGAAAAAGATAAATTTGAAGTTAAAATACAAGTTTTTTTTTTGGGCTCAATTCAATCAAACTATTAATTTAGTACATGAGTTTGATTTAAATTTATAATAAGGGTTGGAATATGACCAAACCTTAAAAAGTTCAAAGTTTTATCCGCAATTTAATTTTATTTGAGGATAAAATTTTTTTAATATGATGATTTTTTTTTTTTTAAAGTAAAATTTGGAACATAACCAAAATTTTAATTTTGAAATAAAGATAAGGTTTCTAACGTATCTTAATTTGTCTTGAGGATGCATAAGAATTTGGAATGGCTAATTTTAATTTGAGATAAAAATGAGGCCCTCAATCTTGAGGTAAAGTTGGATTTATGGCTCCGATTTAAATTTAAGATAAAAAGGAGGTCATATATGCAAGTTAATTTGACTTGAATTTTAAACCCAAATTTTAATTATAAAATTAGGAATATATTTTTTTTTTTGAAAATGTTGAAATATTTAAATATTTTAAGTAGGCTCAAATCAACAAAAATTCGAGATTTATCCTAAAAATGAAATGATTTAAAATAAGATAAGATAATTGGATTATCTTTTCTTTATTTAAAAAAAAAAATCATTCTTATTCATTTTAGGAATTGGATTTGTTTTAAAAAAAATGATTAAATATCATTCCTAATCCTTTTAGGAATTCGGTTTATTTTTAAAAAAATCATTAAATATCCTTTCTAGTCCTTTTAGGAATTGGATTTGTTGGCCTTATAAATAGACCCACACCTTGATCATTTATTCTTCATCAAGCAACAGAAAGGTATAAAAATCTTTTCTTCTCCCTTTCTCCCTTTCTCTTTTCCTCTTTTTTTTTTTTTGTTTTTTTGTAATCGTTTGCAGGGATGATTTTCGTCGTCAAACTTCTTCTAGGGACGATCAGAATTTTGCCATCAGATCTACTGCCCTAGTAGGGGCGATCGGGTTTCTTCGTCATCGAGCTTCTTCTAGGGACAATCGGGCTTTTGCCGTCAGATATACCGCCTTAGTAGGAGCGATCGAACTTCTTCGTCGTCGGACTTCTTCGTTGTCGAGCTTCTTCTAGGGACGATCAAGCTTTTCCCGTCAGATCTATCGCCCCAGTAGGAGTGATCGGGCTTCTTTGTCGTCGAGCTTCTTCTAGGAACGATTGGGCTTTTGCCGTCAGATCTATAGCCCTAGTAGGAGCAATGGGGCTTCTTCGTCGTCGAGCTTCTTCTAGAGACAATCGGGCTTTTGCCGTTAGATCTACCGTCCTAGTAGGAGCGATCAGACTTCTTCGTCGTCGAGCTTCTTCTAGGGACGATCTGGCTTTTGTCGTTAAATCTACCCCCTAGTAGGAGCGATCGGGCTTCTTCATCGTCGAGATTCTTCTAGGGACGATTGGGCTTTTGCCGTCAGATCTACCGCCCTAGTAGAAGCGATCTGGCTCTTCGTCGTCGAGCTTCTTCTAGAGACGATCCTAAAGGATGAAAATCAATCTTTAGAAAGTAGGGTCATTCTCCCTGTGAGAGAAGGAACATTTGAGAATATTACGGACTCTTAAATACCCAAGGACAATTTGATTTTTTTGCCTAAATGGTCTAAGAAACGGTTCGTAAACCCAAATTCATCTTTAAAATCTTGGTTTCTGGAATCCTCAATTTACAACAAGCCTCCAAATGAGAATCCAGAATCAATGCTGGGTCGTCCAATTATAAACGATCCAAATTTTTTACTATATTTCTCATTATTAGGAATGGTTAGAGCTCGCCGTTCCTAGAAATACGGCGGTACTCAAGCGAGCTTCCCTATTTAAAGCTGTGATGGCTTCCTTGTATACATATGATCGCAATAGTGACATCGTTCGGGCTTTCTGTGAGGCATGGTGCCCTTCAACAAACACTCTTCACACCTCAGCTGGTGAGATGTCCATCTCCTTATGGGACTTATGGATGCTCGGAGGACTCCCAATTAAAGGTAGATTTTATCAAGAAAGCATTCCTTGCCACCAAGACTTAATAGGATCACCTGAAGCATGTCTAAGAAGTTGTGAGCATTTATTTGCTGCCTATTATCACATTGTCTCTTAACGCATGGACCACTCTCAAATCCCTGTAAGCGAATGGATCTCTTTCTGGGTTACACGATCTGAGCTAAAGTATTCGAAGCCGCCACCTCGAAAGCCAAAAAAAACTTCTCTCCCTCGCTCAAATCATACAGATGGAATTCCCATCAAACGTCCTGACTGGTCCAAAGTCGAACTCAATGTGTTCCTTGACTTAAGCATCACCGATGATCATAGGGGGACAAAACCTATCTAGTGGCATTTCTCTCTTGTTGGCTATGTGTGTTTGTGTTCCCTAACAAGAAACTTTCCCTTCGTCTAGAGGTCTTTACGGTTGCTAGCCTCATGGCAGAAGGCTACACATTTTGTCTTGCCATCCCTGTTTTAGCTAATATTTATAGCGGCCTACGCCAGGTTCATGATTCTACTTCATCATTTGGTTATTCCAATGCCTGTTTTCCTCTTCACTATGTCCATGGGTGGCTTGCTCTTTACTTCAACCCTCATTATAAAGCCCCTAGGAGTCTTAGGGGTCCTCGCATGGTTGAATTTTCTAGTGAAGGTGGGCCAAATATTATACTAATCTTGAGGCTCGAACACATATCCTCAAGGGAAAGTATGTGTCATGGCATGCGTGTCTTCCGACAAAGAATAAAGATGAACTCTTAACGGATGATGGAGAGTTAATTAGGAAATGCTTCATTTTTTATAAGCATTCGCTCTTGTTTTCTATCCTCGCAATGTGGATCCTCCACAGTTATTGAACCTTATAGTCCTTGTCACTTTAGCTGGCAATTTGGGTTTTATCAAGACGTGCCATATGACTTAGGCAAAAAAATTCTCGAAGCCGATTTTGCCAACATAAGATATTGTTGGATGATTTGCATTCGCGAGAACACACTTTCCCAATTATATCTTCCTGCGTCTGCCCTTAACCTAAACACACGTATTACTTCTCATTATAAGTTCTGGTGGCTTGCGAAACACTGTGATTACCTCCAAGAAGGAGTACAACATTTGATAGATCGTCCTACTCCCCCTCACATCAAATCCAAAACCGCAAAAAAAATTGAGATTAATTTTGGTAGTGGAAGTCAAAAGATATGCTTCGATGAAACTAATGAACGACTTGTGGAGAAAATTGAGGAAGGGACAAAATGCTTGGTGGGTAATTTGTCTCCTTCTACACGATTTAAACTTCCTATTAAAGGTGGTATTGACAATGTGGGTAAGGCAGCCGCTTATTGATAGCTGGAAAGCGTCCTTCTAAACGTACTGAGGACAGTCAAAGTAGCAATGATGATCGCCATTGGAAGAGACCCAAGAAGCCCAACAAACAGTAGATTGATGATGAAGAGACTCCTATTAAGGTCCCCGATGATGCACAATTTTTTGATGTCCCCTCCCCCAGGGTTTCTTTTCGTCTCCCTTTTTATTTATTTATTTATTGTATTTTCTCTCCTTTACTCCTACTCTTATTTCTTGTTGTTAACATTATTTTGCAGTCCTCTTTAGCTGATCATGACCTACACATCGAAGGAACCTTAGAGTCGATGGCAAATCTAGAAGACTGTAACTCTGTACTTACGTATAGTGAGAACACTAAGACATCTATAGGTGCAACTATTGGGTCTGCTCATCCTCTTGTGATCAAGGGGTCCCCTCAACAAATGGAAGGAATGAAGCCTATTGCAGCTTCTGAGATTTCTCATTTTTGTGTTGACAACTTAATTTCTGACCTCTGACGACAGACTGTCATAACCTTGTGGGAAAACCTACGATAGAAGATCATTAGTACCCCTTTTGGAGCACAGGGTCCTTGTACATTTTTCTTTGTAGACACCCCTAGCCTTTCAAAGGTTGATGGTCTGGTAGTTGTCGAGGCCTGACATGTGCTTTTGTCCTTTATGAAAGTTATAGTTAGCCTTCGAAAGACTGAACGTTGCTCAAGGCTCGGTGCTGACTAGAGACTCTCTTTCTGCCTCTGTCATGCTTAGTCTTTCAAATACTAGGGGGCGTGCAACATGTGGTCTAATTCAATCAAATGCTGATGTTCTCTGATTATCGCCTTCTTTTTCGTCAGTATTGTCAACCTCCTCTATACCTATATGATTGCTCTCAACCACTCTTTCCTTTCCCTTTCTAGTTATATGGATCGACTTTGATGACTTGTATCCAAGTCCTTTTCTCGACACGGGTATAGCATGTCATTCCTGTAAAAGCTTCTTTAGAGTTGAGGAGAGCTCAGGTCGATCATGAATTTTCAAGCTTTTAAACTCGGTATGAGCTGTGAAGCCATAACCTGCTTTCGCCATCAATTTATAAGCCTTGGGGTCGAATCCATCTTTTGTTCGCCTTTGGGGCAAGTTTGCTTCCATCAGATCTATCTTTACCTCCTGCTTTGTTATCTTAGTTAGTGGTGTAGTAAAGCTTTCTTTTAAGACTTCAATGTCACTAACCTTTAAACCTTTTGGAGACTCAACGAATGGTGATTCGCCTTTCTTGGGCCTTGACAGAGGGACATTTGCCAAACTGATGAGTTTGCAGCCTTTTCATCCTTCAAAATTATACTCTTTGTGCTGCTAGTGTTGCTTCACCCTTTCCAGAATTAAAGGTTCCCGCACTTTCATGTGGTTCTGGTTGCAAGTGACTTCAGTTATGAATTATCTTCTCCTTTTATAAGAGGGATTTCTGCAGGCAAAGCTTCTAAGATATTATCATTCTTTGAATAAAACTTTGCATTTGCGAAGTGAGACTCAGCCTCTGAGAACGGATTAGAGTCGGCTTCAACCTTCTTTACACCGTCCTGATAAAATTTGAAGCACTGATGCAATGTTGAAGTTACTACTCCGTTTCCATGAATCCATAGACGACCTAGTAACAACTTGTAAGTGGTCCTTGAGTCTATGACATGAAATAATGCATTGGTCTTTAGGTCGCCAATTGTGAGTTCTAACCGAATCATGCCTATTGCTCTTTGGCTGCTTTGGTTAAAACCTTGAATTACCAGCTTGTATTTGAGAGCTTGTCCATCAAGATGCCTAATTGCCACATAGTTGACTTCGACATTTAGTTGACAGCTGATCCATTATCAATGAGAATTCGATCGACTCTCTAATCTCGAACGTATCTAGAAACATACAAGGGCCTATTATGAAGTTTAGATCCCAACAACAAATCCTCATCTGAGAAGTCGATAGACATACAATAAGAAGCACTCTCATATGCCGTAGTCGAAGTACTCGAACTCGATGCTCTTGAATTTAGTAATGCATCAATAAGGATGGTTTTG
>CM046888.1:13881818-13900484 GCA_025688845.1 Cucumis hystrix | reverse complement strand
ACTGCAGCATGGTTTGTTTGAGCTACTTCCTCCAAATCTAGCTCGATCTTTTTCTCAAGAGCCAGCCTTAAAATTAGCTGCTTCTGCACGAAACAGTGCTCTACTAGATGACTGATGATCCGATGATACTTGCAGTAATTGGGATCATCTACCTTTCCTCCTTGCTCAGGTCGCTTAAATTCTGGCAGCTGGATCAGCTGCTTCTCCAATAGTTGCTCTAGCAGCATGTTTGCTTTATCTGAATGAGGAAATGGGTAAAATTTTTCCGGCCTTTCTTTAAAGTCAGACGTCGCCTTTCGCTTCCATCATCCTTCTTCTCAGCTCTCACTTCTTTTTCTTTTGAGAACTTCTGCGGGGTCGTGTTTACGACCATAGATTCTTTCACCTTCACTATCTTTTCAGCACCCTTCATCTTTTTCTTGCCTTTCTTTACTTCAGGAACAGGAAAATCTTTAGTTCCTCTGCTTGCGATGCTCAACTCCATATCATGAGCTCGAGTTACCAGTTCTTCAAATGTGCGGGGCTTTATTCCCTGTAAAATGTAGAGGACTCCCTAGTGCATGCCTTAGGTGCACATTTCTACAGCCGATAGTTCGGTGAGCCAATCTTTACAGTCAAGACTTAGAGCTCTCCATCAATTGATGTAGTCGATGACTAGTTCTCCCTTTCTTTGTTTCGTATTTGTAAGGTCCATCATGCTTACAGTGCCCCTGGTATTGTAGAAGCAGTTGAGAAACTCTTTTTCCAGTTGTTCCCAACAGTCAATGCTTTCTGGCTCCATATCAATATACCATTCAAAATCATTTCCTTTCAAGCTTCAAACAAACTGTCTGACTAGTTGATCTCCTCTTGATCCTGCGTTCTCGCATGTTTCGACAAAGTGAGCAACATGCTGTTTCGGATTCCCCTTCCATCAAACTGCTGGAATTTTGGAGGCTGCTATCCAAGCAACATTCTCCAGTTGTCGATTCTTTTTGTGTATGGCTTAGAGTACATGAAAGAAGTCTGAGATGGGCCTCCATACTGAGCTCTGATGGAGTTTGTGATCATATCTTGTAATTGTTGAACTGAGAGAGAAGCCACAGAAGTTGATTGTTGTTGTGGTTGATTTTCTTGCACCACGTTCTTCCCTTTGTCACCAGCTTTAAGAACAGGAGTTTGGCTCGATTCAGCAGTTTCATGAGTCTGCATCTGCTCTTTTAAAGCTGCGATTTCGTGTCTTGTTCATTAACAACCTTCATCAGGAGATTAATTTTTCTCGACATCTCCGCCATGGCAGCCTCAACCGTTACATCAGCCATCATGACAGACATCACATCAGGGTGTGCTTTTTTCTTTGATCTGCTAGAGGCAGAATCAGAATCATCATATAAAGGATTTTCCTTGATAACAATCCCAGCTTTAGGAGATTCCATCAACTGCTTCAGGATGCTCTGCTCAATGGCGGAACCTT
Organism: Cucumis hystrix; assembly: GCA_025688845.1. Classification (NCBI taxonomy): domain Eukaryota; kingdom Viridiplantae; phylum Streptophyta; class Magnoliopsida; order Cucurbitales; family Cucurbitaceae; genus Cucumis; species Cucumis hystrix. Next base: position 13,899,031 of record CM046888.1, on the reverse strand, counting down.
GATCTTGCTCTTGGATGATCCCCTTAGAACGACTATGGGTTACAAGTCCCGTGTAGGTGTCGCTTGCAACTCAAGATTTGGATGCAGCTTTCTTTGATGCCATTGATTTGCTTGTAGATCTAGATGACGAGAGAGAGATGAGAAGTAGAGATGGTCCCACTGGGCGTGCCAATTTGTTCGCACGAGATTTCTGGAGAAATTTGATTCATGGAGCTGAACTTGAGTTGATGTTGTATTTTTGTTGATTTGATGCGATGTGGTTCAATCTCTAGAATTTGATCCTCTGATTCTCTCTCGATTGGATGCTTACACCTGATTTGAGGAAGCGGAGCACGTCGTGTTTTTGAAGTTGGAGTCTTGGAAGAAAGCTTGTAGAAGTTAGAGTCTTGGAAGAAATCTTGTATCTTCAAAGGAGCTTCAATCTTCGAGGATGGTCGACTTCAGGAGTTAGGGAGTCTTCTAGCTCTTGGGAGAATTCTCTCTAGACCTTCTGGAGTCAAAATTTTCCAACCCCTTACAAATGAGAACTCCCCTATTTATAGAGTTCTCTGGTGGGCTTTATGGACTTGAGCCTAGTTGGTCCATAGACCAGACCCATGGGCTCAACTTCAGAAGTATCGTTGCAAAAATTAAATCCTTTGTTGATTAGGGTTCTTTGATTGCTTGTTTTTCCTGAATTAATTGAATTATTTTGTGTAGTGGGTTAAGACAAAGATAACTAATACGGTCAATTGTTTGATATTTCAGCATGTCTTCTTCATTTATTCAACTGCTTAAAAACGAAAAAATTAATCTGTAAAAATTATGCGACGTGGAAGTCAAACCTGAATATGTTTCTGGTAATAGATGATCTACGCTTTGTTTTAATAGAGTAATGTCCTTCTTCCTTATCACCCCCGTTCTAGGTTTTTTCCTCTAACCTAGATTGTGGTGTGAATCTACTCTTTAAAACATTTTTTTTTCAAACGTATGATTAATAGAGTACTTTTTCAATCAAAATTCTATAAAAAAATTATGGAGCACCTCCCCTATAATATAGCATAGCCAAACTTGAAAAGAAAGATATCTTCACTTCCAAATGTATATAACTAAACTCCATATACTACACATAACAAGTTTGCCTCACCACACACATCCAGACGATCTCATAATTCAAGTAGAGTTTAAGAATGAAGCTAGATATTACATACAAAATGATTACAATCTAATGAGGAATCTTTCAAAACACGAGTCCTTAACAATCACTCTTGTTACATCTAACCACTCCATGATGCAAACACAAAAGTTTAACTATATACAATCAAAATCAAGATCTACAATCGATGATGGGTATTCAACCAACGCTTGGTCCATGGCTGATACCTCGGGGGTTAGGAATCATTGAAATCGTAAGCGAAAAACTCAGTGAATGGAAAGTAATTAGATGTAAAACCTCGTAAAACATGCTCAACAAGATGTGTAAATATCCATCGGTAATGAAGTATTAATTAAAAACGTTATTGTTACATAATGCACAAGTCAACCAACAAACCTGTAAGCCAATCCTACCATAACAAAGTGCCTAAATATATGGCCAAGAATAGCTTGCACATGATCAAAGAATCATGCAGCCACAACTAGCTCAAGCAAATTTAGTACCCACCACGATAGTAACCTCCATCCAATCCGACCATGATAGCGTACTAACTACATGGCCTAAAATAGCTCACACGTGATCCATATCCACAAGGAAACACACAGCCAAATGGAGCTCACGCATACTTAACACCTACCACAATAACAACATCCATCCGATCCAACCATGATAGCATACTAAATACACGGCCAGAAATAGCTCACACACGATCCATACCCAAGAAAACACGCGGCCAAATGGAGCTCACGCATATTTAGAACCTACGACAGTAACAACATCCATCCTCTCCTATGTACACATTGAGCCACCCATCATGGGTTAAGCTAGGCCTGAAGTCATATCACAATCCTCCATCAATATCCTCACTTAGGCTCAGGTTCTTGGATCTTCGGTCACGATCTCTTTCAAGCTCGGAACCCCTTGACAATCGTAGGTGGCGCTACGAAAACACATTCACGTAGCCTTAGGAAAATCACCTTCTCGTTCATCATAAACATCGGTCAACCACATTTTAAGAAACCAAGTACCATTAGAACTTGAAACACACTTTTATAACGTTCAAACCATACACATTTTTAAATTTGTGATGAGTAAATACATTGCTCAAGTGTAACTGAAAAAGTAGTCTTAAAAAGTCTAAGAAATAGAAATTTTCAAGTGAATCATAAAATAACATGTACATATACAAAGAAAGTTTGAAAATGAGCCACTCACAGTCAATAACTGGATCCCCCGGGGTTATATGCTTTCCCCACAGTAATCTGATGCTTCTAAGGTCCTTGAATTTATAAAGCACCTAGGATTAGACTAGACTTTTCACTTATGAACCCTTAGAGAAATCTAGATTCTAAACCCAATGAGCATCCAACTTTTCTTAAAACACCGTAAATAGTCTCATGCTTCTATAATAACTTAAGAGGACGCTCCAAAAAGGTTAGAAACTTATCTAAGTGGTGCCAAAAGGCCTAATTTCAGGCTTCCAAATGACTGGCAGCAGCCTAAACTCCACTTAAATTTGAATGTTAAGCGGAAATTTTGAATGGAGAATATATATGAATAGTGGTTGAGGATTTTCAGCCTGGTGGCCGAAGGAGTGTGTGTCAAAGAGCAGCTTGTGGCTAGTGCAAAAAGTTGGATGCAGAAAGGCAGTTACAACGCAAGTTAAGCGACAACCACACAAACTTCCACCTATAGATCTGCAAGAACAACGAGCAATGGGGCTAGCTAGCTATTGTCAGGCGGTGGAGCTTGTTGGTCGTCAGCGTGAAGGAGAGAAAGAGAAAAATGTAGACACCATCGACAAGGAGTGAGAGAGAGATGGGGACGCTCATGGTTGGGTGTGGCTTGTTCCTATGTTGTAGGAGAGTTAGAGATTGAGAGATGGTTGGAAAGAAAAGAAAAAAAATTTAACCAAGGGGGGCAGTCGATGCTTCTAGAGAGATGGGGAAGGAGAAGAAGAAAATATCTTCTTTTTCTTATTTTCTTCTTCTTTTTCTTAAGAACTTTACTAAAAAGACAACTTGTGAAAAGACTATCATGTCCCTCCCACCATAACGCTTCCCTTTTACATTTTATCTTCATTGTTTTCAACATCTTAAAAAAAAATTCAAGTCTTATCAAATAAATCAACCTTTAAATAGTATAAAAAGTATTCCAACTTGTTTTTTCACCATTTAGGAGATATTAGATAAATAATTAAAATAAAGGAGAGCGAACTGGAGCTTACATTCTCCTACTCGAAATGCATCTCAAAATATCAAGGATGCATATAACTGTTAGACGAAGGACAATGACAAGGCCCAAGTCGATCTCTTTTCCAGTATGTCTGACATACTAAGCAAGAAACATAAGACCATTGTTACTGCACGCCAGATCATGGACTCCCTCCAAGAGATGTTTAAGAAGAATAAAAAAGAAGGTAAATATGATTTACTTGTCTTAGAAACATGTTTAGTGGAAAGTGACCAAAATGCCTAGATACTTGATCCAGGAGCCACTAGCAATGTTTGCTCTTCTTTAAAGGAAACTAGTTCCTTTAAGCAGCTCGAGGAGGGTGAGTGACTCTTAAGGTTGAAACGGGAGATGTCATTTCAGCTTGTGCAGTGGGAGATGTTAAGATGTCTTTAAAAAATAAATTTCCGTTTTTAAAAGAAATCTTGTATCTATTTATTGTCTTATTGAACAATCATATAATGTAACATTTTCTTTAAATGAAGCGTTCATTTCTAAGAATGGTGTACATATTTGTTCCACTAAGCTTGAAAACAACTTGTATGTATTAAGACCTAACAAAGCGAAAGCAATTTTAAATTATGAGATGTTTAAAACTGCTAATACTCAAAATAAAAGGCAAAGAATTTCTCCTAATAACAATACCTATCTTTGAGCAAAATCCATCAAGAAAAAACTATACTATTTTTTTATAATTATTAATTTCTATTCATCAATAATACAATATTACTTTTTTAAAAGTTAACTGTTGTAATTATAATTAGATTGAAATAAGTGACTTTAGCAAAATTAAATTAGTTATTGTGTTCAACTTTAATGAGCTGAATTGAAAGTTTGTAATTTAGGGTTTTTAAAATTTGTAGAAGTTGTAGAAGCTGGCTAACATGAGCTTAGCTCAACTAGCACCTTTATGTACCTATGAACAAGTTGTTTCAGATTCAAATCCCAACCCCAACATTAAAAATTTGTTGAAGTTATTTATAAATTTGGATTTCAATGTTAGAATTCTTAGTACAAGAACCAACCATTGAGGAGGAAATCAAGATTATAAAGAGGAGCTAAGGTGGGTGTAAGAAAAGAAAAAGGAAATCTAAAATATAAAAAAAGATTTTTTTTTATATTTTTAAAATTGCCAACCATTGAGGAGGCAATCAAGATCATGAAGAGGAGCTAAGGTGGGTGTACGAAAAGAAAAAGGAAATCTAAAATATAAAAAAAGAAAAAAAATGTGATGTTTTTAAAATTGTTTATAAATTGGTTTTGTTGATGAGCTTTTCAGTTTCCTTGATGGGCAAAAAATATTAAAGTTTTCTTTCTTGATGGCCAATACCATCAAGAAAGAGTTTTTTATGACATTTTTTACCATAAAAAAAACTAGTTTTATTGATGGTTAGACTTTCTTAATGTCTACCTACATGATGTGCGAAGACCATCAAGGTAGACATTTTTTTACATGCTTTGCACATCAAAGAAGGAAAAATTCGTAGTAGTGAGTAGAGACTATAGTTTATATCTGATTTGTTGGTTAGCCTAAAGAAATGAAAGGTCGTCTATTCTTTGATCTATAAGGAAACATAGTGTTTGTATCGACAAATGCTACTTTCTTTGAAGAAGACCACATGAAATATCATAAACCACGAAGCAAATTAGTATTAAGTGAAGCTACTGATAAATCAACAAGGGTTGTTGATGACGCTGGTCCCTCAACAATTGTTGATGAAACCAACAATCAAGTCAGTCTCTTCCTTCTCAATCGTTGAGAATGCCTCGACACAGTGGGAGAATTATATCACAACCTAATCGTTACATGGGTTTAACTGAAACTCAGGTTGTCATACTAGATGATGGCGTTGAGGATCCATTGTCCTATAAACAAACAATGAATGATGTAGACAAGGACCAATGGGTCAAAGCCATGGACCTTGAAATGAGTCTATCTAATTCAATTCAGTGTGGGAGCTTGTAGATCTACCTGAAGGGGTGAAACCTATAGGGTGCAAATGAATCTATAAGAGAAAGAGAGATTAAGCTGGGAAGGTACAAACCTTCAAAGATAAACTTGTAGCAAAAGGAAATACCCAAAGGGAAGGGGTTGACTATAAGAAAACTTTTTCCCATGTTGCTAGGTTAAAGTCTATAAGAATTGTTTTGTCCATAGAAATTTTTTTTAATGAAATATGGCAAATGGATGTCAAGATTGCTTTTCTAAATGTCAATCTTGAAGAGAGTATCTTTATGTCTCAGCCTGAGGGATTCATAACCCAAGGTAATGAGCAAAAAGTTTGCAAGCTGAATCAATTCATAAAGTTCAAACAAGCATGTAGATCTTGAAACATTAGATTTGATATTGCGATCAAATCTTATGGTTTTGACCAAAACGTTGATGAACCTTGTGTATACAAGAAAATCTACAAAGGTATAGTAGCTTTCTTAGTACTTTATAAGGACGATATCCTTCTCATTGTGTATGGTGCTAATAACTTGATGCTTACAAGATACACTGACTCTAATTTCTAAACCGATAAGGATTCTCAGAAATTCACGTAGGGATTAATGTTCACTCTAAACGAGGAAGTTGTGGTATGGTGTAGCATCTAGTAAGGATGCATTGCAGACTCTACTATAGAGACTGAATACGTCGCTGCGTGTGAAGCAGCAAAAGAAACAGTTTCACTGAGGAAGTTATTCCAAACATGAACATGTCCATCACTTTATATTGTGATAACGATGGAGCATATTGCTGATCCATTTATGAAGACTCTCACCGCTAAAGTGTTCAAGGGTCATCTAGAAAGTCTAGGTCTACGAGTTATGTACATTAGGTAATCTAGGGCAAGTGGGAGATGTGTAATGGGTCTGAGGATGCCCTAGTTTATTGTATTTGTATATATACGTTTTATGTAATATACTTGTATATTTGACCATTTAAATGTTTGAGGATTACTTTATTATGACCATCCCATAAAGACTATAGTTTTAGCCCACGTGGGAGTTTGTTGGGATTTTTGTCCTAAAACTCGTAGATTGTAAATATAATCAATTGACCGTTATTAATAAAGTTTTATTGTTATAATAAATGTTATTGATTATATTATTAGTTTTTTCTTAATAACCCAAATCCAATCAATTAACACCCTAAGTTGTTTGATGAGCCTTGAACAGTATGTGGAGACATACAGGGATCAATGTTCGAGATCACCTTAAAGGGTCTATAGTATAGGTATAAGGCTGGGTATCTTATTCTGGTAACATTATGGATAGAACTCACTTTGTATTTGATACAAACACAATGATCCAACTCGTTGGTGTAGATCACATTCGAGTGAGGGTGTCATATGCAATGAGTTTGTATAAGACCGGACCGTGAAATAGTAATCACAAGATGTAACTCCATTAACTAGTTAGGTTTCTATTTCATTAGGATGACCTAGCTAACTTAGTCTTAATATTGAGTGTATTATGAACTCCTGTTTGGGAGAGATTGTCCTTTGATTTGTACAAGTAAAAGTGGCTAAATTGCTGACTTAATATGCTTATCATTTTGGGGACAAGACCGAGTGGGGAGCTGTAGACATAATCACAAAAGGTGGAATTCACTCATTCCTAAATTTAAGGTAAGCGGATGAGTATTCCCTTCAATGGTGTCTCTGGGATTTGAACAAAGGTTCCTACCCTCTCTATAGCACGAGAGGGGTTCCTATTTATTGGTTCGACCTTCATTAGAGAAGCACTGGTATTTAAGGACTAGAGGTAACTCAAAGGTAAAATGGTAATTTGACACAGCTGATGTTACAAACACTTGTGAAGAACTAAGTTACTGTTATTGGTTTATATTCATGGACACATAAATATATCTACAGTGAGAAGAGTTCAGCTGAGAGTCTTTAGTGGAGTGTATACACAGTTAACGAATATTGATTAATGTGGTTAATGAGTTTAGCCAATTAATCTCATATCGTTGTAGCTTCTGATTTGTAGGTCCATTAGGTCCCCTTCCTAGCTCATAAGGGTAATGAGATTTATTTATGTTGGTTGTAATTTGAAATGTTCAAATTTACTTTGGGAATTAGTATAATGTACAGTCATACATTATAATATAAAGTTATATTTTAATCAAATTTTATTATATAAATTTAATGTTTTGATATGATTTAAAATTATTTTATGAGAGAAAATATTTGAATGAGTTCAAATATTAATTTAATATGAATTGGATTCATATTAAAATTATTTGTTATGAGAGAAATTTATACTTGAATATGATTCAATTATTAAGTTAAATATAAGTTATTTAATTTAGTTATTATTTAATTGGAGAATTAATTAATAATTTAGTTTAATTTGATTTAATTAAATTAATTTAAAACTATAAGATGTTGGAGAGATATTCATTAAACATGATTTAAATGAAATATTAATTAAATATGATTTAATTAATTATTAATTGATTAATTAATTAAGTAATTAGTTGATTTGAAATTTTTATTAATTTAATATATATTTTTTAAAATTAATAGAATATCATGATTCTCTCCTACTCCCTCAAGGAAAGAAAGTTAATAATATGCAAAAGAAAAACAGTTTTTATGAATTAAGAAAAAGTCAATGCTTTTGCTCTCTAAAAAAATAGTTTTCTCTCTATAACTTTTCCTATCTCAATTGATTCTCACAAACCAATCTCATCCCAGAGGATAGGAAGGTCTCCAATGGGTGGTGTCCCCAAATTTGGAGATTTAGTAGATTTAGAGCCGTCAAACTACGTAAGTTTTGCTCTCTTTAATCTATAATTTATTAAAGCATGATTAATAAGAAAATTAGTTTCTTGATTATTTTTTGTCAATGTATTGGTATTTTGGGATTCCCAAATTAAATTAAGGAATGGTTCTATAAAATCTTCCGCTATTATGGGCTTTTTATCCCTTCACTTAGTTTATTGGATTTAGGTTATTAAGACAAAACTAGTAATAAAATCAATAACATTTTTTGAAATTATAATAATAACACTTTATTAATAATGGTCAATGAATTACATTTACTATCTACGAGTTTTAGGACATAAAACCAAACATTTGGTGCTTGAGGGCCCCACCTAAGATTTGGATGGTCCCTCCATCCAGAGTTGTAGGTGTTACTTTGTGAATCATTTTTTTTAAACCTCCCATGACACTTACCTCTTTTATGCTCTGAGCATTGATCATTGTGGTGGCCTAGTAAGCCACAAACTCCACAAGAGGCGACTTTAGGAACCTCCCGCTTCATAAAAGAAGCAACGAGTTTAGTTAGTAAATTCACTTGTTCTTTAACAGAATTATCATAAGACAATCAAGTAATTTGAATCAAGTGTTCTACTGGAAAAGTTTTGGGAGTTCTCGGTTATTCTAGAAATCGATTTCTTTGCTTCAAAGGGTTTTTATCCATTAAAGCCCCTCTCGAAGTGGCATCAATTGAATCTCTATCTAATGGCAACAATACCAAGTAAAAATATTGCACAATGTCCCTTTCAATCAATTGATTATATGGCGACCTAGCACATAGTTCATTATACTCTTCCAATATTCAAATAATATTTCATTATGAGATTGCCTAGCACCATAGATTTCTTTTAAAACCGATTGAGCTATAGTAATTGGGACAAATTTCTAAGAATTTTTTCTTAAGTTGTTTCCAAGAAGTTATTGTTTGGGGCTCTAGGTTTATAAGCCATCTTTTGGCACTATCGACAAGGAAAAAGATAAATGCCCTAAGGTTTAACTATTCTTTGGTTACCCCATGAGGTTTAAGGAGATCACATGCCCAAGAAAAGTCTCTAAGATGCTTATGTGGGTCCTCCCCATTGGATCCTCAAGAGATGGATAAATTTGAGATCAAGTCTGACCTAAGGTGGAAGTTTGTTGTGGTAGGTGGGATCACTATACTTATTGTCCTTTGATGAACATAGGTTCATAAAGTTCCTTAAGGGTTTTCTCGGGTGCCTCCTCTCTCATTGGATTGTTCAAAGGGTTCTCAAGGGTTGACTCTAAAGGTCTCTCTAAAGGTGGTTTAAAAATATGAATGTGATGAACTAACTTTCTTTCTCTTTTCTTTCCTTAATCTTCTATCAAGCAAAAATATGTCTTCAACAAATTCTAAACTAGATGCATTAGACAACTTAGTCATGCACTAAGGAACGTAAAGAAAAAGAAAATTGCATGCAAATTTTTTCTCTGTTTTCTTGTTCTATCAAAGAAGCTACAAATGTAGAATACTTTCTAAAATTGCTTAGAAAGAAAAGATATGTGAGCAAGAATTCAAGAAAGAAACTATGTCATGTTACTCCACGACAACCGCGCCATTTTTTACCTGAGTAAAGAATGTGTTAAAAAAATGTATTGGTAATGTTGCTTAAAATATGCAATAATATGTTCGAAATGATACTAGAAAATGAAAGAATAGAAATAATGGTAGATGGCTTACCAAGTTTTACCTTGTCAAAAAGTAATTGGTAAAACCCTTACTTACTCATATGATAGTTGTAAGACCCGTACCAAAACTTTAAGTTAAAATGTGAAAGTTTTGATTGAGTGTTTGAGTTTTGCCGTTTTGTGTGGACTTCGCAAGAAGAACCAAGTGTTTCGTGGAGAAAGCATTTTGCAAGGGAAATAGGAAATTAAAGGTTGTGAGTTAAGAAGTCTGCAAGTAAGCCTTGTAGTTTAAGTTTGCGATAAGAGTTTTATGCGAGAAAAGGTTGGTTAGTTCATGAGGAAGATTTATTGGAGTTCAAGTGTAACCACGCGATAAGGTTGTTCGCAAGAAAGATCAGATGACTAAAGGTTCATCACATATTGAAGTTTGACGAGAAGAATTAAGAAAAGTTCAGAGAAATTTCATAAGTGTAGTTAGTGGGCCATGTGTGGAATTTAAATCAAGCGTGATTAAGGGCGCATCTTAGGTTTACACGTGCACCACTAAGAGTAGGAATTGGCGAGTTGAGAAGAGTTTAAGCATGACTAAGCTAGTTTAAGAGGTCTATAAATAGAGTACCTCGATCGTTTGTTTTAAAGAAGAAAAGAAAAGTGTTCAAGTGTTACTAGTTTAGTTCGTGAGAATACGCTTGCAAGAAGGAGAAGAAGGACCTCTTTACTATAGTTTGTGAGTGGTTTACTTCTTAAAAGTTTTGTGATTCAGCTTTACTATTTTGAAAGATGATTTCAAATGAGAAGTATTTCAAAGGAGATTTATATGAAAAGTTTATATATTTTCTAGAAGAAATTATGGTGTTTAAAGCGTGATTTGATGACTATGATTTCAATTCTATAAAATGGTTTTCAAACCATTAGTTATTTCCTTAAGATGATGCGAACTTTTATGTGCACATAAAAATTCAAGGCCACCATGGGGTGTATGGGGCTACATGGTGATAAGAAAATGGCTTATGCGTTGAAAGGAGCATATAAAGCTTAACAGCCTGAGCAACAAGGACGAATTTGTATATCCTCGGATGTTGATGATTTCAGTAGTCTAAACGCAAAGTTACGTGACCTAGCTTAGAGGATGATTGAAGATTCTTGGTGAAAGGAATGTCGGTTAACTAATGCGTGTTTATGCAAGACGATGCATTTACGCAAAAGGAAATGTTTATGTGAAATTGTTATTTTATAAAAATTGTTATTTTATAAGTGTGCTATGTTTATGCGAAATGATGTTTATGAATAGGTATTACGAAAAGGATTTATAAACCTCACTAAGTCGTTTACACTTATCCTTTAAAATTTTACCTTCCAGGGCCTAGGCGTTGAGGCCAAAAAGGAGAGGAAGTTTGTGCTTGCTAGGCGAGAAGCTGCCAGGCGTTGAAGTTTAAGTATTGTTGTATTATTTTGGTTAAGTGTTGTATCTCTGTATTCTTGTATTAAACACCTGGTTAAGGAATAAGTTTAAAGTTTGTTTTTATCTTTTCTACGTTAAGTTCTAATGGCCTAAAGTATATTTGGTAAGTTAAGTGTTTTGGCGATTAAGCTAAAGTAAGGAAGTTAAGTTGAGTGTCTTTAGCATTTAACCGCGTTAAGGATGCTCAAGTCATATCGTGTCTCGTGAGACAAGCAGGCAAGTATGTGGGGCAGGGTGTGACATCTTGGTATCAGAGCATGGTTTTAAAAAATATGGTAGTTTTAAGTGTGATTGGTGGCTAAGTGTTTAAGTTATTCTTGTAGGAAGGATAAGTAGATATGTCCCCAAGAAGAGGTAGAGCTGCAAAATGTAGATCAAGAGCAATTACTGAGCCCATGATGGACTCAGAAGCGCATTCAGTTAACCCTGATGCGAAAAGAGAGAAAGAAGAAGGGTTTATGATAGAATTGCTCAAAGGATGATTTATGTTTTGGGATAGCAACCCAAAAAGAAGTATGGAATATTAAGGTTGAAAATGTTAAGAGCTAATGAGTTTAGTGAGACTACTAAACTAGAAGAAGCTGAAAAGTGGATAAGGACATTGGAGAAGTGTTTTCGAGTTATGCAATGTCCGAAGGAAAGAAGGGTAGATTTGGCTGCGTTTTTGTTGCAAGAAAAGGTAGAAGATTGGTGGACTTTAAAAGAAAGGAGGCGAGGAAGAGTAGATTGGGAAGATTTCAATGAAGTTTTCAATGGAAAGTATTTCTCAGAGAGAAATGAGAAAAGAGATGAATTTCTCAATTTGGAACAAGAACTTTTTGTCGCAGAGTATTAGAAGAAGTACACAAAATTGGCTAAGTATGACAATGCACTAATCGTCTCAGAGACTGAACAGTTTAGATGATTTGTGAATTGTTTGCAAGGACAGATTAGAACTCCTATTGTGCCAATCATGATAAGAAGTGACTACGCATAGCTAGTGGATGCAGATCTACTTTCCTTTCTCATTTTTCTTTAAATTCTACATCTATCACTCGCTTTCCATTGTCTAACGCAGATCCTCCCTGCATAGACTGTTGAACCCAGTGAGATGCTACTTGTGTCTGTCTTGAACTTTTTGACCTTTAGCAAAATCAATTGGACATTCATTCCTATAATGCCCTTTCTTGTCACACTAAAAACAAGTAACACTTTTTCTCCTACAAATTCTCATGTGGTTCTTTCTACAAATATTGGACTTAATCACTTTATGGCTACTCCAACGAAAGAGTTTAGGCTTAAAAAGATCTAGTTCTGATTTAAGCGAAGAAGGAGAAAAAGAAAGTCTGAGGAACAAGAAAGGTAAAACTACTTTAAGTAAAGGGTCACGTTGGAGTAGTCATCAAGTGATTAAGTCCAATATTTGTAGAAAGAACCACACGAGAATTTGTAGGAGAAAAAGTGTTACTTGTTTTTAGTGTGGCAAGAAAGGGCATTATAGGAATGAATGTCCAGTTGTTTTTGCTAAAGGTCAAAAGGTTCAAGACAGACACAATTAGCATCTCACTCGGTTCAACAGTCTATGCATGGAGGATCTGCGTTAGACAATGGAAAGCGAGTGATAGATGTAGAATATAAAGAAAAATGAGAAAGGAAAGTTGATGTAAAAGTTATAGCTTTCTAATTCTGCTTTTGTAAAGCTATAATATCAGGTTAAGTAATAAAAATAGTGTTTTGAAAGTACGAAGTTTTTTTCTTGTTGACTAAATTTTTAGGACAAAATTTCTTAAGAGGGGGAGAATTGTAAGACCCGTACTAGAAATTTAAGTTAAGAAGTGAGAGTTTTGTCTGAATGTTTGAGTTTTAGTGTTTTGTGTGGACTTCACAACAAGAACCAAGCATTTCGCAGAGAAGGAGTTTTGTAAAGGAAATAGGAAATTAAAGGTTGTGAGTTAAGAAGTCAGTGAGGAAGCCTTGAAGTTTAAGTTTTCGGTAAGAGTTCTATACGAGGAAAGGTTGGTTAAATCGTGAGGAAGATTTCTTGGAGTTAAAGTGTAACAGCACGATAAGGTTGTTCGCAAGAAAGGTCAAATGAGTAAGGTTCATCGCGGATTGAAGTTTGACAAGAAGAAGTAAGAAAAGTTCGAAAAATTTTTGTAAGTGTAGTTAGTCGATTATTTGTGGAATTTAAGTTAAGCATGATGAAGGACACATTTTAGGTTTACACGTGCACTAGTAAGAGTAGAAGCTAGCGAGTTGAGAAGAGTTTAAGCATGACTAAGCTGGTTTAAGAGCTCTATAAATAGAATACCTTAGTCATTTGTTTTAAAGAAGAAAAGCGAAGTGTTGAAGTTCTACTGGTTTAGTTCACGAGAAGAGGCTAGCGAGAAGGACTTCTTTAGTATAGTTTGTGAAAGATAACTTGTATAAATACTCGTTATTACAACCTCTTTTATTAGAATAATGAGGTCAAAACTCATAAGAAGATGATCAGAACGCGTAACTTAAGTTGTAAATACATTAGTATTTAGGAATACATCTTACATAAATATCATGTCTGTTTTATGCGATTGACATATCTAAACAAAGGATAATGAACAAAGAAAGAAACTAGTGAATCATAAAAGACATCTCGCGCAAGGGCTACGCGATAGGAACTCATCGGGAGATTAACATCTCAAGGTGAGGAACCACATCATCAATCGAGGAAGGCTCACTGGAGGACAAGAATGGTAGTTGGAGTGATGTGACCTCATAGGACCGAAGTTAGCGATGACAATTTGAGAAGAATAGAAGTTTCTCACCTAGAAGTTGCCTATATAAAGCCTTCCCTGTAAACCCCGAATCATTTTGAACTTGGATCTTTTTAAGAGCATGAAGGGATTGGTTTAAAAAGTTAAAAGAAAAGATAAAATGAAAAGAGGAAAATTTTAGTTAAGCGTTGAAGGCTTGTTGTTGGCCGCCAAAATGGTATAGAGAGGGTATTTCAAAGTTGGTTAGGTGTTTGAAGGATGCCTAGGCGAGAAGAGTTGTGCGAGAACCTCTAAAGAGGTTATTTGAGGAAGATGAAGGAATAACCTTCAAATATTAGGTGAGTTGCATTGGAATAAGTGAGAAAGGTGTCTTAGAGGTTATTTAGGCGTTGGCCTTGGCATGAATAAGACATGGTTTAGAGGTTAGGGAAGTGTTAAGGCTAGGCGAGAAGGCATGCCATGTGAGGTTAGCTATGCGTTTGGAGCTTTGTGGCAAGGCAAAAAAGGTTAGTTTGGCTTTAACTTGGCACTTTGGCTTGTCCTTGAGACTTTAGTTGTTTTGATTAGGTAGATAATGAAGAGGTGGAGTCGGTTAAGTGGATTCCATATGGCCTTTGCATGCTTAAGTTAAATTTCGGCAAGCAGGAGGTGTTAAGAGATTTTAATGCAAGGACCAGTATAAATAGGTCAATTTAGATGATGATTTCTCCCAAATTACTTGTGCGAATTGGATAATTATGGTCTTAAAAGTTAAAAAATTAAGTCTATTTTCTAAGTTGAGACTTCCAATTTAATTTGAGAGAGGAAAATTAGAGTTTGAGTTGAAAGAAGAGAGGAAGGTCGTTCCCTGGTGAAATGTAGGCATCTTTTACTCCAAGTAGGCTACAGGACGCACTTGGAGGAATCTTGGATGATATTTTAAGGTATGAATATGATAGACCCCCGATAATCCATCAGTACAGCAGAAGAGGAAAGAAAGGAATTCTCACACGCACGTGAGGAGCATGTGATAGGAGTTAGCTTGTGATAGGAGTTAGTTACATGTTAGTTACGATTTGTTAGTTACATGTTAGTTACGATTCGTTAGTATAAATATGAGAGGGGTTGTGAGAGGGAAGGGCAGTGAAGATTTGGAGAGTGAGTTTGTTTTCTGTTCTTCATTGAAAGAGGGAAACAGAAGGGGAGGTTTTATATTGTTCTAGGGTTACGTTCTTTTCTATAATCAATAATATAGTTCTGATTTCATTACAAGTTGAGTTCCATCAAATTGGTATCAAAGCATTCTGATTCCGGGCACGAGGAAGAAGGATGGTTCAGACTCGAAGCGAAGAAAAATTGGAAGCACTCGATCAGGAGATGCACAACATTAGAAAGGAGATCAGTAAGATACAGGCTATCAGAAAGGCATTGGCGGAAATATTAAAAAAATATGGAGATACAGAACCAGACGATGTTGAGAATTATGGAGTCGGCAGCACAAGACCGGTCGGCGATGAGCGAAAAACTGACAGAACTAACTGTGCGCAATTCAATGGTGAAGGATGAGAAGGATCATCGAAACGGGAGAATGAGATGGAGAGAGTCGAAAAGAAAACAGAGGATGAAAGCGGTAGTGATCGCATTGAATTGAAAACAGAGGATGAAAGCAGATTTTTAATGGAGACGATCCTGATTCCTGGTTGTTTGCACAGAGAGATATTTCCAGATTCATAAACTTACTGAATTTGAGAAATTAACTGTATCTACTATTAGTTTTGAGGGTCCCGCGTTGAATTGGTATCGTTCTCAAGAAGAACGAGAGAAATTTATAGATTGGGCAAATATGAAGGAGAGACTATTAGTGCATTTTCGATCCGTGAGAGAGGGGTCGTTGTACGGAAGATTTCTGAGAATTCAGTAAACGACGACGGGAAGAATATCGCAATTTGTTTGATAAGTGGGTAGCTCCTTTGTCGGATTTACCAGAGAAGGTTGTAGAGGAGACTTTTATGTCCGGTTTAAAACCATGGATACAAGCAGAGATGGATTTCTGTGAGCCGAAGGGATTAGCACAGATGATGTGAATTGCACAGAAGGTAGAGAACAGGGAAGACATACGGAAAGAAGCCAAATTATCAAGATATGCTGGGGAAGGAGTTAAGTTTTCGCAAAGCAACACTAAAGCAAACACTAATGTGAATACAGGAGAAAGTAAAGGAGGGATGAATTGGCCAATGAGAACAGTCACACTGCGAGGAGCCACGAGAGAAGAGGGCCAAAAAGAAGGTCCCATTAAACGCTTATCGGATGTTAAATTCCAATCTAGAAAGGAGAAAGGGTTATGTTTCCGCTGTAATGAAAAATACTTTCATGATCATAAATGTAAGGTGAAAGAGCAAAGATAATTAAGGATGCTGGTGGTGTTAGAAGAAGGTGGGGAATACGAGATAATAGAAGAAGAATCGGGGAGTCATAAAGAATTGAATAATCTGGAGATTATGGAGAAGAATCAGGTGGTTGTGGAGCTGTCCATCAATTCTGTAGTTGGATTATCTAATCCAGGAACAATGAAGGAAAAAGGAGAACTATAAGGGAGGTCAGCTATTGTGTTAATTGATTGTGGAGCCACCCACAATTTTATCTCACAGAAGCTGGTAAAGGAGCTGCAGTTGAAAACAAAGGAGACATCGAATTATGGTGTTATCCTGGGGTCAAGAGCTGTAGTCAAGGGGAAGGGAATTTGTGAAGCTGTAGAATTAATGTTGGGGGACTGGAAAGTGGTGGATGAATTTCTACCCCTGGAGCTCGGAGGGGTGGATGCCATATTGGGAATGCAGTGGTTATACTCCCTAGGAACAACGGAAGTAGACTGGAAGAATCTGTTGTTGACTTTCACACATCAGGGAAAGAAAGTGAGAATACAGGGAGATCCGAGCCTAACCAAGGCAAGGGTCAGCCTTAAGAAAATGATGAAGACACTAGGGGAAGAAGACCAAGGCTTTCTAGTTGAATGCAGAGCCTTAGAAAGAAGCGAAGTGTGGGAAGGAGAGGATTTATGGGAAGAGGAGTTGACAGTAGAAGAATCTGTGGCTGTGATACTTAAGAGTTTCGAGGATGTTTTTGAGTGGCCTGAAACTCTTCCACCCCGTAGAGCCATTGAACATCACATACATCTTAAGAAGGGAGTGGATCCGGTGAATGTGAGACCATACCGTTATGCACACCAACAGAAAAATGAAATGGAAAGATTGGTGGAGGAAATGTTATCGTCA
>CM046888.1:13848413-13865913 GCA_025688845.1 Cucumis hystrix | reverse complement strand
GGGCTTAGGCTTACATCAAATCTTATCATTGAATCAAAGAAGGTAAGGAAATTGAATTATGCATAGCTTTAAAGAGATTTTGATTCAAGATTTCCTTGCAAGATCAAATTGCTTGATCTTGGAAGGAATTCTTGAATCAAAATTCAATAAAAACAAGTAAAGAATTTCAAGGGGTTTAGTTTGATCATTGCAATTCTAACTAAATCCATTATTCTTTTCTTTAAAAGAAAACACAAGATGGATCAACAACAACTTTATATTCAAGGAATCAAAGAGAAATTAATTTGTGCACAAAAAATGTATTCAATTTAATTCCAAGAATTATCAAAATCAATTGAAATCCAAAAGAGGCATTACACAATTCTAAAATTGGGAGAGATAAAATGAAGAATCATGGAAATTTTGTATATAAGCAAGCAAATCAACTAATCTTGCATTAATTGAAATACTAGGGGTAAATTGCTTACAATATTGAACCAAAAATTCATAAAATCAAGAATCAAGATTACAAAATTCAATAAAATTGAATTAAACATCCAACTCTTGATGCAATTTATTATTGATTCTAACAAAAATTACATGGAAATCAAAGACTAATCAAACCCTAATTATAAAGAAAAATCTAATTAATCAAATTCTCAAAGATTGGAAATGCCTAAGCCCAATTTACCTCAAAAGATTAGCCTTCCATCTTCAATATTTCTGGAAAAATGGTTGAAGATCAAAAATTATAGAGAGAGGGTAGAGAAATTGGAATTTGGAGGGAATTTGGAGTAATTTTGGAGGGTATTGTGAATTGTATTGAATTGAAATTGTGAAATTAGGGGTTAATTGGGGGTATTTATAGGGAGAGATAGAGAAAATGGGCCAAAGTGTATTTCTAAGCCCATATCCAAGAAGAAAAGATGAAAATCGGAGTAATTTCCAAAGTTTGGATGTTAATTACAAAAATGCCACGCAAAAATGAAAAAAAATAAAATTGCGTTGGCTGGGATTCGAACTCGAGTGGCTAAGGGGCGCGCGGGCTGAGATTGCGCCACGTGGCGCAAGGAGAATCGTAGGATTGTTGAAGACACGGATTGAGGGAAATATATAGTAAATATTATGCGTGAAGGGAGATTCGAACCCGTGATCTCGAGGATAGGCGTGCGCGGCTGAGGGGTTGACACGTGTCAACCACTTCAATATTTACGAAAATGTCCCTTATGATTAATTTGCCCGTTCTCCTTCGTTTGATCTCCGATTTAGGTGATTTTCATGTCGTTGGGTTCGTATCGGAGTCTACTTCATATTCTACATAAAAATATAAAAATAGTAAAATTTTGCATAAAGAATGTGAGAATAGGCTATCTTTAAAGGGGTCAATATTTGTCCCAACACATGTTTAGTTTTATTGTCACACCCTGTCTCGAGCACCTCCTCTCTAGGCTTGAGACGACAAGGCGAAGTCAACCAATATACTCTCCTTCTGAATGACACAAGCTGACCCTTCAACTTCTAACCTTCAACTAAAAAAACAAGCGGAAGCTAGAGACACAAAACTTAAACACCAAACTTAAAACAAACTCTTTACAAACAACAAACTTTAAAATAAGCTTTACATAGACATTTAACAATGGAAAAATAAAGATTTATAAGGAAATAGACTTTAACTTCAACCCTTAGACAACTAGAATCAAATGGACCTGGCAACAGTAAGTCTAGCGTCCCAAGCAGCACAACATGTACCTGAAAAGTGAAAAACATTTTGAAGAGTGTGAACTAAACAAGCCCTATGAGTGATGGGTTTTTATAAAACATATCATAAACACTTTTAAAGACGGTAGCTTAATTCATAAATTCTTTTAAAATAATAGTTCATAAACCTTTTTTACAATGAAACAAACCTTTAAACATAACAATCAAACCCTTTTAAGAACCTCTTTGCATAAAGCAAACATTTACCTTTAAAGATCCTTCTGCAATTAAGCAACCTTTAACATAATAAATCATGAAACATAGAATTCTTAAAACCTCTTTCTCGATAAACTCTTTTTGCTTTTAAATAACTATTTTTATCTTAAAAGTAACTCTTTTTCTTTCTAAACAAATCTTTACTTTCTGATCTTTGTTAGCTCTTTCTTTTCTGAAACAAATCTTTCTATTTTAATTGCTATACCACATGAATCACAAAGATGGAATTTGAGACACTCTTGTGGGCCCTCATCTTATGATATGATACTTACGATATGGACCTATAGGTATTAGTAGTGCCCTGACTCATAGTAGTTATAACTGATGAGATGGAAACATGAGCATTCATACAGGCCCTCACCCTCCATGGGTGGAACATAGACATCTATAGAAGCTTCATCTCATTTAATATGAACATAGACATCTGTAGGTATCTACTCAATACCCTTATCAAAGGAACCTCTGTGAACAAGAAATATGCCCCAAAGGGTTGCTATATATCTTAGAACAATGTGGGTATAGTCTAAAACATGCTAAAATCATTCTTCATCTTAAATATTTTGGAAACTTAACTTAAACATACTTGCTTGTAAATCTCATGCTGTGAAATCTTAATTCGAACTCAAGTACATGCTTTAACATCTCTTTGCATAAACATAACTTGATAAAACAACTTCGCTTTCAAACATACTTATTATAACATTTTCGAAACTAAGTTTAGCTCAAACTCATGCTTTAGAAATCATTCATAAATCAAATAACTCAACATTCAACTCAAACATTTTTTTAAATCGAGCTCAAACATCATTTTAAACATTTACTTCATAAATAAGCTTTAAGAACATTAACTTGAAAAACATGCTTTGAAAACATTTAATAAATTCATTTTATCACTTACAACTTTTGGCTAAGTTCTTGGGTTAGAGATCTATTTCTTCTTGCCCTGAAAATAACAAGGAAACTCAAGTAAAAAATACTTGGTTTCAACCATGCTAAAATCTCTTTAACTTCTTCCTTTACCCTTCTTTCTTCTCAAGGAAACCCCTTTTCAACTTACCTTGAACTCTTTTGAAGTTTTGATAACCTTGACTTGCTTAGAGCCACTTCTACCAAGTTTTCCCTAACTCCAACAAACTCCTAATCAGATTTAGAGTCCAGATCAAAAACCAACAACTTGTAAATTTGCTTTAAATTATCTTGAACAAGGAAAAAAAAGCTTTAACTTATTTGGATCTAAATCTTAGGCTCTTAACCCTTCCTCTTTAGCTTTAACTCGCCAAAGCCAACAACTTCTTGGATGCCTCTTGCTCAAACACCCACACTGATGCTTAGTCGAACTACTCTTTATTGTGGCTTCTAAACTTTCAAGAACACTCAACTCTTACCACATTTCTCTCTACTCTTCTATCTTGAGCTGAAAATGGTGAGAAATGAGAGAAAAGAGGGTTTGTTGCCTTTAAAAACACCCCTTGTGTAAAACAAATGCTAATCTTGCGCGTTGAAATTTTTTGTACAATTGTTCGTCGCGCATCCAATAAGTGATCGCGACTGAGATCGACTTGTGATCCATCGAGAATTGCACTTTTCTCGACTAGCAAAGCACTGAGACCTTGCCCGAGAATCCTAAATGTCCTTCTTTGCTTCTAGTCTCGGGTAACCAAAGTTCCCCAGAGATGGCCCAAGTTTTCCTTACTTTCCACTCCAAGCTTCCAATCTCAACCGAACACTACCCCAAGATTGCCCAAGTTCCTTCACTTCTAAGCCTTCTGTGTAACGCCCCAAAAAAATTAAGGTAATTTTTAAACATAATTATCTTAGTTGAAGTTAATTAAGTTGGAATTATTGGGAAGTTAATTTTGAGATGTTTGTGGAGAATTATTCAATTTTGTGAAAATTAGGACTAATTAAATATTTATTGGAAGAATATTAAATTAATTTGAAGATTTTGAATTTTTGGTGTTATTAAAGTTTTGATTTTAGGTTGGTTGATTTTGGATTGATTAAATTGGTGGTGGATTTGAATGAATTAAGAATAATTATATATATATATATATATATATATATAATTAAATAGATTCTTATAATGAATATAATTATATTGTGATAATATAATTATTTAAGGAGAGTATTTTATTATTTAGGAAAAAGATAAGTTGGATTTGATAGGAAATTAAATGAAGAGAGAAGATCTGGTTTTTTATTTTGGAAAAGGAAAAGGAAAAAGAAAAATAATACTATAGTTATTATTATTATTATATTAAATAGGACCTCGTTCTGCGTGCTCATTATTCATCTTCTTCCTCACAAGAGCCCTAACCGTCGTCGCCTCTAACTATCTTCGTTCACCATCTCCGTTCGCTCAGCACCATTGGTCGACGAACGTCTCACCACTTGCCTCCGTTAGCTCCCGTCCTATCTAACGAAGCCTCACGATGCCAACCGCATACGTAAACTCTTCGTCGTTTTCTGTCCACGTCTCCCTATCTTCGTGAAGCTGAAATGTCTTCAACTCTCTACCCCCACTCACCGCTAGTCGCGGTCTTCGCATTCACCAATCAAGAACCTCAAATCGAGCTCGCCTTCTCACACGTGAGCCTTTATCGTTCGAGTAGTGTAGATCTAAGCCATTCCCTTCACGAGTCATGCGTCCAAGTTGTCTCCTTTGCAAGACTTTTTTCCAAGCCATCCATTTCTAGACCCGAGCCGTTTTCCTTCAAGCCAAGTCATTAGCTGTTTTGCTTCCCTTTTTGTAGCCATTTGAGCCACTTGGATCAAAGCTTGGCGAGTTTTTGTTTCGAATTTGGATAAACCATCAAGTGGTAACTTTCAGATTGAAATAAGTTGTTGGATTTATTTTGGAATTTTGCTTGAAGGTTTGGCAAGTTTTAATTCAAGGACTGAGCTGTGAATTTTTTTCCAATTAAGATTGAATTGGTTTTAACTTCTTTCGTTGGTAAGTTTGGAAACATTAAATAAACTTTTGGCTGGTTTTGGTTGACAAAATTATTGATTTAATTTTGTCTATATTTAGGATTGGGTTTTTGGATTTTCACTGTCAGCCAGGATTTACTAATAACAAGGTAAAAGATTGTACTACTAGACCTTTAAAAATGAAAATAGAATTAAGAGCTTACATATATTTTTCATTATGCATTAATGTAGCAAAGATGCATAGTGTGACTGATATATTGTGACTGATATGTTATGATGCATAATATATTAATCACATGATAAGGACGTTAGGATTTATATTCATGTCATGTTATGATATGCTACATGCTATGAACTGTGGTATTTTGTTAACTTTCTCTATTAGGGTCGTACCCATATGGGTGTCCTTCGGGTTCACCACCTTTTTATGACTGTGTGATTTGACGGGACTACCAGTCTATCATGATATGTTTTATGAGTGATCAGACATGGTCACTTACAACTTCTTTACGGGACCCTAATGGGAAGTTAACAGACATCTAATGGGACTATAACGGATCCCTTACTGAGTATATAATATTCACTCTTTCTATGTTTAATTTTTCAGGCAAAGGTAGAGGTAGAGGAAAGCTGGTGAATGACAAGAAGTGACAGTGACTTGCCATAGGGAATATCTTATGTTGCTTCCGCCTTCCATGTTTTAAGTATTTTATTTTTAGTATTTTATTTAAAGTTATCAAACTTATGAATAACTTTCATGTTATTTTTTCTTTAAAAATTAGATAGGGTCCGAACTATGACTAAACTTTCTATTATTTATTTCTATCTTTCCAAATTATGAATTATAACGAGTATTTGAAATTATTTATTTAAGACTTTGGTTTCTTTTTTTATTTAAAAGAAATAAAATTATTATTTATTTTAGTAGTAATGACCTCAACTTAGTATAAGGAGTTGGGTCTTTACATTCTGTTTTGCATCTCAGGATGCCACAATCCCGATAGCATCAAGATCTTGCTCTCTGTCATATCCCTACCTCTTATCTCGGCCAAACGACATCGAGCTCTAAAGCCTTGACCCGAGATTCCTTTTTCAAAACACTTACTTTGGCTAACACCCAACTTTTCCTGAACCTCTCTATCCTTCCTTAGTTTTCCTCCTTCCCACTTACTAAGACATACTTAAATGACACTTTTGAATCTCTTTTCAACTTAAACTTCAAATAACACTTGATTTTGGAACCAAATCTTTTAAGGTTTCTCTTTCCTTTACCAAAGCTTAAGAAGTTTTAAAGGTCTTAGAAATTTTGGGTTTCACATGGTTCAAGAATAAATTGATTAGTTAGGTTAGGGTAATCTACTAATTAATCACACAATAGAATCTTAAAGCTTAAAATGCACATATAGAGAGAGTTTTACATGATCATTTTTCAAACCCAATAGGACTTAAGATGTGTAGTTTAGTTGAGCTTTGCTTAATTCCGTTAACTAATAGTTAGGACACTTGTTTGGATCATTCTTAGCTAGTTGTCGGACTATGTAGAGGCTAATTAAGTCGAGTCAAGCAAGACATAAATCAATTGCATGTCCAAATTAACAGAAATAGATGATTGAAAGTACATAGGAATCTCTCTCACTCAAAAAAACATAGTGATAAAATTTCATCAATGATAGACAGTAATAAAAAAGATTAAACATTTCAGGGTATTATTGAAACACATTCTTAAAGGAGGTAATTTATATAATCTATAAAACCTCTTCGATCACAAGTTTTACATATAGATGTGGATATTAAACATTTAAGTATTAAATGTCAGAAAGTTTAAATACACAGGACATTGTGAAAGTGAGCATAACTCAACTGAAATATATATTTATTTGTAGCTAATAAGTCTGTGGTTGAATTTTCTTACTCCTAATTATACTAAGAAAATTAAAAATTGTGTGAAACATTAAATTTTTGTGAATGGATATGCATATATACCTACATATTTTATAGAGATATATATAATAAATCCGGGGGAAATGTTTTAAATAGTAAAACTATTGAAAAGATTTTTAAATATTGAGAAGAAGTATTACTAATTTCTTGATTTTGTAGGGGAAAATAGGAAAATTTCCATATGTATTAATTGACAAAGATAAGATATTAATGATGAACCAAATCAAGTGGCTAGTTACAAACAATAATGAGGAAAGGAAAACGATTCGATTTTTGAATTATTAATAATATGGGGCTATACGGACTCGAGCCGTAGACCTTCTTGGTAAAATAGATCAAACTTATTATTATCAAAATAATTTGAACTATTTCAAAGACCCAACATGCATTTTTTTGCATTGGGCTCTTTCATTAACTGTTATAAATAAGGGTTGTCAAGAAGAATAGAAAATTATAAGTTTTACTTTGGAAAAATAGCAAAAATAATTTTAAATTGTTAGAATAGCAAACATAAAAATTAGAAAAATAAATAAATTAAACAATCTCTTAAATACCCCTACTCAAGCTGAAGAATACAATTGTTCACTTATACCCCAAATACACTATAATTGAAATAACATATGCTACATAAAAATTTCCCCCCAAAAACATAAAGATTAGAAAACTTGTCATTAGTGGAAAGCTCCACCTCCTGCAAAATTTAAAATTCAGTGATTATTTCTTTTCTTAGACTTCAGCTGGTCACTTCCTTCTTTCATTAACCCTAAACAAAACCATTTGAAACGAAAACCATTTGAAACCCTTCATCTTCTTACAGATCACTTCTGGGCATTCTAAATCTCTTCCTCTTTCATTTGGTTTTTTTTTCATCTTCTTAAAATCTTGCAAGTGATATTTTTGTTCCATTTGGACTTCGCCCGCTTACTTTCTTCTATTCCTCTTTCATTCGTACGCTTTTTTTCCATTCAAACACTTTTTTTTTTTTGGAAAAGTTCGAATATGGCCATTGTTGTGGCTTCTGTAATTTTGGAAGCTTCGAAAGAAAAGAATAGTTTGAATAAAAATTTGCTATTTTTTATTATTTAATTATATTATATATTTAGATATAACAAACGGTTTATTTTTATTTTTATTTTTATTTTTATTATTATAAAATAAAATGTATAACCATATCTTCTCCATTTTAGGAGCAAACAAACAGATTTGGTATCTCCTCCATTTTAGGAGCAAACACAAGGATTAGTTTGTATTATTTGTTTTGAACATTTATTATTTTATAGATATTGTAGAAAATCTAAATATAAGAACGGATAGATTATTCAAATGTTGCATAATCAAAAACTACAACTAGAAATTTCGACATAACTAACATAAGCCAATACACGTCCTTGTCTTTGACAATCCGAATAAAGTTTGAATTGTTGCATCATACAGAAAGATCGGAAGATGGAAAAAGTGTACAATGAAGTCAAACCTGCCGTAAAAGAAATTCGAATGCAAATACTAAATTATTCCTAGTAGTGTAGAAAATTAGGGTAATTCAAAATAAAAATGTCATACAAAAATTATTGGTACAATTAAATAACTTTTTCAGATAAAAATCACACTATTATCACGGTTTTTATGAGATCTTGATATTTAAAATCAAAATTTTAGTACTTTGGCGGTTTCTAATCAAATTTTAAAATCAATTTTAAAATAAGACTTATGGAATATATAAAAAGGATATTAACAATATTATCCTACAATTTTGAAATTATGTTTGCCATTAATTTAGGGGAATCAATCATGATGTTTATGGATGATAATTTTAAAAAATAATAATAATATGCACGTTAAATGCATAATAATTATAGGAGAAATTAAAATCATTTTATGGAATGATCGTTAAATGAACTATTTTATAGAAATTTTAATTTTAATTTATTATTATGTTAAATAAACAATTTTATGAAAAGTTGGTTAAATGCATAATTATAGGAAAATAAAATCTTAATATAAAATTTTTATTATATGAAATGTACGATTTCAGAGAAAGATAAAATTATAAATTGAAATTTTGGAGATATTTCAACTAAACTTTCAAATTCAAATAATAAAATAAATATTTATAAACATTGAATTATAAATATGAAAATTGTGTATTATATATATGATATAATAAAATGTTACTAAATATTAACCAAACCTTATGAAACGTACAATGAATAAATTGTATTATCAATCATTCTATGGAAAGAAAAAACCGGTATAAAATGTTACCAAGAATTATATTATATAATAAATAAATGCAAGGGTGGGGAGTTGAACGGAGGACCTCTTGTCCACAGGTACATACAGGTGCCACATGAGCTTATTAATAAAAATAAATTGTTAATCATTTGATTTTCGGAAGCCTACAAATATGAAAATCGAGTATAAATTGAAGGCATAAATGTAGGAGATGTTTGTTAAATGAGATCAATCTAGAAAATAAATATTTATTTAATATTTTTATAAAATTGAATGATATGCAAATACACTGTAAATTTGTGTTATGTTCCATTATTTTACTCTGCACAAATATACTGTATTTGAGAAAAATGAGTTTCATTCTATGAAGGGGTAAAATCGGTTGAAAATTTGTCAAAAAATATCTACTTCATGCGGTTTTACTAAAAATCAAATTATTTTTTAGATTTGCTACTTTCCAAATTGTACTCTATTATTTTGTCATTCTTACGGTTATCTCTATAAATAAGTCTATTTTACTTTCAATTTGGGTCTACTTTTGTCCAATAATAAACTTTTATGATACTTGAAAACATCCCGACTAATTGATGTTTAGAAATAAAATAATTGGTGGTAACAATAACTTACTTCAATTTACATCTTTATGTACTAAAAAGAAAAAAAAATCTTGAGTTGAATTCCCTCACTCCAATTTGTACTTAATAAAAGAAAAAAATGAATAAAACAATTGGTTTGTTTTAGAGAATTTTGACAATGAGAGTTCTATTTCATATTTAAACAAATTAACCGTAAAGAGATGGAATTAATGTAATCATGAATTAAAACAAATATCATTTAATATATGGTTATATTACTTAATTGATTATTATAAAAAAAATCCTTAATTGATCAAATAATTAACCAATAAACATTTTTCGATTGAAACATTAATAAAAATTGATACGGAAAATTAAATAATTCAATTAATCAAAAAGTTATTAAATATGAACGTAATTAATTAAATTTTATTAGATTTAGTTATGGTTAATTTTCATATAACAAACCATCAAAATATTTACGTTTAACGTAACAAAATGAAAAAGTCGATGAAACTGTCTATTTTTTTAAAATATTTCAAGTTTGACCTTCTTTTTCATCGTTTTTCTTCACTTCCTCTTTTGTGATTTTTTTTCTTTTCATCGTCTTTTTCTCTTTTTCTTCCTCAGTTTTTCTTTCATTTTTTTTCAAACTATTATTTTGGTTGTTCCAAATATAAAATATCGTGAAAAAAAATCATTAGGATATTAGATAGCTAATTCTAAACTATAGTGTATAAAAAATAGTCAAATCTAAACATTCGTGTGCAAATAATCTTTAAAAAATCGTTTAGGTTTGAGTAGCCAAATTTAAACGATCAAATCTAAACGATCGTGTTCTAAATATAAACGATCGTGTATCAAATCTAAACGATTGTTTTCCAAATATAAACAATCGTATACCAAAAAATTTTGAAAAAATAATCGTTGAGATTTGGCTACCGAATTTAAACAATTAAATCTAAACGACCGTGTTTCAAATATAAACGATCGTGTACCAAAAAATCTATAAAAAAAAAATCGTTAAGAAATGGCTACCCAAATCTAAACTATCGTTTTCCAAATATATTACACACATGATGTCAATTAATCACATGACCTTTTTGGTATTTTCCATTGTGGGTCGGTGGATTTTTTTTCATTTTCAAAATTGTTCTATACCGTGTAAATATTTAACGGCTTTATTATATTTTTTAAAAGACCCTATAGTTATATATTGATATTAAATAAAAATTTGCTATTATAACTAATTTAAAATATTTAGTAACGAAAAATTGATAATAAAACAAATATGTTGTATGCGTAGGGGTATTCCAAATATAACATAGTGAACTAAAATATAACAAAATTTCATATTCTATCAATGTTAGACACTAATAGACGCTGATAAACTTCTATCAAAATATCTATTAATGTACTAATAGACATTTTCAAATATAGAAAAATGTCTATCAAAATGTAGAGATAAATATTGATTGAAGTCTAACAACCTGAAAATTTGTTATCTTTTCTAGATATTTTTTATAATTTTGTTATTTACAGAACTTTTCCAGATTTATTGGTGTCAAAACTCATAAACAAGCTGACTTAGTAAAAAATGATAAAACTTTAAAAATAATTGTAGTATTTTTTGTAGGCGAGTAGGTAAATTTAAACCTCCAATCGACATCATAGGAGTACATATCAACTTAAAGTTTAGTACGGAATGTAAAAGAAAAATTTTGAAAAAAAAATGATTTAATGAGAGCAAAGTTGTAGTTGTTCGATATATATATATAATTATCAATTTTTTAACATAAAACATGTTTATAAATAAATTAATAATAATTTATTGTCTATCGATATATATTATTAGCATTAATTATTGGTAGACAATAAATTATTATTAATTTATTTATAAACTTGTTTTATGTTAAAAAATTGATAATTATTATTTGATAATATTATATAATTTTAAGAAGTTTTTTCAAAAAATATAACAAATCGACAAAATATTTAAACTGTATAAAATAATTTTGAAAACGGTAAAAGCTCACAGTCCTACAATGAAAAATACAAAAAATGTCCTAGTCAACATGCAATTAATCGGTCACACATGCTCGTGTAATTCTTCTTCTAAACGATCATGATACACAATCGTGTAGAAAATGATGCACAATTGTGTAGGTAGTATCAACACAATCGTGTAGTTTTTTTAACGATGAAAAAAATGATTCAAATCTAAATGATCATGTTAACTATGGTAAACGATTGTTTAGATCATATCTACATGATCGTGTAGTTCTTTTTAAACAATGAAAAAAAGACTTAAATCTAAACGATCGTGTTGATTAGGTAATGTTGGCTTTTTGGCCCTTAATCCCAAATTAATTTATTTTAATTAATTAATTAATTTATGTTTTGATGATAACAAATCTGATTTTTTTTATTGACAATTTTATTAATTTGAATAATCCATAACATAGAGCTTGAAAAAATGATTCTAATGCCTCTTGAATCACCCAAATCGAAGTTCATAGAAAGAAAATATTGCTAAAAGAAGCTTAACGGAAAAATACCTGAGATGGTCACGTGGTGGCCAAGTA
Source organism: Cucumis hystrix (assembly GCA_025688845.1). Classification (NCBI taxonomy): domain Eukaryota; kingdom Viridiplantae; phylum Streptophyta; class Magnoliopsida; order Cucurbitales; family Cucurbitaceae; genus Cucumis; species Cucumis hystrix. The sequence continues at coordinate 13,853,696 of CM046888.1, read as the reverse complement.
TTCAATTTGAACCAATTAAAGAAAGCCACTTGGAGCAATGGAGGAGTAACAAATATGACTTTTGGTTATGTTTTATTCGCTTTTATAAAGAAAATGAATTTAAAAAAGAAAATGGCTTTAATATTATTTTTCCTTGTGTCTAAAGGCTAGTTTTTTTTAAAAAATTGTGAAGTTGCTTTATTGGTTTTTAAACAAAGTATTTTGAAAAGATATATTATTATATTATTATTTGTATTGTGTCTAACGGCTAGTTGAGTTTAAATTTCAGCCATTCATTTTTCTTTTACTTACATCCAATGACCCAAAATGATTTTGAATGTATCTTTCCCCTCTTTTTAAATACTTCACTTTTCCCAAATTTTAAAAACAAGATTATTAAACTTTACAATCCTAAAAAAAAGTAAAAAAGCCAACATTGTTATTCTCTCTAAAACTTCCAATTTTTAGTCTTTTTATCTTGCTCTTGAGAGAATTTTTATTGTATTGTGAGGATTAAATTTTTGAGCTTCAAATTGTATACTCACTCTTTTAGAGAGTTTTCTTTTGTGTGATTAACTTTAACATATTGTAACGGTTGGATCATAACCCGTGAAAAGGATCGGGTTTGCTCTTGAACCCCAAAAATGAACAAGTAGTTGTTCGACTCTAATCCATGAAAAGAGTCAAAAGAAGATTTTCAATCAAAATTCCAAGAGGTGCTTGGGAAAGTGGATGTAGATTGAGTTTAATCGAACCACTATAAAATTACGGTGTCTTCTTCTCTAACTCTTTTCTAATTATTTTTGCATTTAATTTTAGTTACATATTCTTATTAGTTGAGTTTGATTGCATACTTCCATTCACATCTTTTTATCAATCTTGTTATTTAACAAATTTTACAAAGTTCTTTATTTAATTTTAAAAAAATATCTAATTAGTTGAATTTACTTTTTATTTGTTAAAAAGTTTAATTAAACCCTCACCCCCTCTAGGGTTGCCATACCGATCCAACAATTAGTATCAGAGCAAGGTTGCTCATCTTGAAATTTTAATTTCTTGATAAACTTTATTGTTAGAGCATTATGGCAAACCTATTGGCAAATGGGATTGTTGAAAGTCAATCTACTTCTAGACCTCCTTATTTTGATGTTTCAAATTATGCATATTAGAAAGCTAGAATGAAAATTTATTTGCAATCTATTGACTATAATTTGTGGTTAATTGTTGCTAAAGGTCCTTATGTACCCATGAAAAAGGTTGATAATGTTGATAAGCCTAAATTAGAAGAAGATTATGATGAAAATGAAATGAGAAAGTGTCTTTTAATGGTAAGGCTATTAATTGATTGTATTGTGCATTGAGTAAAGATGAATTTAATAGAATATCCATGTGCTCTTCCACTCAAGAAATTTGGAATACTCTTGATATTACTCATGAAGGAACAAATCAAGTTCAAGAGTCTAAAATGCTTGTTCATAATTATGAACTGTTTAAGTTGGATGCTAATGAGACTATCATCGTTATGTTTACTAGATTTACTAACATCATAAATGCTTTGAAGGGTCTTGGTAAAGTTTATACAACTTCCGAAAATGTTAGAAAATTTCTAAGGTCTCTACCTAAGACTTGGGAAGCTAAGTTAACGGCAATCCAAGAAGCAAAGGATTTCACCAAACTTCCACTAGAGGAGCTTATTGGCTCACTCATGACTCATGAGATCATTATGAAGGAGCACTTGGAGGATGAGTCCAAAAAGAAGAGCATTGCATTAAAGACTATCTCCATGGAAGTTGATCCCGAAAATGCGGATGGCCTTGATGAAGATGACATTGCTTATTTCTCACGTAAGTACAAAAATTTCATAAAAAGGAAGAAATATTTCAAGAAACACCTATCAACCCAAAAAGAGTCAAAATATGAGAATCAAAAGGGATGAGGTGATTTGTGAATGCAAAAGATCAGGTCATATAAGAACGGATTGTCCTCTCCTCAAATCATCTAAGAAATCCAAGAAGAAGACAATGAAGGCTACTTGGGATGAGAGTAGAGAAAGTGAAAGTGAAGTTGAAGAAATGGCAAACCTTGGCCTCATGGCTCATAGTGACAAAGAAGATGAACATGATGGTAAGGTAACTCTAGAACCTCCAAAAAGAATGGAAGCATGGTAACCTTTGGTGACAACAAGAAAGTTAAAATAATTGGTAAGGGTAATATAGAAAATGATTCATCTACTTTGATTGAAAATGTTCATTTGGTTGATGGCTTAAAGCATGATTTGCTTAGTATTAGTCAAGTGTGTGATAAAGGATTTAGAGTAATATTTGATAAAAAAAAATTGCATAATTGAAAATGTTAGTGATAGAAAAGTTTTGTTTGTTGGAAATAGGGATGAAAATGTGTACACTCTTGATTTGAATGATTGTCCTATTATTGATAAATGTCTTTCGGTTTTGCATGATGATTATTGGTTATGGCATAGAAGACTAGGACATGCTAGCATGCACTTAATTTCAAATATTTCTAAAAATTGTTTGGTTAGAGGTCTTCCTAGTTTTAAATTTGAAAAAGACAAAGTTTGTGATGCTTGTCAAATGGGTAAGCAAACTAAGTCCTCTTTCAAATCTAAAAATGTGATCTCTACTACTAGACCCTTACAATTATTACACATGGACTTATTTGGCTCTTCTAGAATTGCTAGCTATGGAGGAAATTATTATGCATTTGTGATAGTTGATGATTTTTCTAGATTTACTTGGGTTTTGATGATACAACATAAGGATGATGCTTTGAAAAGTTTTATTAGTTTTGCAAAAAGAGTACAAAATGAAGAAGGATTTTTTATTTCTAAAATTAGGAGTGATCACGGAGGAGAATTTGATAATGATGCCTTTAAAGCTTTTTGTGAAGAAAATGGTTTTTCCCATAATTTTTCCTCTCCAAGAACTCCTCAACAAAATGGTGTGGTTGAAAGGAAAAATCGTACTTTGCAAGAATTTGCTAGATCAATGTTGAATGAGTATGGTTTACCTAAATATTTTTGGGCGGAAGCCGTTAACACCGCTTGCTATGTTTCAAATAGAGTTTTAGTTAGACCCTCTTTAGATAAAACTCTTTATGAACTTTGACATGGCAAAATTCCAAATATTGGTTATTTTAAAGTTTTTGGTTGTAAATGTTTTATTTTGAATAACAAAAAAAAACTTGGAAATTTTGATTCTAAGTCGGGTGTTGATATTTTTCTAGGATATTCCTCTACTAGTAAAGCTTATAGAGTTTTCAATAAGAAAACTTTAGTTATTGAGGAATCTATTCATGTTGTATTTGATGAATCTTGGAATAATGTTTCTAATGAGTCTATTTGTAGTGATGATTTAGAAAAAGATTTTGGAGATTTACTTGTTAATGACAAAGGCAAAGAAATTGTTCCAAGTATGCAAGATGTGAACATCATAGAAAAGAAAGAAGATGGTTCTTCATCCTTGCCTAAAGAGTGGAGATATGCTCTATCCCATCCCAAAGATTTAATTCTTGGCAATCCCAAACAAGGTATCAAAACTCGTTCTTCTCTTAATTTATTTAGTAATCTTGCTTTTGTGTCTCAAATTAAACCTAGAAGTTTTAAAGATGCCAAATGTGATGAGTTTTGGATTTTAGCTATGCAAGAAGAATTAAATCAATTTGAAAGGAACAAAGTTTGGGAATTAGTCCCTAGGCCTTCTAATGCATCTATAATTGGAACTAAATGGGTTTTTAGAAATAAGATGGATGAAAATGGAAATATCATTAGAAATAAAGCTAGACTTGTAGCTCAAGGTTATTGTCAAGAAGAAGGTATAGATTATGAAGAGACTTTTGCACCGGTTGCTAGATTAGAAGCTATTAGAATGTTGCTTGCTTTTGCTTCTTATAAAAATTTCATTTTGTATCAAATGGATGTAAAAAGTGCTTTTTTAAACGGTTATGTTGTAGAGGAAGTTTACGTAGAACAACCTCCGGGCTTTGAAAGTTTTGATTTACCTAATCGTGTTTATAAGTTGAAAAAGGCTCTTTATCGCTTAAAACAAGCTCCAAGAGCTTGGTATGATAGACTTAGCAATTTTTTATTTGAGAATGACTTTAAGATGGGAAAAGTTGATAATACTCTCTTTATTAAAGTTAAAAATAATGACATGCTTATAGTGCAAATTTATGTTGATGATATTATATTTGGTTCTACTAATTCATCTTTGTATGAAGAATTTTCCAAGTGTATGCATAATGAGTTTGAGATGAGTATGATGAGAGAACTTAGTTTCTTCCTTGGTCTTCAAATCAAACAACTCAAGGATGGCATCTTCATAACTCAAGACAAATACACAAGGGATTTGCTCAAGAAATTCAAATTAAATGAAGGTAAAGTTGCAAAAACTCCTACGAGCACTACCACTAAGCTTGACAAAGATGAAAAAGGTAATTGTGTGGATATAAAGACTTATCAAGGTATGATCAGATCTTTACTTTATTTGACTGCTAGTAGACCCGATATCATGTTTAGTGTATGTCTTTGTGCTAGATTTCAATCTTGTCCTAAAGAATCACATTTGCATGCCGTTAAAAGAATACTTAAATATTTGCTTGGAACTATTGATGTTGGATTATGGTCTCCTAGAAATGTTGAGTTTAATTTGGTAGGATATTCTTATGCGGATTTTGCCGGTAGTTTACTTGACCGTAAAAGTACTAGTGGGGCTTGCCAATTTCTTGGTAGTTCCTTAATATCTTGATTTAGTAAAAAGCAAAATTTGGTTGCTTTATCCACTACCGAAGCGGAATATATTGGGGTTGCTAGTTGTTGTGCACAAATTCTTTGGATGAAACAAATTTTTTGTGATTTTGGATTAAAATTTGATAATGTGCCTATATTTTGTGATCATACTGAAGGGATAAAAGCCCTATGGCAGTGGACGAATTTAAAAAACCATTACTCAAATTAATTTGGGAATATTAAAATACCAATACATTGGCAAAATTTTAGAATCAAAATTCTAAATAAATTCTAAGCATACTTTTAAAGATAAGATACGAGAACTTACTTCCGACGACGTCTCTGAATCTACAAATCACCGAATTGGGGACACCACCTGTAGGAGACCTTCATATCCTCTGGGATGAGATTGGTTTGTGGGAACCAATTAGGATGGGAAAAGATTTAGAGATATTTGAGAGAAATTCTTTTGCAGAGAGAAAAAAGCCTTAGCTTTTTTTTTCTTAATCAACTTGGCTTAAACAAAACTGTTTTCTTCTAGATATTTATAGCTCTCTTTC